>OX376326.1:6809460-8009460 GCA_947369225.1 Hofmannophila pseudospretella
TATTTGATGGTCGTAGAAAAAGTATTGTATGCAACGCACGTAATGGCGATTTTAACACTCGAAGATTATAAACAGTTCTCATGTTAAAATCGCTATCATTACGTGGCCGTTGCATAAACTACTATTATTACCAACCTACCGACTCCAACAATATATATTCTTTAGAAAGAAGTTGCGTTACAAATGAAACGTGATCCGAATAATAATTGCAACCCATTTCTAATATAGGAAAGAAAGGGAAATCATAATAATACCAGTACCTACATAGGAAAGGTAATGTCCAGTGTAAAGTTAATTGAATAAAACTTCTATCATCTCAAACACATTCTATTGGCGGATCAGCGGAGCACGTATTATCGTTACAATAAGGTTTCAATAGACCAGGGCATGACACAAGAACACCCCCATTCCTGGCGCACTGCAGTACTGCGGTGCAGTTGTAGCACGAATATCCGGGTTGCGTGTCGAAATCGCAGTCCACCCACTGCGGCTGCGACGTGATCCACCAGTCGCCGGGCTGCTGGAGTGCGAGCGTTGCCGACATCTGTTGCAAAGATATGTGACATTAATGTGTGCGGTAGAACGAAACTATTCTATATCTGTACTGGAGCTCGATTCTACAACGTAATATTATTATTATTATTATTTAAAAAGAACAATGGACTAAGGTTGACAAAAATGACCACTTGGATCCATCAATGGATCCAACCACGGGATTCAAGTGGAAGCGGTAATCTCAATAGAAACTAAATTGCATCGACTTGACTTTTTCGTACCTATGCCACTAGTCACGAACTATTCGATCAATGTTACGTTTCGGTCAAAGCCAACGATCGATCGCTGCTCATAATGTGTTATCGTGGTTTGGCAGAATACGATTTGTAGTTAATGTTGGATAGATATGAAAACGTTATCGCCAGAACGACAAAGGTTTGTCGTTCATTTCCAATAATGCAGCGATTATATTGTTATATATAAAATATTGGAATTGGACTCCAGGCCTCAGATGCGATATAAACTGCCCCTCTAGTGCACGGGTGGGCTCCAGCTCGTGCCTAGGCGGAAAGGGCACCATTAACGCTTTAGCACACTGCAGAGATTTTGAAACGGAATATTAAACCAAACTTTTTCGATATAATCTATGATTTCGGTCCGTTTCCGTTCCAAAATCACTGCTGTGTTCTAAAGCGAAATTTTGACCTAAGTCATTTTTTTTATTTTTTGCGTTGTTGTTGTTTTTTTAAGGCAAAGGGATCTGAGCCCATACAGCCATGTCTGATGTAAACAACTCTTTCAAATCGTCATTAAAATGCTTGTGTGACACATTTCAATGCTATCTGTGAAAATCTTCCACGCTTCTGCACCATCCGAACCAAAGAAGAAGGCGTCCTGGACGCAGTATGGCTCTTCAAAATCCAGCGAAGTACGGATCGGGCTGCAGCGTCTTATTTGACTTTACTTCACTGTCTCACACATTATTCACATCTTGTCGAAGGAAACACCATTCTTACCAGAAAAGCACTACTGTAAAACAAATGCCACAAAAGCGCGGGAGTAACTCCCTAGAGGCATGGATGAAAGAAAAAGTAGTCTAGGTAGTAGTAGGGAACGGGCGTTCGTTCAGTTTCAAACAATGTTTGTTGTTTGTGCTTATGTTATGTGCATCGATGTACCGTGCTCGTGACATTACCTATAATCGACGAGTCAAATAAAAATATCCGCTACTCAATTCGACAGTCCGGAAATTACAACGCTTTTACATCGGTTTGTAGATTCGTGGGATTTTTACGTGGGTAGGTTATACCTACACCTGCACCGTTAACCTTTTGCTAATATAACAATAAAATAGACAATAGCATAGATATAGCATCTATTTACTTTTTAAGGTATTATTAAAATAATATGACGACTATTAATTTACTTTTCAAAACATTTTGAATTTGATGTATGTAAGTACTTAAACGACATGAACAATATAACTTAACTTATTGGGAAATACTAATCAATAAGTTAATAACCAATAAATACAATCAGCAACTTACCAATAAAAAGAGGGCAGGACTGAACTCAATTTTAAACATTTTTTTTAATAAAAGTACCAACTTACAAGTGTTTATACCTATTACTAACAATGTATTTTCCTATTGCAACATCACATATATTATCAATATTAGTCACTCGGAAAAACGATACTCAATACGATCGCACGGTAATCTTAGATACCTATATAGGATAAGATTACTTGCCTCACCGGAGATTGAATATTACACAATGGATACTTTCTTCAGATATTAACAGTAAATACCTACTTATCGGTTAGGTAGGGTTTCTTTTACTATTTAGACTTATTTCTTTTTAAATAGGTAAGTAAGTTTAATCCTATGAAGTATAATCAAGCACATGTGCCTTGGCAAACGGGCGAGGGTGGTATGGGCGAGTTATTTTTTAATTTTTAACGACCGTGGATTGGTGTTGAAAAGGACACCCCTTTATAAGGTTCCTAGATAATACCATTCATGAAATAGGCCTAGTCACAAAAGTGGTCTAAAATTGTCGATTTTGACGGATATCTATATTTAAAAAATTAAATTCGTCCTCTACTTGACGAGCTCTAAACAACACCCCACGCGACGGGGTATAAAAAGCGAGTAGCGACAGCAATCGTGTCCCGTTTTCCCCTTCGGGGTACAGATCCCTAAGAAACATAGGTACCTATTATTACTCAAATGCTTATTTTGTCACAAATTAGTCATGCATGATTTTATGACCAAACTACGAATACATGTCAGATAAAAACAAATCGTTGATAGTAACAGACACTCAATAGCTATCATCATGTCAACATTATGACAATCTTGTCTACTTTCCTAAAAAAATAATCTAATCTCTAAAAAACATAGGAGTGTTAAGAATTCACATTCACACTCCCCATATAAAATTGCTTGACAATTTCACGTCAACGAATTAAACTCTATTGTCTGTTGCCCCAGAATGAGGAGACACTGGATTGTGAATATTTTCTGGTAGAGTACCTACCGACCTAAATAAGGGTAATACCTACGTCAATTACAATAGAAACAATCTGCCATAGGCATACCCGGCTTCTACCATTGGAAGGTAGAAAGTACATCAACCTTACCCCTTCCAACATTCGGCTAGGAAAGAAGCTCAATATTCACTAAGAAAAAACTCTAGCTTTACTATTAAAAAGAACATAACATTGTGCTTCAAACAAACTCCTCTATATCCAGGGAATCTATGTAGATTGTGTTTAAACATAAACAAAAAAAATTATAATATGCCTTATAGTGGAAGATATTGTTGAAAAACCATTCATTTCAAGCAAAGAATGTGAAAATTAGCACACGTATTTAGGACACCCAAAGGGTAATTTTAAAGATTAGAGCCCACGCAGATCACTACTCCTCTGCGAGGCCTGCCAAAATATCCCTCCCCCGCCGTCCAGTAAAAAGTTTATAATGAGATCATTATACCTAACAGGGCATGTTTTGTTTTTGGGTTTTCGTATATATTATATAAAGGTGACTAATTCATTTTTGAAACAATACCTTCACACCAAAATACCTACCATTGAAGAAAATGCCATCACCCTCCCACACACTCAGTACCTCACATACACACTAATATCCTCATTCATACAAACAAATACATTCATACATCACAACACGCACACACTGTTGCTTTCTTCGTCCGTGCACTCACTGAGGGGCCAGCTGAAAATCAGCGCTGTGGCTTGCCTCAGCATTATGCTGAGCTGGTGTACCCTTTTTGGCGCTGTACCACAGCAGATGTTCTGTGCTGTATGTATTAAACTTTGTATACTTCTGTATTCTGTATTCTGGTGTTTCTAAATAAACGATTTCAAATTCAATTTCAATTTCAAAATTCGAGATTAAAATTGACAGCAATAATTTTGATCTGTTATCATCGATAACGTTAAAAGTAATGCAAATTTCATTACATAAAAAATACTTTTAGAAAGCCACATTATTCTAGATTTTAAAATTACCCTATTCTAGAGTTTAAAATAGTATTCGTCATTCCCACAAAAATAGGACTAGTATATATAATATAGTAGCCTTGAATTTCAAAATCTTTGGTTATTCCTAATCAAATTTTGCTCTGCTATTTGTGAAAGATGTTTCAGTCTTTATTTTCTTATTATAGCTAATTTGACGTCTCTGTGCTGTACATGATAATACATTTATCTTATAAGTAACATGCGTCACGACTTCATGACTTATATCTTTATCACCCGTTCTCATCAATTCACCTCATTGTCGACGATGCAGTGCCTAGCGAGTGTGAATGCCTTCTGTAGCTAAATGAAAGCCGATTTCATGCTACTGAAATATACTACTATGCTTATTTACAGGAAATGAACGCTCTTACGTTGTTTGCTTTCGACTTACTATCCGCGTCGTCAGGGCTGAGAACATTCTAGTCTAGACAAATGCTTTAATGTAGTAAATGGATATACCGTACCGAAAACCTATTTGTATCGTACCTTCTTTCTTATTTTTCGGCCGATTTATGCCCACAGGCTGTATATAGGCCACTTCCTTCACAAACGTCACTCCATACGGTCCTTCAGCCTTCTAAGAAGAAGAATTGAAATAAAAAATTAAAAAGAATTAACTTAATACTAGACGTTAATAATTAAACCTATTTTTCCTATTGTATAAACCCAAAGATCAACTCCCTTAGCAGAGAATTTAAAAGAACTACTCTCTTACAGTGTTACAACCTATTGTCCCCCATGTAGGAATTTTATCTACATGACACGCATGATGTTCACACCCAGAATTACATCATTTTAGCGTTTTGTATATTTGTTTCATTCGTCTTCCATATTTTCAAGGTGTTGCGATCAAAATTTTAAATAATTTCCCAATTTATATTGATCCTGGTATATTGGTGTGATCGAAACCATCGGTAACTATAGAATTTGTTGATTCAAATTTCGATCGCTAAATCATGATTTTGACCATGATCGAGGTATAATACGGTATGACAGCAATCTAAAGCCTGTAAATAAAAGCCTGTCTAATTAGTCCACTGAATTAAAGTAAAATATAGTCAAGGACATCAAATAAATTTGTTTCAATTTTATATTCGTCAAACCCGCAAACTTATTCAATTAGGTGAAAGTATCGAAGAGATCCAATAACCTAATCCGCTAACTGAATGCCACCAGCACGGCATCCCTATAGAACAATTAGCATAATGCCATTATGTACTGTCGGTATATAATCTCGCTCCGTTTAATCCTACCCATAAGCCTCTACATCGGGGCGCAAGAATTACTGGATCAATATTTAAATATTCTCTAAAAATAGTTTTTCGAGAACGAAATATAATCTACCATGGCTGGAGGGAAAAAGATTTTTTATTTGCTGACGATTTTGGTAAGCTCTCTTCTCTATTCATTACCTAATTGTTTTCTTACTTAAGACTTACCTAATTGTTTACCTATGCCATACCTAATTGTTTTCTCGATAATCGTAGCACCTAAAGGATGTATCTGTCTGAATCTGATGAGTTCTAAGTGCATCTGATCATTCTGCTTTGTCTATACCAATATTATAAAGAGGAAAGGTTTGATTTTTTGTTTGTTTGTTTGAATTGAATAGGCTCCGAAACTACTGGACAGGTTTGAATAATTCTTTCACTGTTGGAAAGCTACATTTTTCCTGAGTGACATAGGCTATATTTCATTTTTAAAAAAAATGGGGATCCTTACTTAAATTACGATAAAGTGTAAAAAAATATCAAAAAAACTTCCTTACATCGCGTACGCTGCGAAAACTATTGATGATAGAACAAAATGATATATAACATTTTTTAGAACACACCATTATCAACAAAAAAATCAGCGGCAGCGTGTCTCTAACTATTATAGTCATGTCACAATAAGCGTTTTTTTTATTAAAAAAAAAGAAATTAAAATACCACCGCTACAAAAAGCTCTTTATTTGTACCTTATCAAAATAAATGATTTATTATTTAAGACTGCTTCAATACCTTTATATTACTTTTTGAATTATTCGATTCTGACATTCCATTCAAAAGATATCACGAGTTTAAAACTTTGAAAAAATAAACTCCATTCGGCTACTTATGCGTTGTAGGGCGTCACTCGGGCAGGGGTACGGGAGGGGAGTTAAGATCATATTATTATTATGAGTGTGTTAAAATTAACAAATCTAAATGTAATGTTTAATGCCCGTGCGAAGCCGGGACGGGCCGCTAGTAACTTAGTAATTTGTAAGTTATGTTAGAAGATAGTAGGTATTATGTCTTTTATTAAGATAAATTAATTTTCTTTGTTTTTTTTATGATTAAATTATAACTACACAACTACATACTATCACTACTATTTACAGGCAACGGCGCACATCATCTCAGCGCAGGAAGGGTCTGGCAATTCTGGTCCACCAGGAGAATTCGATAGTCTTGACGATAATGAGGAAATTAACAATGATGCTGAAGGCAGAGATGATGGCAATGACGACTCAGAAAGCGATGACGAAAATGGACCTCAGAGCAGATTCTTTTTCTCTTCCCTGTTCAACACTCGTCTTGTAACTTGTAACTATACAACTCAAGTAAGTACATAAGATCTAAATTCATTAAGTACTAACAAAAACAAAAGGTAGTCTTATTAGTAGGTACTTACTTTAATTACTATTGATTTCAATTAAAACATTATTAGGTACAAGCCAGAGCGTCGGTGGCACAGTGGCTTTGGCACTGGACTCCCATGCGGGAGGTCCGGGTTCGAACCATGCAGTTTTTCGCATTTTTCGCAGACTTACGTACATTTACCGACTGCTCTAACCGTACTGTTCTAAGGAAACCTGCACATTGAAATGACCAGTGCGTAAAATGGGGTAGGCACAAAAGATGCTCAAAGGATCAAAGTTCCGCTGGGATTATTCCCGATCCCCAATCATAAGATAAGATTTGGTACACGCTAGGATTGATCAACCACAATAATAGTTCAAGGATTAAGCACGTATGCAGTAGCTTATACAAATGTAGGTAAGTATCGCATCCAAAATCAGAGATCCAGGCCAGGAGATGGGTTAGGGGGTTCAAATCCAGTAAATCCTTATCTCATAGGAAATTGAACCTTCCCTTTCCTCAAAATCACTTTGTTTTCAAACCCCAGGCCGGCACCACATGCTCTAGCTGCAGACAGGTCCTGACCTGCTTCTCCAGCAACGTTGGCAAGCTCAGGACCTGCAAGAAGTTCTTCCCCTACTGCAACAACGGCCGTTGCTCGCTGTTCCAAGGCTCTGCCTGCTCGGCCACCACTACCGCTGCCACCACTACCACTGCCACCACTACCGCTGCCACAACTACCGCTACTGCCACCGATTCTACCACTGTTACTGGTTAATAAACCATCATTATGTGGTTTAGGTACGTATAAATGAGAAATGCTTATGTCAATAATTGCATTATTAATCCTATCCTAAATTCTCGACATCTACTCTAGCTACGTATGATAAGTTTTACTGCTGGTGACTGGGTAAGGTTGCAAGAGCTGGCCCAGTCTTCTACAATTAGCTCCTTTGTTGGTTCAAGTCGGCGTCTGTGATGATGGGTGTAAAATAAATAAAATACCGCTCCTGGGAGCGGGGAACGATCTTGGATGGAGTTCACTTGGTGTTTCGCAGTCAAATTCACCGTAAAATGTCCATTATATAAGTTTTTCATAAGTCGCAAAAGTTTGCTTTTAGGAAAAGGTGACAAAAGTTTTCCATTCTTGTTCATACGTTAGTTGGTGGCGCGGCTCCATGCACTTTTGGCCGCTCCGATTTGCGGTTTTAGACATTTATTTCACTAAAAAAAGGATATAATCAACTTTGCTTAGGGAAATACAGGATAAACTTATTGTAATTAACAGTGTGTACGGTAGACATAAGGCTTATAAATTAAATTACTAGTGTATAATATAATCTAATTGATTTCTTAGCTGCGGGTAACTAGAAGACGAATAACACACAAAATAGGTATAATTAGGATTCAATTTAGTATCGACTTGCAGATGCCATTTGGTTTGGTGATAGATATTGCAATTACTATCAATTATTTAAACTCTGTAAATTGGCTCAAAAGGTGGTGCTTTAATTTAGTTTTGAATGAAAGGAAGGACTTTGCTTCTTTGATACAATTTGGCAATTTGTTATACAGCTGAGCACCCTCATACATTATATTTTTCTTTCCATAATTTGTCCGTGGTGTTTGTATATGAATATCGCTACCCTCGCCTCAATACACGATTCAAGATCTGTGATTTTTTTGTAAAAGTTATTTGGGTATGGATTTTTTTGTTCAGAATTTTCCGTACATGTATTATATTTGTATATTTGATTGATTGATTTGACCGATTAAGTTAAAAGTTAAAAGTCAAAAGAGGGAGGAAAATTGACCTACGTGTTTTATAAATGTGTGATAGAGAGATGTGTATTAAATAAAGCCAAGCATATACCGATTTAAAATAATAGAAATCATCCGAGCCAGATCCGATTGGTGCCAAAATCAAACAATCTATTTTGATTGTTTTTATTTTATTTACAACTAAATCCACGTTTGACCTCAATCTCAATTGGTAGTAATCGACGATGAGGTCGAAGATAGAGCACACGGAATTAGTATTTTGGATATATAAATATGTTTTGAAATAGGTAGCTAAAGACAGAAGGAGGGATGGACAGAGAATAGCGACCACACTTCTTTATTTAAGTTCTAACAATAACTTACCTTTTTGTTTTCAGTTGAATCTCCGTGATGTAATGGAATTTTAAATTAGAGTAAATGGAATGTGCATTATACACAAATTTTAATTAAACGCCCCTTTTTTTTCTTTTTTTTGTACTGATAATTGCTGTTGGTCCTAATGACCTTTACAGCTTCACCGGGGTTTTTGGGGCGAGCGCTAAATGCGCTCCAGCCTAGAGGAAGACTTAAAAACTACTATTTATAAGAAGGGACTGCCTAAGGGCACCCAGATGGGTACGGACCTCGGCTTAGGACGTCGCTGGGGAAGGAGGGGTCGGGGAGAAGCGGCCTGGAATACGCCGATAGCGCGTGTAAGCGCCAGAAGCAGGTCGCCGCCCGCGCCTGCGCGGGCGGTATGTAGGTGCTACCCCTTTAACCAAACCTACATACATGACTTTACTTTGGAATTGTCTCCTATTCTTCCTTTATCTAGGTTACTTACCGTATTGCCATATTGCGGAAATAAATTATCATAGTGAACTTGAGTTTACAGAAAACACAGATTATAAAACTACCAATGGCGCCCTCTTGGTAGGGTTTTTAAAATCCTGGTCAGGATATACTAGGTAGTGAAGTAGGTAGGTAAGGTATCTATAGGTGCCTATAATAATAACAAGAATATTGGCACTGTTTTATTTATTTACAGTAAACACGACATTTACCTTGAATACGAGTAAGTACCTGTAACTACATTTTAATTTTTTTTTAATAGGGTACTTCACATTAAAAGGGTAACAATATTAGGTATTCTACAATATATTAATTATTTTGTAAATTATTATCTCGTGGTATGGTCACATATTCATATTGTCTAAACTTCATAATAAAGTAGGTATTTATTTTGGCGAGACTTCAAGCTTAGCATAAATCTATAAAGCCGCAGAAAAAACGCCTTTGTCCGTTTTCGTAGCTAAATCCTTTTTCGCAGTTAGTTACCTAGCATAAACATAGGTACGATCGTACGAAGGACAACAGAAGAGGGGTAAAAATCAGATATGTTTTTCAGAATGTTCTGCATATTTTTATATGCAGATATTAATTATGTTTTATAGACAAGCAGCATAATGCTGATGCGTCTACGTCACAGAAAATGTTTTAAAAAACCACATTTGTATGAACTTTGGAGGACATTGGTAGCGTACTAACTAAATACATACCTAGTCTCGTCAAAAAATACATGGAACATTATAACATAGAACATTTTATTTTTGTTAAGTAGGTAATTACAAGATTAGCTAATAAAGATATGCAAATGCCTACAATACATTGATCCTTTCATTTTAAAGCTGGAAGTTAAATACAATATTAAACAATTTTATTTGTCAAACACAGCTAATTCTAGTCGATAAAGAGACTACGTCTCGTATAGGAAATTTAAGTGAAAAGTATATTAGGTAAATTTAAATCGGCAGCTAAAAGATTAAAATTCTTTAAAACCTCAGATTACAAACATATTCCGATTTTTTTAATCTCACTAAATTACCTACAGCCATTCTTTCTTAGACATAATTTAGTACCTAGTACAATAAGGTTTCAAAGGTGTATATTTGCGATTGACAACATAATTATTTTTATCTACAATTAATTAAGTATAAATAGTAATTATTGGTTATAAACTGGCCAAGTCGTTTTTATAAAAATGAGATCCCTTACAGCCTACGTCACTATAGCCTAATCAATAAAATTATTTATCGTAAAGTCACAACATTTAACATCGATACAAGAATTATTATCTTTCGTTATGTTTATTGTCTATTTCTACCCATTTTAATGCATGTTCCCCTTTTAAAAAGTATAATTGTTTCATGCTATAAATAGAGCCATTGGTCATCGTAGGAAGTCTGTCAGAAAATGCGGAAAGTCTGGACGTGATGTATAAAGCGCAAATATCGAGAATAAAGAATTAAGTCATTAACGTATTAGACTTACGTGATGCTACAATAAACTGATCCGAGGTGTAGCGATGGCGACTGCGACGCAGTCTTACATTTTCATACAGTACCTACCTATTTATCAAAGTGGTGTTCGATCCGAGATGGTAATGAACTGCGACGATAACTGAAATAAAAATTCTACAACTTTCGAAATACTGAAAATATAATTTCGTAACCCACACAAAATGTACCGACTTTAGGCTCCCAGCTAATGCCCAGCTCATGTCATTTTGTGCGGGGTTATGGATTTTATCAATTTGTCAAACAAAAATTATGGTCAGTTACCGAGCCTGATGATCTGCACCACTTCCGTTACAGTCTGAACAAAAGTCATCGCAAGTTTTGCACGTGACCTCACACATATAACATCGCATCACGTAGGTCTAATCTGTTCCTAACTTTACAGTAATCTGTGTCATTACTCAAAGTTCATTGCCGGTGGCATGAGAGCTTTGCAACGTGACGTCACCCAGCGGACACTGGCACAGCTACTGGTTCTTACGTCTACTCGGCAGACTGCTATTACGGTAGGTTTTCCTCAGCAGAATATTATCCACCGCAGGAATCAACAAATACCTCTTTCCAGAGGTATGATACGGAACCTTCAGGGAGCGAAAGTAGAAGAACTTCGGAATCTCTTTGGTAGTCGATTGCCAGCGGTTTTTGGTCAAGGAGTCGATGTATTTAGGGGGCGGGAGGGGAGGTGAAGGGACAGGAGGGGCGGAGGAATTGGGGACGTCGTTGTTCAGCGGTCGGTGGTGGAGGATCCTTCCGGTCGGGTGCGAGTTAGGAGGTACTGCCTGCGGCGGTATGTCGGAGTAGTCTGGATCGATTGCTGGCTCAACTTCGGAATTAGTGAAATATTCCCTGCGGACAATCACAGCCAGGTTTATTATTAGTTCACAATAAAAATTATTGAACGAAATAAAACATATCTTTAGCAAGTAGTCGTAATAATGTTTAAATAAACACAAATAAACCCCAGGAAAAGGTAACAAAGAACAATAGGTATTATGACGTTTGCTGTGCGCTGTGCCCGGAGCTACATCCGGGAAACACAACGTAGCATTTCCCACACATAATATTCTAGAATATTCCGCAAACTAAGTGCCGGGAGGTAATAGTATTACCTTGAACACATTGCACAGTTTCCTTGAATAACTTTATGTGCTACAGGGGTAAAATGCGATAAAATTATATTTTCAACACGATTTTAGCTACAAAATACATTGAGATGCTCACCTAATTCCGAAATTCTCGTCAGGGGAATACTTCCTGCAAAACAAAGGGTTTGTTAGCACTCCAAATTTCATTAAAGTCCAAACACTAAATATTCAATCCTAGTTTTAACATGGTATGCAATTAACAGTAAACTTAAATTTTTTAAGCACACTTTTCTCATCTAACACTTTAACAGTTTATCTAAACTTTTCTAAAACGTTTTTGCATCCTACGCTAGCGTGAATCTAATACACATAATTTCATCTAAATGAACATGCCACTTTGACATATCGCTATTCAATTAAATAACTAGATTAAGTTTACCAAGTAATACCTAGGCATTAATTTTTCAATATTTTCATCTACTTATTTCCGATTGTAGGTGTAACTCTAACGTTTAATTTTATCCATAGATGCACTAACAGATCATGCTTCTATATTATTTTTCGGTCAGAAGCACTAAAGCACACACATTTTGTATTCACTACTCAACTATATCACATTAACTATTATAACATTGATGTAGTAAATCCTTTTTACAAGACCTGTACATTTCTTGACTAGGCAATAATAGTCTCGCCCGTCCGGATCTACTATAGCGTCCTCCTGAAAACCTAAATGATGGCAGTAAACCTAACCGGGCCAAAGAGCCAATGTGACGCTTTTCAAAACCCTCGCGTACTTCGTTATCTTCATCTGTAACAGCCACAAAGGCAAAGATTACCTCAAATTAAAATTAAACGTCTGAAAGTAGAAAATGACACTCACCTACGGAGCGTTTGTCTTCGTTCTGATTGTCACTAGTCTCAGGCTCGTGTATGTCGTTTCGATCGATCACATCAGGGAGTGAAAGGATGTATCTCTTAGTTCTGCTGTTTGTTGGCTCAACATAAATAGGCCTGTATAAACCATGAACCGGCATGCCTACGGAACCCCTCTTGAAATACCAGCTGTCATCCATTTGGTTCAAGTAACCGTCTGATATTGGGTCGATCACGCCGCGCTTGTAAACTTGGGAAAGAGGGGGAAACATGTCAGGGTTAATCGATTGCTGCAAATCGTACATTTCATTGAAGTCGAAAGGGCCGTCGATTTCAGATAGCGGTGGGATTGGATTTTGATAGAATGGGTAATAGTATTCGTCACCGCCGATCTCGTCCCTTTTATGGAGCATGCCATTTCGGGCTAGAGATTGGACGTTGCGTTTGTCATTTTGCTGGTTCTGCCCTCTCCCGACGCGGTACCCATCCCTGGCTAACGCTTGGATGTTTCGCTTCATAGCAGAATAGCTCCGAAGTCGGGCGATCGAAGCAATGTTCCGTTTCTCATGGGATTCCTCGTCATCCTGCTCCTGCTTGTCAGTTTCGTCGTATGGAGACCTGAATGTAGGCAGTTGTCCATTCTTGGCGAGAGTGGAAATGCTCCTTTTGAAACCGCTGGATCCACTTTTGAGGTATCCGTCTCTAGCTAAAGCTGCGATGTTTCTTCTGGGGAACGTCGGCCATTGGTTTGAAGTGTCTGTTGGTAGACTCACCACCTTCATAGAAAAGAACGAATTTATTTGAAAGCGTAGGTAAGTGTATTACAGATATTTTCACGAGAAATATGGACGGTTAAATAAGTAAGTTGTGGTTATACAGTTACAAAGCTTTTAGTGGAAATGAAATTGGATTGCAAAAGTATTATCCCACACAAGTTTTCCGGTTGACCAGTATTTATTTGCTGCTATTGTCATTGGTGAGCAAAAATCCTACGGGTAGGAGAACATCACAGTTTTGGTGCTTGTAGTTACTAACTATAGGTATAGTTGCCATAGAGTTCTTGCTTGACTCATGTTGAATTATTGATATTCAAAAAATAGGTACCTAACTAAGAAAACCGTTCATGAAAATAGACTCGGAATCGGTTAAAAAATTGCTAAATTATAAACTGTTTTACTATAATTTCTCTTTCTAAAACGATATTTTCTATGGAGTGTGTATTATCTAAGCCACTAAAAGAGCGTCGGTGGCACAGTGGCTAGAGCACCGGACTCACATGCGGGAGGTCCGGGTTCGAAACCGTGCAGTGCCATGTACCAATGAGTTTTTCGTATTTTTCGAAGACTTACGTACATTTACCGACTGCCCTGACGGTGAAGGAAAACATCGCGAAGAAACCTGCACACTGAGATGAGCAGTGTGTAAAATGGGGTAGGCACAAAAGAACCTCAAGGGTTGAAGTGCCGCTGGGTTATTCCCGGCCCCCTATCATAAGATAAGATAAGATATAAGCCACTACCAGCAAGTGATGTCACTTGTTGCTAGCGCTATGTTTGTTCGGCAGCTTTGAACCTTTATATCTCAGAAAATCCTACGGATATCTACACATTACCAATATTCTTTATTAATCACTCCAACTAGGCTAAAATAAATGGGATCAAGAATTATACCGTACAATAGTTTACGGACACGCTACCAGACAAAAGTAGGTAACGTTTTAGATTGTCATCAAATAGGCTTGGCGTGTGAGTGCGATTTTTATATTTGACGTGGCGTTAAAAATGTTAAAACGGATTTCTTACCACGATTATTACGTAGACAAGGACCTACCGGCTTATTAAGGCGGACTTGACTACGGGTTTTATAGTATTAGATAAACTAACTCGAAACTTCCAAGAGCTATGATATACGTCGATGTATGAATATGAATTCTTACCAACCTGTTCAATATAAGTAGAAAGCATCACAGCTAGACCGATGACCAGTACAAAACAGCCTCGATGTCTGCCATTATGTATGCGAATGGTGTCCTTCATCTAAATTAAAAAGAATAATTACTTATTTCAAAAATTCTTAATGTTTTCGTCGTCATTAGGTAGTAAAGTTACGCTTGAGTTGTGGTTGTGAGCATGGAAGAAATGGAGTCCAAATGATAGGTATTGTAAGGTGGGTGGACCATGGAAGGCCACCTTCACAACTAAACAGTATTATTCCTTTATTTACTGAACAAATAAAACAAACTAAGTATTAAGTACCTAACACTTTGTTTCATTATTTAACATAAGAAACAAAAACATTTATTATGGAGCTAATAAAACTTCATAAAATTACGGCTTTGTAAGGAACATGGCCTTATCTAATATATCAGTCATTTTACATAAAACTGACGTTATAACAATCGAACACTGTGGTTATACAGGGTGGACCAAAAGTCCGTTAACATTTAAAATGGTTATAAAAAATACAAATGCTACTTTAGTGAAAAACTGTTTATTTAATAATAAAGTAGACAAATTAGGATTTCACTTTTTAAAAATAACATCATTCAAATGTGACCCTTGTTCATCCTGGCACACCTGTAACCGGGAACGGAAATTTTGCATGACCGCCCGACAAGTGGTTGGTGAAATGTTCTGCATTACCTCGCGTATATTTTCTTTTAATGCCTCAATAGACACTGGGTTGCTGATGTAAACTTTACTTTTGAGATATCCCCAAAGGTAAAAGTCCATTGGAGTTAAATCCGGGCTGCGGGGTGGCCAGTGAATGTCACCTCTTTTGGATATGACTTTTTGGCCAAAAATTTCACGAAGTGCTGCTATAGAGTCATTGGAGGTGTGACATGTTGCCCCATCTTGTTGGAACCAAGAGCTTCGATTAAAGCCTGAGAAGTCCTGTAATGCTGGAGCAAAAAAAAACTGTAGCATCACAATGTATCGCTCTGTATTAACGGTGACGGCGCGGTTTCTCTGATCTTCATAAAAATATGGACCAATGATTCCGCTGGCTGACAATGCGGCCCATACAGTAACCTTGGGCGAGTGTAAAGGTTTTTGGTGCTTCAAGTCCGGGTTAGTGTCACTCCAGTATCTGCAATTTTGTCGATTGACATGTCCATTTAGGTGGAAGTGTGCCTCGTCTGAGAAAAAGATGTTATTGAAGCTCGTAAACCTCTCAAGCACTTCGTTAGCAAACTGCAGTCTCTGAGCAGGGTCATTTGGCTTTAAAGCCTGTACAATTTGAATTTTGTAAGGATGTAAATGTAAATCTTTGTGTAGAATGCGATTTAGATGCCCAGAACATCTCTGGGCACATCTAAAGCACTAGACCGCTTTCGAGTAGAGAGACCAGGTTGTTCTCGAACAGACGCTCGTACACGCTCTATGTTTACTGGATCGCGCGATGTCCTAGGTCGGCCGGATCGTGGTTGACTTAAAGTTGAACCTGTTGTTTCGAACTTCTGTACCCATTTTTTAATCGTTTGAATTGTTGGTGCTTGATTTCTGTTCCGTATATTGTAATGATTACAACATTTCCGTTTAGCTTCGGTCGTAGAATCGTTGTTTCGATAGTACTCGCGTACGCAAAATGCGCGTTGCGCTCCGCTGAATGACGCCATGGTACTAAATCCCTATTAGTAGCTCTCGCTTATAGTAACACCCCCCGCGCCAATACCCCGCCCGCGCCGACGCAGCGACCTATTCAAATGTTAACGGACTTTTGGTCCACCCTGTACTTAATCTTACATCTAAAAATCTTTTGTCAAAGAAAAACAACAAACCTATTTGATTATTATCAAAGTAAGTGATTAAAAGTAAGATACATATTATTTATTATTTTCTGGCGATCGAAAAAATATTTGGAAACGTTTAGGCAAGTTACCTTATAATATAATAAAACCTAAGCAATTCTTTGTAGATACTTTTTAGTGTGAGATAGAATTTAAATACCTAAGTAGGTATTCAATCTTTTTGCATAGAACTCAATCAAACATGAGCTAAAACTGGTCAACATTTCAGTAAAAAATATTTAGAAATGCCATTTGCAACCGAAAAAGAAAATTACACTTTCTTTTAATTTCTAATGGCGATCATAATTATTTTTAGAGACATTTAGGCCAGTGGAATAGTGTTTGCAGATAAATAATCGTACGGCCCTCGTACGGACAATAGCCATCATACTGTTTTCATAATTTACTTTTTATTTCCGATTAATGATACGATACATGTAATTATTGGAAAAATATTAGAAATGCATGCGTGAGAATGATGAGAATATTAGGGAGAGCTATGGGAAGGTATTATATTATATTGATGGAATATTTAACTCAAAATGTTCCATCTAAATGCCATGATAAAATAAACAGTTGTCGTTTCACGAAACATCAATAATAGTCTGCCAACCTAGCTGATATACACTGGCAGATTCAATTACCCCGCGTACACCTGAGTCTGACCTAGCTACGTCCCGCCTGGGAAGGTCCTGCCACTATAAAGATACATTTTTATATGATTTTTATACATGAAATCATTACTTACAACAAAGTAAGTATATTCAGCAATTGGTTCAGAACATGTTCAGAATTTTTATTGTAATAAATAATAACCAACAGGCAGTTGTTGTTGTTGTTGTTGTGTTTGGATATAATTGGAGAAATAATTATTTTTAAACTTGAAAATTTCTTGAGAACACAATGACCTAAGTTAATTTTATAATAAATTTTTAAGCACCTATTTATGAATGTAAATAATCTCAAGTTCAAAAGGAAAACAGAAGAGCCGACATACAAAAATTGCGACCGGAAAAATGGAACCGTCAGCTGGAAACAGAGGGTGTCTTCTTTGAGACAACTTTACAAACTGGAACAATACCTACTCCAGTCAAAAGGGCAAAAGTGACAAAACTGCTGGTACTGATGACACCGTAAAACGTTGTCGCTTTATGAAAGAAACTTTGTTTTAAAAATAAGTTTCCGGACCATATATTGTGAATTTCAGAATAATTACTAATATATACTTACTATATTTATATATACCGAAATGATCGGGAATTGAGTACCTTCTCTTTTTCTTTAGTTAGAATAAAATCTTTTTTGTTACGTGAATACTGGCCACTTGGAATCGTAATGACGTTTACACAATAGAAAGAAAATGTTTAAAAAAATTATATGTCGTTTCAAAGTTAACAAGTCGATAAAGAAAATGGAGCTCACGTGTGAAAATTTCCGTACCATAATTTATCTTATCACAATTTTCGCCGAGGGTTATCTCAAGAAGAATGTCTCGCTGAGCTTGTTTCTCTTTATGATGTTGAAGCACCTAGCCAAACGGCAATATATCGCTGGTATGCAGAATTCCGGCGAGGTCGTGCTTCTCTCAGCACCGTACCTTCTACAGATCGACCTAAATCAGCGGTAACACCTGTAAACATCGCTGTGGTACAAAAACTAAAAAAACAAGATGACCGACATGTGACATACGAGCAGATTCGGGCAACTATAGGTATTGAAATGACTGCAATTCAAACTATTTTGCATAATGTCAGAAAGCTGCTTCCCGCTGGGTACCCCATAATTTGTCCGATTAGCAAAAGGCGGCTCGTGTTAATTGGTGCCCGTCACTCTGCAACGCTTCAAAGGAGGGAAGTCAAATGCCGTTTATAACATCGTATTAGGTGACTAATCACGGATTTATTCACGAACCTAAAAGAAAACACCAATTGGTAGTTTTTCATCGAAGACGAGGTCAAGTCAACAAAAGTTGTGCGTTCCCGCAGCATGTTGAAGAAAATGGTCGCATCGTTTGTCTTGAAAAAAGGACATGTTGCAACAATTCCATTACAGGAACGCAGAACCGTTACCGCTGATTGGTACACCACGGTATGTTTGCCAGAAATGATAGTCGAACTCAGTAGAGGCAACCCGAAACATTGCATCATCTTACGTCATGATAATGGGAGCTCCCATGCCACTCGGAAGACAATCGATTTTTTGATGCAAGAAAACGTTGAGTTGATGAGCCATCCTCCGTACAGCCCTGAATTGAGCCCTAACGATTTCTTCACATTCCCTAGAATTAAAGATTTATTACGTGGTTAGCGTTTTGAAGACACAGAAGTAACAGTAGAAGCTAACAAATCGGCCATTTTGTCAACGTCAACTTCAGACTGGAATTACTGTTTTAATTATTAGTTTGAACGAATGCAAAAGTGCATAAATTCCAACGGAGAATACTTCGAAAAACAATGAAAAATCATTTAGTTTTAACCTGCATGTTGTTTTTTTATTCCCGATCATTTCGCTTTGCCCTTCGTAATTGATTCTGAATAAGTATTTAAATTACCTCGAAGGAAAGGGAGCTGTATTACTGTGTAAGGCACTATGTATAGGCCACATCAGGGCCCAGGTCATCATGAGGTCCCATAGACTGGAGACAGAGTATTTGGGGGGTGAAACCTCCCCTCCCCCATTTTCTGACATAAGTATTATAAAGGGAAACTGGTTAAAACATGTTTTAAAAATTGTGTGTTTTAATGATGGAATGATGATGCAATGGTTGGTCTGTAGGTCAGTAATGGATAATGGGGAGATTTACAAGCTAGTTCTCGGTTCATCCGGTTCTTAATTCATCCGTATTGTGTATTTTTCGTCTTATCTATTACTTAAGTAAGTATAAAACTAAAAGGTTTCTGGAAAGCGGATTTCAAAATTCTTTTCACTTTTATGAAGGACATTTCAATTCTGCTGCGATTAAAGATATTCGTTAAGAGAGAGAAATCCGAATTCAGACAATTTAAAATCAATTATTCTCTTAGTACTTAAGTAGGTAATCTTCTAAAAGCGTTCTATTCTCAGAAATTATTTAATACTAGTAATGATAATGAAGCCCGACCCTATTAAAATCGAACGCCCGTCCTCGGCAAGGAACGGATCCTTCACAATCAAAACTAATTTATATTTTCGGGTCATCTCAATTTCTGAGTACATAAATAGGCGTCTGAAAGTATCTTCATTGTTTTGTTAAACTCGTAAAAACTCTGAAATAGTTTTAAACATTTAGGTAAATCACGTACTTAATTGAAAATCGAGGGTTGAAACTTTTACACATATATTTTTTTGTTAGCTACCACCGTACGTACCTGTCTACTTTTTCAAGGGGAGTACCTACTGTCACAGAATAAATATAATAGTACTGCGATATTATTCATTTATAATCCATTGTCAGATCAGATTATCAAAAATCGGAAACATTTGAACTTCCTAAAGTTTTCACACAATTAATCCATGAAACTAAAACGAATCTACTTACGATTATCCACTTCAATCCACTGCCACTGCACTTTGAAAACTTTTGAAAGTTTCCACCAACTTTGTAAAGCTCGATTACGTCTCTGCCGGTTCGTAAAGTTCAGCACTGTTTACGGGAATGATGGTCGGACGGTAATGGTAGAGCTTTTATACCGATGTTAAAGTGCGCGCAGGCGTAAAGCTGTGGGGTGGAGCTTAGTGGTTGCATTTTAATTGATAGGCCTCTTAAGGTCATAGGGTGATACTGAGATAAGGATATGCAGGGCTGAACATAAATTTATAGATGTCCTTTGCGCCAGGGTCGACACGGGGCGGATTTTGTGACTAAGGCTTTTCATAAGTCTTTTTTTTTTAATTTTTTATATAAACTTTATTTGATGTCCAATTTCCTAAAGTAGCTATGTACAGTCTATCGTTTGGGTTCGTTTCGTCCATTTCCCAAATCGTCCAGTCTCAAAACGTCCACAAATGTCCAGTCCCAAAACGTCCTCTTGAGACTGGACGAATTGGGGAAATGGAAAAACTGAACCCAAACAAACGCAGTCTATGCCGTACATCACCACGCCTGAGTGCTGACTGCATGAACGGCCTAGATTTAGACTGTCTTGCAGCAATTCATCCCAAATAAATCTAGTGTTCGTCACGCACTGAAGCAATCAACATCTTTTATCATTTTCATTAGCATTCAATATCATTAATTTAGTAGAGTTTTATTACAAGTATTTTATCCAACGCGGCCCCTACATTGGTCCTTCGAGCCGGTTCCTTGATCATTATAATTAAGTTCCTGATTTTGAGTAGGGAATATGTCAGAGTATATAAATCTACTTGGTAATATGATTACTTGCGCTTACGAGATCATCGCTAATACTCAAATGCCAGAAATTGAATATCACTTGCCCTTTACCCATGCCTCAGGGAGGCGCGATGTGACACTCTCCTTGACGCAAATCACGTCTGATTGGCCGCGTAGGGGCCGTTCGCCTCTCCTGTTGCCTTCGCCGAGTGATTTAACGACTAACGTCTGCTACCTACGTCTCTAATTGATGGAAAATTTGATAGTCTAATAGGACATAAAACGCAAAGCGTTGCGTAGATGGAGCCACGAGCACACTCCGTAAACAAAAAAGCAAAAGGAAACGTCATTTTAGAAGATGTAACAATTTTCTTTTTTTTTCTTTAATTTCTCAAAGCTATAGTAAAATTGTGATGATATCATGGCATATGGCCATTTCAAAATAGCAGACCTAAAAATATGTTAATACAGCGTGGCGCGAGTCTGAAGGAATTTGGTGGAAAGGTATGTATCTGCAATACATGTTGATATTTGGCTTTATGTGCCAATTTAAAGTTTATTAAACAAAAAAATTGTAAAATCATCCAATATTAATCAAAATAATCATTATTTATTTATCAAATTATTGTCATTGAAAGCAATAAATTTAGGTTATGTTATATTTAGAACAAATCTTACACGTACGTCGTATTTTTGAACGATTTATTTTAACTGTGCTAGTGGCGCCTCTAGTAGTAAAACATTGCAGGATTATCTCCTATTAACAGAGCATAGTTTCTGTCGGCTCATATTGTCTGTTTCTGCCAAGCTATAACTGCTACTGCCTGTCCCTGTCCTTAATGTTAAATAAATAAAACGCTTCCTTAAGTGTCATATCATCTCTATCTACAGTCCTTTTCAAAAAGGCACGTCGAATTTTAAACCTAAATAAAATATGGATTCTCACTGATGTTAGAAATCTTCCGATTAGTATCGGCTGAGTCACAGAGAATACACAGAGGAGGAAATCCGACTTTCAACAGTGAGAATGCGTATAGTGCGAAGTGCCTTTCTATGTGAAAAAGACTAGAGCTTATAGCGTATAATAGTATGTATTCGCCACCCGATAGTAGTTCACACACAGCACCTTCATACCGCCCGCGCCGGCGCGGGCGGCGACCCGCTTCTGGCGCTTTCACGCGCTATCGGCGTATTCCAGGCCGCTTCTCCCCGACCCCTCCGTCCCCAGCGACGTCCTAAGCCGAGGTCCGTACCCACCTGGGTGCCCTTAGGCAGTCGCTTCTTATAGTAGTTTTTAAGTCCTCCTCTAGGCTGGAGCGCATTTAGCGCTCGCCCCAAAAAACCCGGTGAAGCTGTAAAGGTCATTAGGACCAGCAGCAATTATCAGTACGAAAAAAAAAAGAAGCATGTATTTACAACTAAATAAATCATGAATTATTATAATTATTTTTATTTTTATGGTGTGACAAAAGGAAGCTCAGCATTATGTATAACCTCATAAGTCACATCGCCGAAGAAGTTGGAAGCGAAAGCATTATTGGATATTCTGTGGTGGTGAAGGTAAGTTAGGTGCGGTAACATGCTGGCTTTTTACCTTCTACTGGATTATTTTCTTATAATCTAAACTTCATTTAACAAAAAAATATCAATTACGGACGGATTGATTACTTCTTAAATTACATTAAGATTTTAAGTGTACAAAAGGTGATCACTTTTGATGTCTTACAATCATACTTGATTTAAACTACGCCTTTAGCAGACTGCAGCGATTTTGAACAGGAAGCGGACCGAACGAAACGAAAGAAATTTAAGTTTTTTAATGGCTCCTAAAGGCGTGTACAGATCGCGGCACATGAGTTGAATAAAAATGGCGGATGCGCAGTGACAAATTTCGGGTCTCAAACGAAGTGCGGTATGAGGTGCGACGTGAGGGACCGCGCGTAACCATAGCATTTGTACAATGTGTACCTGCGCGGAACGACCGCCATTATTACGTTTTAATAAAAGTGCGATGTGCCTTCCTATGTGAAGAAGACCAGAACTATAGCGTATAATATCATGTATTTACAACTAAATAAATCAATTTTAATAAGGACGTTTCGCGCAGCTGATGGTGAGTGAACCAACAATTAAGCTGGTGTGACAAAAGGATGCTCAACATTATGTCTATAACCTCATACGTCACATCGTCGAAGAAGTTGGAAGCGTCTATCAACCAAAGCATTATTGGATATTCTGTGGTGTGGTGGTAAGTAGATGCGGTAACATTTGACTGACTTTTTACCAGCCAAATATAGAAAAAAATCTCGACTGATATATTTTATTGATTCTTTTCTTATAATCTAAACTTCATTTAACAAAAAAATATCAATTACGGACGGATTGATTACTTCTTAAATTACATTAAGATTTTAAGTTTACAAAATGCATTCGATCACTTTTGGTGTCTTACAATTATACTTGATTTAAACTTACGCCTTTAAACGCAGCGATTTTGAAACGGAAGCGGACCGAACGAAACTAAAAATAGTTTTTTTATGGTTCCTAAAGGCGTGTACAGATCGCGGCACATAAGTTGAACAAAAATGGCGGATGCGCAGTGACAAATTTCTTCTCAAACGAAGTGCGGTATGAGGAGCGACGCGTGGAGCCGCGCGTAACCATAGCATTTGTACAATGTACTTGCGCGGAAAAACGACTATTTTTGTTCAACTTATGTGCCGCGGATTGTACTAAACGCTTTAACAAAACTAAAGACTTACTTACAAACTAGTTTCCAATTCCAAAGATTTGAGGCTATTCAACTTACTCTCAACCATATCTATATCACTGATTCTCTCCAAAGTGGTGACATTGGAAGGCAGCGTGACATTCGAGGCCAACGTACCGTCCAGCGACATATCCACTGTACTGGTGTTAACCGGAATATTCCAGATATGTCTGGATATTGTCGTAGTAGCCTCGTTTACGTTGATTCTTACAACATTATTTGATCGTTTTTTCATCGGTACCTGGTTTTCATGTTCCATATTTTTTGTTGTATTAATATGAGATGGTTTAGTCCTCGAAAATACATTTGTTATGTCACTCATTTGACTGAGGATATCTGAAATATTTCAAAAGCAACTGATTAATGATTACGTATACTCATTTTAATATCCCAAAGGGTAGATGTGTTATAAGTTTGACGTGTATGTCTGTTTGTCTGTACCATTATAACTCAACAGCCGATGATCCGATTTGGAAGCGGATTTTGTGTTATCACAGAGAATTTTATCGAGGTATTCTTAGCAATGCCTGATAAAAATTAGATCAGGGGTTTCCAAGATCTGTTCGATGTCAGATGGGGTCTCTGGAACGGTAAGAGTAGGGTGGTTCGAGTTTAAGCCCAAATGTCTATGACCGTAGACATGGTGCCCTTTCCAGATCTGAAATCTTGGGGACCTGATGTCCGCAATGGTAAGTCAGGGGTTTCTTAAATTTTTAATTCAGAATTATTTGTTTAGTTATATTCTGACTATTTTTTTGGTATCACATAGGCGGTAATGCATTGGCTTCTGTGCACTAAATGCTTACGCTGCGCAAGGGGAGCGCAGGCCATTGCAAGTTATCTTATATCGTTATATGGTTATGGGTATCAGCGCACGCTTCGTTGGCCATAAAATAAAATAACTAACCTGTAATTTGGAGACTCATTGCTTCATCCATCAGACTTTCTTTATCAGATACTATCGAAGTCTCAGGTACATTCTTGTCCAACTCTTTTGCGAAAGGCAGCATACAATGTTTGTTTAAAACTGCCTTTCTTAACGACGACCTTTTTCTAGGCGAGTAGTTGTACAATATTGAACTTTCTCGAAGGGATTGAAACTGCTTATTTGTAAGAACATTTTCAATATTACTCTTAACTTCTGATAAATTAAATAATTCATCCAATTGTACGGAAAAGCTGAGTTCCTCGCACTTTTTAGCCTTGAGATGTTTGGTCAATTTCCTCAAAGGAAAATTGGTAGTGGATGACCTCATGTTATTGGTTCTAGCGAAAATGCTTCGGGAGAAATTCGTGGGTTTCCTCGGAGAATTCACATACGTTTTAGCTTTCTTAGCGATAGTATGTGTAATATTATTTAATCCATCTTCCTCGAGTTCACAATCAAACGTCTGATCTTCATTTTCGTTTGGTTGGAGTAGAGCGTTTATTCTGTTGACTAACGTGTAGAGAAGTTTCAGGCGTTTTGTAAGCTGATCCATAGATACTTCTTTATCGCTTTTGGTCTTTTTAACGTTATAGAGGTTATCATCTCCTGAACTAAGAAGGTTGCTCACTATCTTGCACTCCATTTGAACTGGAAAAAATGATAATTAACTTACGCGAAACTGCAGGTTAAATGTTCTTCGCCCGGGTTAGTAAACCTTGATTTAACTTGAGGATTGTCTATGGTTTTTAAACAAAATGTTTCAGAGTTTGCGTTAGTGCAAGACGTTTTTGTGATTTAACCCGGGTTAAACACTAACTCGCGGGTTAACTCTCAATCCGACTTTCGCGCAAAGCGAGCTTAAGCATATGATTTTACCTGACACCCGGCAGATTAGGAAAGATACCTTTATTCAAATCTGACAGCAGAGGCACCAACTTCTCATGATGGGTCAAAGCATCAGGCTCATGTTTGTTGTATACAGAAAATAACTCATGTAAGACACACCCTATATTTATTACTTGACACACACCACTATTATTATACTCTTTTTGCTGCAAGACTTCCAATAGTATTTGGTGCATCAATTGTTTTGATTTCTGGAATAAAAAAGTTAAATATGAAATAGGAAAAGAGTGGTGAAGTTTGACCGGATAAACATTATCCCGCGTCCTGCTGGCCTTCTGAAGGGCCTTGCTAATACCGCATGCATTTCGAACGAATTTTTTAGTGCAAAATGTAAGAAATTTATAAAATTGTCCTACCTCAACAAAAGCAGCAGGATCAACTATCAAAAAAACACTGTCCCTGACGTCATGCACCTCCTGTCGCCAAGTGTCTACGAGCAGCCGGGCGTGGTGGCCGTCCGGAGACAGCATCAGGGTCGGCACCAAGTAAGGGTCCAGAGCCTCCAGGCTGGCGAGGCCACTGCGCAGCGATAGGATTCCTGAAACGTGATAGTGTGAGGTTTCATTTCCATTTCAATACATCATCGTTTTTCAACCTGGGGTTGCGACCCCTAGGGGCGTCGCTTTTAGGAATGTTGGGAGTCGCAATGTGTCTAAAAGTAAGATCCGTATGAGTACAAAGGGAACTCAAGACATATGTGTCTTGAGTTATTTGTGACAAGTGTAAACATTCTTTCATCGTTAGTAATGTAAACCTGTGATAAACGTTAAATCACTTTGAAATATGTGAGGGTTAGTTTTAGGTAACTAAAAAGGTTGAGAAACGATGCATTATACTATGGAAGATCTTGAGTGGTACGCAAGATGCAGGTTGAAAGTTGCTTGGATGGATTTCTGTCCATTTCCATCTGACTTTTTCCCTTTCTGTATGTTGTGTGTAAAGTAAATCATTTACGTACTTACCTACGACATAATTAAAATAAGATTTTATTTACATTACTACATGTTTACAGAGGACTATTACAATGTTCAACTGTTTGTTCAATTAGTTGAACAATTTGGACGACTTTAATCTAATGCTTTCAACTTTTAAAATAGTTGAACATAATTGAAACACAGCTTATGAAACTGTGTGCCATCATTATCTAGAATGTAGGAACGCCGACAGCGGTTTGAGAGGCCGCTGAAGAGAAAGGGAAATATAATAGGCGTTAGCGGCATTCTTCAAGACGGCCCGGGCCGCCGCCTTTTCATTGTAGAGAGAAGCCTGTTTTGTTAGTTAACATTAAAAATAATGATATTATATGATAAATAACACATGCTTACTCTGTTGATCTGAAGAACACGACACAGCAAAAGATCCAATCTGCAGCAATCTTTCATTGTACAAATCGAAATCCTTTACAAACGAACAATCTTCCGTGACGTCATCTGCACTTTTAACGTGACATGAACAAGTTCCCATTGACTTGCCAAAATGCTCCTTCAAAATGTCTACCGGAGACTTACTGTTACTAAAACAATGTACTAATAGCGCCAGTAAAGCCGTGTTCGTGTTTGTCTCTAACACATAGAGAACATCTTTTAGGACATCTATGAGAACATTGATGTTTGAAGGCATGATTGGCAATTTTAAATTTTCTGCGGAAACCTTGTATGCGGTATCAAAATCTCCATTGACCAATTCACGCAGTAAAGCTTTCGTCTCTCTTAGAACCTGTAAATAAAAATTTAATCATTACGGATATTATTTGATTCCATGAATCTATGCACGTCCTTAATACTCTAAGCACTTCATGCACACTAATTTAATTTAAAAGTCAAAAGTAAATTTTTACAAAAGTTATTTTTTTACTCTACTACTGGTTCGTATGGTGTTGAGCTGAAAGAAAAGAAGCGGCGCAAGAAACAATTGAAGACTTACATATTGTAATTCTAATAGTGAAGGAAAACTTAGCCAGGAAACCTACATGTACCCTATTGCGGTGCCCTATTCAGGGTTTCATGTATGACCAGATAATATACATTTTTAAGACCAATTGTAACACATGAAAAGCAATAAATGGTATGAGTATGAGTATGTGTCAAGAAAAATTCGAAGACATGTGATGTTCCTCCATCAACGATTCAACGCTGGGCCTGCTTGGTGGATAACTCATAACTCTTGCACAAGAGGCGTTCCCCTTTGGGATGTCAGTACCATAGTCTATCACCGAATGTCCTTATAGTTGTTTGAATTCAAATATATGCTATTCCTTTCTTACACCGTAGCTCTAGATAGAGATAGCACGAGAGTTAAGGAAGCCTTAACATTAGGGCTGGTTTACACCTTTTCAAGTGGCAAGGACAGTGGACAGTAGCAAGAACAGTGGCAGTGCCTGGCCAGTGACAACATCCTTATAGTTGTTTTTATTCAAATATAAGCTATTCCTTTCTTACACCATAGGTCTAGATAGAGATTGCACGAGAGGCCTTAACATTAGGGCTGGTGGCTTTTATAGTGGCAAGGACTGTGGACGGTAGTGCCTGGCCAGTGACAAAAAGGCAAACAAAATTTGGACCCGCTGGCAAGGCAGCTTGCAAGCCAACTTAACTCGCCACTGTCCCACCGGTTTACACTACTGTCCTAGCCACTTGACTAACGCACTGTTCCTACCACTTGACCAGGTGTAAACCAGCCCTTAACGACGTCTCTTGCAAGTCATAGTATGACATAAACGTTTGTAAAAGTTCTGAGAAAAATACAAATCTTGCAAAATACTTATAAAATTTAAAAATAGAAACGTAATACAAACCACTTGGCTCCTCGCCTTAATTATGTGCTGGTCAGTGGGCAAACAGTATTTGCACAAAGTCATTGCTGACAACAGCAACTCATCTACAGATGTGTGCAACATGCTGACACACTCAATCATCTGTGAATTAAACATTTTACAATATTTATTATTCAAGATCGCAAAAATTACGATGTTAAAGTTAATAAAATATTAGAAGTAGATACCATACTTTTCGCCAGCCCATGTCAATATAAAATTTCAGTATAAATAAAATGCAATGAGTTATTGTATAGTCCCCAAAAAATGATGTTGAAATAAAAATACATACATAACTTCACGCTAATATCCTTTGCAGGGTAGGCAGAGAGAATGAAGCGCCACGAATCTGTCTTGGCATGCCTCTCTAGCTTTCTCTACACAGTCAATCATTGTTTCACGCATGTTCGCCGTTGGGGTTGTCTGCTCTGTATAATATTAAAATCTGATCTTCAAAGGTGAGTCAAAGATGACCCTGGCTTTTCCTTCCATTCACTATCGCTTCGTATACCTGTTTAGTCATTCGTTCGTCACTCTTTCTTTCCACATGCCCCAACATCATCATGCTTTTTTTCATCTTATTGATGATGCATTCATCAGACCAGCCATTCTACGTATCTCTTCGTTGCGTATTCGGACAGCTAGGGTTACGCCGCACAAAATACACCGAAATAACGGCCGAGACCGAAATAAAAATGTCTATTAATGCTTACATCATCTTTCCATTGATTACAAAGTTCATCAGAGTCCTTATAATCTGTCCTGTAAATAGCATTAGCAAGTTTTGAGAGAATGTCGAAAGCATGGTCGATCCAAGTGACAAAATACATTGGAGTGACAAGGATAGATGCACTGGAAGTATCCCCTAGGGCATTAGAGGCATCTAGCTGCTGATCAACTAAGTGCAGTCTGTTTAAGCACCATGATAATCTTTCTAAGGCACACTGACGACTGTCCTGCAAATAAATATACACAAATCAATAATGGTGATATTTTATTAGATGCAAATATTTTGAGGGCAGCATCAGCATGACAATGTGCTGGTTAAATATAATAGCCTTGTAACTCATATGATCATATCCATACAAAGATAAATGAAAAAAGGGTTTGTTTTACTCGAAAATTTGATAATAATATTTTTAGGTATATCTTGTAACCTGTTGACATCAAATGTTTTAATTGAGTATTTCTGTTTGACCTGTTTTCCCTCTTTTTGCTGTAAGATTTAGTGGACAAACGTGACAGGCAGTGAACCTACCACCGTCTACTAGGTGTAGAATAGTATCCACTAGGGCCCTTAGTTGCTTTGTAAGACACCTACAGGAAGAGTTGGGGGTGATGCTATTCTTTAAGGCCATACGGCACAATGTGATCATAATAATAATGTTATCTTTATATTCCTGGGAAAGTTTTAGTATATTGGCCAATTTAAAAAAGGGAGGTACTTTGTTAACATGTTTGAAGTCAGTTCATTTTTCGTTAGAGTTATTTCGCATGCATTATTCAAGAATTCAGATGGTAGATCCTGATATGCAGGATCGCCTGGTGTGGTACCGCTCCCTTATCTATTTCTGTTATAAAGCAAAAATGCTTACATTTCTGTGTTTCGGTTTGAAGGGTAAAAGAGCTAGCGTAATTTCCGGCACATGAGGCAATCCATCTTAGTCCTTAAGGTTAGCAGCGCATCAAAAACCCTCTAATAATAAAATAATACAGTAAAGTGAGTTGTCTCAGTGACGGTGACCTCTTATCATCAGGTGGCCCATTTGCTTGTCTGCTCTCCTTAATAAAATTTAAATATTCAAGATTCAATAGAATAGTCCGTATTCCCCGTTAAGGAAATTATATTAAAAAAACTAACCCGTAGAAATATACGCTCCTGATATTCCATTTTAAAAATATCAAATAAAGTCTGAAGACACTTTTTTATTTGGCTGGAACACAGTGTGTAGACATCCCGTACTTTCTTCAAATCGTCGTCGTACAAGACTCCGTCGTAAGCTTGCAATTTATTGCGAATTTCCAGCATCAATGGGTAGATTTTACTGAATAAAGTGTCCTGAAAAATCATAACAAGAATTCAAACATAGTTTTTAAAACCTTGTAAAAAGAAAGTATCTAGTTTATTACCGCTATAAACTTAGTAGCTTCTCGAGGATCTTGTGATATTACAGAAAAGTCTAAAGGGTATTTCTTTCCCATTTTTATTTAACTTAGTTTTTTGCCCAATAAAGAAATTATATTATTATTATTAACATAACATCCTTCAAATGATAGAAAAAAATAAAAACAAAATATAAAACCATCAAGACCGTTAAAAAATAAATAACATTACTTTTTTTAATAAAAGGCATTACGGCGTTGGGTATGGGTATATAAGCCAATAAGCACTTATGTTTAGCTTGTACCCTCACCAAAAATATTTTAAAAAATTATTTGTGACCATCATAATCACATTTCTGACACATCTAGCGAATTAGAAAATAAATGGAAAATAGGTAATAAAGAAAAATATCAAAACGCGAAAATACAGCGACTTTAGTTTATTTTCGAGGAAAACACTTGTGTACAGTAATTTTGTTTCACTGAAGAGCATCAAGAGCAGAGGCCTACACACGCGTCCGGTTCCAGCCCCGGTTCGGTTCGCTACATTCAATCACGAAGCGCTAACTTCAAGTGGGGGAAGGGGTGTGATTGGTTACAGCGATCCGAACCGGGGCTGGACCGGACGCGTGTAGTCTCGGTTTAAGGTTGGAGTGAGTGAAGCTGGCAGCACTGACCTTTTGACAGATGACAGCTGTAATATGATGTTACGAAGTTTACGAACGCCATTGCATTGCTGTTGCACAAAGAGAGAATAGTTTTGTCGGGTTTTGATGAACCCATAACTTCTAATAATTAGAGCAACAATAATTAGAACGTAAGTAAAATGAGTGAATTAGTTTGGGGTATCAAGAACGGTGACATAGATCAAGTAAAGGATATCGTAGAAAACAAGGTAAGGCTTATCGGCGAATTTAGTGTCATTGTTGTTTTTGCAAGTGGTTTATGGAAATTGCGAGAGAAAGCGATATTTGTCTCAATGACTGCCCTCAATTATATTCGTGTGAAGCTACTCATTTGTTGCCATATCTAAAAGCACAGATAACGGGCTAGTAGTGAATTTCAAATTGTCCAAAAGTAATTGATGCAGCCAATTCATGACATGATTAGATTTTTTTGCAATACAATAACAATTTCTGTCTAGGTTAACTGTCTACAATAATTCGATTAAATATTTCTAGTAATACACTAAAAGGTCAGTGTACTTGGGGGGCTGGGGAGAGGTGGCAAAGAGAAGTCGAAGGAGCCCAGCATCGCAGGGTTCTTTGTATAGCGATAATGTAACTTAACAGAACTTAATAAGTCCGTCAGTTCTGTGTCCATTACATTTTAGTGAAACAGTTTTTAACCAGTCCAAATTTTTCTAATTTTTTTCCCTTCAGTGCCTCCTAGCAACTTCCCAAACCTTTAGGCATAGGCTCATTTCAGGTGAAAATTTTTTTTAAGAGTATCCCCTCTTTCAGAAAATAGATGTCAATGCATTGATCGACGGTCGGGTCCCTCTTCATTATGCAGCGGACTACGGGCAAACAGTAGTCTTAAACTATCTCCTGGATAAAGGTGCTGATCCTAATGTAAGTTTTTTTTTTTGAGACTTTTGCAGTTTGCTGTTTTAAACCAGGTACTTACGACATTTATAATTTTTTTCAGATGGTAGATAAACATGGTATATCAGTATTACTTGCTGCCATTTGGGAAGGTCACACAGATTGTGTCAAAACCCTACTCAAACATGTAAGTGTGCATTTAATTACAATTTACTGTTCCCCTAGTAGTTATTGATACTCTATTAGTAAAAGTTAATCTATTTGCACATATTCAACACTGTTACAGGGTGCTTCTAAAAATGGAAAAACCCCAGATGGCACGCCATACATCGAAGCTGCTGAAAAAGATGAGATTAAAGAACTGTTGACATAGAATAAGCTCCTGAAATGGAATTGTAAGATAAACTATCTCAGATTCGCTCACATTTATTATTTCTGAAAGCTAAGATTAAATCACGAAATCGAACAATAAGTTATACATCTATATCATAGTATATTTTTACATGCATTTATTTAGATTGCAATGAATTATATTTATATGCTCGACATACGTATGTGTAAAACATATGTGCATTTCATTGTGCGTCCATTTAGTGGTATTAATTTTTTATAAAAAAATAAAGGCCTCATCTTTTGCAAAATCTTATTTTGGTACTTAAATAATAGACTAAAATAAGATTTTAGTAGAATTATCTAAATTTAGATAAAAATACATAAATTATTTTATAATAAGGTATACTACTAATTCTACAAGGACAAGTAAGATGTAATTTTTATTGCTAAAATAAACTGAATAATGAAATCTGATTTTTATTTATTTTTAAACAAGATACAAAATACTGACAATATTCAACACTTAAAAATATCATTAAAAAATCATATCTCTAAGGCTTAGAATATACATAAATGTTAATATACATTCTAAGCTCTAACGATAACTTAATCTGCCTAATAGAGAGAACAATACTTATGAAAACATCTGTAATGAAATAAATGATGTCTATTTACTTTGTCGTAATTCATAAAACCAGCAAGTAATTTAAATAATACACACAAAAACTGTTGCAAGAAAACCCAATATTATCAAAATGCTCTAATTTAACACCCTGTACTACACATCAACAAAAATAGTTTATAATAAGAACACCCAAAAATAAAACATAGAGCACTAAAGTTCACCCTCTCCAGAATACTTTTTATATTTACTATTCTTAGCTGGTGGGCAATAGCAAGCTTTCTTCTGTGCATCCAAGTATGACTTACATCCAAGTGTCAGAGTACCAGTAAAGAGTAACTTAGCAGCTCCTTTGCAACCTTAAATAGAAAATATCCCATGTAATAATCTTTTCTGCACAGTAAACACAACTTTCATCACAAGGTTGCTTCAGTCATTTTCAAATGTAGGATAGATTAAAATGCAATATAAAACACATTGGTTGACTAATTAATTCTGCACAAAACTCAGAACCTGAAGATGCAGGGGATTCAATTTCTTTGTACAATACTTTGACAGGAAATTTACTTGAGGAAATACTATTACCCGCAAACTCACCTTTTGTTATAGTGTCTCCAGCAACATTTACAGACTTATATGTATCACAGTAATTATAAAGGCATCTTTTGAATTCCAGATCGCACACCTCTTTGCCACTATTGCATGTGTCGTAGCAAATGTCATGGTCATCACAACACTTCGTCATTTGCTCCAACGGTAGATATTCAGAAGAAATTTTGAAGTTGAATGAACCACAACCATCTGATTTTGGTATGTGGTTTCTGTTACGCACTGGTTTCTGACCTGTAACTTGTAACATATGAAATGTTTAGTCCATACATTAAGATACATTCTGAATGGAAATAAATATACATAAGTCTTACCCTCAGGACAAGTGAATATGCATTCCTCTTCAACAGCCGCATCAAAGACTTCGTGCAGGGACCGGAACTTTTCAGCAATAGTTATAGCATTGCGAAACATGTCCCCGAACACTGACTCTGCCGATAACACCGCATCTTTCAAATTTCGTAGCATACTAGAGCCAAAACCAGTGTACGCGTACGCAATGAAGGTTAGTGCGTATATAAAAATCTTTTTATATGGAATTTCCATTTTTGATGCTTTACCCGACTGCAATATATAAAATTAATATCATTGTTTGTCCAATTGCAGGCCAGTGCAATTAGTACCTACACGTAATTTTCATTTCAATTCAATCAAATTCACTATGATATTCATTCTTTCTTCGTCTGACTCAGCCCGTAAAAAGTGGCTTGTCATAAAAATTTTATTGAATTTCTTCCCAAGTTATTCAATCACATGAAGTTTGCTAAACTAAAAGAAAAATTTCTTAATCGTAAGATTCGTAAGTAAATTTCTTATCATTTATAGCAGTAATAAAAAAAAGCATTTACAATATTTAGTATTTTCAAAATTTAAAACAAGTAAATTAATTGCTATTCCATATTTATTCACGCAAACCTAAAATATCTGGAATTAAGTATAACACTGATAGTACGTGTGGCAACACCACAAGAAAATGTATGTGGATTTCTTTCGTATCAATTTTGCGATTTCGTTAGTCTCATTTTTCGGAATTTACTCAATTTTAAGCAAGAAACCAGTGTTACTTTATACATTTATTGTGATTTTATTGTCCTCAACGTAGAGTTGAGCCTATGCTCCTCAGTTTTCCTAACAAGAACTTAATTCGTGGTTTGTGGAGGTTATTATTATTATTTTTATACTATTGTTTTTCTCCCATTATTGGGGTGAGTTTACCATACTGTCGCGAACTTTTGGCCAAACGATAGTATGAGTGAAGACGTATTAGAAGTAGAGATAATTAGAGTGAGAGAGTGTTGATGATGAGTGAATGTGAGACGTTTATGTGTCCATGGACAGGAATTTTCGAACTATTATTATTATTATATTATAATACTATTATAATTTTTATTACACACACAGACAAAATACAAAAAATAGTTAATAAACGAAAAAATAAAAAATGCATAAAAGGTGTAGCATAACTCATAGGTATACATAGGTTATGTACTTTTTCGTGTAATTTTCTGTATATAGTAAATTACAAAAATGCGGGGAAAAAAGCGCAAAATTGGTACGAAAGAAATCCACAGACATTTTCTTGTGGAATTGCCACACCCTATGCCATATCAGTGTTATACCTAATTCCAGCTATTTTCATTTTGCGTGAATAAATATGGAACAGCAGTTAATTTACTTATGTTTTAGATTTTAAAAATACTAAATATCGTTAATGTTTTTTTTACATTGCTGCCATAAGTGATATTATGATAAGAAAATAAGTTACGAATCTTACGATATTGAAATTTTTCTTTAGTTTGGCAAATCTCATGATTGAATAACATGGGAAGAAATTTAATACACATTTTTTTCTCAAAGCACTTTCTAAGGGCTGGTCTGACTGACTGACTCAGTGATTCGCTTGGCTAAAGAGGCTGATAGCCAAGCCAGCCAACCACACATACTTGGAATGCATTCCAAAACCAGTTGAAATTGTTCACGTTGACAGAAGTACACGTTCCATTGTTTGTTTTGAATACAAGTTTGATACATTTTCGACTGTCAACACGGTAATGGAACACTTCAACGTGATTTATTTCAACTGGTTAAGGAATGCTCTCCTAAAATCGTAGACAGAGTAACCAACTCTGTCTATGCCTAAAATACATTTTAAATGTCAAATCAAACAGTTTTTTTGTCAAATTTAAAAAATATATGAATAGGAAAAGCAACGGACAAATCGCTAATCGAAACGTTTCGAAAAAATTGGGAATTAACTTGTTTATGCTTTTAATAATACAAAATTGTCATCGGGTGCGTTCATAGTATGTGATGATTGCTAAAATAAATACTTTAGATTTGGCGGCATCACATTCGCTTTCCCCTGCCCTTCCCCACTGAAATTCCCCATTGAAATCAGCAATCAGCGCTTTTGTGATTAGATGCAGGGTAAGAACCGACCAAACCGGAATGGAACCGGCCTTGTGAAGACCGAGGTATATTTGATGGCAATTGGCAACATTGTAATTTAGCATATCCGGTAGCCATATTGTTTTAAAAAAGTAGTCTTTTCCGTTTTGTTGTCGTGAAAATGACGGGCTTTAGTAATAAGGTGAGAAGAAAAATTACATTTATTGAGATTTTCATTGTGAAAACCGCTATGATTAGTAATTCATATATTCAAAACCATTATAACTATCTATTTCTTTGCTTTCAAAGGTCTAAAAAGGCCGTGGTTTATCTAGAACATGAATACACGTGCACGCTTCCCGTTTCATTTCTAAGGGTTTTTAAAATGTGGTAATGTTGAAGATATTATTCAAATTCCATCAATCAATAAGTATACAAGTTCTCATTCCTAAGTCTGGAATGTTTTATTTACAGTCCACTATTGAACAAATTTGAGGTTATGTTCGGCTAGACATCGCAAGCGCGCACGTCAACTACCACTAACCATGGGATATTTCTTATGTTTCAGGCTATAGTTATTGATGGCCGCGGCCATCTGCTCGGCCGCCTGGCCGCAGTCATCGCTAAAGTCCTACTAGAAGGAAATAAAGTTGTTGTTGTTCGCTGCGAACAACTCAACATCTCTGGCAACTTCTTCAGGTAAAGAAGCATTTTTTTAGTTCTTTCTAGTTATTTCAGGAGACTCGGATTTATTCATATTAATATCCTTCAAATGATGTTTTTTGGGTAATTTGCGACTGAATGTTTGAAATGCATGTTGTTACTTTATATTTGTCTGATGAATGATACATTTTCATTTTCACATAAAACTAAAAGTCGACATGCTATTTATTATACTGTTCATTTAATATTTTCAGGAACAAATTGAAGTTCATGTCATTCTTGCGCAAAAGGTGCAATGTGAACCCTGCTCGTGGACCATTCCACTTCAGAGCACCCTCCAAGATCCTGTGGAAGACTGTCAGAGGTACACTTGTGCTTAATTTACCTTATTTTATTCCTATAAATATTGTATGAAAGACTAATATTCTCGAGAGGAGAGAATGAGTTAATAGCTATAGAATAAAATTGTAACTTCCACTTAATGATTATTTAATATCATACCTACATTATTTGATGTTTGTGATAAGAACACACTGTATGAAGCTCTCCCTAATTTTAACCACTCATTTCATTACTAGCTCGAGCTCATTCAGACTTTATTCTCAGGTATGATCCCACACAAGACTGAGCGCGGGAAGGACGCTCTCAGGAGGCTACGCGCGTATGACGGTTGCCCCCCACCCTATGACAACCGCAGGCGAGTGGTAGTGCCAGCAGCCTTACGAGTTTTCTGCTTGAAGCCTGGCCGCAAGGTAAACATTTTGATAAGCTTTAGGTGTTACTTTAGGTTTACAGTAAACACTCGGTAAGAACGTCGGTGGCACAGTGGCTAGGGCACCGGTCTCCCATGTGGGAGGTCTGGGTTCGAAACCGTGCAGTGTCATGACCAGTGAGTTTATCGTATTTTACACTTACGTACATTTACCGACTGCTCTGACGATGATGGAAAACAGCGTGAGGAAATCTGCACTCTGTGTAAAATGGGGTAGGCACAAAAAGATCCTCAAGGGTCGAAATGCTGCTGGATTATTCCTGGCCCCCTATCATAAGATAGAATAAACACTCGTCCGAGTGTTTATTTATTTCTTACAGCCTTTTATCAGGTAGGATATCCATCCTATCAGATAAAAGGCTGTAAAGGGGATTGAAGGTTCACATCACTGCCAGCCTTGATGGACTTGACTTGAATGTTTACACTTGCAATTATTATTAGAGCTTTATATTTCTAAGACAAATTAGAAAAAAGGCTCAGAAAGAGCTGTGCAATTTAATTGAATGTTGCACTTTTGGAGATGAGGTGTTGACCGCATTATTAAGTAAATGTTCTTCTAAAGATGCAATTCTACTTCATGTTTAGTCCTCTGCCTTTTATCCATATAAATTTAAATATGGAACGATTTTTTTATTTACATTCAATGATGTTTTATTGGGTAATTTGCGACTGAATATCTATGTTGCAATTTTATTTTACTTCTGAGAATTATCACTTAATATATATCTATAATACTCTTCCTGTCAATCAAAGCACTTTTATGACAAATGTTGTGTATTTTTTCCAGTACTGTCACGTAGGCCGCCTGTCCCACGAGGTTGGCTGGAAATACCGTGAAGTGGTTCGCAAGTTGGAGGACAAGAGAAAGTTCAAGGCCATCCACAAAGTTGCTTACGAGAGGAAACTCAAGGTTTGTTTTATTATTTTTTCACCAATTAGGTGGTGTATCCAAAAATACATTAATTTTCAAAGTTTTTGAGACGTGCATGGTGGGAGGGACAGGCTGTTTCTCCACTTCCCCCTTCTATATCACCCTGCAACGTACCATCAAAATAATTTAAAATATAGACTCCAACAGTGAAGATCTCCAATCAATTCGTGATAAGATCATTCTTGGCATGGCCTTTATTCGTTATTAGATCTGAGCTACTTTCTTATTTGGTAGAAATTGTCCTTTCATATCTTAAAATGATGAATACCATTCACTTACCTACATTATTTGAGGTACCATGAAAATAACAACTTACTGATTTTAAAAGCAATCTTCACTAAAGTGTGAAATCTGTGTAACCCATTATACCTTAATTTCTCCCAATTTGTTCACAGAAAATCACCAAGCAAGCGGGCGAGAAGGTGGCCAAAGCAACTGCACCATTCACCACTACCATCAAATCCTACGGTTACGCTTAGGACTAAGGAAATTTTTCAAAAATAAACCTTATGGTTGCCCATATTATCGTTTCCATTATTCAGCATGCATCCCTCCACCAACAAAATTAGTACCATCATCCAAACAATTATCTGACCACTTTTCGCATCACTTAATTTATATTTTATTTTTTGTGTATTGTTATAGTATAGATAGACTATCGAATTCATAGTTTTGAATAGAATTCAAGCGGTCAGTTAATTTTTGGACAATGGTAAGTACATATTCAGGACCAAGTAGTCCACATTGTAGGTATGACGCTGTTTTGTAAAGCGGCTAGGCGCTTTACAAAACGGGATCATACATTTTAAGAAAAAAAAAATCACCTTCAAATCCCTAAAAAGTTATTTATTTACACTTTATTGTACAACAATATACTTAATAAGAACAATTAAAATGAGACATTGTACAAAGGGTGAACTTATCTCTAAAAGAGATTTCTTCCAGCAAACCCGCCACAAGTTACATTATTTAGTTATTATTTGGAGTCTGCCACCTACGTGCAACGCGTTACACTGCCAGATTATGACTCCTATGCGCCGCGCAGTGCAACGGGCTCGAATCGAAGTATCTTTTAGCATTTGAAGGCAATAATTATTAAAATTAATCCCATACAGTGGTGATCGATTTGTATGAAGCCTCATTTCCATCATAAATAGGTACCTACCTACCTAAATGTAGTAAACAATCTGTGGGTCACAGAATGACGTCACAGTATTCAATATATCGGTCCCATTTATTGCTTCAACGGGTTCAATCAGATAATTATTTTACGCGCTGGGACAAATTTTCTTGTGCAGCTGCTACTCGCGATAAGTTTTCAATAGCGTAGCGCGACCCTATGCTAGTTGGTCATTTAGAAATAATGTGTTGTTAGTGGCCAACCTGTCAGGCCGGCCGTAGGCCTCGTATTGTAGGTCATTTAGGTAGGCAAATAGGTACATTTTGCATAGATTTTATCTTGAAAATGACCGCTTACCTAGGGATATTACCTAATGGGACCAGTCCTCCAGGTAGGGAGAGGACCCCAAGTGAAGTGGTGCCACCACTGTCGTAAGACTAAATGCGATATTAGTATTACAGATTAGTTGATCCTTTGATGAACCATTTTGTTTTCCACTTGTTCATCAATCTAGGTATCCACCTTTTCTTGACCATCAAAATCGAATTGATTTATAAATAAAATAAAATAATTAGTATATCCATAGCTAGGATTAAGATTAGTAGCTCAGCGTTATAAAACGTCCTCGCGTGGGATGCTGAAAATTGAATGCATTCTAGCGCTTAATAGTCATTCAACCCTTGCAGACACCGACACAGTATAAAAGGAGCCGTAGAAGCTACCCTGGACAGTACGGAAGCAACCGTCAACGGTACACTTCCAACTTCCACACTTCGCAAAGAAGAAACCTTAAAAACAAGCCAGAACAGTTACTATGCATAACTGGCGTCTACTGCTATTTGCGTTTCTCGCGGCGTTCCATCCTATTGCCTCTTTCACCGAGCGCAACCTCGTTGATGGCCGGGAACAGTGTTGCGATCGTCAGCAGCATAGCCTGTTTCGGGACACGAGACTATCTTATGGAACATATCGTCTCAGCAAGCCTGCCGAAGACCACCACCTAAGTCGAGGCGAAATTCGTCAGGATCGCCGCTATGAAGTGAGGAAAGATACCGTACTCTACAGACCTGCCGACAAGCGACTCGCAGATTACCATTCAGAAAGGGTCGTAAGGCGTAGCTCTCCAGAGCTGACCGCTCGGCTAACTCGAGCTGAATTCCGACGTGTAGTAGCCATTGATGGTCAACGCAGAGAAACTCATAGAATTACATCCAGAGACATCCGCCAAGAAATAAGCCGAGAAATTGCTCGTGAACATCCTACAAGAGTGTCAGATATTCGTCAACATGATCGTGAGAACCGAGAATCCGTTAATAATAGGCCATCTCGCGACAACAACAGATTTGCTCGAAATTTCAATGAACGATCCTCCATTTCATTGGACTCACAACAACAGTCACGACGAAACAAAAACAATTCTGGAGAAAACCGTAGAATTCAAGAAAATAGGGAAACACGCAATATTTTACAGCGGTCAAGGGATGAGGTAGCCCGCTCAGATACATTTAACGATCGAAATATCCGTCACATCGAAGGAGAGAGAGCGGATGCTCGTCGTGCATTTACTGCAAAACCTGAATCAAGGCTCGACGTTAATAGAGTTAATAGAGACAGCCCCAACCAGCGTGCATCAAGGGATAAAATGGATGGGCGACAAACATTTAACGCTCGCATCGATTCACAGCGGAGGTCTCTAGAACGAAGCGACAGACGTATCTCAAGAGATAGCGAACGTCGTATATCTGCCGTAAAATCTGAATCAAGGCTTGAGCATGATAAGGAACGTCGATCTCTAGATCGCACCGACAGACGAATTTCAAGAGACAGGGTGGATGATCGACGTACCTTTTATTCTGAATCAAGAGTTAACAGTGAGAGTGAGACTCGATCTCTGGATCCAAGTGGCCGACGCATCGCAAGAGAGAGTATGATTGAGCGACGTCCATTATCTTTCCGATCAGATTCAAGCCTTCAGTTAATCAATAATAGAGAGCACCGGTCTATGGATCGAAGAGAAAGGCGCAACGTAAGAGACCAGACCGATGAACGACGAGCATCGACAGTCCGATTGCAGTCGCGACTTCAATTCGACAATGACGAACGTCGTACGTTAAATAACCGACGTGTCTCAAGGGTAAGGGCAGACGAAAGACGTGCATTCAGAACTCAACCCGAATCAAGGCTTGAGCACCACAATGGACAAGAGCATCGACCTCTTGTCCGAAGTGATCGCAGCATTACCAGAGAAATTAATACTAGCGAACGACGAAAACTCACTGACTCATCCTTATCAAGGCTTCGAAGGGAGCGTCGATCACTGGATCGTAATGTAGACACCATTGGTAATCATCGGGATATCTCAAACGAGCGTCAGCGTCTCAATTCTAGAAGAGACGTTGTAGAAAACCTTGTCGAACGTCGACAACAGGGCGATGCATCTACACTAGTAAGGAATTTAAATCTGGCTATTCACCGAGAAACTAGAGAGAGAACTCTATCAGCTCGGCAATCTACCGATCGTTCTCTATATGTTAGACTTGAACAATCTGCCAACAAAGACCATAACGAGAGACAGACTCGAGCTTACAGTCGTGAAGAACGAACAGCTTCCGCGACTCGTCGAGTGGAATCAAGACGAAGAATGGACAGGGAAAATGTACGCAATCGGGATACTTTAGAAATGGAGCGCAGGGATCGTCGATCAGTGGATCGTCTAGAATTCCGAGACACCAGGCGTGACACTAATAGACTGAGCCGATCCTTCGATGATGTCCGCGAAAAAGAAGTGTCTCCTATTAAAATTGAATATAGACTCAATAAGAATAACATCGAACGTGAAGATTTCCGTTTACGAGCAGCCACCGGTTTTACTAGAATCCGCGAGAACTTTGTATCGTTACGAGAAAAAGCGGCATCTGATGACCAAACCATGACATGGCAGTTCGTTTTCTACACATTGCAAGGAATTTACCTTTGCATCATTATCGTCCAGATGCTATCCGAAAATGGTTCCTCTCAAAAGAAATCAAGGTACCTAGTAATACCATCTCCTCATTTATAGCATCATAAACATATATTTTTTTATTAAATAAGGACAGTAGACGAGCAAACGAGCCAGCTGATGGTAAATGGTCACCGTCGCCCATAGACATCTCACCTCCCTCACTGTATTATTATTAGAGCGTTTTTGATGCGCTGCTAACCTCGTGGATTAAGATGGATTGGAAATTACGCTGGCTCTCTTACCCTTCAAACCGAAACACAGAAATCCAAGCATTTCTGCTTTGCAGCAGAAATAGATAAGAGGGTGGTACCAACCCAGGCGATCCTTCACGTCAGGATATACCTATAACAGATTTGATGTAAAATTTTGATTATTTTCAGGGCTTTGCGCTGGTGGACTGGATCTTCCCAGAACCTCGTGAAAGTGGACTAGAAGACAAATTCGCACCCGATGCTTGTAGTAAAAAGTAGTTTTGATGTTCATAGATTTATTATAATGTAGAAAAATAAATGCTTATGTAGTGTTCATTTATGTATTATTTTAATTTTAGTGGAGTTCATTCCATAACATAATATTAACTTGGGTTGGACCATTTCTAGGAAACCTGAAATCGATCGATTTTTTTAAATCATACCAACTCGTACTTTACTATAGCGCCTTAAAAGCTCTCACAGTATTAAGTAAAATTGTAAATGTATTAAACCTTCCATACTCCGTTTAGCAGAACAAATATCGGAGTAAACTCTCCGCTATCTAGGATCTGTATGGAATACGATAGCATGAGGACAAGGATATATGATTTGGACATCTTTTTCGATAGGTACTGACTCAAAATTCAAAAATAAAATTATAAAAAATACCTACGTAGTTGTTACCGTCAGCTTTTTTTCTGCATTCTTTTTTGTTTTAAAAGTAATCGTTTTAAATTGTTTTTAGTTGTAATTGTTAGTTGTATAAGGTCCTAGACCTATATTGTAATGTTATACCTAAGTAATTACCCGATGTTTTAGTGAAAGCTGTGTATGCCTTTAATTGGCACATATATCAGTAAAAGTACAATTTTATTAAGATTAACTATTTGAAATGTGAAATATATGTGCTGTTGGCATACCTAAATAAATAAAATAAAATTGCAATTGAATTGACCATTATTATCTGCGGCTAGGGTAGATGCGGTTCCTTTTCCTCATAATGCGGAAGTTCCTCTTTTTTTTTTAGTTTCCGCTTCCACTTCCACAAAAATCGATTTTGTTATAAACTCCTCTTCCGCTTCCCTAAATATTCAGAGGAATTTGTTAGGAAGTTACACCACCTACCGAGAGAAATCCTCTCCACGCCCATCCTTCGCTCGCTCCATTGCATTAGATAGTTAGAAAGAGCAAGAGAGATAGAAACATGTACTACTTTCGCGCGCCACTGTGATTATCAATTTCTATTGTTAACTATTAATTTTACTATTTGAAATTTAAAAAATTCTAAAAATTAAAGTCTGCCCGCAAACTTTCTATATTTCAATTTTAAATCTCCAAACAATATTCTTCTACTAAGAACATTCTCTTTCTCTTCAACATCCGCATCCTCAACATGTTAATGTATTAGTTCCTCATCCTCTTTCTCATAACTACTTCCTCATCAACCCTATCTGGGACTATGTTAAATGATACAAACAATAGGAAACAATTACATTTATTGTACTCTTAAAATTAAAATCGTTAAGTAATTGATAAAATAAAATACAATCAGTCTACTTATCCAGAGTATCAGTTTTCTTCTTGTGCTGTCCTTCGTACCAAGCCTTGGAGATCATTCTCTTCATATCATCGTCGCCGGTCTCATACCTGTGAAAGATGACACAATATGCATTGTGGGCTTGTTTATTTAACGTTGGTCAATACTTACACACAACATATTTATGGCCTAAGGCCTAAACTATCAGTTCATTCATATCATAGATCTAAAGACAGCACAATAATAAGCACAAAATAACACTCGAATACTAAAATGTCACCATCCATTCAAACATTTCTTAGAAAACCTAAATACAGACGACAGAGATGATAGAGTTTACGTACTTGCATATTGAGTAACACAACAGAAAGCATAATAATAAACCACAGAAATTCCCAATCTTCCTTCTCTTCTTCTAAGTTGTATTCCTCAATAAGGGTCGGTTGGTTGTAATCATTATTATGGAATTAATAATATAAATTAAAATCTATACAATTGATCTACAAAAATCGGACACTGCTCCGTACATTCTTTAGGTGCCCTGTAACTACTGTCCTTCACAATCTGGAAGTGCTCGGTAATATTATGCCTCTACTTTGAACTACCATCCACACACATAATACCATATAAATACACCCGCACCATGCCATCACCCTCCCACACACTCAGTACCTCACATACACACTAATAACCTCATTCATACAAACAAACACATTCATACAACACAACACGCACACACTGTTGCTTTCTTCGTCCGTGCAGTCACTGAGGGGCCAGCTGAAAATCAGCGCTGTGGCTTGCCTCAGCATTATGCTGAGCTGGTGTACCCTTTTTGGCACTGTACCACACCAGATGTTCTGTGCTGCATGTATTAAACTTTGTATACTTCTGTATTCTGGTGTTTACAGCGCTAAATAAACGATTTCAATATATATTTCAATATAAATAACTTTTTTTTCTAAAAGGCAGATGTAATGCTAATGTATGTAATTTGGTTTTCTATTCCCTTCCCATTTCACACACTGGTCATCCCAATGTGCAGGTTTTCTCACGAATTTTTTGGACACATTTTGCGTTTTAGGCATTCTGATCATAATGCCTTAAAATACAGAAAAATTCATTAAAAGTCAATGTCACATGACATTGCATTGGTGTTAGCCATTATACCACCACACTTGACAACAAGCTCCTTAGATAAATGTAGTTTGAAATGTTATTATTGTAGTCGACTTACATATTTTTCATAAGGCTCATGATGGAATCCTGAGGGTCTTTCTTCTCCATGTCTTCATCTTTAAAGCGGCTGTTGCGCTGGTCCTCGAATTTTTTTTCAATCTCTGTCATATGAGACCACTTGACATTTGGCCGGGACTTGGCCAGGAATACCACCACCATGTCTGGAAAAAGATAACATGATGGGAAATTATGTTTTACATTACAATTACTAATTCCTATTGTAACATGATGAGAAATTATGTTTTACATTACAATTACTACTTCCTATTGTACCAGAAATTAGATACTTGAAACATACATATACGTCTTGGGGTACGGGCTGACAGCCATACTACACTACACTACAAATTAACAAAATTTACCAGTTTTTTGTTTCCAATGGCTTTCTTCCACATTGATAGGCTCCAGGAGCTTGTTGATGACCAGCAGATAGTCCTTACTCTCCAAATTTTCTACATGCAGCTCCATAGATTTGTCAGTCAGTTTGCAGTACACCTGCTCCTTTGGCACTGTTTGGACGTTCTTCAGTGTGACAAACACTTTGATGTATTTGTCAGATTGATCCCAGCCTGGAATATAGCATAAGTTGGTTTTAACTTTAAAGTCATCATACTTGTGAACACCATAAACAAATAATTTAGTCAATATTTCTCTGTGAACTATCACAGCAGATGATTTTGGGCTAGTGCTATTATTGTCTGATTTACTGACGATTTTTCCTAGTTCATGTAGATAATTGATCATTACAAATTTTTATCATTAAATAAAGTGTACTTAGTAGGAAACATCCAAATAGTTAGTGAAGGCATCAAGTATCATACTTACTAGCAGATGGCACAATAAGGTGCAGTAGGTAGTAATACTTCATTCTTACCCCTGTCGACCTGTGATGCATGTAACTAAAATGTTGTGAAGTTGCGTACAGTCAGTGTGCAGTAGCAAAAAAATTGTTAATTAATAAGTAATTAATTCATTTCCCGACTGCAACATGTGCCAATGTGTCCTGCTACATTTCCCCAGAATTTTAATTATTTTTTTGTTTCAATATTAGGTATGTACACATCTATACTATATTTGCAAGAATGTCTGGGACAAACAATGACATTATTTCAGCCACGTTTTCAAAGTACTAGTGCACTCGGTTTGAATCCTCGGAAGCTACTGAAGCTACTCATGTGATCAGAGCTCACTCGGACGCCGGCATCCGATCAGAGTGGACTCGGACGGTGTTCTATTTTTACAAGCCGACTCGGATAAAATTGATAAAACAAGATGGTGTCAAATGAGAAATTACAAGCGCTATCCTGAAATAAAGTGGAATGAGCGTGATACGCTGAAGTTTGTGGAGTTATATGAAGAAGTTTTGTACTTAAACCATTAACATATCTCTGCCACTACTTCTATACCTCGCAGTAGGAGATCAGTCGTCATCTTGAAAACAATTATGTGTTGGGTGCAACGATGACTTGAGTGCAATGATGCGATAGACAAATGAATACTTGAACACTATTGAACTCATAACGTGTCAACTACATTCCGAGTGTACTCTTATATGACCTAGCTAGTACGAGTGAAAACCCGGCTTTAAGTTATTATCAGTTAGAAATGCTAAAATACGCCGTATCCATTTGCAAGAACGAAAAAGAGGGCTGCATATAGTGCTATATTATACACAGACAAAAACCAACAAACCATATCCATTTAACTTGATCTGGTATCTCTTTTGGGTAGAGGAGGACGAAGAAGGCGTGACATCCATGGGTTTACTGGACGACTGTTCTTTCTCTCTTATGTTGATCCATTCAGTCTCCAATTTACGAATCTCCAAAGACAAAAGATCCTGAATTCTCTTGCGTTTCGCTTGCTTCAACAATTCCGTCAGCTCGTCGATGTCGTTTCGCAACTAAGAAAATTTATGATATCATGGTGATTATCATAATCAACAAAGAAACATAGGTTCGACCGGCATGCATTACAAAATGTCAATTTTAAAAAAAGTACCTCACCTCCTTCATTTTACCTTCCGACATTGTGATTTTTTAAATTTTAGATCTTACAACTTACACGCGCAAGAATAAATAGTTATTTAGTAAAGAATAAAGTTCGCAAAAACTGAGTGAGAAAAGCCTAGAATTCGCAATTTATTCATACACGATTTTCACGAATGTATGAAAATGATGGCTTTGTTCTGAAAATTTTGTTGATTGATTGACTGACAGTGACAGATTTCTTTGTTTGTTTCTAGAAAATAGAGGCCCAACCTCACCGCAACTACAGCAGAGCAAGTATGGAAAAAAAAAACCGGTGAAAAAATAATAAATAAATATATGTAATAAGTAAATATAAAATAAAAACCTTCTGTATTGTTTTCGAGAAAAAAAAATTATAAGTGAAAATTCACCTGAAACAGTTTTCGAACAAAACTGTATGGAGAAAAAAATATAAGGGTCTTAAATGTATAATGTAATAAAAATATAACTATATCTTTATAGAAAGTAAAATGACAATGACCTATAGTTTCTAAATTTTGAAGCTTTAAAAAAATGCAAAATCCTGTTACTTATCTAAAAATACATTATTTTATTTTATTTTTCAATTTTCATTTTCATTATTTACTAAAATGGCTATAGGAATATATTGTCCATCTATTCTTAATACAGAGGTATTTTGTCCAGTCCAGTCAGTCAAATTTTTGGTGTAAAATCCTGATTAATCGCAATTTAAAAAAAGTCATCCGTCAAAGTTTCTATTTTTTTAATATTTTTTACTGTGGTATATTCTTAACACATATCAATGAAATACACATTTATTTTTTCAGCATAAAAATATTTTCTGACTTGTACTTACAGGGAGCATCTTAATTAGCTAATATAACGTACGTAGGTAATACATATTTTGCTATATATGTTTTTACATGCATAAACTCACGTCTACAACACAAAATATATAAATATTTTGGGTCCATAATCCTCGAGGGACAGAGGAACCACCTTCAAAGGTAGTTCCAACTTTTCACTGCAAGATTTTGTGGACAAACGTGGCGAGCCTACTGCCGCCGTCTACTAGATGTAAAATAGTATCAACTAAAGATCCTTAGTCGCCTCGTACGACACCCATGGAAAGAGTTGGGGTGGTGCTATTCTTCAGAGTCGGCACACACATTGTCCCATATTACTTTCCACACGCACTCTGGCGTAAATATTCTTGGACAATCTGACATCTTTGCCATTTTCATAAATCCAATTCCAATAAATAATAGAAATTCACGGACTCCTGCCATTTACAAAGAACTCCTTTTAGTTTTGTTTAGCGATAATCGCTAAACAAAATGTCCCTGCTCACTCGTATACACAATCCATACTCATATACATAGCCAAATCTTAATGTGACCCTTTTGGGTTTAGTTTTAGATTTGGCCGTCACGGAGAATCGATGTGATCGGGCCCATTCTGTATTTAACTCGCTAAATTAACGTCAAATAAATTCCTGACGCTCATTTTAGATAGGGCCTTCTGTTTAGCGATCATCGTAGTTAGCGTCCATCATCAGAATCGATGCTATTATTCTGAGCGAGAGCGTCACTGAACAAAACATTACCCTCACTTAATAATGGCCTCATCCTATTGCCTGCATAGGTGCTTAGAATGGCATTTTAGATGGCGAACTAATAAATTCTCTAGCAGTGACACCATACGAGAACTTGAATATTTTTTTAATCCTTCCTCTTAAAGGGATCGATTTTCCGATAATCGTAACGTCCCGCTCTCTCGTGAGCGTTACAGATTCATTTCGGTTTGGCGCCTACAGCTGAATCGAAACCAGTTTTATCTTTAGAATTTGTGAACCCCGGAATCGATGCCATCGGTTCAATAAAATCAAAACTGTTTTTTTATTTATGGAATTATGGAGTTTCTCCCGCGCTTTTGTCGCGTCCACACCAGCTTTTTTTCGTTGTCTTGCAAATTGTTTTACAGTAGTGCTTTTCAAGTAAGAATGGTGTTTTTTATTCGAAGAACGTCTACAAAATGTGATTAATGTATGGGACAATGAAGTAAAGTCAAATAAGACGCTGCAGCCCCATCCGTACTTGGCTGGATTTTGAAGAGCCATACTGCGTCCGGGACGCCTTCTTCTTTGGTTCGGATGGTGCAAAAGCGTGGAAGATTCTCCCAGATAGCATTGAAATGTGTCACACCAGCATTTTAATGAAGACTTGAAAGAGTTGTTTACATCAGACATGGCTGTATGGGCTCAGTTCCCTTTGCCTTAAAAACAAACAACAATTTATGGAATTATTTATTTGGGAACTACATGATGATTATACATGAATACAGTAATTTGCAGCATAGGTATTTAGTTCTTGCGGTGGGTACGATTGCGACGCATGTTCTGGCACTGGGGGCAGTACCATTTTCCTTTCGGTGGGGCGGTGATCCCGACGCATGGGTAGTGGAACCATTCGTAAGGGCACTGAAATCAATAAATTCTTATTATACACTGAAATATTTATATTGGTATTATATTGGGTAATGTACGAGAGATAACTTACGATCGTCCGTCATATTAATGTTATTTTGTCTGGGGGAAATTTGACATATGGGATCTGGTGAGGGGTGGAAGGAGTCAAGTGCTTAAGGCCATGCCACAGTCGAAAGAGAATATTTCCTCTAGTAATTGGTTGGTTTAACGAACGGGGATGCCATTGGAAATAAGAGAAAACATTTATTTGTTGTTATTATTTGTTTATAAAACAATTTTATTCTATTTTTTATATCTTTTATTTGTTGTATCAATAGCGGTAGCAATAAATTGGCGGCGCGTGCTGTGTTGCCAGCACTATTAATACCGCCAATTTAATTCGATAATCGATCTTACCAACATCCGAACTTACCCTAACGCACCCTATACTTTAGGTAGTGGTCGACTGTACCTGACTGTATCTAGGGCGATGGCGTACTGTGTTACTACATTGTGCCTGAGTAGGCCAAATATTGAATATCCTCCTCGGGGGCGACGTCCTTACGTCATGACCTTTAATGTAGATTTTTTAAACCCCCCCTCCCCCTCGGGACCCTTACGTAATTAACGGCCCGTAAGCTCATGCATTGTTTACTCACGTCTTGATTATCACAAGCGACCATGTCCCCGTAGGAAACTTGATTGCAGATACAGTAGCGCGGCTCGTTGGGGTCGTAAGTCCATTCCTCTTCCATCGGCTCCTCGATGCTGACATTGTTCACTATGTTTGTGTTCATGCTGCAAAGAAATACAACCTGTGAGATCTTAGGCGCAAAACATATACAAGAGGCATGCCGACAGCGTGCTTCGGAAATGTTCTGTAAATATAAAATTCTTTTTCTCCTAATGGGAACACCAAAAGGAAATCATCTCATTATCCATTTTGCGAGAGAGAAACAAAGAGATACCATTATTAGGACTATATTCGGGATTTAGTGTCTCTTTCTCACATTCCTTTCTCAGAATGCAAGAAGACTCGATACTGATAAGAATCAGTCGTCGCCTTCGTTTGCCGAAACAATACATTTACGAATTTTTGTCAAGTGTAAAAAACAACAATATGGCGGCAAATTTCATAAGATTATATAATTTGGAACGATATTACTGTCCAATGTAACCAGCTCTTAGCGAATTTGTAATCCCGGGATATCTTTACTTGTTGGGCAAGTCCATGTTAATATTTCGTCATGGAATCCGTCCGACCACAGCTTATAACACGTCCTTTCTCAATCGGTCAGGGGTAAAAAAACATTGAAACACTAACACGACAGTGGGCGAGCTCGAGCGACTCGCCGCCGCCGCGACAGCTTGCTGCGCATGCGACGACACGCTCGACGACGAGCCGTAGTTGGTTTTCCTGAAAAAAAAAATATACAAAAATATTTATTGATCTAGAACACTGAAATTACAATCAAGTAACAATGTTGTTAGAATGTATCAAATAGAATGTGTAAAATTGTTTGATTTGCTAATTAAAAGAAAGAAAGAATTTATTTGCAATAGCGCACACATATAAACAATAAGGTACAAAAGATAAAAATAATATTAAACAAATATATTATAAAAATAAATAAACAAAAGTAATTAAGTTTGATTTTTTTTTTTTTATGTACTTCTAAACCCGCATTTGACCTCGATCTCGCCTGATGGTAAGCGACGATGAGGTCGACGATGGTGCATGCGGGTCCAGTAAATGCCTATTCACTCTGGCCTTGAAGATCCCAAGGTTGTAGGTTTCGGGAAATACAGACGCCGGCAGGCTGTTCCATTCCTTAGCCGTTCGCATAATGAACGAAGAAGCAAATCGCTTCGTGCGAGCAGATGGGATATCAACAACATAAGGATGGAACCCCTCCCCGCGCCTAGTAGTCCGAAGGTGATGAAGGTGTTTTGTGCAGCACCGGAAAAAGGGGACTCCAGTCGGAGTCGGAGGCAGTCGCCTCAGCCTGTTGACGCAGCGGATTTAGCATAATCATTCGAATAGTTCATCATCCATTGATTATTCCAAACTATTCTTTTCCACCTTCGTTCTAGTATCAAATGAAAGAGCTCGATGAGTGCTTTCTGAAACACTTGGTCATACAGCGCAGACCCGGGCGGATGCGGAGATATGACTCCCCAGTTTTAAAAAAAACGATTTTCAAAATCATCCTGCTTCCTTGCCACAATTCCCAGGTAATTTTTAGCATGGGTTGAGAGATAACCAATAACTATAAACCAATAAATATTTTGTTTCATTTCAATTCAGGATATAGAAGAACCAGCCTCAATTTATTTCTGCCGTGAAGCAATAATGCTTGCATTCCTGTGTTTCAGTTTGAAGTATATAAGAGCCAGTGAAATTACCGGCACATGAGGCACTCTCTACCCACAAGGTTAGCAGCGCATCGAAAACACACTAATAATAATACAGTGAGGTGTGTAGATCTTAGGTACATGAGCGACGGTGACCGCAAGACGAGCAAACGCCACTTGATGGTAAGTGGTTACCGTCATAGACATTTCACCTCACTGTATTATTAGAGGGTTTTCGATATGCTGCTAACCTTGAGGACTTTGATGGAGTGCCTCACGTGCCGGTATAATTGCTGGCTCTCTTACCCTTCAAACCGATACACAGAAATGCAGGCATTTCTGCTTTGCGAAAGAAATAGATAAGAGGGTGGTATCACCCCAGGTGATCCTGCACATCAGGATCTACCACATCCAATGCAAACCGTAATTCGTAAGTTCTAACCGCCTTAAGGCAGGTTTACACTTGGTCAAGTGTTTAGCGAAGTGGGTAAGTACAGTGAGTTAGGGCTGTGGTGTAAACCGGTGGACAGTCGCGAGTCAAGTTAGCTTGCAAGCTGCAAGCCAGAGGATCCAAACTTTGTTTCACTTTTTGTCACTGGTCAAGCACTCGCCACTCGCCATTCTACTCGCCACAGTCCTTCCCCACTTCGCTAAACACTTGACCAAATGGAAACCAGCCAGACTATGCGTATTGTAGTAACGAGCTGGTTTCCGTAACTCGACGTTTGCGTGATGGAAAAACAAGCCACCCCAACCTCGCCAAAAATTCCAGCAGTCCTTTAATGTCCTGTAGGACTTCGGGAAGTGATCTCAGGGTGCCGAGGCTTTCCGCCCGGTAGGATAGTGACCTCACTGCATTCTAATAGCACGTCGGCGACCGTATCCTCTGCCTCCAGGCATGCTCATCCGCAGTTGGGCTCCACTGAGCCGCAGGGGATCGCTATATGTCTTAATCCAGCAGAAGAGAAGGGGCAGGAGGGGCTCTGGGCCCTCTGCAACCATTTCCGATGCTCTTCTCGCCAGGCTATGTAAGTATACTTACTTCTGTTTGTTGTGTCGCTTATTGGATGTAGAAGACGTGGAGGGTCCATGCGAGGTGGTGTGGTGCCCGTGCACACTGACGCTCTGACTGTGCCCTGGAGCGATGCCGTGCCCTGCGGAAACACATTTACCCTTTACACGTCTTAGAGCCTATGCATATCCACACCGCGTATTTTGTACGCGCGTTTACGGCGCCGTAGAACTAAAAAAAGCGGAATGTTTGCGTTTGTATCGATGTATACGCGCGTAAACGCGAAATAGACCGCGCGTTTGAAGTGCGTTTTTGTTGTGCGTTTGAAAAGCCAAAAAGTTAATTAAAAAGCCTTACGACCCCCTCACTATAATATTTCAAACTGATTTAACGTTTATCAAATACATTAGATATACTTGACAAAAAATGTTTGTACATTTGCCACAAATACCGAATTACAAGACATGTGTAATCCCTTGTCTAGGGGTCTTATTTTTCGGACACCTTGCGAGCCCCCATAATCCTAACCGTGACCCCCTCAGGTTGAAAAACGATGGTCCATACTGACCATGATCGTGGTGCGTGGCGTGCTCGCCGCCCGCCAGCGCCTCGTACGACGCCTTCATGGAGATCGAGCGCCGCCCTTGCGCCATCTGTGAAACAACGTACTTATATAAAACATCCAAGACGTAGTAACACCTTTATTAACCCCGAACCGATCGAGGAAGGCCGTGTTATAAGTTTGACACGTTTGTCTGTCGGTCTGTTTGTCTGTGGCATCATAACTTAGAAAAAAATAGAAAATCCTTTATTAATAGACCATATAGAACTAATAACGCGAGCTATTAACTTGAGAACGCGTGGTTCGATTTGGACCCGGTATAAAGTTAGTACTGGAGAGATGCTCTGTCCCTTTTAAGCAAAACAGTTCCTTATATGTAGCCAGGACCTGCTTGTATGGCGCTATAGCACAGTGACGTCATAATGCTCTATCGCCGTTTCTTTCTATTGTCTGATTCTTGATTGCATGCAGCTATTTTATTTTTCAACGAATTTTAATTCTGTTTTCAGATTTGACCATCAATTTATTACTATTTCTTAATGCGTTTTAATATTTGTTACTTGGAAACTACCGAATTATAACTGTACCTGGTTAATACTTGCGGCTGTTGGTACTTGGTGAAACTTGTAGTACATGAATAGATTCAAATAATATACTATTTCACAGGTTTTTACTGTATTTTTCGTAATTAATAAAATACAGTAAAAACCTGTGAAACAATATATTATTTGAATTTAATCATGTATAACTGTACCTGTTGAGTAGCAGCTATGGCCTGACTGGCTGCGGCGGCGAGCGCGCTCCCTGCATGTGCGAGCGTGTAGGACTCACGGCCTAATGCAGCCTGCACACACATGGAGACATTACAACATGGATGGATCGAGTAAACAAATATCAGGATTACGTACTGAACTAAGACGTGCACGTGCAATGTTATTGAAAACCAACCACCACTTCAGTAAGAAAGCTTAAAGGTAACGCCAAAAAATCTTTCAATATTATTTTGAATTACTATTCATCATCATCATCAGCCTATTAATGTCCCCACTGTTGTGGCACTGGCTTCCCCTTGCACAAGGGGGTACGAGCCATTATCCACCGAGCGGGCCCAGTGCTGATTGGTGGATTTCACACGCCTTCGGAAACTTTTAATTTCCTCGAGACATGCAGGTTTCCTCACGATGTTTTCCTTCACCGTTAGAGCAGTCGGTAAATGTACGTAGGTCTTCGAAAAAATCCGAAAGACTCATTGGTACATGGCATTGCATGGTTTCGAACCCGGACCTACCGCATGGGAGTCCGGCGTCCTAGCCACTAGACCACCGACGCTATTGAATTACTATTAATTAATTTTTAATCATATTGAAAGATTATTTAACAGTAGTTAGGTATTTTATAAATAACATAGGTATTTAAAAACTATTTGTGACTGTCAGAACTCAGAACGCACTGACGAGGAATTGATAGGAATATATTGGGCCAACACAACTACATGTTTATTAGAATGGTGAAAGCAAAAGCAACGCAGACGAAGTTATAGTTACGGAGTTATTTGTGATTTTGTATTGTCATGCAAAAGTTAAGCTGCTTCAAGATTTCCTCCGGAATCACCTCCGTAGTACTGAAATGAACTAGGTACCTACTAGATATTAATTTATGTAAAAAAAATATACCTGTATAGCGGAATCAGTCCTGGAGAGATTTCCGGGAGCGTGTGCTCGTGATTCTCGAGTGGCCCAGCTGTCGCGGCGCTTCTCAGCTCGCATGCGGTATCTAGTACGAGTAAACATGAATGTATTCAATTTCAAAGCCCTTTGTTGCTAACAAAGGGTGTAGAAAATTATTATAACTTAACTAATATAAACTATAAATAAATTTGATTTTAAAGTTTTTTATTTTATTTTATGTGCACATCGGTACCCTGTCAAAGGTCTCCTCCGGCTGTTTCCAGTTATTTCGTTCTCTCGTTAGTCTTCGACCCATCTTTTCAGTGGTCTGACTTTTTTCCTTTTTGTGTTGAGGCGAGGGGTCCATTCAGTAACCTTGGTCCATTTGTCACATTAATTAAAATCGTAAAAGGATTTTTGTTTTGTTTGTACGCACATCACGTAAAAACTACTGAACGGATATATATATATACAGGGTGTCCCGTAAATAGTAACTAAGCCGTCAGGTGGGGATCGGCCTATCTATGGACTACAAGAATACAAAAAAAAGTTTTAGTGAAAGTCGTTTGGTTTTCGAGTTATTCGTTTTTTATTGTTTTTTAATATTTTGGGCACCTAGTTCACAATATTGAGTGTCATTCCTGTGAATGTCGGAATTTTTGGATTCTGTTTATTCCATAATAATCTAGGATGATTGCGTAAGCGATCCCATGTCGAAATTATTGAGTAATAATCGTAGTTTTGTCACAACTTACAGTTTTTAATACATTAAGTCTCCACTCTACCGCTCATCAGCAACTTTAGACCCCTGTGGTGTAAAAAAAATGTATGGGGCTAGAACTGCCCATTGTTTTAAAAACTTGCCTACTATTTGCAGTTTTTAATTTGGTATTAACATTACAATTCGGCCCATTAAAAAAAAAGTTATTGCTATTTTTATACAAAAGGGTGCAATTTCTCAATTTAGAATTTTCTAGTATAAACAAGAAAATTGTTCAAAATGGAAGTTAAAACTAATAAACAACACTAAAAAATAATGCCGAAGCACTAAATCTACCTGCTTTAGGTCGGTTTCTTGGAACCTGCAACAACAACAGCGACAAGATCATAAAAATCGCCTGATGTGAGCCAAGACAATAGAACTAGCGCATATTGGTTTCGAATGTGGAAAGGAGATAGATAATGACTTTCTATTTCCATTTCGCCAAAGGATAACGTTATCAGTACCTCCGTAGTGCGACTTCCGATTTCACATGCGACGCATCTCTGCTCCTAATTTTATCTAACGTTGCTTGATTTGTGCTACGAACTCTTGACTTGTTTTGCTTAGTGGTGGAGCGACGAGTCCTCGTGTCAAAAAGACGGATTTCTTAATTTGCATAATTTGCATTGCTGGAATTACGTAAATCCACACTCAATAAGAGAAGACAGATCTCAAGTTAGATTTAAAATAAACCTCTGGACCGGGATACTTAACGGCCAAGTGATTGGGCCCTTTGAGTTGCCTGAAACTTTAAACGGAAAAAGGTATCTAAACGTATACACGCCACGTTCACGATGGGCCGTTGCCATATTATCACAGCACAAATAGTCCAGGGGAATGCCAAGTCGTCGTAGATAATCTCAGAAAGAAACAGTCCAAATCACTAAGCAAAACAAGTCAAGAGTTCGTAGCACAAATCAAGCAACGTTAGATAAAATTAGGAGCAGAGATGCGTCGCATGTGAAATCGGAAGTCGCACTACGGAGGTACTGATAACGTTATCCTTTGGCGAAATGGAAATAGAAAGTCATTATCTATCTCCTTTCCACATTCGAAACCAATATGCGCTAGTTCTATTGTCTTGGGTCACATCAGGCGATTTTTATGATCTTGTCGCTGTTGTTGTTGCAGGTTCCAAGAAACCGACCTAAAGCAGGTAGATTTAGTGCTTCGGCATTATTTTTTAGTGTTGTTTATTAGTTTTAACTTCCATTTTGAACAATTTTCTTGTTTATACTAGAAAATTCTAAATTGAGAAATTACCCTTTTGTATTAAAATAGCAATAACTTTTTTTTTAATGGGCAGAATTGAAATGTTAATACCAAATTGAAAACTGCAAATAGTAGGCAAGTTTTTAAAACATTGGGCAGTTCTAGCCCCATACATTTTTTTTACACCACAGGGGTCTAAAGTTGCAGATGAGCGGTAGAGTGGAGACTTATTGTATTAAAAACTGTAAGTTGTGACAAAACTACGATTATTACTCAATAATTTCGACATGAGATCGCTTACGCAATCATCCTACATTATTATGGAATAAACAGAATCCGAAAATTCCGACATTCACAGGAATGGCACTCAATTTTGTGAAATAGGTGCCCAAAATTATAAAAAACAAAAAAAAACGAATAACTCGAAAACCAAACGACTTTCACTAAAACGATTTTTTGTATTCTTGTAGTCCATAGATAGGCCGATCCCCACCTGACGGCTTAGTTACTATTTACGGGACACCCTGTATATATATATATATATATATATATATATATATATATATATATATATATATATATATATATATATATATATATATATATATATATATATATATATATATATATATATATATATATGATATTATATATTGTAATAAATAAAAAAATAAAAACAGACGAGTATTCCCAGTGTGGATTCTGGTTGCGAATTGAACCACACCATCTCTTCCTCTGGGTGTCTTAAGAAGCAACTAAAAGATCTGCTTTCCTTCACCATAAAGAAAGAAACAATGGAATATAAACATGGGTGCCACATACTTGGAGATCAGAGCCATGTGGTCCTCAAAATCTTGCTGGTTACTGGGGTAATGCTGATAGTCAAGTGTGAACCCTGAAACTCACACGAGGATTCCCCTGGGTAATGAATATCTGAAAAACTAAAGTAAATATCTCACCTATTTTCCTTAAAGTGGTTGTTATTGGAAGTGCTGGTGTGGTTAGTGTTGACATCAAGTTCCAGAGAGCGTTTCTCCAACAGTTCAGTTATGCCTTTATTGTCTGCTTCCAGCTCGCACTTGAATTTGTGCAATTCTGTATCTGTTGAATTCGGCAGAGAAATGAACAAGTTAATGAAACAAAAAAACTCAATGTGTTAAATTCCTGTTCAAAACTTTTACCCTAGCTTCATTCTGTTTATTTTATTAAGGACAATGGTTTGTATCTAACCTAACCTACTTACTTGCATAAAATAAAATATTATTCCTGTTAATTATGAACATTTAACTGAAATGTCCATGATATTTTAATGTTATGTTTCAAATGTGTAGATACTTATGTGTGAAAATATCTAAATATTCATTGTATAGTTTTAAATGGCATGTAGCCTCATAAACGTTGTAAGTACCTTATGTTTTAGAATAACATGACTGTGTTACTGGTACTACTAATTAGTAATACATAATTATGTATTTGTTATTATAATAAAGAACTTTCAAAATTAAAATCAAGTCAAATCAATGACACCTACCTAACAATAATTGATATTTATGGTAAAAGAATGCAGGAGTCTAAATAAAACCAAACAATAATTGAGCGTCTGCAAAGTCGTTTTCTACGGTACCTAAACTATCGCTTAAAACTACATTTTTCTTCATATGAGGAGGCTTGTAAATATCATAACCTTTTGACGCTTGATCAAAGACGTCTAATTCTTGACACTTTATTATTGCATGACATTCTGAACACTCGGCTCGACTGTCCTGATATGCTACATTCCTTTGGTTTCTGTGCTCCGAGTAGACGAACGAGACACACGCCCCTACTTAAAGCTCCATGCCATTGTACTAACTATGCAAGTAACTTAATATTTTCACGCCTAGCTAGTAACTACAATAGACACTTTAGGGACGTGGATATATTTTGGAGTAGCAAAGACACATTTAGATTTACTATAACACGGTGTTTGCTGTCTAAAGACTAGACAGACTAGCTAAATTACATGGGTACTGTTTTTCACCCTGTCATGCATGTATGGAGCTGAGACTGAGGATTGTTATTGTTTTGGTCACAAACCAATAACAATATTATATATGTTTAGTCCATAATGCTGCATTGGTATTTAAACAGTCGGTATTTACACACCCTTTCACACACACATACTCACATACATAACACACCCTCAAACTCTCACGCCACCACATATTAATCTTAGTCACTTAGCCAGCACTTGATTAACAAGTACTTACATAATTGTAAGTGATACATATTTGCCACGACTATTAAATGTTAATACAATTAATAGTCGTGGTAAATATGTATCACATATTCATGTTAATTCTACATTATTAGTCTTAAAGTTAACCGCGTTCTACAGGTATACAAGTCATATATAAACGAGGAAATCTGTAATTGGCCTTCTTTAAGTTTAATACATATGTAATTTTATAATTGTTAATGCTGTAGATTTCCCTTATAAATAAAATAAAAAAAATAAACAAAAACTCTGAGTAGGTATACTTCAGCAGGTATAATTCAGCTCGTACCATGTAAAACAAACAATTGCAACTATTTGTTTTTAATTGATAAAGTATGTAAACAGATCAGCAGGATTATAGACGTGAGAGTTATTCTATGCTATTCAAAGCAATATCATTCAGTTGAAATAACCAAAATTGAACTTCATATTGTTGGCTGTAAATACTAACCAAGTCTTCGCAAGTATCTGTCAACCAAGTCAGACATCTGGTTGGCGAGAGCCACTTTCTCCTCCGCCTCTTCAAGTGTCTTGCCATAGCAGCGCCGTATGTCTGAGAACTCGGTGTTAGCCTGGTTAGTGTTCACCTCACCACGACGACACACACCAAACAGAGTCCGTACTCTTTTCTCTAGAGTGTCCATATTATCTGTTTCCCAATAGTAAAATTAATAAAAGGTACATACATATTAAAATTTGACTTAATAAGTTGGTGATTACTGATTAGCTTAGAAAAAATACTTGAATGTAAAGTGAGAAGTAATAGAGCCAAGACACTGACCTGACTCGTTACAGGTCAGGACAGGTCATCAAATTATTGTGAAATACCACAAGTTGAGCCAATCCATCTCAGAATGTCTACTAAGCAAATCAACAAAATATGTAAAACGTCTATATTGCTATATATCTAGGTAGTAACTGTGAAATATTTAAAATGAAACTAAGAACTTATATCTTTCCAACACTATGACATAGACACATCAGCATATATGCTGCCTGTCTATAAATATATAATAATAATAATAAAATGACAGAATAGTATAATGTCCATATAGCTAAAAGACTACATAAGGTAGCCAAATGACCATATTGCAATGTATAAATATATTTTTTTGAGTATAATGTCTACATTGCTAAATGGCTAGATAGTAAAATGACAGAATCGTAATGTTTGCAGCTAAACTACCCTTTGAGCCCCTCGGTGGGCTCCAGGCTAGGCTAGGTACACAATTAAAAGAACCTTTTCGTACGGAACCTTAAAAAATTAAGAATATTTTTTAGATGTATGGTATGAAGCTTTCAAACGATACAATTAAATTAAATTATCAATCAATATCTTGAGGTATGTAATAACAATATATGATATAAATTATAAATTGATATAAAATATTTTAAGTTATTTAATTTGCCTCCAAAATTTTCCTGTAAATATCTTTTATCTATTAATGAAATTGAAAACGTTTATTTAGCGCTGTAAACACCAGAATATAGAACACAATACAGAAGTATACAAAGTTTAATACATGCAGCACAGAACATCTGTGTGTGTGTAATTAAAAAATAAAAGGGTCAATATGCTTTATAAAATTATAACTTTGCCAAGATTCAACTTTCTACATTTAATAGTTTTCGAGAAAAACGGCTGTGACAGACAGACAGACAAACGGACATTAGACAAGGCAGGTGCACTGTGAGATAGCCAGGTCGATTTAGAAGTTTGACATTTTGCTAATTAGTCGACTTGCTTCTTGTACAATTTGTGTTTCTGATATTAACCTACTTGGATGATTTGCTTTTCTGACGTTTTGCTATTTGGGCGAAATGATTTTTAGATCTTTGATATTTTGCTATTTGGTCGTTTTGTCTATTTGGTCATGGTTATATATTAATAGACATTATGAGCAGTAAACTGTTGAACTTACTTTGCACTGACAAATCCATTTCTCGCATTTCAGTAAATCTATCCCTTAACTCCTGAGGGAGATGCTCTATCACTGTAATAGAAGATAATATATTACTATATTATTTACAAACCATTTTCATTTTTAAATAGATTCGATTTACGCGCCAACAAAACATGCACACGAGCCAATGGTACCAACCAATCAAACATTGGCGTTGGTTGTGTCATTGCAAAGAACAAAGAAACGACTTACTTTCCAAATAATCCTCAAGATACAGCATTTTTGGTGAGTGATTTTAGATTACTGCTTATTTAGTTACTTTACAACAATAAACCTTCGTTAAACTAATCTCACAAGAGTAATAGTTACGAAAATTACAGCAATGACGTAGATATACAATTTTCAAAGCGTCACATCATATTTTTTTAAATGTTTTATGGCCTGGAATCAGGTGCGTTAGGCAATTTAAAAAAATACTTTATGGCCTGGAATCAGATCCTTTAGGCCAAAATATTGAAGAATAGTGAAGTGCACGCTTGCTTGCAGTCAATCAAAGATGGAGTCGATAAAGAATATCGATAGCAATCCATTTATTGTATACACAAGTAACTTTATTTTTAAATACTACATTGGAAAACAAACGTTTGGTTTGACTTTATGTAGGTACGTATCTTTAAGATCCCTTTTACAAAAATAATCTTAAATGTTTTTTAATCGAAATTAAACAATTACTCTTTTAAAACAATGAAGTTGATGATGTGAAATGATTATTGTAATATAATATATTGTAATTGATAATGGAAATGATAGGCCTCCTCCAGGTCTTTCCACTTTCCTCGATCCCGGACCGGCTTCTCTCCATTCCTTGAGCAGTTCGTCCATCGGTCGGTCGTCCATTTTTTCATTAGCTACAGAGACCTGTCACAAATAACTGTCAAAAAGATAATCTGGAGGAAAATCATTTTATTGATGAAAATTTATCAAAATAATGTATAGTTTTGCATTTTAATGCCGAAATTTGATCACTTTCTGTACAAAAATATGTATTTCATATAAATAAATCACATTTTAAGTGCTGTCAGTGTGACGGGTGTATGCAGGTAATGAAAAAATACTGAATCGACGCCATCGAGACTTTATTTTGGTGTAGATAAAGTATACCTAGATAGAGCATAAATAGGAAAATACATAATTATATTATATGTATATTATGAAAAAAAAATTGTTTATATGAAATTCCGCAACTTAACACATTCTATTGTCTAAATTCATAAAATTCATGGTCGGGGTTTTATGTAATCAAAAACCTAATAGGTAAACCCCTTGTAGTCTGCATGCCTACCTTTAGATATGGTGATTGGTGTTATTTGCTCCGAAATTATAGTGTTCTCGATACCTAGGTACCTATCAATTGTGAATTCATGCAATCATGAATTGGCGCATCATAAATATTTTGGAAATAACATGTGTACCAACTTTAGCAAAAATGGAAACGTTCACAATCACAATGTTATGCGTTCACTAATAACTCACGTAATTTCAATAGTCTACTTTTTAAAATTGAGAAAAAAATCTTTTCAGAATAAAAATGATACGACGACCGCTTACAGAAATTACTTTAAAACTTGATGATTTACAAGAATATGAAAATCTCCGACGAGATCAAGCTCCTAATACCACGTCAGCATCCAGTGAAATGCAGGAAGATACACCAAAGCCACTTACTGCAGGAACAAAAACCACAGAAGAAGTACACAATAGAATCGGATATATTCCTAAAAAGAAGCCCAGTGGACCGAGTACAGTATGAAATTAGGGAAGGCAGTTTATAGATTTAAGTTTTTATTTATACATGTACATGTTCAGCACGTTATTAAATAATTTCGAGTATATTTCTTAATTAAAATATTTTTTATTTAATATGGTAATCCTAACAGATGTATTGCACGACACGTCCTTAAAGTTAAAGGGGTTATTATACTATGTTGCATGCAGTATACTATTTAGTCGATTATTTAGACAGCTAGTTATTACACTTGACTGAATGGGTGACACAATCAATAGGAGACAATCCTGCAATGTTTTACCACTAGAGGCGCCACTAGCACAACTGTACGTAGCCAATCAACATGTAGATACGTTCCTTTCCACCAAATATTTTTAGTAGTAGTATGCTAGTAAATTGTCGCCGTGCTGCGTACTGTCGTATGTAAATGTAATAGCTTTCAGTACGGTCAGTCTGCGATTTACGCAGACTGACCGTACTGAAAGCTATTACATTTGACTTTCTCATTCAGTCAGACTGCGTGCAGCATAATGTAATTTATGCCCTAATGTCTTTATTAAAATACATGCTATACCTTTCTACGCTGTAGCTATATATATAAATAACACGAGAGTTAGGGGCGTTCCATTCATGTTGAATGCATGCAGAGTCGAGTCGTTCGATAGCTGCGTTTGTACCGAGTACTCCCATTAGTTCATGTCACTAGGTCATGCGTGATTTTTTTCACACTACGTCATGCATTGGTCTCATCGTTGCATTGATTTCAAGTGGGGAGTGGTAGGAGCTTGCAAGCGTTGCCTGTGATTGTATATGACGAACCGAGCCGGAGCCCAACTGGCTTGGCTACGTATAGTCTCAGTCAAAGATAATGTAACACGACGTGTTTCGTTCTAAGGCTAGGTCTATACTATGCCGATTCAGCAGGGCTATTACGGTTCTCAAAACCATCAAATGATATCATCAATGAATGAATGAAATAGTGACAGCGCTATACCAACGCTATAGCGCTGTCTCTATTTCATTCATTCACAAGCCATACATTATCAAAACGTGCTGCGCCACACCGCAATGAATCTGTAGCAAGCAAGGATCGCCTGGGGTGGTACCACCCTCTTATCTATTTCTGCCGTGAAGCAGAAATACTTGCATTTCTGTGTTTCGGTTTGAAGAGTAAGAGAGCCAGCGTAATTTCCGGCACATGAGGCATTCCATCTTAGTCCTCAAAATTAGCAGCGCATCAAAAACCCTCTAATATTAATAAAGTGAGGTGAGATGTCTATGGGCGATGGTGACCACTTACCATCAGGTGGCCCGTTTGCTTGTCTGTTCTCCTTATTTAATAAATAAAAAAAATTCTGCAGAATAATAACCGGATGAATATTTTCTGCCGCCTAGTGCGTACCTTCTTATATTTACCTAGTCCACAAATTCTGCGGTTTGAAACCGCACGGATTTTAACCGTAGTGCGAGCTAGGGCTTAGGTACACCCTAACGCACCGCGGACGAGACGAAGATATTCTAGTCTTTTTCGCCTTCATGACGTGACGCGTGTTTTTTTGGACAGTTCACTGCTCCGACCGATACAAACTCGGAAGATACCCGAGTTGGGGGGAAATTATGCGGGAAGTGGTGGAAATTGGGGGATTCTGGGGAAAGTTCAAACTTCGTTTAGGTTTTCGTTCTTTATTAGTTGATTTCTTAGTTTACTGTTGAAATTTTCCACAAGATAAATGAATAGGACATTGACACCGAGATAGTGCATAAAGGTAGGTACTTAATTTAACTACATAGTTGTGTTCTGAAAATTATTACATTCTGTGCATAAGAAACGACGTCAAAGTAGGTATGGTATAATTAACTGGACTTAATAATGGAGACTTTATTTTCTTCGTTTGGATACACCATTTCGCGTTTTTTTGTTGCTCGTCGACACCGTAATATACAGTAGAGTCTGAAACATGATAATATCGCGTATATATGATAGACCTCACAAATTAACAACTGGCCCATTTCTCGAATTCATATGAATAATCTGAATTTCTTCAAATTTTGCAGTTCTAATCTTTAGGATCAAATACAAGTCAAGTTCGTATTTCAGTCAGATCGGTTAAAAAAAAATTTAAACCGGTGAACATACAAAATCATGGTCATCAAGTCACCGGTTTAAAAAGTACGAGCACTAGAAGCGCAACGTCAAATGTTAAGTCTGGCGGGAAAGTCGATGGAGAAGGTTCTACGGTGTTTATTTTATTGCTCAATAACTGTTTTCTGGTGATTTTGATAACTAAAATCGGTGTAGTTTTGTCTAGCAAACTTCAGTAACAGTGATAATGTGTTGAACTCTTAAAATAAACTTCTTGTTAGTTGTTTGGCCACTTTGCGGCGGGCCATGAGAATTCGCCAGAGACTAGACCGGTTGAAATTTCCGCCATAACTCCTAGGAGTGTTAAAATGTATCTACACCACAACATTTTGATGCTGAAAAACTAATATAGGCTTATGGCATATATTGCCAAAGCCATGTTAAATATTAAAATAATAATTGTTAAATCTACGTTCCACAGAAAGCGGAATAAAATAGCGCCCGGGTGAATTTCAAAATCTTTGGCTCTATCCGTCCATACGATCCAATGACGTGGTTCGACTGAATGAGAGGGGAATAGTCCGATTTCTATGGACTAAATATAAAGTTAAAAATTTACCGTCAATAAACGTCGGACCCATTTCAAGATAAAATGATAAAAAAAGAAAAAGGTTCACCTCAAAGTGAGGAAGTATATGACCTCTGCGACGCTGAGTATAGAGAATCCCATGAATAGTCCAAGCAAACCGCCACAGTTGGCCAGAAAGTCGGTTTGACCGTACAGTTCCGAGCGACGTGATGTGATGAACTGGGGTTCCTTGAAGAATATCATCACGCGAGCGAAGTAAAGGCTGAAACATAATTGACACTATTACTTTTTACCCCTTAACCAACCCTTGACGCGTCCATGTGTCATAGTTGTTCATCTCAACAACTGATGATCTAATTTTGATGCGATTTTTTATTCAAAAGATGTTTTTGGCATGTCAGATCAAAATTGGTTATGTGCTTTTCAAGTCTTGAAGTACTTCTTCCACTTGAAACCTATCTTCGAACGAAATGAGATGAACTTGGGAACAGTAATAGTACCTATTAGGTGGTTCGAGTTTGAACTTAAATGTTCAGGCTGGTCTGTTGAGCAGGAGAAGTGCATCTCCACAACGACGAGTTGGGGGGTTTCCGAAACCCGTATCTGATTTAGTATCTTCTATACCTATTATGCCCCATATTAACGTCTTAGTAAACATGACATCGGCCACAATGAAATAAGTACCTACGTTAAAGTACGTACCTACTCGTGACAAGACAATGCCTAGCACCAAGGAAATTTACTAGTACCCTATCTTATACCACCTTCAATGTCTAGCACCTATCCAGTAAAAATCACTATGGCTGAGAAGAATTAAATAAAAGAAATGTTGTTGCTCAACCTCGTAAGGCCAAGAGCTTTTCAGCTTGGAAAGGAGTAAACTTTCAAGGTCCTTTATATAGTACTAATTCCTAAGACCGCCAAAGGCATCGATTAGTCTAATACAAATTACCATGGGCTTCAATTGATAGATGGTACTTTTTGGGTTTGGATCTGAAAGTCTAACAATTTAGTCCAACATATAGGCACAATTTACAACTTACTCATCCGAATCGTCAGGTATGCTGACATTATATGCTCGAAAAATTGCTTTCCAGTCGTAATCAGCCTGAGAAGTCTCGGCTTCGTATTCTATAGAGGTGCACGCGGGCAGACACTTGCATTGCTTGGCCACTTCCCTAGCGGACCCGAGGGTGTCGTTTTTACCCAGTTCAGTTTCTAAACCCGTCTGCACTTCAACAGTAACCAGTTCGACTAAAAAACAATTTGATAAACAAGTTACGTAATTTATGTTATATCTAAACAAAATAAATTAATAGGGTAGTTTCCAAGTATCAAATCTTAAATGCATTTCGTAAAAATTAAGAAATAGTCATAAATTCATGGTCAAATGTGAAAACAGAATTAAAATTCGTTGATAAATAAAATAGCTACAGGCAATCAAAAATCAGAGCGGTAGAAAGAAACGGCAATAAGTTTTATGACGTAACTGTTATCTAGCGCCATACAAGCAGGCCCTGGCTGCATATAAAGGAGTGTTTTGCTAGAAAGGGACAAAGCATCTGTCCAATACTAACTTTAACCATTAATATCTCTGACGTTAGTTGAGATCTCGAAAAACTAATTTTAGATCCTTCTTTAGTATATCCATGTAAGTTTATTGATGTAATATTTTTTAAGGTTAATACCGTATATATGTATCTAGGCTGCGACAAAATTATGTTTGATCGCAGTATCTACTTAGATATGATAGGTATACTGAAACCAAGATGCTGTTGATTTGATTAGCTACTTATCTAAAACGTGGTGATTCTTGCATTTGAAGGATATCTATTTCTTTAATACAAATACTGTTTTAAAATGTGATGATGTGATTCAAAGATGTGCTGCTCCTGACAATCATGACCTCAAACAGTTTAGTTCTTCTAACTAAGTTGAATTCCTCATTACTTAAGGTCGTGATAATTCTATAGAATTAATCACATTGAACGACTCTCGTGGCAAATTGAATGGGGTGGTTTGCCATTACCGTACTCATTTAACACACTGGTTATCTCAGTGTGCAGGTTTGTTTACGATGTTTTCCTTTACCGTCAGAGCAGACGGTATATAGATGTACGTACGTGAATCTTTCGAAAAAACCGAAAAATACTCATTGCATGGTTACCCAGACTTATTTAGTGGGGGAAATCGCCTTTCAAAGTTTTCGAATTTATGGACATAGTGAAATCAGTGATTTCCCTCACTAAATTTGAATTTCGTCCGATAAAAAAATACGGGTGGGCTATTTTTCAATGCTCTGCAATATGTCTTAAAATGAATCAAACACTTGAGGTATTTTCCTTGTACGTTGGACAGAGGTCAAGTTATGGTGGTTATAGTGCGCAGTTTGCTAAGAATTTACTTACTTTGCGCTCTTTTAACACAGGCTATGCTGCCAGCATTACAAACTGTCATGTTTGGTCCGTCTGTAACATATAATAGGTATGTAGCAGCAAAAGTATGAATAGTGGTTGAATCATAAGGTTAGGCCTTTGTAGGTATCTCAATATTCCGACGTACTTATGTTATGGGGACCGTGGCTTTAATTATGCTTATATTCATGGGGACTTTTTGTGACCTTAGCGCAAATTGAAAATTTATTAAATTCTGAAAAGTCGAATTCGGAATCATACGCACCGATTTTATAATATATATTTTTTAAATTTAATGGCATTTGTTGCTATCAATTTTCTTGTCACTACACTGAATCATGAATAACCATGATTCTCGGTGTGTCATCAATCGGGAATGAGTAAATATTCCCGATTGATAATAACTGAACTCTTTTAAGTAGTAAAATGTAATTATCGTGTTATGTATATATATGTGTGTATATAAATTTTAATTCATTCATTCATTTTTGTATTGTGTTGTAAATTCATATCATACTGGGCATAGATATAATATCTGGCTGTTCCTACTCACGTGGCATGCCAAAATGAACGCACTCGCATCGTGCATATGTAAAATTGGTCAGGCATTCTATTTCACAGTTGGCTTGAGTGTAGACTTTGTAGTATTGGAGATAGCGCTCGCTTGGAAAATAGCACTGTCGTCTAGAAAATTACATAAGTAGGTAGTTAAGCATTTTTCTATAGTGAAACCGCGTAACAGGCGGATCGCTCGCGGCGTTAGAGGGGCGCGGGGAGGGACGACAGAGCGTGAGAGAGGGTGGAGGCAGGCCGCGTCGCAAGCTCGCCCTCTGTAGATAGATAAAAACTTTATTACTAAAAAACTAAAGTTAGTTAAGTTTAATTCACTTTCTGTCATCTCGCCCCGCGCCCCTCTTACGTCGCGGGCGATCCGCCTGTTACGCGGTTTTACTATAGTTATAGTTATAATGTTTCTAAGGCGCAGGCCACATAAAAGACGCGGCGCAGACGGGACATGGACGCGACGATTCGGATTTGATATGCCAACGCCTATGAAGTTCACCGAGAAAAGACCTGGCGCGGACCTGGAAGGCGATTCTCGCAGATGGAATATCGAATTCGACATTAGTCCTATCTCACTCACTCACGTTACATGTGAGCGTGACAAGACGTTCGTAGCGCTCGACTTTTGTATGTCGAACTCTGCGAGAATCGGCTTCCTGGAAGGTAGAAGATTCACGGACATGCTTATGCGGATAATCAATAGCAAACTTTATAGACGTTTGATGCATACAGTTCAAATTCGAACGTCGCGTCCGTGCCCCGTTCGTGCTACGTCTCTTTATGTAACCTGGGCCTAAGGAGAGTTGTTTATTACTTCTTTCTTGACTGTATGTGTGTTGATAAGTCTTACCTTGTTGGGTCATACGGTTTTAGTCCTTCAGAAGTGGTCATCATTTTCGGTTTAACGGCTACGACTACCTCTTGAGATAAAGGAGATCTGAAGTACTGCTGTGATAACCTCGGTAACTCAGCCGGATTGTGCAGTAGAATCTAAAAAAATAAAATAAAAAATACATACAGGCTGGAAAGTTTCGGCGGGGCACCCAGGGCAGCTACCAGATCCGTTGGAGCTACGAGAAAGTGGTCTTAGGAGACCTTCCCTAACTTTTGAAGCTATTTAAAACTGTATTCACAGATTTTTGAAAAAAGGTAAATTTTGCAAGAAAAAATGCCATTATTCACAAAAAAATGGATGCCAATCGATTCTATTTCGTGTCAGGAACAAAAGACTATATGGGGTCAACCGAGGTTTGAGTACTAGAAATCTCAGAAATAGCAAAAAACTGATGTTTATATAATAAAAATTAAAATAAATAAATAATAAAATAAATAATTAATAAATAAAATAGCTTTCAGGTCTCTGAGGTTTATTATAGTACACCGATTCATAATTATGGCTAGAAAGACCATCCTCGGGAATTAATATCTACTTACTTACATAATACTTAGGTACCTACATCAGCAAAAATCGGAACGAAATCCATTCAGACGTTTTCGAGATTAATTAGCCTATCACGAGAGACGGACGTGCCGTGTTATTTTGTTTTGTAATGTAGCGACGTTATAGTTTAATTTTATGATGTTACTAGGTATATCATTTGGGATACAATAATGTGAAACGAGGTTTATTTTATGATATTACTTACTTTGAATCCTTGCACTGGCCCTTTACAAAGGTAGTCCAAATCAGTTTCTTTGGCTTTAAGTAAAAATGTTATCCCAGCTTTTACACCGTAACCCTGCATAATTATGGAAATAACAATTACTATAGGTTACTTTACATGTGTTAGTATGTATCTACGGTCGAGATTACAAATTGAGGTTCACGACTATACTAGTAGGTACAAAAAAGCTGCCAGGCGGAAGGGATCTGCCGAAACATGGAATCTATTCTGCAACTCCAACATTTTTGGACCAACACGCGAAGAGCCGCCAGTTCGCTCGTAGTCGTCCGATTGTTGCGATTTTTGTCGCAAACGATAGATGCGCTGTCGCTCTGCGTTAGACATGGGTGTTTGTCAAATTCGGCTGCGTTTCCTTTTTATATCACGGAATGTTATGCGAGGCATCACGTCACAACTGATGAAACTTGTTCAATTATTTTCAACTGTTGAAACCAGATGCTAAGTGTGACCTAGTTTTAAGTAGCGTAGTTCAACTACATCACAACGCAGTTTCAAGTGTTTCGATATCTATAATAGTTCCAAAGTTATAGAGAATTTAATAAGTCGGTAAAAAAAATTGGCCCAAAAAAGTACCTTCTTCGGCAAGCTGTAGCGAAGCGGGGAAACCATGTTTCAGTTACTGTTAAGTATCGCTAGAACGGCGCCGCTTGACTCTATACAATGGTACAACTTGCATTTTAATATGTTAAATAGTTCAAGAGTTAGTGGTATGCTATAAGTACACATTTTCGTTAGGGTGACGACACAAGTTCACTCACGTACAAAGCGAGTGTGTAAGACTTGAAATAGATTTCATGTCAAAAATATAAGAGTCTCGTAAAAAGAATGAACCACTACACTCACCAAACCTCTGTGCGGATAAGTTTCCAGAGGAGTATTCGGCGCGTATCCGTTTTCCAGACTCCATGAGACCGGGGAATCCGTATAATCCAAATACAGATAGTCATTATGTAAACTGAAAGGTCAGATACAATACAATACAAAACCACACAAATACATATTACACGTACATATCTTACAATGTTGTACATAAATTAATTTGTAGCAACAGGGAGCGTGTTCAACTTATACCTACTATGGACGGAGTCCACAGTGCTGATTTTCAACACGTCCCTTTGTCACTTGGAATAAAGATAATAAATACCTACCTACAGGGTGGTAAGTTTGAACGGGTTACAGCTACAAGAACCGCTATACTATAGTAAGACAAAATGAGATTTTCTCTCTAGCTTTTGTAGTTATTCAAAATCGCTTTATCGCAAAATTGTGCAGTCAGCAAGATAAATGCCAATTTACCGGCCATTTTCACTTTTTTTTATGCCAATCTGCTTTATTTCAGTTAAGGATCAAATGACTGTATTGGATAAACGAACTGAGCTAAGAGCCCATTAAGAGCACGGGTCTTACACCCTGACACGGTAAAGGTTCTTGGATAATAAGTGGTGTATCGTACACAACCTGGACTTGTTCTGCACCAGCACCACTACAGTTACACGAATCCTGACACAGAACCACTTTAAGGATGACTAGTTTCCTCTCTCTCTGTCACATAAATGTTGAATTCCTATTTTTTATATGTATCTTTTATATTCTTAATGTTATCTTTATTTATTTTACAACCGGCCTGTATCTGTAATCTTCTCTTTATTATTATATAAGTGAGTAATAATTACTTCTTTTTAAGTACTATATTTATACTGTTATTTATAAGTGGAAATTTATTATTAGCATTTTTTTTATTTTTTTTTATTTACTTCTAAACCCGCATTTGACCTCGATCTCGCCTGATGGTAAGCGACGATGAGGTCGACGATGGTGCATACGGGTCCAGTAAATGCCTAATCACTCTGGCCTTGAAGATCCCAAGGTTGTAGGTTTCGGGAAATACAGACGCCGGCAGGCTGTTCCATTCCTTAGCCGTTCGCATAATGAACGAAGAAGCAAATCGCTTCGTACGAACAGATGGGATATCAACAACATAAGGATGGAACATTTCATTTGGATAGCATATTTTTATCTATGTATTCTAAGTCTATTGTTGTTATGTATTTGTCTGTCAATTTCCCTAATAGAAAATAAATAAATAAAAAATAAATCAATAAGAAATTGTAGGTACCTATTGGATACAAGAAATTTCAAAAATGGCAATATGACTTTTAAATGAAAAAGAAATTGTTAAGTTAATTTTCAAATATTTTACGCTAATCAGTGGCATCAAAAATCTATCAATGATGCAGTTTTGAATAATTCCAAAAGTTAGAGTTGAGTTAGAGAAGATTTCATAAGAACGTTTTTCGTTCTTGTCTAGCTGCCCTCTTTGTGCCCCGTCCAAACTTTGCACCCTGTATACTAAATCTTACCATTATATGACTTAAATCGAATTACTTGTGAGAACTTACTTCTCCACTCTGAACAAATCTTGAGCACCCATAGTATTAAAAGTATAGCATTGTCCTTCTTCGGTCAAAATGGGAGAAAAGAGATCCGAACAGCTATTTTTTGGTACATCTTTCCACTTACATCCGAAGAAAACGTCGGACATGTTTGGCGATACCTTAAAATCAAAAGAACTCCAAAATATTATCAATTTTATACTATAAGTAGTAGGTATTTTTAACGTCCCATAAGAAAGTTTACACACGTATTTTATGGTGTTTACTAAATCAGCACCAGGAGAGAATTTTCTGCCTGTAGGTGGTGCCAAGTGATCGTCACAGACATTGGTGACGTCCTCGAAGTCGCGGCGCCTGAAGAAATGTGAAGTTACATAAAAATCGAACCTTTTTTTTTTCTTGAATTCAATTTAGGTTCATTTCAAGCATTATTACACAAAAGTGGTCTTTATTTCAAACATTTTAGTATAAGCTAACTATAACCCAATACAGATTTCCAAATGGAAAAGAATTGTCTTATGCTTGTCCTGAAAACCTGTACTTTGTCCCTTTAAGGCCGTCGATATGTACCTGTCTACCATATTTTAATAATAATTCCCACGCCTTTTAAAGGAAAAAAAAGGAAAGGAAGGCCCTTAGGGTCCGTGAACCCTGAAAATAGTAACAACATAATAATAATAAATTAATAATTTTTTTTTTTAGGTACTCACTCTTGCTCTGTCAATGTATGATTATTGTAGTAATAATGGTAAAATTGTGTAAAGTTTAATCTTGTTTGCATCGCCTTTGTTTCGAAGCAAACTGTTACTGCCGGATACGGTATCTGTGGGAGTATTTAATTTAGCGTACCTAACTAAATAGGTAAATAATAAACCCTTATTATCTAGGTAATTTAGGTAGGTACCAACCTGCCAAACGGGAGTTGTGTTTTCAGCAAAACTCACAATGACCGGACTTTCATTCCATTTGTTCCATACTTTTGTGATTAGACCAGCGCAAAGAACTACACTGCATATGAACATAAATAACCAGAAGATCCTAAAAAATATAAATTTTAATGTTGTGGTTAAGTATTTGGGTAAGTACAGGGTGTAACAGAAACTCCGTTGTAAGCTGAAGGGGGGGTGTTCAATATTCATAATTGAACAACTTTCACTATGAGGAATACTCAAAAACCGCGAAAAAAAAACTTACATGACCGAAATGTATTCTTCGCGATTTCAGAGTTGGTTTCATACTGAAAGTTGTTCAATTATTGATACTGAACACCCCCATTTCGACTTACTAGGGGATTTTTGTTACACCCCATATAATTTAGACATATTATCCACTAGGATAGGTAGGTACACTACTACCTACCTACCCTTTTTTTTATTTAACACTTTTTGTACCAGTGTTGTGTGTGAAATAAATAATTTACTTACTTATATACCACGTAGCGAGATAAAAAATATTCATATCATACTTACTTTTCCGCGTATGTCCGTTCCTTCTCTCCGATGTACTTAAGACCATGAAGATTTGAATTTGCTGTATAATCTACCAAATAATCCTTAAAAAAGTTACGCCTATCTCTTTTCTTAACTTTAACCGGAGTACCGAGTTTTTGTTTCTCGTCAATAGTTTTCTCCAAATCACCTTCTGCATACCTCCCCACACTGTCCGATCTATAAATTAATAAATAAATAGTTTTTTGTCTGTGTTAAATATTAATCTGAACTTGTTTTGAAAAATACCTGGAATGCCGTCGCATGTCGCCTAAAATTGACTACTTTGGACAAATGTTTCAAAAGTTCTGCGGGTTTAGGCTTGGCGGATGAGACATTTTCTATTATTATGACATATTCCCAGAGGAGACGGTTGTCAATTATGAAATTAAATTTACCAGAACCTACGCGTAACTAAATGTAAGTATAGATTGTAAGGTTGTTTGTAGATAATGTAGGGAAATAGGTACTGTTACCGATGGGAATAAAATTTTAATAATTTACCAATGTCATTTGAATCCAACATATTACTAATCTTATCTTTTATGATAGGGGCCGGGAATAAGCCAGCGGCACTTCGACCCTTGAGGATCTTTTGTGTCAATCCCATTTCACACACTGGACATCTCAGTGTGCAGGTTTCCTCGCGATGTTTTCTTTCACCGTTAGAGCAGTCGGTAAATGTACGTAAGTCTTCGAAAAATACGAAAAACTCATTGGTACATGTATGGCACTGCACGTTTTCGAACCGGACCTCCCGCACGGGAGTCCGTTAACATCCAATACTTATAGGAAGAAGACAGGAGTAAGTGTGAGACAAAGGTAAATATAAAATACTTCATCGGAAGCATGGCGAAAGTAGGTACTTACTTACATGACACCTACTACCATAGACTTATATAATGCCTACCTACTACGTAACATGAAATTACCAGATCTATGAATATCTAGACCAAACTTATTAATCTTATTACTTATACATAAAGAAAAAATATAAAACCGTAGTTTAAGTACCTCTCCATTGGAGATTTTGGTAGACGCCCAAGATATGATTCTCTTTGGTATCATACTCACATCATACTCATTTATTAAAGCCTTCATGCTATCATGCTTTTTCCAAATTTAAAATTCAAAGACAATTCATATAAAATATAAACATAACTGGACAGGAGCGAACTGACCAACCGACTCACATGTGTAAGTATATATATAAAAAAAAATTAACAACCTAAAACTACATGTCTAATTAAATTTAAAAATTAAGATTGTAACAGCTGGCTTTGTCTTATCTAAATTAATAAATAATAAAATTAATACATCTGATATTGTCACAAAAAATAATAATAATAATAATTATAGTAAAATATAGCTGCTGGTCGGTGGCCTAGTGGCTAGGACGCCAGACTCCATTGCGGGAGGTCCGGGTTCGAAACCATGTCATATACCAATGAGTTTTTCAGATTTTTTCGAAGACTTATGTACATCTACCAACTGCGCTAACGGTGAAGGAAAACACTGTGAGGAAACCTGCATGTCTGAGGAAATAAAAACAAATTCCAAAGGCGTGTGAAATTCACCAATCAGCACTGGGTCCGCTCGGTGGATCATGGCCCATAACCCCCTTGTGCAACAGTGGGGACAATATAGGCTGCTGATGATGATGATAGCTGCTGTAAAAGGGCGTTGTCAAATAATAATAACCGTAAATCTATCTTCTATTATATTATATCTAAAGGTATCTTCTATTATTATTTATTAGATTCGAGTTAAAAACCAAATAGTAAACTACGGATGGTCCATTTCAACTCCCATTAACAGCCGTTAAAAATTAAGAAGCTCACCCATCTCTTCGCCGAAACGAAACACACTTGCGCTTTATATACTTAGTAAGTACCTATTAATAGGATCCATACTTACAAAGATATCGTCGTCATTTAAGAAAAACTAAAATCACCAACAAAATAGGCTGCAGAATTTTTTCCGCAACCACACTAAAATGTGGACCGATCTAAAATAAGAAGTAACGTAGAAAACCTGTAAATATTTGCGTCCAGGACGGCGATTCTCGTAGTGGAATGTCGAATTCGACATTAGTTCTATCTCATTCGTTCAAATTGCATGTGTGAGCGTGACAAGACGTTCATTGTGCTCGATTTTTGTATGTCGAACGCTGCGAGAATCGCTCTCCAGGGCCGTAACAAGAATTGCAGAAAAATTGGAGAAAAATCACATCTATCGGAATAATCCCGAATTGCCTGAATTTTGGTATACACATGTCATTGTGAACAACAAGACATACGAGTCCTCGAATTCCATGTACAGTGCGTGAGTTTTTAGAAAGGGCTTCAGGTCTTGAGACTGCTCTGCGTTATTGATAGCGACACGCGTTATTAATTGTAAGATAAGACTAAGACTGTAGTAGACAAATACGGATTTTACCCGATATCCGAATCCCTTTCCAAGTGCTGACGGACTGTACGCAACTTATACAGATGTAACAAAAAACCCCTTGTATAAGCGAAAAGAGGGTGTTCGCAGTTAAATCGATAAATAAATAACTTTTGTTCTACGACGACGCAAAAAAAAATCGACTATTTTGAAATCTAACTTTGCTAGATAGAGGACCGTGACAGACAGATGAAAAGAGGATTTATTCCGGATTAGCGAGCTATAAGATAAGCTACGAGCGAATAGCGACAAAATAGGGCACCATTCGCTTATCGAATACGGATGTCTTTATAGACATAAGAGGAATAGGTCGTCCAGTAGCTAAACAAACCCGCCATGAGATAACTCATTTTATTTGGCGGGTTTTTTATGTATCATCATCATCATCAGCCCATGTCGTCCCACTGCAGGGTATAAGCCTCATGTGCCACTCTATACGATCCTGTGCTAGTCGCATCCAGGTCTTCGATGCGACTTTGGTGATGTCATCCGCCCATCTAGCTGCTGGACGACCTACTCCTCTTTTCCCCGACCTTGGCCACTTGGATTCAATTCATTTTTTGTATGATTCAATTCAATTATTATACTAGCCTGAATTATCCTATGCTCGGCAAAGGCATACCTCTGGTTTTAAATTCACACAGAGTTTACTAAAAGCTACTAAAACATGCCCTGACAAGAAACTAAAACACCCTCGCCATATTGCGGACTTAAATTGTACTATTTTTTTCATAGCCAACTCCACAAAACATAATAAAACTACCAATTCCTTAATGATACAGGGCGCTGTTGACAGGGTCTCTTAGTTCTTGGTCGGGGTTTTGGGGTATACATACATAGTAGGCTTCCGGACCACTTGTACCATCGGCCAGTACCCTTGATGGTACAACTGGCACCAATTTGTCCCAGTTGTACCATTGATGGCACAACATTGACATTGATGGTTGCTTTGTAGTGGTACTAGTGGTAGTACCATGGGTTTTGGAGTATACATACATAGTAGTATAACAAAATTAAAAAGTTGGCTAAGTGCGAACAACCCCTTCATTACAGGTCTGTGTTAATTGTAGATAATGTTACGGGTTATCTGGACAGTTCAATTTAAAGATTAAGTGTTAAATATGTATTAATTATTTTTGCAATATACCTATGTAGATATATCATACATTCAGGTCTTAAAAATCCCAAGGTTGTAGGTTTCGGGAAACAGCCCACCCATTCCTAAGATTAAGTATAGGTCTAAATGAAACAATAAATACTGTGATAATATTTTACACTAAATATAGATTAATTAAGTTAGTTTAAAAAAAAATTATCTTATTTTTTTAAATATGAAGGTATTTTATTTTTATTTACTTTTTAACAATATAATATAACACTAAAATAAAACTAAAGCTAAAACTAAACTAAGGCTAAGAAAACTAAAGATAAAAAAATTGGGTTAAGTCCCCCACATCTGGCAGTGTACCCAAGAGACTGGCTGCGTTGCCCCGTTGGATAGCTAAGCTAATCCGCTGGGCCAAATAGGAGCCAGATCTTGGGTCTTTTGACGCGTCGACCAGGCGCTTTGCGAGGTCCTTGAAGACGCGATGCGCTCCCGGGCCCCAGGGTCCCAATGTTTCAACCCCAAACGGCTCAAATATCTTTATCTTATTTTTATTTTAAATATTGTCATAAATACGAATAGGTCCATGATTTCTTTCACTAAAGCCCGCTTGCGCGAAGAGAACCCCAGCGTTAATGCATGACTCGGGTTTAAATCTCAATTTAAAATTTTATTCATTTATTGATCAGACAAGGTCCAAAAAATGTTAGTACAATTATAATATAAAAACTGTGTTAGTAGATATAAAACATAATTTTGAGTTATTAGCAGATATGACACTGTGCACAGGAGCCAACTAGGCAGATATCTACCTAATAAGGGATTTTCCAGCCTAAGTTTCTGCCATTCGAGATAGTTGGCGCTGCATCTAACAGGAATGTCAAAGTGACAGATGAGTAGTTTTGACTTATTGTTTGTTCATTGCATAGTAGGTAGCTTTTTGTAAAAATACTCGTATAGAAATTCATCGAATTCATCATTTCCCAAGGATAAAACAAGAACTATGAGGAAAAATATCGACGATCAAATTGTTAAAAAGAAAGTTTTTTTTATTCAAACTTTATGGCCTAGATACATGCTAGGTACCAATTTTTTGACATTCCAGTATACAATCAGCACCATCTGTTGAGTTGATTGGAAGCCGCCGGAAAATCCCTCATTACCACCTGCACCATAGAAGGTCCGCTCCGGGCGTCCGAGATTTTGATTACCTACGTCCCTCGACTGTAGCGCCAAGGCAGTCATAATTTCCAATTTAAAAGAAACAGCCTTGCGAAAAATATTTCTGCTAATGTATTTAGTTTATTGAAAGTACAAAAAACTTTATCTACAGTGGTAGACTGCGCGTGTATTTCCCGCTGAGTTCCTTTGACTTATTTTATTTTATTTATTCTTTTACACTTTTGTGTACAGGTGAGCTTAATGCCTTGCGGCATTCTCTGCCAGCTGACCTTTGGGCATGCAGATATGTTATGGCGGTGCAGTGGCAATAATAAAAATGACAAAGAAACTTACTTAATAATATGTGAAATTTATATATTAAAATAACAATATACTTACATAGTATACTAATATACAATACTAATACAAATATACAATATAATTTACTTATATATATAAATACAATATAATTAAATACATACGAAAAATAATAAAATATGCACAAATATATTGATATGTAAAATATATAGATTTAGGGATTATGAGGAACACAAAAGGTGGATACGAACTTTATTTTTAAACACAAAGCGATTCGGGGCACTCCTTATATCTACTGGAAGATTGTTCCAAAGGCGGGCTGCGTGAACAGTGAACGAGTACGAGTAGAAATCAGTATGATGAGAGGGGAGGCCAAGGCGAAGATTGTGGGAGGAACGAAGAGATCTGTCATGAATTGAACATAGGTAGTGAAAATTCATTTTGAGGTAAGAAGGAGAAAATTTTTCATTTAGTATAGAGTATAACAGACAAAGAATGCGAGAGTCTCTTCGTTGTCGAATGGTAAGCCATTTAAGCTGGGACCTGTATTGTGAAACATGATCGTACTTACGAAGGCCGAAAACAAAGCGAATGCAATTGTTGAGAAGACGATCAAGTTTATCAAGATAAGTCTCTGTTAAGTCCAAGTAGCACACATCAGCATAATCTATAATCGGCAACACTAGCGCCTGAACTAGCATTAATTTAGTCTTCATGGGAAGAAAAAATTTCAGGCGATAGAGTGTGCGTAAAGTGGCTACCACTTTTCGACTCACCTCTGCAACCTGCACACTCCAGCCAAGAGTTTGGTCGATGTGTAACCCTAGGTCCTTCACACTCTGGCAGTAAGGTATCACCTTACTATCATAAATTACAGGTGCAATAGAGCCCACATCGACCCTTGCCATCAGACGGGAACTTCCAACCATGATGGCTTGACATTTGGTAGGATTGACAGCAACCCCAAATCTCATCGACCAATCCCTTATCCAATCCAAATCCCGGTTCAAACGCTCCACTGCGTCGGCAACATTAGCGATGTCAGATTGGACATACAACTGGAGATCATCGGCATAAAGATGGTATGAACAAAGCAAGTTACTGGTGATGAGATTAATAAATATCGAAAACATTAGTGGAGATAAAATTCCCCCTTGAGGCACCCCTGCTGTCAAATCGCACCAGTCCGATGATGCCTGTCCCACGCGTACCATCTGTGCCCGGCCACGAAGATAATTCAAAAACCACTCCAAAGCCGGGGACCTAATTTTAAGGTGGGACAAAATAGAGATCAAAATTTCATGATCCACCGTATTGAAGGCATTAGAAAAGTCGACTAGAGCCAACACAGTGATCTTCCTATTCTCCATTCCGCTTCTTATGTCATCCGTAACCTTTAAAAGAGCACTTGCCCTGAGTTTGCCTGTACGCAGAGCCCGTTTGTGCGTGAGTCGATTTCGCGCGTTTGTATTGAGCGGACCTTCTGTGTATATTCTGTGCGCACACAGTAGACACCGTGTAATAATAATAATAATCTGACAATCGGGCTTATTACCAATCATCTCCAGGATACTCTGCTCGGTAGGGAGGCGTATTTCTGCGCATAATGGTGGAGAACGGGGGACTCCATCAGTGCGCGCCTCCGCAAACATGCCAGACGCGCTGCAGAAGCGAGGAAGCCCCAACAGCATCCTGAAGGCTTTGTTATATTGGACTCGCAGGGCATTCAGCGATTTTTTTGGTATAGTCGACCCAAAGGCCGCTCGTGTAGAATGATTGGCAATAAGCTTTAAAAAGTGTTATTTTAACTTCTTTATCGTTATATACAACAACAAAAACGTCTTGTACCAACGCACTCTGAAAAATTATGAAAACCATAGACCATTCGCTAGTTAACCCAGGGTTATCTAACCCGGGTTAAGAACATTCCCGCACATTCGCACAAGCGGCCCTGAGAATCCTATCCAGCCTTCTCCCGAACCGGATTGTAGCGCCCGTCTGGCGCCACTTCGTCTATGAAAAAGCAAAAATTTGGGAACTTACATGAATGGGCTTAGGTTAGGTTAGGACTCGCACGCACAGAATATGCATGGTTGGGCTTATGCAGTAGGTACCTACGTACATAACCGGAATTAAAGCCGCGCCGCTCAAAATCGCGAATTGTGCAGGGCGCGCTTCAGTTTCACAGGATTTTTTGCATTTTGCATTGTGCGCCGTACAATAGTTACGTGCGTACATCTCTCACAAAGCCAGGATTCTCCTGAAAAATCGAAGAATATAAAATTAGTCTCAACTATGTGAAAATATCCACACAATATTTTATCCCACCTATTCGAAAAACGTTTATTGGTACTTCAAAAAATGGGAGCAAAGTACCTAGGTCTTTTCTGTAAGAGACTTTCAAACAGGGAAGAAAAGTGATTTGAATTTGGTACATGAATATTGTTCCTAATGCACCGCGACCAAAGAGATAGAAGGAAAATATTGTATGAAAAATGTTACTGGCCGGCTGGCGCGGTATTTAAAAAAACCATATGATAACGCGCGAACCACATCTTCTGTTCACGGCAATTTTATTGTTACAAAATAATTCGAAAAAAGAAAGAATTCATCCAGTAGTGAAAACGAAATATTAACACCGGAATGTATTAAAACTGATGCGAAATATGTGATACATAATCTATTACCCACGAATATCTATATCTATTACCTACTTATATCAATTTCATGATGATGTAACAGACACGGCGTTTCACATTTATAATGGATATAATATAATATAGTTATGTTATTTTTGCTTTGTCCAATGAGTAATTACGTTATAAAATAATACCATATTATATAAATATATTCACGACTTGTATTTAAAAGTGCCTCTTATTTGTTTTCCTCATAGGTGGAATCAAAAGCAGAGTGTATCATTCGGCACCAAAATTATTTCCATCTCGGGAAACGATTGAATCCTTCGCTTGCTCTGGATTCAATATTACGTCCTCGCCGTATAAATACTATTTTGGTCCCTTATGATCAGTAGTGCAATTTTGCGGGATTCCATGACGAAATATGAACATGGACTTGCCCAACGAGTAACGATATCCCGGGATTACAAATTCGTTAAGAGCTGGTTACATTGGACAGTAATATCGTTCAAAAATATTATTAAACATTCTTATGAGATTTTTACGAGGTTAAATTTGCCGCCATATTGCTGTTTACTTTACACTTGACAAAAATTCTTAGAAAATGTATTGTTTCGGCATAACAAAGGCAACGACTGATAAGAGAATGTGAATATGAGAAAGTGACAATAAATCCCGAATATAGTCCTAAATAGTGGGATCTTTTTTTCTCTCTCTCTCGCAAAATGGATAATGAGATGATATCCTTTTGGAGTTCCCATTAGGAGAAAAAGTATTTTATAGAAAAAATTAGATTTAGAACAGTTAGATTGACACAGCTTGTAAAGTGGTCAATGTGTGTATCCATGTAATCTCCACGACACAGGCAACGCCTAGTGTGGAGGTTATAGTTTAATGTGAAATGTTAATTAATATGTGGTAAACGAATATTTTTTTTCAATTTGCAATTTTTCAATATACAGAACATTTCCGAAATACCGCGGGCGTATCCATACTTATTATAAGTATAACATTTGAGGTCGTTAACCCTAAATTGCACTACCTAATCCGATCACTGCTTATGATACAATCTACTATTCTTTTTGTATGGTGTGGGACAAAATAATGTTCGCAGGATCTACAGCTAAAACCCAAGAGCGGCAACCCTAATCTTCCGTCCCCCGCAAGTTAATCGCGACGGAGCGCGCGCGGAGTGCGAGGCACTGACTGGCGACTGCGGTGCGGCGACCGGCTCGGCTGTCAGTAGTAAGGTCGTACGGCCGCGGGCATACAGCCTCTCGCGCTCTCTACGCTACGCCATCCGATCACACATTCTTCAACCTTTTTTTGGCGCGCAATTCACGGCGCTATGGCGGCCACAGACGAACTGAGCGGTATGCTCTCCAGAAGACAGGAGATCAACGATAAACTCGAAGAAGGGCTCGAGGTTAAACCGAAATATAAATTCGTGAACGTTTATACGGAATTTCACGAGTTCTCCAGGAAGGAAATAAAACAATACGAGGAAACCTTTAACAAGTAAGTTATTTTTAATTTTATTTGCGTAAGTTAGCGGTCCTTGGACTGTACTCGTTAGGTTGGTTGGATGTGCATGGCAAAAATTCACGGTGTTTTTTGTGATTTGTAACTTTGAATAGTTTTTTGAAAATTAGCACATCTAAAAATTAGCAGGTAGATATATAGTGCCTACACTAATTTTTTTTAGCGTTAGACATACAGATTTTGTTATTTACTTATTTATGTAGACGAATTACGAGTAGCTTCGCTTAGTGAGTTAACTCTAAAAGCTTGCGTCTATTAGAAAAAATACAGGCATGCAATAAGCAACCGTAACTGTTTGGTTTTACGTCCGGAATGGGGCACATTGTCTAACGTACCCATTCCAATATTTACAAACGTGCTTCAAGGTCAGAAGGGTACGCCAAAACAAACCACAAGGGAGCCTTGTTTACCAGCTACCACTACCATTAGGGAATCAATTTTATTTCATGAGTTGGACCTATCGTGTTCGTACCTTTACGTGTTCCAAAGTATAGAAAATTAGGTCAAAGTTAGGGCAATTAATTGTAGACCACCTACTACTATAGATCTCCATTTTTTACATCTACGACGGATGGTGGATTACAACTATTTATCATGTAATAATGAGTTACGAGATTGGTTGGAGGGGGGAGGGGACTGTAAATATTGCGTGTACGTAAGTACAGTCCTAAACCTTTTTAAAGAGTAGGTAGTATGGAGGAAAGAACCCCGGGGAACCTGTCCTCCCTTCATACCCTCCACCTTCCGCCAAAGGTGCTCTAAACCCTCAGGGCAACAGTTCTCCCCAGTCTTGGCCAAATTTCTAGGCTATTCGGCTATTTCTCTGCAACATACGTACATATAAATATTGTGGTATAAGTGAGCGGGACGTTTGGCGGCCACCCCGGAATCGGTGTCAAATAGTGTCAATATATTTTCAAACTGTTTGTAGCTACTGATTTCGTAATTTATAACTAAGTATTTATTAGTTTAAATAATCGATGATAATTTATGGTTGCACAATAACCGGCTTAATTAGTCCAAATACATAATTAAAAGCAATTTATTAGTGAAATGACAACATCGCAGCGTCGTGGGAGTCTAAAAGAATGAGAGCCACGCCATATTACGAGAATAATATTTCACTTCATCGCAACTTTCATTACCTATCTAATAATAATAAGGCAGATTAAATTCACACGATTGCACTGTTATATAGTACATACTTATACACTACAATTCAGGATGATGATTGATTGTAGGTACCACAGAGTAGGTACCTACTATATGTACACTGACGTAATTTGCACATAAGGACCATTTAAGGAGTATAACCGAGTAAAATTTTGTACTACAACTTTTGAAAATTCGGAATTAGATAAATGCGGATCTTCTCAATAACAAATTTGTAGGTAAATGGAATAAGAAAACATGGAAATATGGAATGTGTTGAGATTATTCAACGTAGATTTCATAAAAAATATTCTAGCACTTTTAAAAGATTGCGCGTTTACATGAACAGTCTGTGCTAGTATTGCAATGCAAAGGTTATTGAGTTAGTTGATGTGTTGTAATTGTTCGCACGTTAATTGTGGCAGGCTAAAACAAGCCCAGTGTTGAGTTTGCTTTCCTATTTTGCTTTACTATTTATAGCCTAGCTAGGCCAACTGCAGAGCAGAGATGCTTTATAAGGAGAGAACACGAATATTTCCATACCGTCTTTGTGTAGGGTTGGACTTCGTCAGATTGCTACCATCTTATTCAGTTCACATTTGCTCGAAAAATTGTCTTCTTGGACAAATAACGTAGGTACTATTTCTTTATTCGGGAGCCCGATCTAAACAGTAATTAGAATCGCACTAACAATAACATTCATGTAACATTACAATGACTATATGAGACAACAATGAAAATAAATTGTTTATCAATTAGCTAGTTGGGACGAAATAAAATAACATTACTCTATCCATAATACAACACCGGAAGAATGAATCAATAGATGCTGTGACGAATGTTATAAACATAGTGACGGCAAGTTTCTTTAATTCGGCTGCTAACATTCATCGGCGGAAATTATTTATAGGCAAGTGTCTCAGTTGGTTACACATAACGTCAAGTTTTACATAAAATTAGTCACAATTATGTCGTATCTTGAGGTAAAACTTAAAGTATGGTTCGAAGTGTCAACAATGAATCACTCGGTTTATGAGTATGTCGTCTTACTGCACGGATAATTACTTTGCAGCCTACACGGATTAAAGTTCTTGACTTCTTGAGCTTAAATATAATCTAAGTTATAAACGTTATGGCGGCATCGCCAAGGCATGTTTTGAACAACAGTCCTCTCACTAGAATAATACCCACACAGAGCATACCAACATACTGATTACACAACTGATTAGGTACATTTTGTAGAATATTGGCCAACCAGCATCCAGCCTGGGGCCATGGACAGATAATTTGACAGGAAGTGCTGAGGCAGGGCGACGACGCGACAAGCAAGAACAAATCAATGTAGGGTGCGAATGACTAACCGACACTTTATAATTAAACTTCCATGAATACAAAGGATGAAAAACAACAATGTCATGAATTGTCAGTTAAATCACGGGTAATACCCCAATAATGTTTTTGTAAAAAGATATATTTTACTTTAACATAATTTTACAAAGAATATTTATGCTATCAATTTTTTTCCTTTTGTAACCTGGTTACAAAACAAGAAAAATAATTCCTCGATCGTAGCCAGTTACAGAACTCGGTTACGAACACGGCCGAAGGGCATCAATTAGATATTTCAGTTCAATACTATTGGGGTATTCCCCTATAATAGTTTTTTTAAAGATATTTTTCTTTAACATAACTTTTCAACAGAAACGTACCTATAGGTACCTCCTTGTTGAAAGCATGGCTTTTGTTTGCCATATAAATAGGTCATACATTGGTAGTAAGGTAAGTTTAAAAAACACTTGCATTGCATGCATCACTATTTCCAGTTTTCTATATATCTGCGGGCACTTTGATGATGAATGACAATGAATCATTCGGTCAATGACAGACTTGTAGAGGAACATCCGATACGAGTAAAAGTATCGATTTCTCGCTAAAAGATTATCGATATGTATGTAAACATTGTGCGTAAACATAGTAGGTCCTATACCTATTACATTGATACGAGTTTATTTTGGAAAACAAAACTGTAATTGCCGCGGAAATAATAAGACCGGTAATTTCTGCAATGTATCCTTCCCTTCATCCTCTTCATTATTTCGTAAAGTATAATACAAGTTATTTCCACTTGAAGTTAACGATGCATTACTTAGGTACAATACGAGTTCATTGGGTATCAAATATCATATCAGTCAATATTACACACCGCGGTGACTCATGTGAATCGAATTACGAACATCAGGAAAATATCGATTATCAATACTACATTGACCGTTTACCTTAAAATTCCTATTCTTACGCCTTATTTTATACACAGAAATGAAACTATGACTCAGGCGCTTATTTCCTTACCTTAAACACAGTCATTATTAGTTAAATATACGATACGATACGATTAACGTATTCGTGATGATCTTTACACTAGTAGATACCTACTGATTTTTTTGGACCGAAAGATAAGAGACCGGAAATTCTAGAGTTGCAAAATCTATAATATTTGTGGTAGAATCCGTACAAACAGCACAGAGTACATAAATATATGACAATAGTCAAAGAAAATATATTCGTACTACCTATATACATACCTACCTTCTTTAGGAATTGGTTAGGTATTAGGTACGTTCTTTTTAGTCTTTTGAAACGTAAAACAGGCATAATTAAATATAGTTGATCAAACTTGCGTTCAAGGAGCGTCGGTGGCCTAATGGCTAGCACGCTGGACTCTCATGCGGAAGGTCCGGGTTCGAAACCGGAACGGACTCGTGTACCAATGAGTTTTCCGGATTTTTTCGAAGACTTATGTACATTTACCGACTGCTCTAACGGTGAAGGAAAACATCGTGAGGAAACCTGCATGTCTGAGGAAATAAAAATTTCCAAAGGCGTGTGAAATCCACCAATCAGCAATAGGCCTGCTCGGTGGATCATGGCCCATACCCCCTTGTACAAGGGGAGGCCTGTGCCCCAACAGTGGGGACATTAATAGGCTGCTGATGATGATGATGATCAAACTTGATCCATTCTTATAAAATGTAAATCTATTAATAAGAGAAGATATTTTTTATATAGAATATACCTATATATCCTATTTAATACCTAGTGTAGTTACTACAATATTTATATGTATATAGATATGAATTAACACAGACCGCCATTATTCACAGTGGCTAACTCATAACGTAAATTTTCCTTATTGAATTGTTATAGGTAAAGAAGTAAACCGAAAATAATACCTACACTAGAATAATAGACAATATAATAGTTGGGAAAGCGTTTCGTTTCGCAGGCAATTGGCATTGTGCAGTGTTGCAACGGCGGTAGCTATATATTCTGTGGTTGTAATATCACTGCAATAACCTAGAGTGCAACACGCACTGTCTGAGACGCACTTTGATACCTTCCGACTGGTTTCCGTTTTATATTGATAGTGAGTTAGAAAGTTAAGGTCTATGCTATGATAGCTCAGAACTATAGCAGTGAACCTGCCCGTAATTATTTAACCTGTAGACATATCTATCGTAGCGTCGTCGTAGCGTAAGCGTAGGTCAGGAATGATAATGATGTTCGCATCTAATGATAGTGTTCGAATGCATCTTTCTACGAAAAGCAAGCCATCTAATTAGATGTTACCAATCTTTTTTTTACCGCTGGGGTAGACGAGTTCTGGAGTGGAGACCGCGTTTGGGAAAACGTAGTGTGGGACGGCCCCCTGCTATATGGAGCGACGACTGGGAGAAGCCTATATCCAGCAGTGGACTAGAGTAGGCTGCTGATGATGATGAATGTTTTGAATGTACCTGGTATAATCGAAAAAGTTAGTTATATCAATTAATTTCACGCATTTATAAACACGCATTATAAGTTACGAGCATCCTTCGGGATTTCTATTAAGTAATTAGAATGTAGCCTTAATTAAAAATTGTAACAATTGTTACGTTCATTGGTGACATTAGGTAATACGCAAAGTAATAGGAACCAATATGTATTATAATGAATACATGTAAAAACATCGTTAATTTTTAAATCAATTTATTCTAGGTGGCATAACTAATATTTATATCCAATAAATTAATATGGGTACGTTGGAAGCGTGCCACATTTCAATTTGAGGTCTTTATGTAATCGCAAGTTCCAAAGCTGACACACTGTAGATATATTTTATTAGTTTTCAAATATGTTGAGATTTAAGTGTTTAAGATAAACCTAGTGTAGTACATTAAAAAAACATCTTTTTCTTTCCTGTAGGTAAGTAATGAGTGGGCCGCACTTAGGTACTACTTAAAATTTTCATCTCAAATATGTACGAAATAATATCTCTTGTCAGATTACCTGGAGACTATTATCTGTTTGTTTCTTATTGTATTTGTTTTTTACCACTAATTGTGCAAAGGCAATTTCTTGCACTTACCTACATGCCTATAATAAGTCTATATGACAAACTGATAGTAAGTCCATACTTTAGTCTCCCTTCCGAAAAGAATGGCTGCATAATGACTGTGTCTACGGCACAAAAAATGCCATATCTAAATTGTTCTAGCAAATAGGACACTAGTATACCTACAACAAGGGAGTTCGTTAGACGTAGACCCAAATATTAGTAGGTCACGACGGCGCAACTTTATTACATGCTGGCCTCATTTGGCTGTTCTGGTGTATTTTATACCTAGTTTATTCGAAGACGATGGTAGACTTCATATTGGGTCACATGAATCAATAAATAAATTCGTGAGTTTTGTAGGTTGAGGAACTTGTGGAGTTCAACATGTGGATTGTAATTTTTTGATTTGGTGTCAGTACAACAATACGATTGATCATGTCATTCCCGCAAGGAATTCATTCCTTATTAATAACTGTTTAATTTTATTGTTCGGGGAACCACGTTTAAGGAGTTCAAGACTAAAATTGCTCGTATAGGCTATACCACATTCATGTCGTATTAGTGCAATATAATTTACCATCAGTAAATTATATTGCACTAATACGACATGACTTATACTGAACAAACCTAGATTGGTTTTTGTTACACTGTTCATGTAATATTTTAATATAATTATGTACATTTTCAATAAATAAATATGAAAACCGAGTGGTAATATTACACCTTAAAGCATTTATAAAGAAATACCTCGAAAGTGTGATAGATGTGTGATGGTTGAAACAGGCTCGCTGCTAAAAAATGCAAAGGTCAGGTGAGGAACAAAGTTGAGAAAATAAACCTAAAAAGCGGACTGACAAAACCAGGGCGAGATAAGGACAATAGACAGAAAAGAATTTCACAGATATCACAATCTCACCTCATATAATTTTAATAGTGCTAATTAAAGTTCGTTATTATATTATAGTACGTAATAGTACCTATCACCATCGATTTTAAGTTTATGTGAAAGCAGCCTTTCGCCCTGCGGTAACTGACACATAAAATTATGTACGTAAGTATTTAAATTTATTTCCGCATAAACAGTGATATTTTTATTAATATATTCTTGTAAGTTTTTTCCCTCTAATTTATTTGAAAAAATCCCGGTTTTCAAGACAATTGAATTATACGCTCCGAACTTTTATTAATATTCTTATTTCGGAGTATCAAATACGTTGGTATGATAGCCAATGTTTAATGTCAATCATGGAACACACGGAATAACAAAATTAACAAAAACAGTGGGGTAGTTTGCCATTGCCTTCCCCATTTCACACACTGGTTATCTCAGTAGCAGGTTTCCTCGCGATGTTTTCCTTCACCGACAGAGCAGTGGTAAATGTACGTAAGTCTTTCGAAAACACCGAAAATCTCACTGGAACATGGCATTGCCTGGTTTCGAACTCGGATCTCCAGCATAGGATTCCGACGTACTACCCACGACGCCACAGACGTCGTCGTCTTATAAATCATGATTCTTATAAAGATTGAGATTTCGCATTGATTAAGCACCTCGCAATCATAGTGCAAACGAACCCAGTCACCGACTTCTAACATCTACAAGAATGTATAGTATTTATTATATGTCGTATAAGTCTAATGTTATATAGTACATAGCAGCGTCATGGCCGTCGCTTGCGCATTTGGTAAACACAAACGGACTCCCGCAAGGAATTCATTCCTTATATTAATAACTGTTTAATTTTATTGTTCGGGGAACCACGTTTAAGGAGTTCAAGTCTAAAATAGCTCGTATAGGCTATACCACAGAGTACTATTTATTACTGACGTGGCTATACTATACTTGATTTAAATTTAAGAGTGGTAATTATTATACAGAATTAAGTAAGTATTTAATTAATGTTGCATTAAGAGAAATTCGGTTTCTCCTTTTGTCATTAAATTGTTGTAAGTACATACATTATTAAAATAAATATGCCAAATAACTTATTTTATTATCACTATTTATCACTAACTCGGTAGTTAAACCTTGTAAGAGATGTTGTCAGTCAGTAATTTTATTACTCGTAATCTCTATTCGAACAACGTAGGTAGCTATCCGCTACCAGTAGGGTAATCAATCACATTTTTAAAGTGTAATTAATTATTATTATTCCAACAAAAATGTCAGGAGCAAACATTATCATTATCTCAGTTTACTTAACAAATAGATTTGACACGTTGACAGGTTGAAACCTGTCAAGTTTTGATTTAGGTTTTTTTTAAAATTACATAATTTGTTCGAAAAAAACCGGCTTTGTGCGAGTCGTACTCGCGCACCGAAAGTTCCGTTACTTGTATTTTGAAGAAATATTTTTCGTCAAAATATCAGTCTATTTTTATTTCTCAAAAACCATAAACGTTTAGAACTTCGTTTTATCTTTCCCGTAAAATATACAATACCTTCTTTAAACACCTATTATTTCAGATTTTTCGCCGTTAAAACATTATGATATAATTTTGTTCATTTCTCAAAAACTGTAATGTTTTGTAATATCATTTTATTTTCCCTGTAAAATATAGAAGATTATCTATGAGTTTAATAATTTAAATACGTAATAATTTACAGAAGTCGATAGCATCAGTAGTTCCAGGGAAAAACAACTGTGACATACATACAGGTGGACGGACGGACAGCGAGGTCTCAGCATAAGGGTTCCTTTTTACCATTTTGGTATGGAACCCTGAAAATATACAAGTTTAACTAAAACAAAAATTAACTCATATTTAATTATGTAATCGAAGTAGATATAAATACCTGTTTATAATTAAATATCTACAATTTTGTAGTTATTTTTATCAGTTTGATATCAGAGTAAGTGTTACATGAAATACTTACACCGATATCTGAATTATAATACCTATGATATGTCATCGGAGAAGAAGAGATAAATATTACATAAAGAATATATGTTTGCTGTTTAATAAAAGTTGGTCTGGTACTCGTATACTAGGAATGTTACGGAGTTTCGACTCCGACTCCGAAAGGTCGGAACTTTTCATTGATTTTACACCTTCGAATCCGACTTCGGCTTCGATAATTTTGAATCGGATGTTATACCGAAGATTTGTGAGCAAACACTATTTAATAAAATATTGATATTGGAATACTAAGGACTCCATAAAGGAATGTTTTATTGCCGCAAACGTCATTATAAAAAATATTGGCCAGTTCAGCAATAGAAATTAAAAAAATGGTTTATATAATTGTAATTTGAACTTCCTCTGATCATATATCTTCGCATCCGACTCCGCGTCCGACTCCGGTTCCGAATCAGATTCCGACTCCGATAAATCAAATTTAAAACCTTCGGGTTCGACTCCGATTCCGGTAAAACCACCTCCGTAACATCCCTATCGTATACCAAGTAAAGTCATCCTCAAATCATTCTGCCCAATGAAAAATAAGAAAATAGTTTTATGTCTTTGTAAGTAAGTATTAAGTAAATACTTAAATACCTGCTTAAGTTCAGACTACGCTCTAAATAATATATAGCTTAGGTATTTCATTGCACAAGAATATCGCTCAGCATTAAATGGTTTTATCATGTCAATTTTTAAAATATCCTACCTTTAGAACTGGCGACCGAAACAAACGAAATACAAAGTATAACTTTTTTTATGTAGAAGATATTGTGATTAGGTAGTGCTATCGATTCTATCCATCCAACAACCCTGACCTTGGCGGAGAAGAGCTAAATGGAAATGTACAATGCTATTCTACGTAGTTATGTAAAAATCGATCCAACTTCATATACCGATGTAGATTGTTAGCTAAACAGCTTTAGAAAACAACAATTTCTTGCGAAGTGAAGGTCGCAGAAGATATTATTTAATTTTACAGACTGTAACAGGTATATACGAGACAGAGTATGTGCTAAACATTGCTAGGTATGTGTGTTTGTTGAGAGCTAAAAGGCTAGCGCTAACAGGCTTGCGTTGTCTCACCTTGGAGCTCCTTGGTTCGAGACAATGCAACTTTCAATAGACAAACTCTATTCACACTAGACAAGTGTCTACTTAGGTAGATAGCTAATATTACACTTAGCATGTTTTTGCTGGTGAATGGTGTTCAAAAGCCGCTTGTGATGGCTTCGTACAAAAAGAATACTAACATGTCGAAACACTGTAGCTTACGGCCTCTTATTTATATATAAATTATCAGAAGTCTCTAGAATTTAGTTCTGAATTTCAGCCGTAAACTACCTACCTTACGCTACCAATATTATATTTGTTACTCAAATTTTACAAAGAACTGTTGTTTTGTATACAGATTATAAAAATAAGTAGTATCTATTTCGTGGAATAAACTTTATCTACATCATAGAATCTACCACCGATTTAAGTCTGACTCGTAGAATATTGTACATATGTATTTCCTAGCAATCAAAGATCTACGAAGGAAATAGGGGACCTCTGGCCTTCACGTCGTTGTTGGTATGATAAGTTCAGTTAATAGAATGTAGGTGGGCTGAATATGAGGTGGGTAATATAATGGAAGTAGAGGTAGGTAACTACCTACCTATAAAATGAATGTACTTTTACTACAATCAGAAGTTATTGACCTTCTAAAGTAGCTCTCAAAGATAAATGTAGGTATATGAATACTTTCTTCTTTTCTTTCTACATTAGACATTACTAAAAAGTTAGGAACATTACTACTAGATTTTTAAGTAGTAGGTAGTTAAGTACTTTTTTTAACCTATTGTTGCGCAATGATAGCGCAACAATTGATGAGTAAAAATTCAATCTGTTCTACTAGGTATAGGTATCTACATCGTATAATGATGATTTTGTCTTTTATTTCAATCTCAACAGAAATCCTTCTTTCGTAGAGCGAATCCTTAGGGCCAAATACAGGTCAAGTTAGTATTTCAGCTAGATCAGAAAAAAAATCTAGACCGGTGACCATACAAAACGGTCACGGGCAAACGCTAGTTAGAAAATAATGTAATAAAATGCGCATTATGCTCATATAGTTACGAGTAAATGTCAAATAATATAAAATTCGCTACCATGCTTTTGATAGAGGTTATCAAGTCGCGTCGCGGTCAAGAAAAAATAACAATGAATTGTAGGTAGCTACGAATTCGCACAATAATACATTCCATAAAATATCATAAAAACCAAACCAGCGGCGCGATCTACATAGATCGGTGGTATAGATCAACATTGATTATAGACCGTTCAACGTCGATCATTGTTTGCTATTAAACGAAACCGATCTGTCATCGACCGTGCGATTGATCGATGCACAACATCTAGCACAAGGTTGATCAATTGCCGTTCGACGTGTTTTACAAACATCGATCCTAATAAAAACACCCTAACTAATACGGCTTTAGGTAATGTAGACGAGATGCTACACTTGATTTACGAAACTGCTAGTAAAGCTCCTTAGAGTGGGTTAAATTGTCGACCTAAAAGTTCTAAAATAGGTAGCTAAACGTATACTAAGTAACACGTACGCTTTCTGCATAACAATGAACCCTTCCTCCAGCGATTGTTACGGTACTATAAAGTATATCTATCTATTTGTGCCGTAAAAATGATACCTACATAAGTATTTTTAACTGCTGTTAAAATTTATGTATTGGAAACGCGAGAAAGTAACAATTCCTATCTATTTAAAATATAATTACAAAAGAATTTCGGTACTACCGACGTACTTATTGTATTAAAAATAATTATGTGGTGGAAGACACATATAGCTATACTCTTTGGTACTTTGTCGCTTTAACTTAATTTGATACATTCATACGAATGTCAAGGAAGCAGGACAAAAACTTATTGCGACAGGGTTCTACAGAGTATAGTTTGATGTGTCTTCCACTGTACTGTTATTCTTTCCTTTTAATGATGATAATAACGGCTGCGTATGTATTATTGTGAAGTTGCCACCGACGAATGTTATTTATACATTATCACGCCACTTATTATGTTATAATACTCGTATTATCTCAATTAATAATGAAAGTAAAGCTACGTGTATCTTTTACAAGTTATTTTATGAGTCTACGAGTATCTGAAGAGACCAGAATCTCAAATGTGAATCGATTTTAAATTTGAAGGTTACTATTTTCATTATTTATATTAATTACCTTTTATTTGCCAGGTTCGATGAAGGCCGCGATGGTTTCCTTGACTTAACGGAGGTGAAGAGGATGATGGAGCGGCTGGGAGCGCCGCAGACGCACCTGGGACTCAAGGCTATGATCTCAGAAGTAGACGAAGACATGGATAACAAGATCAGCTTCAGAGAATTTCTACTCATCTACAGGTCAGTTTGAAATAAATTACCTAAATACATAGTTTAGTCACCAAAAACTTTGAGCGGCGAGTAATTAGCTTACTTTCGTTTCTCCCCAAGACTGTTATGTTATAGAATATTTATACAAGCTTGTCTGTAACAATTTACAGACAAACTCTGATTTGATCTCATAACATTTAATTTTAAACCGATCGTAACCAAATCTGAATCATAACATAGAAGTGGGACTTAAATAAATACCGTATTACTGAAATAAGTATATTTAGATTTTTTCCATCCTGAGACTACCTCTAGCGAGACGTTCGCTAGGAGTTGAGCCTGTTATGTATGAATGAGATCTATGTAGAGACATTATCAAGTGCCGCCAGTTTTTTGCAAAATTCACGTAAATTAAAGATCTGATAATATTAATAAAAATATTATTTCGATTTTTTACCACTAAGTATCTACATAGATATTAGATAGATATTATTATTTTTTATACTCATCATGTGCACATACTCTGTCTGCTCGAAACTATCACCTCTCTATATCCCGATGGTTATCAGGGAAAACATTTGAAACGAGTTATACACCTTTCGTACATTTTTTCCGTTAATTATGTTGTTTTATATTTTGTATGTGTGAACAATAAAGATTATAAGATTAAGATAGATAGAATATATATTAAATAAATGTTCTACCTACATACGCAAGTTTCTAGGTTATCTAGAAGTACCTAAAGTAGTGACACAGAACTGTTCTAGGTGTCCCCAATAACGTTTTCAAAGTTAAAAATGTTCTTATTCGCTTTCAGGAAAGCACGAGCAGGGGAATTGGAAACCGACTCTGGCCTGGATGCCCTCGCGAGGTTAACAGAAATAAACGTGGATCAAGTAGGAGTGAACGGAGCGAAGAATTTCTTCGAGGCCAAGATAGAAGAGCTGGCAAAAACCAACAAGTTCCACGATGAGATCATACAAGAGCAGGAAGAAAAGCGAAGGCAAGCCGAGGAGAAGGCCATGCGAAGACAACAATTCAAAGAAAAAGCGGCCTTATTTCAACACTGATGGAACATAGATTAATTCGTTGCGTAATCTAGTCTTTAAGCTGTTACCATGGCTTTAGAGGGAGAATGTGAGTAGTGCTGGCCTCAAATGAAATTTAGGAAACTCAATGAAATGTAAGTTCCTAATGTTGGTTTCAAACTCTAATCGCTCTTCCTCGATTTAAGTTTACTGGAAGTTCTATAATTTTAAATATTATGATTATTGATAGTGTAACAATAATAAAGTATTATGAAGTAAATGTAAGACGATTTTGTACTGAATGTGTCAATTTACTGCATATTATAGTTTTAATGATTTTAGAGTGTTTATGATCATTGTGCAAGCTGCAACGCGTAATATTAATAATACCTACAAAACAATAATCTTACTGAAAATCTCATTAAAGTATATAAATAAATTATATTTATAATAATTAAATAATGTAACGTAAAGGCCTAATAATTGAATTAATTGTAACAAACTATATATTAAAAATGTAGTATTATATATTATTTACAGAGAAAATAAATTGTCAATTATTATACAGTTATTAAAAATCATGCATGTTGCCTAATGTTAATATTATGTTGGTAAAGATTTTATAATTCAGTTGAATGTGATGTAAAATAAAATAGTATATTACAATAAAACTTTTATGTAAAAAAACGAAATTTATTTCATTAAATACAGCTAAAATATTCAAGTTACATTTATTTGTTAGAGATGTTATTGTCTATGCTTTAGGGTAGATAAAGAAATCAAACATCTCCAATAATGCCGTCTGCACTAAAAACTTGAAGGATTCATTTATAGAAATGTGAAATTATTTGTAACAGTTGACCAGTCTAGCTAGCTCTGTGTGAGCATATAAAATCAGGTTCAATAGAACTTGTTCATAATGTAAACAAACCTATCTTTGATTTATCACATAAAACGATCAACGATAGTTTATTTCATGTGGAATTAATTTTCTCGTATCCTAAACTTCATTATAGGATGAAATATGAATGAAACATGGATGATTAATCAAACCATCGACATCGTCAATATGGTGTTTTGTTTACATTAGGAACAAGTTTCATTGAGCTCGACTATACCCAGCAGTGTCCCACTGCATCTAATTAACACATATTGTTGCGAACACATTTCTACTGATTGTCGTCTAAATCAGAATTGTCTCTAAACATATCATGTTATTCAAAAGACATGTTATTTGGCTGATTACTCATGTCTATCTGCATCCTGATCATTGGAGGTAAGTTTCCTAGGTTAATTTCCTGCAGGTTTGCAAGCGTTGTCATCAGGGAAGCATTCTGAAATAAAATATAATTAATGGAACTTATTGTCTACAATAGGTACAGTGCGTGAGTTTTTAAAAAGGGCTTTGGGTCTTGAGACTTCAGTCATTGATAGCTATACGCAAATGTACTAGACTGTAGTAAGAGAGAGGCAGATGCTAAACGCCACCCGAATCCCCTTCTAAGAGCTCACAGATCAATAATATAGGCATACCTATATAGGGCTACAAGATGAAACATTTTTCACTTTGTTGGGTAATTTATAGGTAAATTTAGTGTTTTGTAATGAGTTTTGAATGTAGTTTTATGTTTTGGAACAGCCACAACTTGACAAATGAATAAATCAAATATTAATTCCATGTTCAACTCATATACCTGTCACTGAGAGACGATAACCATGGAAATAATATCACATGACAATTGAAAAATTATTCAACATTGCAGGTTCCAAAACACAATGTGAGAAATCCACGCTGTTTTGGAACCAGTTCGCGAAAATATGACTATTACTGATTTTGAATGGAAATCTTTTAAAATAATACCTATAGATACAGGAACCAAGCAACTACTAGAAACAATGTTAAATTTTCGCACAGAATAACGAGAAGCATGGTACCTTTATGTATAAGACTGTGATATTTATATTTGTAAATCTATTTTACTTACCTGTTTAATGTTTACTGCAATTTCTCCACTGGGATGCGTTATGTTTTTAATTTGTTGTAATTCATGGGTACTAGAAAAAGACGTGAAATTTTAGATAGAAAGACACAAAAACAAGCTACAAACTTATAAACGTGGAAATATTTTAACGTTCTAATCATCCACCTAAAATAAAAAAAAAACATTCAAATAACAGGGCATTCTATACTTACATTAATTTCAAAAGTTGATTGGAAGTAGTTAATTCATTTTGCAATTCTTGTTGTAACTGTTGAGACGTAGACATTTTATGAACAAAACACTGAAGAACTGAAAAAATTGGAACCCTAATAAAATAATTATTTTCTCAACGTTAACGTTTGAATGTTTGAATTTGGTTAGTTTAATTTTTTTTGTCCGATTTTTTCCAATTAGGAAAAGGCAAAGGGAACAGAGCCCATACAGCCATGTCATACGTGGTGTTTCCAGTATAGAAGGCCAAATGGCTCAGTCACACATGTTCTTAAGCATTCTATTCTATGGCCTTTCGATATTCGTATATCATTCCTTCTGTAATAAAAAGGAAATATAACGCGTGTTCACATACAATTATATAAGTATTCTAACTATTGTAATGGTTTGGTAGGAAGAGCGTTGATGATGCGTGTGGACGCTACACGCATCAATTTGGCGTCCTGGAGGCCAATTCTCAAAAACGGTATATAATATCGAAACTCGCATCTCACATGTCGACTATAAATTTTAATATCAGGTCAATTCTCACGGAGTGATATATCATATCATAATATAACGGGACTTTTTGCTGTTCTCGCATTATCACCTTCGATATTAATCGAGTCGTAGCGATCGACATGCAACGAGTGGTCCTTAGCAGTCGATATTTTACGTGATATTTATAGACGACAAATGAGATGCTATATTTATCGAGTTTCGATATTATATCCCGTTTTTGAGAATCGGCTTCCTGTTTGCAGGACACGCAGGACGTCCTGCCACTAATAATAATAATAATTAACAGGACTGACACACAGGACTCCACACGTTCCGATATGACTGGAACCAGCCACTTGACATTCATTTGACCTTGGTCGGATCCAGCCAAATCGCCACGTCTGGGATGTTTTATTCGGTTTTTCTTGAATGAATGATGAACGAACGAAATGCAATACAGAATTTATTTGTTTGTGATGTGAACTGATGTGTGTGATGTGATGTGACTTTGCTTTGACTTGACTTGTGAAAAATGGAAGAAGTATCACTCAAGCACGAAGGTAAAAATATTGATATCAAGCAGGAAAATGTGGATAGCTACAAATACGAATTCGACTCTGGAAGCCAGGATAGCAGTAAAAGTGGTAGTGGAGGCTATCAACGTTGGGCGCCCAATTTGAACGGAGTGCGAAAAAGTGCATTTACGCCGTATAAATCTATGCAATGCACTGCTCTAACCAATTTGCAAAGAGGTAATTCAATATTATTTTGTAATAAACTACTAATAAACCAATAAGTACATAGTGGTATCGATTGGCGACTTTCTTTGTTCCGATTTGGAGCAGGCGAGATCTTCAAGGTCACATTTTGTAGGTAACACGCAGGCGCGGGTCCCGGAGTTACCCCAGCCCGATTGTAGCTTCCACGCGAAGGCTGGCCGCGGAGAAATAACTCGCGAAGACGTGAAGCTGGAGCAGTATGTCGATATTACGGACGAACACGGGCTCACCGCCTTGCACTGGGCTGCAAGCTATGGACAGCTGAATAGTTGTCAGGATCTTGTATGGTGAGTTACTACTTTCTTTGTTCTGTGTTGCTGTGGATTTGTAACAAGAAAAATCACTAGTTTTGAATGTGGATCTTTAAGACTTATTTAAAAATCATAGCTAAAGCTGTAATAATTGGTTTGTGCTTTGCAATTTTAGGTGTGGTGCCGATGTTAACACTCGAGGCCCTGAAGGAGAGACGGCACTACACTTGGCGGCGGCAGGTGGACACCATGACATTGTAAAATTTCTGCTGAATGAAGGAGCCGATGCTGACATTCAGGATGATGTGAGGATGTTTTTAATAATTAACCTTTCATATCAGTCGCAGGAGCTTTATCATAATAAACACTTATTTTTTGGTAGCATTTTCTAATGATAATTTTTTGTTTCAGTCTGGTAGTACAGCCCTCATGTATGCAGCAGCAGCAGATTTCCCCTACACATGCAATGAACTCCTCATTCGAGGAGCCGATCTCACACTGACCAATGATTATGACCAAGACGCTTACACTTTGACCACTACTAACAACTGTAAACTGGGTAAATATCTTTGAATTTACCTCCACGCTAACCGAATGTCAAAAAATTGTGTTAATTTTTTTAATCATTTGTTTCAGCACAAACTGTGATAGAAAATTTCTTGATTGGCTGCCTCAGCAAGATGTAAAAGTAAAACACTGACCATGTTATGTTTGCTTTGAAAACTATCAACACAACAGCAGTTTTATTTGCAACAGAGTTGAATAATACAGGGATTTAGTTTGTAATGTAAATTTTATTAAAATTTATAATAATTTTAAGTTCATAATATACAATGTGATGTGACATTATAAGTAATTTAATTACAGACAATATTACGAATATAACACTGTTTTCCTTAATGTATATATATTAAAAAAATAACCAATATAAAAATATATAAAAAATAGAAGCACTATGCTATTGCATCTATCCCTTACATCTTAAAATAGTATGATGTTATTATTGAAAGTCTATTTACTTCCTTACCCTAGACTGGCGTCATTAGTATAAAGATTCCAAAAATTTATTCCCACGGTGCTTTTATTTCCTAGGTTATAACTATGTAATAAAATTAACAGTACTATAACTTGGATTCTGTGAGCCAGTTAAACTTCTGTGGCTTCCTGTTTGACTGAGGGTCGATCAATATGTTGATGATGCTCGGCCTGTCCGTGAATGCGAGCGTTTTCTTCAGCGCTGCCTCGATTTCATCAACAGTGCGACAAAGGAAGCCAGTTTCGCCGAACAGTTCCATCATTTTTTCGTAACGAACCTCTGTGCTCAAGGCTGTCGGTGGTGTGCTGTAAACAAGATTTAAGACATTGAAATGCGATTATAAAACTGATGAAGTAGTCATTGAAAATCAACTGGTAGTGAGTACAATAGATACTTGGTGATCCTCAAGGTACGACATGTCGGAAAGGCACCACGGCCCAAACATTTGAGCTCAAATTCAAACTACTGACCTATTACCATTTCTGAGAAATAACCTGACATCGACTGTGAAGTGGTTTTCAATATCTTGGACTACCAAGATATTTAAAACCACTTTACCAATTTTGACCTGACTTTCCTCTGACGGAAACGACGTAAAAACGAAAGTGTTTAGTATAATTTATTAATATTATTTATTATGACGAGTATGACAAAACTATCTTCCAAAAACAAAAACAGAATCATCGGTACTGCACCAATTTTGATCTGATATGACTAAGTCTTACTAGTCTTCTAACACTCGGTCTTTATTTTAAAATCCGTTATTCAAATATAGTTGGTTGTTAAGACGATGCTACAGACAGGCAGATGAGCTATTCTTCGATATTTGTAACAGCTATCTAATGATAGCGCGGTAATCCGAGAACCCGTATTGTTGTTTATAGTACAACTGTCTCCATGGACAGTTTACGTATTTAATAATACTAAAGAATTAATTTAATTTACTCATTAATAATTTGACGATCATTCTACAAATAAGACATATATTTTGACGTGTAGTATGAATTGAATAATTCTATTCTAATATAATTTTGTCCTTTTGTACTATTAACAACAACAATATGTGGGATCGATGACACCGGATCTACCAATCGAAAGAACGGCCGAGATAATGCTCTTTTTAGTCAAGCGGGGATTAAAATAAAACGTGAATGAACCCACCACTGCGCGACGTCCCCGGCCGACTGTATGTCCTTCATGGTCTCTCCATCGAGGCCGCCATAGATACCATTGTTGTTCACTATCACTATCACCACCGGCAGCTTGTAGCGGAACATCGTCTCGATCTCCATACCTGGAAAGTTAAATGAAATATTGTTGTTATGTAAACACATGATTTTTCATTATATTTATGTTCACAAATGCGCAAAGAAATTGTTTTGCGCTTAACGCAAATTAGATAATTTGGTAAAATAATATAATTTGCTATCGATGCTCGATAGCAATTTTTATTAAAAACTAAACTAAAACTATTCTGTGATGTAAATACAAAGAGTTTATTGGCACATTAAACAGTACTGCAACAATATGGTAAAACAACTATTAACCTGTACTATTAGGTTTAATCTATACAATATTCTCTGGCCCTCAGGTCAGGTCTGTATCTTATTATTATTGATTTTATTTATTTATTACAAAATCCTTAAATATAAAAACAAAAATTTATTGAGAGCCAAATTTCAATACGGAAATATATGAAAAGCTAACCTAAAGAATACTTTTATCAGGATTTCACGAAGCATGCGATAGCACGAAAAAATACTAAATGTAAGTTCGGTTTTTATTTAGACAAAAAATAGAGATGTTTACAAACCAGAGAAGCCGAAGGCGGAGTCTCCCTCGACGCAAATGACTCGCTTGCCGGGAGCGTGGTCTCTACACCACATGGCTGCAGCTACCGCGAAGCCAGGACCAACCTGAACGTAATAAAAATACATAAACTCACGCCTGTTTCTTCCACACTCATCAATAGCTTCATACACGTTCCTCGGTTAGTGGTTGACCGCACCTAATAATCCTAGATCCTAGCTAAATATTTCGATAGAAGGCATCAATAGAAACATAAAACATATCTTGACAAATACTCCTAAAGTATCTCCGAAACCCAGATATTTAATCCAGTAATATTACTAAAAAAATATTGCATCTTACGACGTCAAATATTTGGGTTCAGAGATACTTTAGAAGTTTTTGTCAAGATATGTTTTATGTTTCTATTGATGTCCTCTATCGAATTTTCGGGGTCGGATCGATCGCTAAGAAATCGTCATCAAATTCACGGAACTAGGAGTCCATGTTCAAATGTTCCATGCCGTTTCGAAATTCGTAAAAATGTATAGCTGAAAAACTAAACGAAGAGAACTCTTGCCTGTATGTAGTAGTAATACAGATTATAGAAAAAGTTGTGTTTAATTCGACTTATCAAGTCAATAAAATTGTATATGGCTAGGATTTAACTACGTACAAGAATGAATTTGCAAAAAATACATTAATCGACCTTTATCGATTATCGAGTTTTTCACCTACCTATACATTCAGAATTCTGATCGAATTTATTGAACTAAATAAAACTGTCTCGTGAGGATGACATTTCGTTTAAAGATGATCTGAGCCAATCATACTCTGGAATCACTATGATACCAACCAACTATACTAACCCCCATAGTGCCAAATGTGCCTGCGTCCAGTCTATGCCTAGGCTTGTTATTGAGCAGGATTCCGCGCCCAATGTCCATAGTGTTGGCACCCTCGCTCACGATGATGGAATCCTTGGGGATGTTCGCTTGTACAGTCTTGAATACTGCATAGTAGTTCAATGGTACCGCTTTGTTGTTCGCTTGTGTCTGCAACGTGAAATAGTATTTGAAGCAGCGAAATATTATACCCTAGAAATGTAATAGACGCACGCGAGTGGCGTAACAAAATGTGTACTCCGGTGGGCGGGGCTTAAAACGGGGTGCGAGTGGCGAGCCAGTCGCGCCTTGCGTTTGTCTTCGAATTTTGAAATCGATCGGTGCATCATACGATCGTATGTAAGAGTTACGTAGACGGATATTCGCCTTTGTGACATCGCCGTAAGATTTATTTTTGTTCAAATATTAATTTGAGTTTCATCGGTGAGAAATGTGTGCATTATTTTCAATTCCCACACAGTGGCGTGAGGTTTGGTGCCGGCTTTTACGGGAATATTGTTGGAAGTTACTCGTCTAGGGTATATCACTGATTTGAAGAGACTAACTGAATATAATCTACATCCAACCATAGTATCAAAACCGTAAAGGTTCCAAACTAGCGACGCACCTATAGTATAGTTAAACCGCTTAATTGTGGTATCGCCTGCGCGGTAAGAGGGGCGCGGGGCGGGACGACAGAGGGCTAGTGGGCGGCAGGCCCCACCTCCTGCCCGCCGAACGCTCGCCCTCTATCGTCCCATCCCGTGCCCCTCTTACCGCGCAGGTTTACCTATAGTTAAAATAATGTTTTTTTAACAGATAATAATAATCCGCGGCTTTGTTTTTCCGATATTTAAAATGTCAGAAAGAGACACAGTTAAAGCTACAGTTGTAATATGCAATATTAATAAAATTCTATGGTTGTGCAGGGTTTGGAAAACCAGATTCACCTAATAATTTCATAGCGTATCTAAAAATATACGCCCTGAATTTATTAAAAACAAATAAAAACTATCTATAGGTATATTCAAAATCGTAAAACGATAGCTATTTCCAAAGTCCAACAAAGATAATTTGCCGTGTTATATCAACACATAGTGGCTTACGAATGATTTATTTATCTTATCACAGAATACTTCAACAATACAGGAAAAATTCATGTGTAAGTCTGTATGGCTGACCGTTTGATGCACGATACATTAAGGGTAGTCAAAAATCGTGACAATTCGATTCTTCATATCTATAAATTTTCTGAAAAAGGTATTTTTTTACAAACATTCCTATTGACTATCCGATAAGGAATATAAAATTTAATTTCTTAATATTACTTTATTTTGATTTTATGGCGGGAGAACATTTCACGATTTTTCACGCGCAGAGGATCTCTACGCCTTAGCTCTAGATAGAGATTGCTTTTTTTTATATAAATTAGCTACGACAAACAGGCAGACGGGCCACCTGATGGTAAGTAGTCACCGTCGCCTAGAGACACGTGCAGTACCAGGGGTATTGCTTGTGTGTTGCCGGCCGTGGAGGGAGAGGACTTTTTTAACGTTCTTTTTGAAGCATCCCATGTCATAGCGCTGTGGAAAAACGTCGGGTGGAAGAGAGTTCCACATTTTGCAGGTGCGTGGCAAAAACGTTCGTGTAAAACGGGTCGTGGTAGACACCCAAGGCTTTAGAAAGTGCGGGTGAAAATTGAGCCGCCGACGAGTGGTGCGATTCAAGAAAGTAGACGACGGCACCAAGTCGAATAGTTCTGCTTGCTTGCTTATCGTATTTGTCAGAGTTGTTCAGGCCGCCTCTAGGCTTCGGACATGGTTTAACGACTGCTTTCGAACGATAACAACCGGGAACGACTGCTTAACTTGCTCTCTGAGGCACAGAGGAGCTCAGATGAAATATGCTAGCGGTCACCCATCATGGTACCGACCGCGCCCAACGTTGCTTAACCTGAACGATATTTACATATTGTTTGTTTCATTCTTTTGTGCTATAAAGTTTATTTTATTTATTTATTTACCACTTTCGGACCGTGATCGCAGCTAGGCTACGACCTCCTCATAGCTCCCTAGATAGAGATGACACGATACAGGAAAGCCTTAACACTAAGGACGTTTCTTGCAATTCATGGTCAGTTATAAAACTATGAATAAAAACTTAACTTGTATACAGTTACTGACCTCCACAAACTCAGTATTAGCCTTCTGCTTTTCGCTCAAAGTTTTCCACCAAGCGTTGCTGGAAGGCTGGAGAGCATACTTCTTTACAGCCAGATTCTGTGTAAGAGCCTCCACAAACGGTCTGATGTCCGAGTGTACTGCCACCTCGGATGGGACGCTATTGTGGAACTCCTCGGGCGATATATCCACCTGGAAACCATTACCAGACCATACAGTATTAACCTAATGTTTTTTATTGCAACAATCAACTTACATGGAAAAGGATCTAAAATTAGTTTTTCGATATTTTAACTAACATCAGAGATATTAATGGTTAAAGTTAGTATTATTATTATTATGTTAGTATGGACAGATGCTCTGTCCCTTTCCAGCAAAACTGTCTGTCTGCCAGGGCCTGCTTGTATGGTGCTAGAGATTAGTTACGTCATAAAACTTATTGCCGTTTCTTTCTACCGTTCTGATTTTTTATTGCATGTAGCCATTTTATTTTTCAACTAATTTTAGTTCTGTTTTCACATTTGACCATCAATTTATGCCTATTTCTTAATTTTAAGAAATGCATTTAATATTTGTTACTTGGAAACTACTGAATAGGACATAAAACGTAGTTGCGTTGCGTAGATGGAGCCACGAGCACTCTCCGTAAACAGAAAAGCAAAACGAATCGTTATTTATGAAGATATCACAAATTTATCGTTATTTGGGTTAATTTAATTTCTCAATGCTTAGTAGAATATGGTGATATCATGGCATAAGGCCAATTAAAAATAGCAGACCTAAAAAATCTGTTAAAACAGCGTGGCGCGAGTCTGAAGGAATTTGGTGGAAAGGTACGTATCTACATGGTGATATCTTGTAAGAGCATCCAATATTAATCAAAATAATCATTATTTATTTATCAAATTGTTGTCATTGAAAGCAATAAATTTTGGTTATGTTATGTTTAGAACAAAATCATCTTTAAGTCGTACACGTTCGTCGTATTTTTGAATGATTTTTTAAATTGTGCTAATGGCGTCTCTTAGTGGTAAAACATTGCAAAATTATCTCCTATTGTGCCACTATTGAATTCAATCAGTGACATATCGAGATTGCTACCTGAATGACTTTGACATCAGGCGCGAATCGCGGCGCCTGTCCGAAGTGGAGCATCCAGTTGAGCCTCGCGCCGAGCAGTAGCACGGCGTCAGCTTGCAGCAGCGCCTGCGTGCGCGCCGCAGACACACAGTACTGCGATTCGTCTGCCACTACTCCTTTACCTGGTTTGGAGTCCAACTGTTAGAACAGGGTTTCTTAAAGTGGGGTGCATGATAAAGTAAAGTAAAATACACTTTACTGCACAAATAGAAAACAACAAACAAGAGATAGAAAAGGAAATAGTAAAGTACATTTTAGGCGGCCTTATCGCTAATAGCGATATCTTCCAGGCAACCTTCGGGCAGAGGTAATGATTTCGAGAAAAAGGTAGTAGGTGATACTAGTGGCGGGGGTCCGCAATTTATCTTATTTTTCTCACAAATCTCCACTCTGGAAACGTATATAACAATACCTATCGATGAGCGAAAAAGGCCCGTTTTGAGAAACCTGGTACATGCGCGTTGCGCGGCAGTCGGTTGGACGTTTTCATATAAATCGAGCCTATAAATTCGGATCTATAAACTAGGCTCAGAATGGAACTATCCGGTGTCAATACGCCTTGATCTCAGGACATTCCATGCATCAGTGAATTAAATGGTAAACCCTGATCAGAAAAATAAAACCCCCGCCATATTGCGGAACTAAATGGAACTATTTTTTCATACCGAACTGCGTAACACAGACTATAAAAGTACCAATGGCGCCCAGGGTTGACATGACAGTTTTTATTTTCCTGGTTTAATAATAAAATTGATCGTGTGCAGGGGGGTATTTATTATCATGTTACAGGAATTTTGCATAAGTGGGTGCATAAGAGCGAGGGAGTGGGCCATGTCCTCCTCCATACCGCGCGGCGGCCCGTACTCATCCCTAGCTCTTCTACACTCCGCTAACACCTAAAAACATGTACTGAAACGCGACTCGTGCCTATATTCAGATCGGCCATAAAGATTGACGCGCACTCTACCAGACATGTTTGTAGGTTGGTCGTAGTCTCCATTACAGATTCTGATCGGTATAATTCTTACCCATAGGCGTAGGCAAGAAGGGCACTTTAGTGGCTTCAACAAGTTGAGTGATGGCGTCCTCGGCGCGGCCGTACGCGGCTCCCTTGCCGACGATGATGAGAGGGCGCTGCGCTGTAGCGAGCACGTCGGCGGCTCGCGCGACCAGCGCGGGGTCCGGGTGGGCCAGCCTCACTGGGCCCGGGTTGTGGTAGTCCAGTTGTACTTTATCCTCTGCTACTTCTCCCTGGGATGGTCATATTTTAGATATACATTTTACAGGTGCTAGATCCTGATGTGAAAGATCGCCTGGATTGGTAGTTTGGTACACTCGAGGAAACTGAATACTGACCCACTTTGAAGCATTGAACTACTGTGTCATAATTAAACTGTCTACTTATCGACTCGACAAAGACATCAAATTAAAGTTTCTATTTACTGTGACAAGGTTGTTATAAAACTCAAAGCGGTTTTTGATGCGTTGCTAACCTTGACGACTAAGATGGATTGCCTCATGGGTCGGAAATTACACTGGCTCTTTTATAACTTTCTTCTCGTTCTGATAAACTCGTTCTTAAACTTAGAACATTGACGGGATTATAAAGAATGCAAGTAGAGTAGTAGTAAACTAAAAATACAAAAAGAATATGTCTCATGGTCTTACAGGTATTCTGAGGACTTAAGGGTCAGCCAATAGTAATTTAGTATTTATAATTTTTCTCTTAAGTATTGTTTGATTTATCATAATTTTATTTCCTTACGTGTCAATTTCTTATTTTTTGTTCTTTGTTTATTAAAACAAGGTATAAGTACTACAGGTGTTGTTGTATTAAAACAACCTTACAGTAAACAATAAACGTCTTTCTGATTCTGAACATAGTACCTATATCTATCTATATGTGACCCTTACTCCGAGTCGTACCTGGTGCAAAGGTAGGCCGTAGCGAGTTATGGGCACCTTTGAATGACAAGGGGCGGGCTATTTGAATAACCAATGATTATTTTACTATTAGAAAATTATTATTATTTTAACATATTTAATAAAATTTGTAAAGGTTTAGATCTATATATTTTGTGTAATAGACGTGAGTTTATATATGTATGTACCTGAAGGACAGTAGCAGGCATGTCCAAGTAGGCGACTCCGGGACGGCCGGCCGAGGCTAGGCGCACGGCCTTCTCCACGTGCAGAGGGATCAGCCTCGGCGACGGCGGCCGGGCAGCGTACTTGCAGTATTGTCGGCTGGCTTCCACCTGAAGTTTCATTTATACACCCTGTTGTTTTGCTACTCAGAACACTGAACTAGTAATTTCTCATATTGTCAAGTTTTTTGGGAACCTCTTCCTTTGTCAGATATGTAAGTAAAAGCTACAGAAGTGTTGGGCAAAGTCAACCCATATCCTCTATACACTTGTATAGCACCATACAGCCGTACTTATCGATATGCTTTTTAAACAAAACTTGAAAATACCGAGGAAAAATTGTTAAAGAGTGTGTTTTAACTACAGATATTTTTGATGGAATCAGGACTTCTACTACCAACTGTTGTAAGCTGATTAAACACTATGCTAAGTTTATTTATGAACATGATATATCAAAATTATATGTCATTTTGGGGTATGATTATTTTTTCTTATAAAATCAACATTTGATGAAGGTGGTGTGCAGCACCGGACAAAGGGGACTGCCTCAGCCTGTTGACGTAGCGCTTTTAGCACTGCGGCGCTGATTTTCAGGCATCCCCTGAGTGCCAGGGATCACTCCCTAATGATAAGATATAGTAAAGATGGATCTTTAGCAATGTATTGCTGAGTACAATTAAGGTATGGTTATCAGTTGAGGTTTACATTTTTATACGAGTTTATAATATTGTAGAATGTAGATAAACATTTGAAATAAACAGGATACAAATGAAATTCAAGACTACATGACTTCATAGATTTTCAATTCAAGTTTTAATCTATATGATTATAATATTATACAATTATCTAAGTATGTATATAAAAATTAAATAACAAGTGATAAAAATGTAATCGCAATAGGAGTTGGTAATTCATAGGTTGATATGATAACAGAATAATATGTAATAATAATATATATCTTTTAATTTATCAGATGTAGGCCTAGAACCTGATATTTTAAGGTTAATAATCTGTAAACTTATATCTAATACCTAACCTAGGGGTCGCTATCAGAACACCCAACTATGGAAAAAACATTTTTAAACAAGATTTACCTGTGGCCATTCTTGGAAGCCACCAATGCCCTCGTGATCCTCGGGGCATGATCCAGCGATAACCAGTAGTGGCCAGGCATTGACCTGAGCATTGGCCATGCCTCCAATACAATGCAGGAGGCCAGGTCCTGATACTGCCAGACATACTCCCGGTTTACCTGGAATGTGACATTTTACCTAGTTATTTGATATTAAATATTAAATACTCGTAAATTATAATTTACTGTTTCAAACATAATTAATACAATAATATATATATATTACAATAGTCTTAACCAAGGTTACTTATACTTGGTTCGTCATTGTCGATAAGGGAGATTAAGGAAAGGGGGTGAGCAATATAAGGCCCAAAGAATGGAAGCGCCTCCTATGAGCGTCTCTATAGACATCCCGGGACCAGAACCATGCCTCTACTTTGCTCAGCGTATAAGCTTTGCCATACAGTGGGCAACGCCGCCAGCCTCCTCGGGACACTCCCTGCAGGGAGCGACCTGGCCAGGTCTTTTACTTGTAAAATAGTTAGATATTTTGTAATTTTAGTTTAAGTATTTTAGTGTTATTTTAGTATACCTTCTTTGTTCAATAAATGCCCATATTCCAATTTAAAACACTACTAAATGAAAAGTCACTTTCTTACACAATCATAAATATATGAGTAAGCATGACAGCTTAAATTACCTTCAGATTTTGCGAGAATCGGTGTCACACAGTTCTTGTAATAACAAGAAATGTTATGTTAAATCCAAAGTTCATGAATGAATAGGTAAATCATCAATGAATCCATCATATTACCAAACCTATTAATAATATTATACCAGGTTTAGCATTTAGATAATTAGTTGGCATTATAAGATTACAATATAGATTTACCAGTGAGATATCCAACGGCCTGAGCTGCATAGCAAGCTGCCTGTTCATTTCGCATGCCAATATATTTCAGACCTGCAGCTTGGAATGCCATAGATGTCTCGATGACAGGAATGCCAACAATGCCAAATACATATTCAACACCCTGAAATAATGTTTACAATACGATCAATATTCACTAAGGTATTGTAATATTTAAAGTATTTATTTAATCATATTATTATGAATGAACCTTATGGATCAAGGTTGAGTTGGACAAAACAACAAAGGAAAGTTATTAAGATTGTGTCAAGTTAGACTAATATTTGCTAATTTATATTATAATCTGGATATTATGCTAAGTGATGATCACTTAAAATGTAAATGATAGATATAACAATACCTTAAAATGTTAAGTGCTTTAGTGATAGACAATTTAACCCAACTTATTTGTATAAAAATAAAATTGTATTTTTTAGTAATCAATGTTACTTTGAACTGTAGTTGATAAAGGAATTTTAGGTACCTATATGCTATTGAAGTTGAAAATGCTATAATAAACTCACTTGTCTCTTCAAACTTTCTGCGAGTATGTTATTTCCGTCGATCCCCATGGCGTTGTTCAACTTCTGAGATACGTGGATTGATCTTCTAAAAGACAGTTGCGCTATTCGCCCTATCAACATTGTACGAAACTGTTTACTATAAAATAAATATTAATACAAATAAAACAGACTAAGTACAACCTAAAAGCACAAGTGGTGGGTAGCTACACAGATAAGAGTACCTATGTGTCCAAGAGTAGCTTCAGAAACCAACACCGCATATCTCGAGATAAAATCAAAATGTTAAACTGTAGAAAGATAGCTCCGACCAAAGGTTATAAAAACTTACTGTGTCAGCGATATGCTTCGTATCTTTTATTTTTGCAATATATCACACGGTGGGACTGTATACTGAAACAATAGTAATAAAGTGTTTTATCAGTTGCAGTCTCGTTTTATTATCTTTGAACAAAAACTGGAATTTGAACTTTGGATTTTTACGCGCTGTTTATTTAAAGTCGTCGACAACTTTTTTTTTTCCATTTGAGTTTAACGCAGTGTTGCCAACAAATATGTTAATATAGCAGTCTCTTCTGCTTTATGGATTTTTTTTATTTATGGTGTGCGAACATACCAACAACGGTTGGTCAAAGATATTTTGAACGCAGCCTTTTAAATTGAAAAAATATATAATTATATCTTCTAGTTGCTATGGAAACAAAACAAAATTATAAACAAATTTAGTGGTTAAATTCTCTTTGGAAATTTACTTGAGTGCAATGGCCGCGTGCGGTCGTTGATGAGATATATTTTATTTGATTTGGTATAGATAGGCATTCTAAGAACAGCTAATTACAGATTTGGAAGACAATCCTATTTAAATTCGAATTTCGATCTGTTAAAAATTAACCTACATAAACCTGATAACATAACCTACAAAAGCAGCAAAGAGAAAAATAATGTTTAAAAGCACCGTTTGGTACAAGTCTCTGCTCAATGCAGAGAAATCTTGCCTGAAGGAAGACCAAATAAAGAAGATTCATTATAAGTTCGAAGATGATAGGGAAATGGTGGAGGAATATAATATAGATACTCAAGTTATGCTGCGTAGGGCGTGGAAGTTAAAGGCAAAACTTGGGGGCGAAGGCAAGTGGGAAGTGGAGGTCGGTGACCCGATGCCTGACGTCGCTCCAGTCATTGATTCAGCTGATATTAAAGAATGTAAAGATCAGGTGATTTAATTTTTTGCTACAGAATTTAGGAGGCCTCACAATGAGCCAGTGCAACTGCACTGATTGTAAAATAACAATTCAACATATTTTAGTGTTATATTGATATCCCTTTTTTATTCAATACATGTAAGATCTAATGTGCCTACTATGTACATACTTACATATTTCATGGAAGTTCATAATTATGTAAATAATTGTTTGGTTTCATTTTAGCCACAACTACAGAGACGTAACACTAGAATAAACTTAGAATGGAGAATTAGAAACTTACCATACCCAATTGAGATATATTCAATAACTGCCAATAACAATGATAAATGCATCATAGTTAGAACAACCAACAAGAAATATTTCAAAAAACTTGAAATTCCAGAGCTTCTCAGACTCAACTTGCCAGTAGAGCAGGCTAATATACAGTCATCTCATAGTTACAATACTTTGATTATATTGGTAAGTAAAGAAAAAATTGGGGTGGGTAGAAGTCTAGAAACTACTGATGGTTTTATTATTTCAAGAATTCAAATTTCTAATGTAAAACGTTCATTTGAATTCATGTCAATAAGACAATATTCGACATAGACATTGATATCACTGAATAAGAAAGGCCCAATTGAGACTATGAACATCTGAGTAATTGAAATTGGGCCTTTCCCACTCTGACCCAACTGAATTCTATTTTTATTGTAACATGCGTTAGTAATGATTTCATTCCTTCCAGTATAAAAAACCTCAACAATTACTGGACATGGAAAAAGAATGGTTTGAAGAACTAAAGAAAGTAAAATTAGTGAAGGATTTACCAAATGACTGTAAAGCACAGTAATATACCTACAAATCATTAATGTTTTCTACATAGACAACATAGGTATTCTCAACTAGTTGAATTACATATTTGTAAAACTGCGATTTGATTTATAAATTGAAACATAATTAATAAGGTAAATACATAATTTATTTACATAATTAGTTTTTATGAATATAACTTGAACTTAGGACTACACTCTACAGAGTTTTAATCACTATCATCAACAAGAGCTTTTGCCTGCATCTTCAATTCCTCTTCATCTTCTTCCTTATCTAGCAGACCTTTGGATTTTAAATATTCTCCATATTGTTTAGGAATTCCCATAAAGGTTTTTATTTTAGCTCGGAGTTGTTTCCATGTTTCCTGATAGTAATTCTTCTTGTCTCTAGTCATTGCCTTGTAGTCATGGCCATATTTGTCTAATAAATAAGTGATGAACTCTACCTGTCCTTTCGGTAACCTGTAAGCAGTTATAATGTCTTTAGAACATTAAGTATAAAGACATGTAAGTAATGATTTTGTCTTGAATACAAGTAGTCAACTTTTTCAGGGTGTCTGCCTGATTCATTATTCCATCCATTGATAGAAATAATTACCCTGAATCACATCAAGTCACTAAAAGAAACATTCAAACCTAGCAATTGTTTAGTATGGTAGATTTTCAAAATATGAGCACTTACAAATATATTAAGCTTGCTTGCGCGAAAGTCGATTTAAGAGTTAACCCGAGAGTTAGTACCTACCCCGGGTTATATCATAAAAAACGTCTTGCACCTACGCAAACCCTGAAACATTATGTATGAAAACCATAGACAATCTGATAGGGTTAACTAACCCCGGTTGAGAACATTTGACCCGCACTTTCGTGCAAGCCGCTCTTTCTGTCTATTCACATAAGCTAGATATGTTTCAAACTGATACAAAACTTTAGAAAATAAAGTAAAAGTAAAATTAAACATACATAAATCGCCTGGCCCTCGGAGCTCTGGCTTCCTTTTCTAATCTCTCCACTACTTCCGACTTAGGAACTGCCTGGGGGACTACAACCTCTTCTTCACACTCTGATTCACCTTGGTTTACCATTTGTTTGGCTTTTTTCAATTGCTCCTGTTTGAAACTTGGGATTTTTATTGCCTTATTGGGATCGTTTGCAAGACCCATTTCTTTTAAGTTTCGTAGAGAAGATTTTTTAGGATCCCAAGCATCTTTGATAGGTTTACTGTAACAAAAACAGTGTTTTAACCACAATTTGACTGAAATCCCGAGTAAAAATTGATTTTATTACCTACCATAGTACTTCGCCTGTGCTCCGTTGTTTAATATGCATTCTCTTTCTATTTAGTTTATGGAGATATTTCTTTTTGCGATGCTGTTTCTTTATCTTCATTTTTAATACGTTTGATAGTTAATAGGTAGGTAGGTACCTAGGAATTTATTTCGTGAAAAATGAAAAATACAAACACGTGTATTTATATAGAGACTGACGTTACTCGAGACAGTTTTTTTAAAATATTTCTTTTTTACGGCTCTGGATTCAAGCTCTTTTGAGCCATTATTTTTATTTCCATGAATTTGGTTTTTTAATCTTCGTTGTTTAACTTGTTTATTTCCATAAAACTTTCTTCAGATTTTCTTCATATTTTGTTTTTTATATACAAGCATATTCAATTTAGTATTTTTAAGATCTTCTAACTAGAAGATCGGCAACTGCCTTGGTACTTCAGTGACGATTTCTTGTATTTATTAATGCAAGTCGATTAAGTGAATAACGCCGGCAGTTGAAAATGACGTGTTCAATAACCTCGTCTTCGTTGCAGACAGTGCACTTAGGGTCTTTTACGAGATGTAATCTATGTAAATTGAATTGTCTTTTACCCGGAATTTCCCGATGTTTTTCAAACCCCGCGCCAACCCCGCACTAACCCGCTATTCCCTGAAATTCGAGGAATTCCCCGCCAATAGGACATGAAACGCAGAGCGTTGCATAGATGTAGCCACGAGCACACTCCATAAACAGAAAAGCAAAACGAAACATCATTTTTGAAGATATCACAACTTTTTCGTTATTTGGATTAATTTAATTTCTCAAAGCTATAGTAAAATTGTGATGATATCATGGGATCATATGACCATTTCAAAATAGCAAACCTTAAAAATCTGTTAAAACAGCGTGGCGCGAGTCTGAAGGAATTTGATGAAAAGGTTGTCTGCATGTTGATATTTGGCTTTATGTCCTAATTTAAAGTTTATTAAACAAAAATCTTGCAAAATCATCCATAATCAAAATAATCATTATTTATTTATCAAAATATTGTCATTGAAACCAATAAATTTAGGTTATGTTATATTTAGAACAAAATCTTTTTTATGAATGTATTTTTGTAACTGTGCTAGTGGCGCCTCTAGCGGTAAAACATTGCAAAATAATCTCCTATTGGCAGCAATGCTCAAGACCGAAAAATCGAACAGAGAATGAATGCATTCATTAATTTGCATTGACGTTAGTTGACGTCTATTGTGTGCTTTACGTGTGTGTGATCTTGGCAAGCTTTGGCTAGTGGTCGACTGTACCTACATACCTCTGATCAATTCAAACTAAAAAAACTCTGTCAAGACGGCGCCACTGGTAGTTTTATAATCTGTGTTACGCAGTTGGCTATGAAAAAATATATTTTGAGAACGGAACTCTCGCTGCGCGAGTCCGACACGCACTTCGCCGTTTTTTTACTTATGGTGCCTAACAAGTTTTTTTTAAGAAATAGGTAGGGATTTTTTTACCACAGATCAAAGATATAAAACACCGCTCACACCTAAGCGACCAAAGCGTTTGTGAAGAAGCGGGAGCGTCAGTCGCGCGCGCTGCCATGCACATCTACGCGTCGGCGACGCGGTAAGGCGGCGTCAACAAAGCAGGACGGACGCGACCACGATCGACGAAACAGATGGGACACTAACTAAAGAGTTTTGATAACCTTGATAAAGCTTATTAAAATTAAATGTATTCTTCTTGGAGTAGCCGATATTTCTACAGGACATGACGTGAATTGATGTTTGAGTGTGCCGCCGCGGCATAAGGCTTGGACTACATGGCGCTGGTTCCAGCGCCAGTTCAGTTCGCTGCAGCCAATCACAACCGTTCCGCGGAATTCTACCCTTCCCCCCACTTGAAGTCAGCGCCTCGTGATTCGCTGCAGCGAACCGAACCGGCGCTGGAACCGGCTCATGTAGTCCAAGGCTGGGACTATACGACGACGGTTCCAGCGACGGTTCAGTTCCGGTACCGGTACCGGCCGTGTAGTCGACTGCATTCAAACTCATGCGTTGCGCTCAAGCCCTGCCCACTAGGTTCAGGAACCGAGCTGGCCGGTTCCAAATGGAATCGTTGTATGTACGTGTAGTCGACAGCGCATTTTTGTTTCGAGTTTATAGTATTCCGATACTGAAACCGGCCTAGGAACCGTCGTCGTGTAGTCCGAGTCTAAGTAGGTATACCAAATCAGTCGAATGCGGTCGCTCAGGTGTGCATAGTTTTCACAGAAATCAAATATTATAGTTTCGCGTTGCAGACGTTGTCACATTCCCACCGCTTCGCAGTCGCTTGGTCGCTCAGATTTGAGCAGTCCTTAATGTTTCTTGTCTCTACGAAATGTTTTTTACGACACAGTTCATAAACATACAAATGCTAAATCTAGTCATTCTAAGTACCTACCTACCTTTTAGTCAAGGTGACTAAACAGGCAACGTTTTTCTGGGTTCATTTGCCAAAGTCATTTATGACTTTGGATGACGATTTAATTTTTTCAATTCAGTTGGTAACTAAGTGGGTAGGTACGAGTAAGTAGTTCCCTGTTATTCGACATTTAGGTATTCCATTATCAGCTTCAACGTTTTATTTACGTACCCATTATATTATAGGACACGCTGCTCCCTAATTGATTGCCATTAATTTATATTTCGTTATATTTTTTTGACTTGTGGAAATTTCTATATGTCCTTAGCTAGTTCTCTACTTTCCCATAATTAGGAATTATGGGTCCAGCCAGACAATCCAGACATCATAACACAACAAATAAAACCGCACACAGTGCACACTCAACTATCACAAAAAGTGCTATAAATGTATACTCGTAGATCGAACCTGGGAACTTCTTGTACAGAAGACTCACATTACTAACTGACAGGAGGTCTCAAAAACCGAGTTTTCACTTGTATTTGGGTTTTGGTCTCCGCCTCCAAGATAGATATCATCTCCATATCTTGAGTCACCTCCTCTGGATTATTCAAATTCAAAATCACAATGTTCAAGATACTACTTAAAATACCGACTATACTTAGCTCATAGTCCGTACCGATCAATCGTATGTTGATAGTTACCGATGTGTTTTCTTTTTCCGAAGCGGAAGTACGGCGATAATGTGAATGTGAAGCCTCTCCTCAGTTGTTGACGATACGACGTCCGCTGGTGTGGTGCTGGAACAAATCGCACGCATATCACATACGGACGCCGGGCGCACGCGCGTCTCACCTGCTCAACGACAGTTTTGACCATTATGATAGAACTATAAAGTGAATTTTAATAACATAAAATATTTTAATAAAACCCTGTGATTGTTAGAGGTAGTTAAAGAGATTTAAAAATGGCAGTGATAGTGTTAAAAGTTTTCGGTAAGTACTTTTTAGTTTAAAATATAATTTATGTTATTTCAGTTTTCATTTTATTTACCATACCTATTCCTATTCCCTAATCCCACTTGTTATATGGCTTTTTACTTACTCGTATATTAGGGGTATACGAGTCGTTAGATAATCTTTTTAATTTACCTACTTTATTACGAAATGGGAAAATACTTATACCTACTCGTATATACGCATTGTGTAACAAATAATTAAGCGATTTATGTATAATTTACTGAATAATCTTTTAGGGATATTAATTATTAATTTTGAGATAATTATACCTAATCAACCTTTTCCATTTATAATAAGTAGATACCTACCTACCTATTATACTTACCGGCCGTAGCCAGGATCAGCGGTCGGGGAGTGTTTATGGGAGTTGATGAGTTTCAGATAGTAGATAGTCGCATGCGCTCACTCATCGCAGCCCAAAAGTGCCTGAATGGCTGTGGAAGGTTGATGGAAGGTTGGTGGAAGGTCGCTGCCCTGGATTCTGTAAGCAATTTCGAGGGGGGGGGGGGGGGGGGGGGGTAACCCCACAATATAACCCCCTGCTGACGGGTCTGCTAATTACCTTTTCGCACTCAATTTCTTTCTCGGAATACGGTTTAACCTACAAGTATACCTATTCTTATATGTAAGTAGTACTATGTAGACACGATAAGGAAAATTTGACCATAGGATTTTTACAAGTAAACGGCTACAGCTGTATAAATAACCAGTCATTTCAAATAATATATTATGTACTACGTAAAAATCATATACAGGAAAATTATATATTCTAAATCAAGTTTTAGTTGCTTAAAATCGTTTCACTGCGATTTAACTTCCTTTGCAATTTATAAGTATTAATTATTAATGTAGTGATCCGTAACGTTAACTTGCGGGTTTTATTTTGCTTGTGTAATAGAGTATGAGAAAATACAGGTGTCAGAAAAAAAACCAATTTGTAAAATGAACGCTCTGTATAACAAGGAGAAAAAAACTTGCACTACACATTGCATTTTCGAGTTGAGCTTTTTGCGCGATGCTTTTAATTTCCTTTTGTACGGACGATTGTTTACCAATTTACATGCATATCTATGTATTTATGCAATGGCAATATACTTAACGATGAGGTTGAAGTTGATGGAACATTATAAAGTTTAGATTAGACCTCTCTTTAAGGCTCTGAATTTTAGACATCGAAGGAAATATTTTAGTTCACTATGTATTGAGATAGGTACTTACCTAACGATTAAATTTTTATGGAATAAAATTTTATTTAGGTACCTATGTAACGATGTCGACTTCATCGTCCATATCAACCTCCTTGCCATCAACTTCAACCTCATCGTTAGCGTTGATCTCATCTCATTTCGTATTGGCATCTTCATTTCTTCATTTAAATTCAAAATCATGTTCCCATGCCATTTCTAAATTTCATTATTCCATTAATTTCATTGTTTTATTTGTATTTTCACTTTTTCTCTGTATTTTGTCTCGAACGGACGTCTCCCGTTCACTTTTATTTCCTACTACCTATTTTCTGTATTACTATTTGTGTTCTTTTCCTTAAAATATATTATTTATCAACAAATTCTTCTATTACTTCATCTGCGCACTGTCCTAGAACCCTGCTAGCCGGCAATAGAGGACAGACTGTAGCACCTAACCTACTTTAATAATAATTTGGGAATGGGAACCGTTTACTACAGAGCTGTATTGCTTAAGTTCATCATTCATCAAGCGTTTAAATTAGTTGCAGTAACACTGGTGTTACAAGCTGGTGTGACGACGAGTCGGTCGCAGTTTTTACAGTTACGGAGGATAATTCATTTCCAAAAAATCCTTTGAACAGGACGTTAACGTTAGCCTTTTAAGTTTCGCCCAGCAGTGTTGCAGTGCAGGGGCCTAATCAACTTTAATTTCCCAGATGGAAATGCATCATAATGTATTCTATCCTGTACTTATTATAAATACTAGAATATGTACTTTATACCAATTTATAATTTCTAGGCAATTATAATTATTACTGATGATTTTGAAAAGCAAAGAACAAACGCTAACAACGCAAACAATTTGTCAAATTATTTAAGTAGATCTTACCTTCACCTAAGACAAGACTAACACTTTTAGTCCCGATCAGATATATTTAAGACTCTCCCAGCATTATTCTAGAAGTGTATTAGCGAATGCCTTTCACTTCACGATGGTCCAAGCAGAATTTTCCAGAAGGAAGTTCAAGCTCAGTAGGTTGCGTAAATAATCTACTTTAATGCGTCACAAGACGATAACGGTAGGCAGTAAGTACAGGACAGGAGGAAAAGTGTTTGCATTTGCAGCGGGGGCGCTTTCATTAAAATAATAATGAATTCAGAAACTGAGACGCACGGAGTACTTACCTAGGAGTATGTATAATGTTTGCAAGCGTAGTTCGTAGGTCCAGAACAGACTAACTTCGTTCGAAACCGTGCAGTGCCAAGTACCAATGAATTTTTCGTATTTTTCGAAGCCTTGCGTACATTTACCGACTGCTCTGGCGGTGAAGGAAAACATCGTGAGGAAACCTGCACACTGAGATGACCAGTGTGTACAATGGGGTAGGCACAAAAGATCCTCGAGTTTCGAAGTGCCGATGGGGTTATCCCCCCCAATAACATAAGATAAGATAAGAACTTCCTTCTAGATTTTAAGGTTGTTTGGCTTCGGTAAATTACCATCTACAACTTATTAGAAAAACGTAAATACGTGTGAAACGTAAACATGAAACGTAGATAAAATTCATTACTTTTTATGTAATTAATTTTAGTTTATTGAATAGTTATTGAATACCTATGGAATAGTTAGTATTCTTTGCCTATGGTTACATAGTTTATAATTCGTGATTATAAATATTTAACTCACCTAGGTACCTACTTGTTGTTTATAAACATTTTTATTGAAAAATGGCACAGAGGTAATTAGGACACTTACCTTTAACAATAGGAATGATTAAGTTAAAATTGTTGAAATGAATTAATGACACCTTAATGAACCTGAAACTACGTACAAAGCACCTAATAAATATTTTGTTGATGTTTGAAATCATACGCGAAATTCATATAACAAATACCTAATATCATATTTAAAGCTTTAATAAATTCACTTAGACAACGGCCCGATTCCCCTAAATTCTTTAAAGTTAATTTCTACTATTACTTACTGACTGGGTATTTTAGTTAGAAACTTTGGGTCCGTAAATAACAATAATCAAACATATTTTAGCTGATCGAGTCATTAAGGCAGTGTTGTTAAGACCATCATAATTGTCTGCGAAAAAGAATGTTGCTTTAAATGAATTTGAATGGTGTTTGAGAAACCCGAGTGATCGTTTCTTTTGTGCGGACATAGTAATGTCAACAGTAGAATTCGTGGGGAGCAGCGATGCCGGTGTTATCAAATAGTGTTCCATGTTGACGCTCTGCAGCCGTCGTCGCCTCGCACCGCACTGTGTAAGAACCGACGGCGACAAAAAATTCCAGCGGAATTTAAACGTGTTTTATAGGATTTTTATCTCAAACGAAACGCGTAAACAATTGATTTTTTTTTCAATTTCGTTGTGAAATTGTGCAGCGATATGTTTCAGATTGCTTTTAATGTTCTTAGTTCGTATTATCGAACGTTGTCCCAGTCAGACTTGACTGTGCTTAAATTTGCATAGTGGCCCAACGTCTCTAATCTGTCTGATGCGTCAAACAGAATGAAATTAGAAATTGGAATCGGTAATACGTACAAGTTTATAGCAGGGTTTTTACCAGTAGCAGGAAACTTTCTGATGGTTTATTTACAAACTTTTCCGTAGATTAAAAACAAATACCCAGTGAGTTAGGTATTTTCGAATGAGTAAATAAACGATAAAAGCCTTGTGCGAGATCGAGGTCACTTTACAGTGCCATGACATTGAATTGATGTGATTTGCGAATATTATGTATGACTTTTCCTCTAAACAGTGTAGATTCATGAGAGATATAAACGTATCTCCGTTACCAGTGGGAGGTGAGAAGCAGGGTGACTGAAAATTCTAATAATTATTATCTAAGCATTTCTTCAAGATTCCTGGATTAACATGCTACTAAATTAGGGATACATACGCTATATAAACAAATTAAAACTTCTACAATTTGGGCCACAATTGCTACTCTCATTTGTAGATTGGATGTAATGTGTGTGAGAGTAAAATTATCAGGAAAAGTAGGTAAGTCAGTATAATTAAGTAAGTCATAATTATATCGGTTAGTATGTATTGTCTTTGCAACAATGACTTATATTATTTATCTCCTTATGCTATGCAATTGATTGCAGTTTACGGAAATCAATAGGAACTATTTTTTCCTAATAACCTCGGCATCATCTATTTGTAGGATACTCTCCGAGGAACTATATAAGTAACTCTAGTTACCATTGCCGCGTTGGCCATCTGATACTTATGTTGTATGTTTTCTCATATTTTACATCGATGAATTAAGTCTTCCTAAAAGTCTCCGAATTTAGGATAGTGTATTTAGGGGCAACTGTAGGGGCCTTAGGACAAATTTTACAAGTGCGCTCTAAATATCTTTTGCCATTCTGTTACTTATATTCGTTACAGCTGAAAGTACGAGTAGGCAATCTTTGCATAAATTTCAATATAATGTCTGTGTAAAATATTGTTTATTCTGACTCACTAAAAAGCTAAACTAAACAGATGTTTTAACTTGTTCAATAATAACGGTCTCACCTCAGGTTAAATTACGTCAGTTTAAGGTACATACACGTCCACTAGAGTAGTATACGCGTTATTAGGTACAGTAACATTATAATAGGCTTTTATTCCGGTCATGATTCTGTTGATATGACGTGTGACTCGTGTTACAGCACTCGCACGAGGAAGTGGGTGCGCGAGCGCAACTCCAAGCAATTTACGTGCTTCACTGGCTTTTCATGTGACAATGGCGATTGCTGTGTTCGTATTGTGTGAGGTACTTTGTAGAACAGATTTGCTTAGCTAGCATAATAATTAGCTTAATTGAGTAGGTACTATACTTACTTACCCATTAATTACTACATACGTCGGATGGTTAGATAATGTAGCGTCGCGGATGGCTATTGTCGCCTTTTTCTTCTAAATAGGTATCTATCCCATTAACTTTTTACGACACAATCAATGGTTTGTTTTAACCATTGATTGTGGCGTAAAAACGTTGTTTCCTTTATGGTTGGGCACATGCACATGGGCCTCGGTAGCGGGCTGGATGCGCGCGGGCGTAGGACTTTGGCTGTCTACAAGCACGGTCCCAGGGGAGTCCGGGTCTCAGGAGTCATACCCTCACTGCCCTCCACAAAATCTTCGAATCCTGTATATAATCCTTTTAACCTAATCTATTATCTGTGTCGGATCTGCTCCGAAATTTCATTAGCAAATGGTATCCACCTCCACCTAAAATTCTAAAAAGTATTTATTCCTACTTAACAATAAGGTTCCTTTCTTATACGAGTACGATGACTTATTCTTTGACTATCCAAAAGTCAAAAAAATATTGATGTTTATCAAATGTTTGTTATTAATTTTATGTATTTTATTTGTAAGAGTACCTAAGCTTATACCTACTTGATAAAAATCATGAAGTCTGGAAAAGAGCTTTCGGAAGCTTCGAGAAAGCCGTTAGGTATGTTAGTAACAGTAATACAAAGTATGATAACCTGTACAAAATGAGTCAGTGGCAAAACAACTGTACCAAGAGGAGAGTCGTTCCGTGTGATTCACCAGATACGTATATTACTGAAAATATTAGGTACCTAATGATGATAAAAAAAAATTGTATAAGGAGAGCAGACGAGCGAAATCACCTGTCTGATGGTAAATGGTTACCGTCGTCCATAGATACGAGTACATTACTTCACTATAATGTTATTAGAAGGCTATCTAAAACTTTTTGAATGTTCTTCTATGCTGCGGAGTATACAAAAGGGCGGGGTACTAATACAGTCACCAGAGAAAGGTAGTACCTATATAGGTACGTAAATGCTTGCCAGTTGTAGCCCCATCCTGTTCCCGGCGACGGGAATGTTATTTTTTCTATGGAGCCACTGATTTATCGATATTTAATTCCCGTGTTATGCCAAAATCAAATAACTCCAACATTTTGCATAATTCCCAAAAATCCTTTTGGTGGTATCCACCACGGGCAAAATTATTTTATGGCAAAGTAACCTGCAGAGAGACGTATACCCGGTATAACAGGTAAATAAAAACCTTGTCAAGAAGGCGCCCTTGGTAGTTTTATAATCTTATGAAGTTTGCAATGAAAAATGTAGCAAGTACCATTTAATTCCACAATATGGCGAGGGTTTTCTTATTCCTGGTCAGGGTAAAAATGGTTGAGATTTTTTCAAAAACAGCCAGACCAATTATAAATAACATTCATTGTCGTGTAGCTTATTAGGATTTAAGTCATGAACAAGTGAAATAGTTTTGTATCGATCTAGTAAGTAAGTATTTAATTTTTGATAAAAGCTCAGCTGGTACCTAACCGTACCACTAATCACAGAGTGGACAGGATGGGGTACCACGTGCAACCCTTGGAAGTAACCAATGTAAACTAGTTTACCATGTTTTTCTTTGATTCCAGACGTGGTCCCAGTTCGGTTCAACCTATGGGTGATGCTACTGACGAGTTGTTGGGTGGTCTACATGCTGCGTGTGAACATGAGTTTGAACCTCATCGCCATGGTGCCACAAGATTACAGTAATTCTTCGTAAGTTACTATTGCATTGTCTTTTGATATCGTCTCATTTGTGTTTGGTCTGGTAGATTGATTACCTAGGGAAATCTTGTCTGATTAAATTAATCATTGTCTTGTATTTAATGATGATTATTTATTTAGCATAGGTACCAATTCGATGCTAATAAAAGTTCGGAAAACATCAGACATAGGTAAATAAAATATTTTATGGGTCTTTCTGAAGCATGTATCAATAGAAAACATACTTTAATTAATTTATTGGTATTGTAAATAATAGATAGGAAACTATGTATTTACTTCATCATAAGGAAGACGTTCTATATGTTTACTCCAAGCATTGTGTCATCCGCACCTGTATACTTATGTAATTAATGTCCAATTTTTTATAAGCGGTAATTTTTATTACAATCCAAGATTTCAATCTGTCACTGTCACGCGACAGGCTGGCGTCACTAATGTGCGATTTTTTTTTATCAGATCGCGGTCGCTGTGCGGGCCTCAAGACGATGCGGTTAGAAACGAGAGCCTTCGACATATAGACATCACGGATGTTAGAGAAGCACCCAGGCAGGTAATATAATACGAGTATCTATAATATATTATACTGACTTATAATTGACACTCTGCTAATAAAATAGGAGGCTACATTTTAATAGATATTTCCCGTCAATGCCATTTTTTTATTATCATTAGCCCTCCTACTGCAGAGTATTCTTCACTCTTGTGCCACCCTTATCTGTCCGCATTCAGGTTTTACCCGTGACTTTTGTGATATCGTCGACCCACCTGGCCGCTGTACGACAAACTCCCAGTTTCCTGATCTAGGCCTTTTTTAAGAGCGTTTTCTGTATCGCGCGGATGCGGGTGCGGACGCGGACCGGTCCGTACCTGTACGGTCCGGTCCACAATACTCTTTTCTAGAGTCCATTTATTTATTTAAGTAAAGCTGGCATCCGCATGGCGTGCACCCTCCGCTGCGGAGCTGAGTAGCTCCGCGTTGCGGAGCGCGAGCTACGTTCTATTGTTGATTTTGCTGTCAAGCTACTTTTTGGATAGTATATATATACTAGCTACTTTTTGGATAGCATAGTACTGCAATAACTAACCAAAAAATAGCGTTGCTAACGCTATTTTTTGGATAGGATTTAGATTTCTTGATTGGTTTGTCCGAGTTGTAAAGTAATATTAGTTACACCTATATACTTGTAGATACTATATCTAGAGTCACAATACCGATAGCTATATGTAGGATAAACCATATAGTTATTGGCGCTTAAAGAATAACCACAATAAATTATACCCATTGTTCAATTCAGATATTTAATTAATTTACCAAATCTATAACAAAACATCTGTAAAGTGCGTGATTGGCCAGTCATCGCGGTCGTTGCCCATTTGCAAGTTACAGCTATTGCTTACTCAGATTCAGAAAGTTAAACAATAATAGGTAGATATATTATTCAAGTTTTATGGAAAGAGTTCAGACAAATACTAGTTGAGAGGCAGTATTTTTTCCCTGTCGGCAGGCAATCATAATCGTGTTTCCCCTACATACAGAGGCGAACTTTCTTTAACGGACAGCGAAATGTCCGCCAGTTGTATATCCTGTCTAACCACAACAATTTCATACTAATATTATAAATGCGAAAGTGAGTATGTCTGCCTGTTTGTTACTTCTTCACGACCGTTTGGTACTGAATTGATTTTGACACAACTTGGCAGTGGTCCGGAGAAGAACGTAGGATACTTATCATCCCTTTTAAACGTGTTATTCCCGAGGAAAAATGCTTTCAAATCTCACACGGATGAAGTCGCAGGCAACAGCTGGAAAATTCCTATAAAATTTTAGCTCAGTAAATGATGGAAATGGAGCTAACAAGGCTGGACTACAAGGTCTAGGGCGGCCAAGACTGGTAGTCCGGTTCTCCCTATATATGAAGTATTTCGATTCTACCTAGATATAATACGTACTACAATGCGATATAAACTCATTGTTACATGGTTTATGCATGCGTAGCGATAACGGTGGCTTGATTGAGGGGAAAATTGTTTCTGTTGTCCATCAAATAATTTTACGACTCCTCTATCGCCGTCTTTTATACGGTTATACGGCAGGTTGATTGAAGTTGAAGCCTTGAATATCATTAAATATTATTAAAATATATTTTTATAGTAGGTATACATAGCTTTAACAAATATTGTACCTAACAGTTGAACAAGTAATTAAATAACTGAAAGATATCTTGTGCGTATCTAAACATGTGTATGCGTAAGTTTGCAGTAATGGTGTAACTAAATATAAGTATATACCTTATTCCTGTATAATATGTCCCAGAATGAATGGATCAAATGAAACAGGGCGATGCCTAAGATCATTACCAGTCTATAACCCCACATGTGGTTGTCCACTTCTTGATGGTTCAAAAGTTATAGGAGCATAATACATAAATAAAATATGTTTTTAGTGAGTTCACTAGACAAATTTTGATAAAATTACACAACTTATGAACCATTAAGAAGTTGATAACCACATGTGGGGTTATATGGACGGGTAATGATCTCAGGATCAAGCATCATCACCCTGTTTCATTGGATCCATACCTTCTTGGACATTCTGTATTATAAAATCTGAGGAAACATAATTATGGTTGCTCAGTTATTAAATATTTCTGTGTGACTCCAAAATATTTCATCAAACGTGTTAGACGCGTTTTTATAAAGCCTATTAGTGTTGTTTTTTTATTGAGATACCTAGAATTATGCAAAACAGAAACCTATAACACCTGTAAATACCTATAATTTACTAAATTTTATTTTCCAAGGTTGGATTAATCGTTGCAGTTCTTTTTTGTAAGCGGTCTTTTTCTATGGTATTCGTTGTATAATATAAAGACATATTTGTAATAATCGTGATAAAGAACGTCATTGAACAATATCTATTTAAGTATAAGGAAATCTTGAAATCCTTGTACCTATAATGCAAAGGAAATGGTATTGTCGTATATGGACGAAATGCATCATATAGGCAAAGCTAACACCTCAAAAATTAATTATTTAATTTGAACAAAGTATATGTTTTAATTTTTTTTAATGAAATTTACATTTCTACCAAAAATATCATATATATTTGTGCATAATAAAATATTATGCACAAATATATTGATATGTAAAATATAAAGTTTTAGGGATTATGAGGAACTCAAAAGGTGGCTACGAACTTGATTTTTAAACACAAAACGATTCGGGGCTTTCCTTATATCTACTGAGAGATTGTTCCAAAGGCGGGCTGCGTGAACAGTGAACGAGTACGAGTAGAAATTAGTATGATGAGAGGGGAGGCCAAGGCGAAGATTGTGGGAAGAACGAGGAGATCTGTCATGAGTTGAACATAGGTAGTGAAAATTAATTTTGAGGTAGGAAGGAGAAATTTTTTCATTTAGTATCTATAGAGTATAACAGACAAAGAATGCGAGAGTCTCTTCGTTGTCGAATGGTAAGCCATTTAAGCTGGGACCTGTATTGTGAAACATGATCGTACTTACGAAGGCCGAAAACAAATCGAGTGCAATTGTTGAGAAGACGATCAAGTTTATTAAGATAAGTCTCTGTTAAGTCCAAGTAGCACACATCAGCATAATCTATAATTGGCAACAGTAGCGCCTGAACTATCATTAATTTAGTCTTCATGGGTAGAAAAAATTTCAAGCGATAGAGTGTGCGTAAAGTGGCTACCACTTTCCGACTCACTTCTGCAACCTACACGCTCCAGCCAAAAGTTTGGTCGATGTGTAACCCTAGGTCCTTCACACTCTGGCAGTAAGGTATCACCTTACCATCATAAATTACAGGTGTAATAGAGTCCACATCGACCCGGGGGTCGATGTGACTGTCGCAACATTTTGTTTGTGACATGCATGCTAAGAACCAATGAACAAAACTGCCAGCAGAAACAGAATAAGAAAGATACAAATGTTTTTGTTTTTCAAAAAATGCCATTGTTTTTAGTACAAAAGAGATTTAATACAAAACAAACCACTTTTCAATGACATTTGAAGAGTGTTTAAAACGGGACATATACAATTCGGATATTTGACGATGGAAATGAATTATTAACATGGACTGGCTAAGAAAATATCCGAATATCCACTATTCTGTGATTAATTATACATAGGTATATCATATTTTTAATGGCCTTTTATTGGGGTCAACGCTCAATAAAGCCGCGTATCAGACAAAACACAGAAGGAGAATTGGCCACATATTATATGATTATAGCATTCTTAGACGTTCTGCAAGTTAGGTATCTAATCGTGATGGGTTTAGAATTAAACAAGAAGAGCATATTTTGTTTGTTCGAAATAGCAGCCTCAAGATAAAATACCTAAATACGCTCTTTTGACTTTGGTTCATATAATTTAATGAAAAGGCAGAAGAGGGATCGCGACATACGTCAACGTAGAACATCCAGTAAAACCAAAGTCCGTAACCCAGGAGTAGAACCACAAGGAAGTATTCTAGACCCGGTTATTTACCTATTAAACACCTATGATTTTTTCGAAAGACTTACGTACATTTACCGGTGAAGGAAAACATTGTGAGGAAACCTGCACACTTAGATATTGAGATGAGAATAAGAGAGATGACAGAGAGATAGATGAGTGTGTGAAATGGGGAAGCCAATGACAAACCACCCCATTAAATCTGCCAAGAGAGTCGTTCTATGTGATTAATTCCTTAGAATAATCACGATCCTCAGCAATGAGGAATACGACTTAGAAGAACACCTATGACATTCCAGAAATAGAATTCCTCGCCTTTGGCTCAGACTTTAAAACTGATAAATGATTTTCTGGCCTCTGCATTAATTTATTAAAAATATAAGTAAGGTATGATTCAGTATACTTAATGTACTTGTTATATTTTTCATTGTAGGTACCAGGCGGTGCATCATTCGATTGGTCGACGGAACAGCAGGCCCTGATCCTGGGCGCATACTTCTGGTGCTACCCCGTGACGTCACTGGTGGGGGGCATGGCCGCGGAGCGCTGGGGCCCTCGCTACGTGGTCCTCATCACGTCCCTGGCCAGCGCTTTCTTGACGCTACTCAGTCCGCCCGCTGCCAATCTGCATTACATTGCATTAGTTGTGGTGCGATTTTTGCTTGGATTTGCTGGGGTACGTTCTTCTTCATCTTCTCTTCTAGTTGTAATCCTCTTGATGAAGGTCGTGATCATTCTATGAAATTAGTATTATTAAACGACTTTCTCGGTAGATTACCACCCCATGGTTTGCCATTGTTTTCCTGACTTCATATAAGTACTGGGTTATCTCAGTTTTCCTTCACTGTTAAGCAAATAATTGGCTAGCCCTGGAATCGAACCCGGATCTTTCACACCGAAGTCCGGCCCTTTAAACATAATAGCGATACGCTACCAACCGATCGTCTCTCTAACGCTAGGGTATTACGTACGAGTATGTTGACTTAAGTAGTTTTAATTGGAGATGACATACATAGGTAGAATTATAAAAATAAACGAGTATTTTTGCATTCAAGAGTTTGATCTTGGTGTTTTTTTTTCGACCATTATGACTAGTTTTATTGTATGAACTTTATAACAAGCTTTATATAAAGTAGGTAGGTAATTATTCGTATAAAAACGGGTCATGTGCGAGTCGGTCTTCGCTCTTATATAGGGATCCGAACTAAGTATAAGATCTATTTTGTAAGTTTTGTGCAAAAAATCGGTTGCTTGTTTTACTAAACTTACTAACTAAACTTTACAGATTTATCAAGTTTTACTAAACTTACTAACTAAACTTTACATATTTATCAAGTTTTACTAAACTTACTAACTAAACTTTACAGATTTATCAAGTTTTACTAACTAAACTTTACAGATTTATCAAGTTTTACTAAACTTACTAACTAAACTTTACAGATTTATCAAGTTTTACTAAACTTACTAATTAAACTTTACAGATTTATCAAGTTTTAGTTGATATTTGTTTTAAAATAGACAATATGACCATATTCTAGTCAATTTTAAAAATAAAAATAAAAATAAAAGGGGTACAAAATTAACAACTTTGACGGTCCCTGTTGACGTCGTTATGTCTCTATGAAAAAAAAATAAAAAATATATTCGTCCTCTACTTGAGCTCTAAAGAACTATACAATTTTTTTTATTCGCTCCTCTTTACTATCGTATAGGACCCCCTCTAAAATCTATTTTAAAGTTGATTTTTAGATTTGGATCAAAGAGTACAATGTGAAATTTTGAAATCTGTATAATACTCGTATCTTATTCCGTTTAGGCGCTTGACCCGCGTGACAGATGGAAGATTGACTACTCATTCACTCATTGATTGTAGTCAATCTTCCATCTGTCACTCGGGTCAAGCGCCTAAACGGAATAAGATACGAGTATTATACATACTTCAAAATTTCACATTGTACTCTTTGATGCAAATCAGTGATCGGAGTAGGTAGAGCTCTTTCGGGTCAATGCCCTCAAAGGTTATAGTAATATGGATATGATTTCGGGATCCCGTTTTAAGTTATCGAGCAAATGTTGTAAATTACTTTTATAAACCTCGCCCTTACTCGGCGGATTACGATTTAAAAAAAATTGTGAACTTACGAAGAAGTTAAAACACTACCATAGGTACACTAGCGCCATGAATCTTAAAAAAAATTATTTCGCCACCAATCTTAAATGTGTATCAAAACAAATATAACGTTAAAAATCTAAATAATATATTTATTCAATCCCGGAAATCCCGGGATTATTGGGCATACTTATCCATATAATGACCGTATGTGGCAAGTACCAAAAACAGCACTACCTACTCTGATCGATCATAGTTGATTACTCAACCTTTTCTTGTTTCTAATGTAGCCCCTTGACAGCAAACATTAGCTGTCATTCCAATTTGATATTGAAGTGCCCCTAGATCGACCTGCAACGACTGATGAATGGAAACCTACATTTATACTCGTATGAACATTGGACCAGTTGCTTGCTTACCAGTCAAAATATGTGATTTATAGCCATGAATACCATTATGTGTATGTGCTGTATCTGATACAATTTCTGACAATAAAGATAAAGATCTGATTCTGATTCTGAAGGACGGACGGACAGACGGAGTAATGATAGCAATAGGGTTCCGATTTCCCCTTCGGGGTACTGATCCCAAAAACGAGGTGCAAAAAAAAACCTCTGTTTATTCTAAATAAACCGGTTTCCATTAAAATGAAGATACAGGAAAATTACTGATTATTTAAACCTAACAGATTAAGATTTAAAAAATGTGCAGCAATATCAATAACTCCTCGTATCGATTGTTTGTTTTTAAAGTATGTGGAATTTTATAATATATTATGCGTGAACGTGAGACAGATTACGTCTCCAATATTATTATAACAAGAAATGACCGTGAATAATCTCAGCTATGTATCTTTCTCTCCGATTACCGGTATTATCCAATATGTAAAGGTTTTTTTATTTCATATTTAACACGTTCCTTTCCAGGGTTTCATTTACCCATCGTTGCATGTACTTGTTGCAAGATGGGCGCCTCCCGCTGAAAAGGGAAAATTCGTCAGTGCCATGATGGGAGGAACTTTAGGTACCGTAGTCACCTGGTCCTTGACTGGACCACTCATGGAGAAATTCGGATGGGAATCAGCTTTTTATGTGCCCGCTGTCCTTACCCTGGTCTGGTGCGGGTTCTGGTGGTATCTCGTCGCAGACACTCCACAAGAACACCCCAGGATTAAAGAGGCTGAGAGGAAATATATCCTGGACGCCCTTGGAGACAAGGTCAGAATATCTAAGGTAAGTTTAAAATTAATCGTCCCGTCATACACATGCGGAACATCGCACGTGTTTTTATAATGTGACATTCTTAGTAGTAAAGTATTCAATTATTTACACAAGCCTCACTCTACAGTCGTGTTAAAATGCAAGTTTGATTGGTTTTGCATTAAATTCAGTTATTAATAAGTACATGTATTTTATAACACTTACAATTCTTCATAACATTCAAGTGTTTTAAACATAAATATTTTGTTCTCTTCCAGGGCCTTCCACCCTTCAGAAACATAGTTACTTCGTTCCCGTTCCTGGCAATGGTGATCCTTCACTACGGCAATCTCTGGGGCTTGTACTTTATTATGACAGTTGGACCAAAATTCGTATCAAGCGTATTGGGCTTCGAGTTATCTGCTGCGGGAGTGGTGTCCGCACTGCCGTACCTCGCGCGGATGTTCCTGGCCACAGTCTTCGGTTTCATCGGTGACTGCATTTTGTCGAAAAAGTTAATGGCTACAACGACAATAAGAAAGTTCTTCTGTCTATTCTCGCACATTATCCCTGGTGTTTTATTGGTGTTACTTGTGTACGCTGGATGTTCGACGGCACTATCAGTAACGTTGATAACCTTGTCAATGGGCTTCAATGGCGCAGCGACGCTGACGAATCTGCAGAACCATCAAGACCTGGCTCCGAACTACGCGGGGACCTTATACGGAATCGCCAATTTCGTCGGCAGCACTGCTGGATTCTTCACGCCTATGATAACAGCATATTTTACAAGATCAGGGGTAATCATTATTACTATTTATAAATTATGTACATCGATATTTATTGACACATCCGCATTGTTATATACCGCATACATATTTTTAAACCTACGTCATACATAGGTATATTTATTCCTATTGAGTCTACACGATTTGTATATATTTGCTTTTAGTGACTTGTTTTCTTTAATGGGAAGTCCCTAGTTTCGGTTGTTAATCTTTAAAAACCTTTCTAAAACCTATAATGTGTTTAATGAGTGGCTTAAATAAATTGAATTGTTTTTATCTTTTGTTGTTCACAGAACAGTTTCGAGCATTGGCGTCCGGTGTTTTTCGTGGGAGCTTCAGTCTACATAGTATCAGCAATATTCTTCATACTGTTCGGTACTGCCAACATTCAGCCCTGGAACTTCCCGTTAGATGATAAAAATGACAGCAAAGGAGACATGCCCAAGAATGGTGACCTCAAGGATATGAATGAAATTCCAGTGAAGATAGGTGATGTCAAAGAAACAAAAGAAATCAAAGAAACTACATTAAATGTAGCTGCTTGAATGAGTTTAGTGATGACGATACTGATAAATATCATGATAGTAGAAGACCCACATTTAGAAAAAATGTATGATATAGCTATGAGAAATCCGCAAAGATATTATTGAGACTAAAGAAGTACGAATAAATGGTGCCTTTATTAGTGTTTAGAGGATTTTATCTAACGAAAGAGAATTGAGTGCAAAATATATTTTAGATACAGTTGACATATTTTGTCTACTTATGTAGGCGGTTGCTTGTAAACTAAAGCCTTGGACTACGTGACGTATGTGTGCTATGAATGATAAAATATATTTTGGTATGCCTGAAACATTTTGTCAGTTTCATATAAATCTATCAATGGATGTATGTAGTTATCGTTTTTATATTCTGTATTTAATGTCATATTTTTGTTTTTATACGTGTTGGTGTAGTGTTAACCATATCGTGATTTAAAATAGAGTATATCTTTAAATATTTTTTTTAAATATATTTATTATGATGATGGTATTATGTATGACGGTATTACTATGTACGCTGTGTTATTTTAATACCTATTGCTAGTTATATTTTATTATGTTTGTTATTTTATTGTTATTTGACCGAATAGGTTACACAAGTAGTTTAGGATTTTACATTTGATTTTAATTTCTCATCAAAACATTCCAATGTATTATTGCTGTGATCTTTATTACCAAATCTTAATATAGATATAGAGAAGATAGTTACTGGTAGTAATATCGTGTCTAGAGATAAAGCTGTATTGAAAACTTATGATTCTGGAATAGATGACTTGGATACTTACCTATATGCTATGCTATAGCTACGTCCCGTTACAAATTTATCAATGTTCATCTATTTTTCTATTCAGAACGATAATTTATATAAAATTTGTTAACTGGACGTATTTTATAACGGAGTAGCATTTTTATATTGGTTATTTTGAATTAAAAAATCACTGACTAAGATGTTCCGTCCTCTATAAACATTTATTAGATACTTAATTGTAATAAAATATTAATAATGATGCTGTAAATGTCATAAAGTAACAAAAATCATGAAAATTAAAGTATGAATTACTATAAATATATGTAGTTTTCTTCGTCGTATAGGTTTTAAAAACCCTGGCTGTTACAGCTGGCGAAAGACACTTACGGTACTGAGCTCGACTTAATAGTGACTGAGCTAGAGACGCGCGAAAAGTGTTACATTTTGGTGTCGCTCGCGCCGCTAGCGTTCCGCCCGTCCTGAATATAGGAAGACAGGGTTCCCTGTCAATATGTTATGCGTCACTTAATTTTGCTCACTAAGCATTTCAAATTCACCATGGTTGTGAACAGTCATCAAAAGTCCCATGTAGTCACTTTGTCAAATTTTCTTTTTTGGTAATGATTGAAATAAGGATTCGTGCTATAGTAAGTAATATCCCATACCTCTACTTAGCAAAACATAAGTTTAGTTATTTTATTTACAAAGGGCTAAATTGCAGGTGGGCATCATGATATTTCTTGGGTACTTCCTCCTGTACGTGGTGCGGTATAACCTAAGTGTACACATAGTGGATATGGCTCAGATGATGAAAAGAAATTTCAAACATACGTACAACGGGACTATTACAAGGTCCTCGCATCATGGAACAAGAGCAAGGGTATGTGATACCCCTCTGATATTGTTTAACTGATCGATATCTGACAAAAAAATTGGGGCGTAAGTTAGACATATATAAAGACTAGATGTTAGACATATACAAGACCTAGAACTTTGAAGACCTAGACTTATACGTCATATAGACATAAATAAGTCCTACGAGTATATCTATATAAATGAAACATGATGAGATTTATATACCCATTTGTCCAAGAAACAAAAATCAAAGTGAATTTCAGTTTCCTTAACATTTCAGAACTACGTGGAGTTAATATATTGGGATGACTGCAAAATTGCACAGTTATTTTGCTCCTATCACATAGGATACTGTATTTGTTTCCCCATTTTCCATAACATAGGAGACAAGTGAGTTGGTCCATATTTTATGTTTATCGTAGTTAGGTTCTCTTTCTTTTCTCTCTTCTCTCTTTCTCTTCTCTATTTACGAGTAAAAGTTTTTCTATTACGAGTGTGGCTTGCATAGGTGTTATGATTATTAAAAATGCAAACAATCTTTCTATTATAAAACATTTTATTGATGAGTAGTGCCTATTGAATGTAAATGTTAAACATTTACATGTTTACATTACATTACATTACAATAGCGCTTTAAGTTATACACCAAGAACATATAAGTAAGCCTACTAAACCTGATTGAATGCCATTTTAATACGTGAATCAGTGGTTAGGGGAAGGTATTCCAAGAGACAAGGAAACACGACTATGATTTCCCGCCTATACTCGTATACCTACCTACAGGTATTCCCCACGCGGAAAAAACTGCCTCTATAGGTTTGTCCGAACTGTTCATAAAACTCATGTAATAGCTATAATGCAACTTGACAATTTTTTAATAGATTTGGTAAAATTAATTATATAATAGGTACCTGGGCCCAGTTTCTATTAATATACAACGTAAACTAAATTGTTACGACTTGACGTTTTTCACATACGAGTACAATAGTCACAAACCGTTCGATTAACATACCTACGTAATTACTTTTACCAAATCTATTAAAAAATTGTCAAGTGCAGTGAAATGCAAGTTTAGTCGAGGCCTCCTCCTTTATGATGTTAGCATGGTGTTAGCCAAGGATTTTGAAATTCACCCTATGCGCTAGTAGTCCGATTTCTGTGGTGTTAGCATAATACGATTTACTCATATAGTTAAAGTGGGATCGATATGAAAACGAAATCGCTATTTAACTGGAAAAGTATGACAAACTTTGTAAAACAATGGAATTGGAATACAGAACGGAATAATGTACTTATAATTTGTTCATTCACTATTATGTAAAAATATGCTGTTTAAATTTGCCTTACATTATTTGTACTTGAATGACGGGAAACTTGCAGACTTGGACCCACATGGGTGGTAGGCATAGCTGGAATATCATCAGGAGTTCTAAACTGCCTCACACCTGCCGCAGCCTATCGTAATTTTTGGCTGCTTTTCATTGTCCGCAGTCTAAAAGGATTCTGTGCGGTTAGTGTAATCTCTATTGAAATTGATGGATGACGGTAGAGTAACTTTTTAACTATTGACCTTTATTGGAGGGTTAAAATACTTTTCATGTGTACGTGTCTTTGTTTTATGAAAGTATATAAAAAACTAACTTAATTCGATGCGGTTTTTTTAAAAATGAAAAAGTGTTTGTTTTATAACTGAGGTGGTTCCTAGCTAAAATAGCTCAAAAGGGGGCGGAGTAAAAAAGCATAATCTCATTTAATAACGGCTTGTTTTCTTTTTAATTCTGTAAGTTGTTTAATTTAAACAAAGTAATGAAACAAGATGGATTTTGAAAAGGTCTATCCGTAAAAAAAGAAATCTTAAGCATCTATGATGATCAGATTAAAGTAAATGGATCTCCACTGTGGTAAGTGGGGGGTTTCTTAAATTTTTAATTTAGCGCAGTTTATACATAAAACCCTTATTAGTAGGTAAGTACTTTGGATTTTCATAAAACTTAGACGCGGTCTCTATTTGTAAGTAGGTAACAGGTGTAGCCATAGGTAATATAATACCTATTAATCTTTCATCTTTTATGGTTTAGGGTGCAATGCAACCGAGTATGGTTCAACTACTACGACATTGGGTACCGCCCATAGAGAGAAACCACTTCATGTGGGCCTATTGTGGTATGAAGCTTTTTCTGAAAATTATATATTTTTACAATTTTACTTGTAGGTAGATGTTCACCAGACAGTGGCCAAATATATTTACAAGTTACTTAGTTTCTTCAATGGGAATTAGGAATTAAGAAAGTAATTAGTTTCCTTTACATTAACAGGTATCACGACAGGAACCTTTTCTACATTTCTCCTATGTGGCGCAGTCCAGTATTATTCGCGATGGCATGTAGGATTTTATATAATTGGAGCAATTCAAATTGTCTGGGCGATCATATGGGTTGTGATCATCACCGATTATCCTGAAAAACACCCGTGTATACCTAGAAAAGAATTGGTGTATTTGATAAATACGATTGGCAATATTTTTACAATTAAGGTAACTAGATAGATAAATAAATTTAATAATATTTTGGAAATATTCACTTTTAACGTCGGAGCAACCTCCGCGATAATTATAAAGTGAGTAACACCCGTTAAATCTAATAATAATTTAAAATGTCTCACTTGAGTTTTAGTTTTAAAATATTCATGCTTATTTAAATGATACGGGTGTAAAAAAAATCGTACCTCTCTAATCCATAACTTATTCATAAAAACCAACTATCGGATACTTATTAGGTATTTTATGTACTTATGATACCTAAAGGAGGGTACTCATCGGCAGCATGCTCGTGTAACGCAACAAATAGAAATTCGATGGCGAGCATGGCGCGTACTGACCGGAGGAGCATTCGCTTTTGTAACAGATCGGTTTCGAGCATTACATTACACGCGCATGTTACAAGCGTTTGATACGTAGGCTAACATTCGTTTGTGTATCGTCACAGATTCAATGTCGGACGAATCGGTCGCAGTAGTGATTAGTAAGTAGTGATTACCTTCTCTCTGGCGACTGAGACTGTATCGTGTTACAAGTGTGTGCACTGTAATGCGCATCTCAACGTATTCACGGATGTAATGCTCCTTTGCCCCCTAGTTGACTAATCAACAACACAACATACAACTTTACATTTTTACATCTAAATTATCGTTGCTTGGGTTCCGCCTCCGACCTCGGCCGGTTAAAGCAGAATATCAGCGCCATGCTCTAGACTACTCTAGAGTATGGCATTATGCTGAGCTGAGGTCTATTTGGTGCTGCAGCATATACGTCCATTATTATTAATTTAGTTTAAGAATATATTGTATAATATGTAAGTGGAATTGCATGTGTGCTGCAAACAACAAATAAACGATTTTCTATTTCTATTTAATCAACTTATTTATTTTACAGTTAACAAATACGCAAGCTCCGTGGAGATTAATTTTGCAATCTGTTCCATTCTGGAGTCTGTGTATCTTGAATTTTGGATATGCTTGGATGATCATATCTTTATGTCTTCATGGTCCATTGTATTACACTAGGGTGGTGGAATACAATATTTATAGCGTAAGTTCTATTCTTTTTGTAAGTACTTAAGTAGATATCTAGCAATTAGATATTGGATTCAGTAAATGACAATAGCAAAAGTAGTTTCGAAGATTAGCTTAATGAATGCTCTAGCTACTCGTTGCTAGTAACTTCTTGAAGTGATAATCTTTGTTGATTATTTATGAGTTAATGAGCATTACCAAATGCCGAAAAATACTAGGATAAATATTATTGGAAAACAAGCTAATAGTAATTATTAATTTATTATAGCATCTGGTTTTGATCGTATTTGACGATGTCCATGCCCTTCTTAAAGTTTCCTTCCTGTTGTAGTATGGTTAGTGGCCAAGCTATTGTCAGAATTGTTCAGCATGACCGAAATCCTCTGACTTTTTAATGTGCTCTCTGAGACACGGATGGCCGCAGATGAAAATGTGCTACTAGCAGTCACCAATCCTGGTTCTAATAATTGATTAATTTGCGCGATTGTGTTCAGACTATGCATAGCACCTAGGCTGAGAAGTGCACTTCTGGAAGTGCTAAAATTACTGTACCTGGATATAGTAGATATATTTATTTATCTCATTCATTAATATAAAAAAAGTATCTAACCAATTTTTCTTTGCACACAGGCATCAGCACTAACAGCCATTCCTTTTCTTTTACGACTGGTACTGGGTACGATTGTCATACAAACATTTCACTGGTACAAACATAATACTGAAATTAAACGAATCAAGCAAATTAGGAAATATTTAATTGTTGTGTGTAAGTCCATAAACTTTAATAAGTTAACTAATTAAATATTTCGCCCGACAAGGTTTAACGCATTATCAAGTGTAAATTGATAGTTTTCAAACATTTTCCTGTTGCTTGCAGGTTTCTTCACAATTTATATATTGAAGAAATGTTGAATACGGCTTTTAAGCTACAAGCGCTTTTAGCTTGCTTTCTATACTTACTAATACTTATCAGTTCTCTTGCAATCCATGAAGTATAATAGCTCATTATCTCGTATTTATTGCAAGTTTAGCATATTTGTAATAAATACGAGAGTTGTAGTATTGTAGAAGGCTGTAAAACTAGCATACTAGATTACATACTATTAATAATATTCATGTAGAATATTGAGTTCTGTACGTAAGTTATAATTAATGGTTTTTAATGTCAGCTCACGTGATTCCTGGCGTTTTGCTGACTAGCCTGTGGCTGGTGCCTGTGTTTCCTGGACCTATTCTGCTAACGACAGCCGTGGTCTTCACTGCTGCCAGTATGGACCTTACCTTGGCGCTTTGTTACGTATGCTAACTTGTTCATTATTATTGCCTATTATATAACGGAAACAGTTCTATCAACTTTAATTTACTTGGAATTTACTAAAGTATGTCTACGTCTGATACTTGGATTTCGACGCGTAATTACTAAAAACACAATATTATGGCAATACTGTGGCAACTGGTTTGTTGCAAATCAATATGGAATCAAATGTATTCACCTATTTTTTTATTTACTACTAAACCCGCATTTGACCTCGCCTGATGGTAAGCGACAATGAGGATGAGGAATGACGATGGAGCATGCGGGTCCAGTAAATGACGAATATGTAATATTCACCTAGAGAATTTAAGAGTGATAATAATAATAAATACAAATGAATAATAATGGAAATAAATAATAATAGAATGATTATGAAATGGAATTAATAAACAAATAATAATGAAAATTAAACAAGGCCTCCGAAAAATTAATATCGGAGGTACAAACCAGGGACATAAATCGTTAAAAAAATCATCTATCTAGTACCTAGATACATTTCTAATTCTGACTGTGTCCCACATAATGTATGTATTCTAACTCTGATTGTAGAAATCGGCAGTATATAGATACACTCCGTAAAAAAAGAGTAGAAATTAAATAATGGCAACTTTCCATACATTGAGTGTTTCAGTAAGTGTTGCCATTATTTAATTTCTACTCTTTTTTGACGGACTTTAGGTACCTATCAGTTTTTACAGTAGATTATTAGGTATTATTTGGTTCTTTCCAGGAACTATCACCAACTTATGCCAATTCAATTAACACAGTGATTAGAATTGTTGGAAATATTCCGGGAATCATCGTGCCACTCTCTGTTGGACAAGTGACTTATAAATATAAAGTAGGTTACCTACAATTATTATAAATGTAAAGAGGTTTTTATTTTTTATTTACTACTAAACCCGCATTTGACCTCGATCTCGCCTGTTGGTAAGCGACGATGAGGTCGACGATGGAGCATGCGGGTCCAGTAAATGCCTATTCACTGTGGCCTTGAAGATCCCAAGGTTGTAGGTTTCGGGAAATACAGACGCCGGCAGGCTGTTCCATTCCTTAGCCGTTCGGTTACTACAAGTAGTTTTTTTTTAACAGACTATGGTATTCTAAGTAGAAACCAACGGACCAACGTGTTTTCTTTGGTCGACTTACCCATACGTATGTAACAAGTCTAGCAACGCCTTATTTATATTAATAGTAAAAATATTATTTTTCAGAATTCCCCATACGTTTGGAAACACATCTGGTGCTTCCACTCTTTGGTGCTACTGTTCAGCGGTATCATATTTCTCATATGGGGAGACATAAGCATACAACCTTGGAATTCAGTAAGACGTAGGTAGGTATGTATAATGTACTTATCATAAAGGGTTACAAATTTTCCAACACCTACTCTCCTAATAATTTTGGGAATCTGATGCGAATTCTTTAAGTTAGTACTGAAATACTATCAAGTTTGCAGTTTGCCTAGGTATAGTTTGAGAATCAATCTAATTACTAGATCTTCTGAGAGAGGAGTGACGTTACGGTTAGTGATGTTTTAATTTAGGTAGCGAGTGACACCCAAGAATCGGTGCCAACTTATCTAAATAATGCATTTTCTTTTAGACCTCATCGAATAATACGTCCAATCACAAGACCTTCCGTTATGTCTAATATCATTGAAGTGGACGAGGAAGATTACTCGTAAGGTTTTCCTTATTTTTAACCTTCGGCTGACCGAGGAAAGGGGGTTATAAGTTTGACGCGTTTTCCTGTTTATATGTGGCATCTTATTCATAACTCAACAATCGATGATACGATTAATTAACGCAGAATTTTGCCGAAAGTGTTTTTTGGCATCATCATCATAATCTGCAGCATCTGACTTCCCATTATTTGGAATATTTATCATATTTGGTTATCTACGAGGAAGTCGCCCCCTTCTTCCTCCACTTTCTTCGGGCAGTGGTATTTTTAGTCCACAACCATCTTTGATGTCAGATGGGATGTCTGCAACAGTCATAGATGGATGGTTCGTGTGTAACCTCAAATGTTTTAGACCATGGTACCCTTCCCTCATCAGAAACCTTGAGCCCTTGATTACCAGGAAAAAGTAAAGGGATCTCCGCAATGGCATATCGGGTGTTTCTTAAATTCGTTATTTAGAGTTATTTTAAGTACCTACTACCTAATATAGACATTGCCTACTTGCACTTGATTATGATTGAATCTCTTGAATCAATGTTTTATCATATTTCGATTTGTTTTAGGTATCGACAGTCAACCCAACCAAAGAGGAGTTCGTTTTTAATTAAAAGCCCATTTAAGACTACTCAAAGTAGAGTTTGATCATGTAGTCTCACCAAGGCTCGACCTAGCGCCCTGAGCGCCCGCGTCCCCCTTCCCCGTCACAATAAAATATTAACTGAAAAATTAAGTGCGCACCATTGCATTAAATTTGCCGCCACATTCAAAAGTCGTGACGTTTCGTTTCAACCATTCTTTTATTATCTAATGGTAACGGAGAAAACAATAACAGTACAGTAATTTTATATATTATTTGGCTTTTTATAATTATTTAACCAAAATAAATCATATAATTACTTTTTTGTTATCATTTGGTTATCCAAATTCAATATTATTATTGATGAAGTAAATGCAAGAAAATAAATGACGAGGCGTGCATACAACTTTACAAACACTACTGGTAATGTCAAAGCGGTACTTGTTCGGATACACGAACCACCAATATAAAGGCGAAACGTAATAAATTATATTTTAATTATACCAGAGGAAGTATTTATAGTAGTAGGTACTTATTAAATGCTATTTGAACTACTTTAATTTTTGGGTATTTTACCTTTTATGGTTCATGTTTGATTTTGTAATTGATTCGATTAATTATCTCGTGATTGATATTTGTTTTTTTACGTGAACGTATCCAAATTCCAAATTATAACATAGAGAGTGCGTTCCAAAACCAGTGGAAATTATTCACGTTGACAGCTGTATATGTTCCATTATTCGTTTTGAATAAAAGTTTGATACATTTTCAGTTATTATCGCGGTAATGGAATATGCGTTTCAACTGGTTATGGAACGCTGTCTGAAATAAAGCTGAAATAATACAGCTTGACATTTAAGATAATACAGCTGACTTTGGCTATTTTTATCGCTTTTTGTTCTTCACTTACAAAATGTTACATAGTATTGTCGAGTACTACGCTGAACACGAAAGTTACAGATGCGGCTATTGCAGGAGCCCCGATACTAATTTTAGCCATGGTGAGTTCAGTTTCTCATTTTCCTGGTACCTATGTCACTTCCTGGTCAAAAATGATTTAATAGTTTATTAACCTTTTACCGTAGGTATGTGGGCCCATGCAATGACGGTCAGTGATTACCAAGATCTCGTAGACAGAGGCTGGAGACGGTCTGGTAAATATTGCTATAAACCTACCATGGATGTAACATGCTGCCCTATGTACACTATCCGGTATGTATAGCTTGTATTACTATATGTATTAATATATAGGTAAGGCGTAAAATGTTTGCACACTAGATTATTTAGGTAGTTACAATTGAATATCATTGCATACTTTCTTTGATAATGTAAGGTATTTTTCAAAAAAAAATATTTACCTTGACTGTATTTTTTGTTCTTCACAACTACCTAGGTAATTGATATTAGATTTTTCATTTGCTAATTGCTCTAGTTTATTAATATTTAGTTTATTCATGAGAAACAAAAAAGTCACCGTAATGCATTTTTCAACAAATTAATGTTAAAGGTAAAATAATGCTCTATTACTATAATTATATACAGGATGACATTAACCTGTCAAATATGAGCCGTTACCCCCGGGGGTTCGGGACCTCTTTTGACACTTTTCATTCAGCTCATTGACGATTGGCTAGTATATATCCTTACTTACTCCCTATTGGACTAAAAAACGAAACGACCTACCAAAAACATTCTGTGACCTGGAAATACTACACAGTTGGGGCAATTTTGACCTAGGATTCGATACTCGGGACAGGTTAAAGTAGATAACAAATTGTGGTCCACTAGTCTTTAATAAACAATACGTGTTAACACATTTTTACAGACCAGAACAGCAAGTACTTTTTTTACTTACTCATATCTAAATCAGTCAAGGTGTACAATGTTTATGAAAACTCAGTAATAATATTATGTTTCTGGTCTATATTTAGGTGCACAGCACTGGATTTTAAAGCAAGTAAATCACAGAAAAAAGTGTTGAAGCGTTTCAATAAGTTTTTAATGGGTGATGAGACGTCTGACCGTCTAGCTGGTGATGCTGATAGGAAGATGTCGACTTGCAGTGGACACTCGGAAGGGGAACATGAGGAGGGAAGGGGAGAAGTGTTTGTGGAGACTACAAAGGGTCATCAGGATATCAACATAACTGGTATTATGAAGCCTAGTGGTGAAGATGTAGGCTTAAACATTACAAATGAAGATAGTGCTGAAGGTTTCTCATTTTAATTTATGATTAATGACTTGTCTTTTTATGGAAATGTATTCATAAACACAAATAATTTCAGATGTCAAACAAATGGAGGCTTTGAGTACTGAATCTGCTGCTGAAATAAGTAAACTGAAAAATGTCAAAAAAGGTTTGTTTGTTTTTTAATTTGTGTGATGCAATAAATTATTTATGTTTTGAAATATGCTTAATAGAATATTAAAAAGTAAAAAAAAAAGATATCTTTCACATTGTAACTAAGACACTAAATTTGTTTATAGGTACTGGCCTAGATCCTGCTAAAGGTCCTTGCAAAAAAGCAAAGCAGCTCAGGCTAGAGAGGAAACTTGAAAAACTAAAAGATAAGGGTATTGACATCAGTACCTTGAATAACACAAATAAAAACAAGGAAAAACAAATTGAAGACTTCATTAATGAGTTGCCAAAAGATTTCAAACAAAGGCTTGAGGTACTGAATCATTTTAAAGCTTTTTGTGCCTTGGTTTTCTTCATTGTTTTTATGGTATTATTTTTTTGCCAGGTGAGGTTGGTTCGGACAACACCGCCAAGCTCCGAATGGCTGGCTACATCAAAGGAAACTCACGAGGTTTATGTTAAATATCAATCCATAATACATAATGATAAGCCGGAAAAGTTAACTGAGCCGAAATTTAGAGACTTTTTAGTACAAAGCCCATTATTGGTTAGTGCCATTGTTTTATATTGTATCCATAGAAGTTTCATAGAATTTTAACAAAGTATTATTTTAATTTATACAACAGATTTTGCCCTTGTGTTATACTTGTATAATTAATATAATTTTTTTATTAATTCATTAATAAAATTCAATATATTTTTTTGTTATAATTTTAGTGTTTTAATACTATTAACTAATTTAGATGTCTTGCTTACAGGAGGAGCATTCAGAAACCGGGCCTCCTTGTGGTTATGGGTCATTCCATCAGCAATATTGGCTTGATGGAAAAATAATTGCTGTTGGTGTCATTGATATATTGCCCAAATGCGTGTCTTCTGTCTACTTCTTTTATGATCCACAATATATGAATTTAACATTGGGTACTTATGGTGCTCTAAGGTAAATACAATGACTACCAGACTTCAATACTTAGTTGCATATTTAAGAAATTACGTTTGATCTCTTATTATCACAATCAACATTGTTTACACATACCTATGTACGTTATACATCTTACACAAAGATACACTTTCTGTGTTTGTCTAATTATCATTTATTTATTTCAGGGAAATAGCATTCACAAGGCACCTCCATACCTTAAGTGCTGATCTCAAATACTACTACATGGGATACTATATTTACTCGTGCCGTAAAATGCGATATAAGGGGAACTTCTTCCCTTCAGATCTACTATGCCCGGAGACTTACTCATGGTTCCCATTGAAAAAGTGTATTTCTAAACTAGAATCGTCACCATATGCCAGACTGGATCCTGACATAGATAATGTTGATAAAAATTTCCCCACTGAAGCTGATCTCAATTACATACCAGTATTAGTGAAGGGAGTAGTGTTGCCATACAAAATGTACAAAAGAAAATTTGGGAATAAGAAAAAGGAAAATGTTGAGGAATTGATGGACTATGCTCGATTGGCAGGCGCGAAGTCCGCGAAGAGTATGATTCTAGTTAGGTAATGTTCTCCATATATATACCTGTGCACTACTTACCCACGCCATTGAATTGTGAGCTATGTACTTATAAGTTTTCATTTATTCATTTACTAGTCATTTGACATTGCCATACAAGAATGATGTTGCTGTTCCGACAAACTATGAACAACTTGTTCCACTGACGAATCTAATTATTTAATGAAAAGAGACTACAAGTGCATTTTTATTTTAAAGAAGCTTTGTGCAATTCATTATTATTATTATATTTTAAATGTTCAAGTAGAAGGAACTGTTAATATTGAGTTATTGCTTTAATGTAATATAAAATTATTTTTATAGGGTTGCTTGAGAGTTGCAGATATAGAAAATAATATAGGACGGAAAGTTAAAAGTTATGTTTTTCTTATTTCAATTTCTAATAGTAGTCAGTTAAGTTCATGTCAGTCGTGGAGTAGGCCCGTTTGCTCGTCTGCTCACCTTAAGCCCGCTTGCGCGAAGGTCGAATAAGGGCTTGCACTAAGTTCAATATTTGAATATGTGAGTATTACACGTCGAAGAAGAAGCAATTTCAAGAAACTAATTTTAATTTTTTTTTCCAATATTTGGAGTAGGTAGTTCCCGAGAAATATGTTTTCAAAGTCGTCAATAAATAAAACGCTTACAAGTGCAAAATCACGTGGTCGCTGAGACCGTGGTTGTAGTGACGTCACATCAGACGTACGAGCAGTAATCAGCCAGTGACATTACGACAAAAACTTTTTGGTCTCATTGCTAAAAAATATGACGGATTTTGTACTGAGTGATACTGGCCACAAAGAAAATAGGAAGGCCAAAAGATCTTTGTCAATAAGAATCAGCTGATGTATTAAGCTAAGTGTATAACAAATTGTATATATCATTATAATTGTTGCGTGTGTATTTTATTTATCTACTATATAATTATTGTAATTTATTTATACTTATTATTTACTGTACTCCACACCTTACCCACCATAAAAGTAGTCTAAACTCTCCAGGACTCTCCTTAATCAAAGGTTGGCTGGAAGAGATCCCTACGGGATAAGCCCGCCTTTGTACATATTTTAATGTTTTTAATTTCTGTATTTTTTTTCCTATGTGTGCAATATACAAACAAAGCTCTCATATCCAGCTGTCTGGCTACCTACATACAGTTCGACAAGGATCTTTTGGCGCGTGGAAAAAATCGGAACTAACGCCGCCATCCTTGTTACAAACGTCACTTCTATGCACAGAGTTACCAATATAATGTAGCAGAGGGAACATGATTGAAGTGCACTGTTTGAATGTTGGTAGTATGTTATCACTTATACTATTTATGCAATGTTTCCTCATTCTTTTTCGCCGTGTATTTACATTCACCAAGATACTGACAGATACTGGTGGAGTGCCAAAATTTATCCTTATATAATATTCCTTCTATATCCTTATATATCTGCTCCTCTATATCACTTTGGATTTCTGTGCTGCCATGATAGCTCGCTATACAAAAAAGCTTAACACGTATGGAACTTCTATAAACTATAGGCAATTGGGCACATTGCACCTTCAAAGCGTCATAGCGTCATTATTTTTGAAGATATCGGAATGATTCTTTCATTGTAAATTTTGGTTTTATACCTAGATTTCAGAAATCAAATTAACGCACATGCCCCGAGAGTTAGTAGGTACCTTTCTTCTAAGTCATGTTCCTCATTGGTGAGGGTCGTGATCATTCTAAGGAATGAATTATGATTTAATGGGGTGGGTTGCCATTGCCTTCCCCATTTCACCATACTGGTTATCTCAGTGTGCAGGTTTCCTCACGATGTTTTCCTTCACCGTCAGAGCAGTCGGTAAATGTACGTAAGTCTTTCGAAAAAGCCGAAAATTCATTGGTACATGTCATTGCCTGGTTTCGCCGCATGGGAGTTCGACCTCCTAGCCACGACGCATTTTCATTCTGTATAAAATAAATGCTTTTAAAATTAGATTATACACCTCTTAATTATGTTAATGTATTAATTTATAAGATGAAAAGTAAGATTTTTGTTGGTGTTATAAACTAAATATAAATAAACTTATGCTTAGAAATTGTTTTAGATTTTATTTTGAACTTGGATTTACTACTAATAAAGTTAGGTATAATTTAGGTACCTACACGTAATTAGTAAATAATAATCAAATTAAATTTAGAAAATTTCTTAAAAAGTAAATCTTGTAATCATACATTATAAATACACATACGAGTACATACATAACTTCAGGCTACATTTTAATACGATAAATAAATAATATTTGTTAGCCCATGATCGTTTTGTATGGTAACGGGGGGTCTTATTTTTTTTTCTCGTAACCCGATCTGGCTGATATACGAATTTGACCTGTATTTGACCCTAAGGATCAGCTCTGTAAAGTTTGAAGGAATTCTGTTGAAAACGACACACAGATAAGACGACAGCTACTGTTTTAGAGTGAGACAGTCGTTTTGTGTATAATAAACGCGCAGGAGATGGTAGTCTCATCATTAAAAATATCCAAATCGTGGACACATTTAATTTAGTTTAATTTAGCGCTGATTTCGATACCCTTCGATCGCACATTAATGATTTTACCTAGAGTCAAGGTTGCTATGTTTCTATGACCTACTATTAGGTCATAGAAACATAGCAACATATGCAAAGCTTACACTAGATGTATTTAGGTGGGGTTACATACGTTTGTGCGAATGACGTTTGGCCGAAACACTTTTGATCGACAACGTTTGATCGAAGCTACTTTTAACCGATGGTATACGTTTGATCGAAACTACATTTCATCGATGTTACTTTTAACCGATTTTACGTTTGATCGAAAGTACCAAATCTTGTTTTAATGATTATTGTGCTATCTTCTTCTTTCGTGTTGATGATCCGAATTAAATTTTTCCCGACCAGAAGGCAGCCACATCTATAGCCCTCTGGTTGGCCTCGAAAAGGTCCTCCCGCGTGCAGGTGGTCGGACACGCGGGACAGCAGAGCAAGTGAATGAATGAATGAATGAATACTCTTTATTGCACAAAATTAGTGTGATACAATGCGTACAAAACGATTAATACAATCTAGGCGGTCTTATCGCTAAAAGCGATCTCTTCCAGACAACCTTCTGGTGGAGTAATTAAGTAAGTGCTCCATGGTTGTGCTATAAAAAATACGTACAGTCACAGACTAACCATACTGAGTAAGCACTTTATTTTATTTTGCGTACTTAATTTATTACATAGCATAGCACTATTATTAGGGAGCTATAGAGATTTATCATATTTCTGAAAAATAGTTTGGCCACGAGGAAATCCCCCATGTTACGAAATTGGATTTGGCGTTATTTTGACCGGAATGTTTACTTTTTGAGTATAATAGTAGGTAAAATATTTATCAAACATTACTCAAATCTACGAAAACCCTCCGAAAGCAACTTCTGGCTACTGTCCTGCCCTATGCTAATTGTTGGTTCTTGTGCACAATTGACTAAGTATTACAAGTACATTAAATAAACTAAGTAGAAATGGCACTATATATAACCACTCGTACATAAATAACCATGTAGGTAGGTGAAACTGTGAAATAGAGCAACCTTGACGAAACTAAGTTAAAACATAGAAGAGACGAAAAGAGACGTCGCAAAGATGTTTCCAATTCAATATTCATACAAAACACGTCTCTGTAAACAGGAAACAGGTGTAGCAGACCAAATAAAGAAGTTTATTGACATTTTTCATGGAATATTACGGTTTGGTATAGACAGCTGGACAAAAGAAGCATATATGTACATACTCACTTTGAATGTATTTATGTTCAAGTAGTCCAACAAGACAGATGTATTTTATATAAAGTGTGGGTATTACACCACCTAACATTGTTCTTGGAGCAGAAAACTCAGTTTTAAAAAGTGAAATGGGTTAACAATTTTTTAACAAAACAGTTACCACAGTGTAATTGAAATGTGTCGCAGTGCGAATGGTGTTTTTCGACGCTTGTCCTTTGAAGATCGGATGGTTGAAGTGGCACGCGAGGTTAGGCCTCGACGAGTGCAGTGTGCGGATCTAAGCAGCCGCACGGGCAGTCGCGGAAAGACAAGCGCGCGCGCAACCCGCTAGCGATACGACAGCTTATCCAACCAATCCAACTTGGAATACCAACCGCGGATTCGTGATTGTTCTTCGTAAACATCACATTCCACAATGATACTAAACCTAAAAATATTTGGTGAGTATTCATAGTTTATTTAAAGCTTAATTAAATTCTATTGCGAAATAGAAGTCTTAATTGACGGTGAATCCTTGGGTGCCTGAGAAACATAAAAAGTTAATTATACCTCAGCATCATCAATTATTATTGTAATTTATAAACTAAGTAAATAATTCGGCATACAGAGTGGCTGCTTGTTTTTAAACAATATTAATTATTACGTTGTTACTGTTGTTGCCTTCGACAAACAATAGTTTGATCAGAGAGTGTGTTCTGTGTATGTGAGCATATATATACATAAAATAAAAAATAAAAATACCACAGAAATCGGAGTTGTAGCGCACTTTCCTCACTCAACCATAGGGTGAATTTCGAAATCTTTGATAAATTACATACTTGGTTTAGTACGCTTTGAAGCACGATATTGTTTTAAAACATGAATACCTACCTATAATATCTACCTATAGTGTCACGAATGCACAAATTGTATCTATAATGTCAGGAATGCACCAACTCTTAGATATGGTTTGGAATACGAAGCATTTTCGACTTGCAGAATTATATAAATATTAATCAAACATTTTGTATTAGAATCAAAGACTACAAAAATGTTTGACCTTAGTCATGTACAACACAGTAACAAACCTGCCATTAATGTAGTAAGTACTGTTTTGCCATCGAATTTGTCCTTCAAAAACATTTACTGAATTGTTGTTGTTATCTAAGTATTTAATTTGATAACATTTTCATCTCCAAAGATATTACAGTCAAGATATTAACTACTCTGGGATTATAGGTATCCGTGTTGCGCGTGAATAAGTCGAAAATTTATGTTTTTCGGGGCAAACAGTTTACAGTATATTATGCTAAATCCTTTTTTTAGGGCTCGGTAGCAAAATGGTAAAAAAGGAACCCTTAAGAGGGTGGTCTGCGAGTAAAAAATCGAGAAATGTTCTCCCGCCATAAAATCAAAATAAAGTAATATTAAGAACATACACAGGTGCGTTCCACTGGATATCCCGGAGCTCTCCGACATGCATGGGGGTCAGCCATCGAGTGGGTTATAGTAGGTAAAAATCCTTCATAACCCGGTCTGTCTCACAGGACCATGAACTTTTTCATAAAACGTATTATTTTATCGTTTACTTCCTGAACCTGAATGAGCAATAGCTATAACTTGCTGTGGGCAACGAATGCGATGACTGGGCAATCACTTAACTTGACAATTTTTTAATAGATTTGGTAAAATAAGTAGGTAAGTACCTACGAATCTGTTGATTTAAAATCAACATGAGCGGACCGATCTATTGTTGAGTTGACCGAAACTTAACGTTATTTGGTGAATTCTGACTGGTGACAGGAAAAATGTCAAGTCGTAATTTAGTTTATACTAGCTGCGCCCCGGCAGCGGCGGCTTCGCTCGCCTTGTTTTTTTAAAAACTCAGAAACCTTCGCGAGCATGCGAACACCAACTTACCAAAGTTTCATCGCAATCGGATGAATGGTATAGGAGCGCATCGAGTACAAACAAAGAAACAAAAAAAAACATTTTTATACATGTATGAGATATAGATTGAGATTGCGTTGTATTAGTAGTATCGGGCCCCAGTTGGTGTACTTTGAAACGAGTACCTTTAGATCCGCATTATAAACGTATCAACGTATTTTCAACGGTTTGGTCACCTTGCCTCTACACAAAACGTTCAGTATGATTGTAATAGCGGTCAGTGACAAACCTATTGCAAAACGAAATTATTTCAGTTTCACTCATGTTTTAGTGCAAGAATAAGTTACACAATACCTGGTTGTACTCCAATATTATCACTTATCAGCTGAACAGATAATTCATAGTTAAGTCATAACATTTTTGACAATCCGTAGCGATATTCCAGATAAGGTTAAATATGATCCGAATGATGTTGGGTCATTCATAATAAATAGTAAAGTAAAGTAAAACACACAGTAAAGTCCCCTTGAATGAAACTACTTATAGCCGTAGAAGACATTATATTTACGACAGCTATATATTCTTATCTACATTATATTTTAGCCACGTAATTGCCTTGAAACAGGTTGTTAAATTCACATTACACATCCATCCAATACTTGAGGATCCGGTCTAGAAAAATATATTTTGCGTAGCATATGCGAAAATAAGTTCTGTAAGAAACCTTATAGAGAAACCGTACACTATACCTTATAGAGAAGCAAACAAAACATATTGCCAATTATGTTTTGTTTGCAACAGTGTCCATTCACGACACAATAGGGATGCGCTCGTCCTTGGTTGGTAAATAAAAGTCATGTAATAAATGCATAGTTCCGCAGCGTCACGTTTCAACAGATTTCCACAAACGGTCCCACCGCACACAATACCATTAGGTATATCAGTATCATTTACTTATGGATTGCCCCTTCTGATTCGCCACAATACAATGAAACGTAATACAGCAAATTGTAAAACATCACTGCAACGTATCCAAGTACTTTAATGAGTTTATATGTAGTGGCTCAGGGATTTAGAGCAAGCCACGGAATTGCAAGATCGCAGGTTTAAATATTTCACGGCAGACTTTTTTAACCTCTTTACTAATGAAACCGAGAATATTCTTTAGGTCTTTTGAACATCTAGTGGTGCTAACTAACTCGCCCTTTCCGATACCGCAGGCTTAATCATTTCCTAGGACATCTGAACTGCGTTTTCGTATTTTGAGGGGGTGGGTACCATGTTTTCTTGGTCTGGGTTTTCCACGTTTCCGTGCTCTCCCTATAGGTAGGATGCCATACTGAATTGTATCCCAAAATCTCTACAGTAGCACAGAAACTCGAGTTTGAACATTTTCCCCGCCTTCTCCTATGTTCCCTTCGGACGAGTCCTAACCTAACGAACGGTGTTTTCAAGACAAAATGTATGTTTTGTGACTCGCAAGACGCGCAGGCGAAATTGTTTCTGCATGAATCATTGTCAGTTTTACCATAAGTCAAACTGGGCTCTCCCGTTAGTGTAATGTGTACTTAATTAGTTCTTTGAATGTACAGTACAGTGCTCGGTAACTGTCACTTAGTAGATAGATAATCAATGAGCCGACGCTGGCACAATAGGAATTTACGAGTATTTAGGCTGTGACTGGGGGTCTATTCTTGAGTTCCAATGTCACTATTTACTTTTACTTCTATTCTAATTTAAGATGTTTGTCGTACATTATAACTGTGAAGGTGTGAAGACAGATTTATTTATTCTTGCGCGAAAATTTAACCTTGGGTTAACTCGCAAATTGTCTATGTTTTCAATACAAAGCTAACATCGAGAGTTAAGTTGAGAGTTAACGGTTCGTGCAAAATGACCTCAGTAGTTTAAAATCACAAAATGTTGCAGAAAAGGAATGCAATAGGATAAATTGAATGGTCTTACAAATAGAGGTTCGTTGATGTCTTTTATATGGACATTATGACCGCACGGTCACCTACCGTGATTTACCTTTCCGCGTCTATTTTCCTCGAGTGAAAAGTAGGCTAACTTATGTCCAAGGAAAATAAGCATTTCAAGCATAACTCTTACAATATTTATTTTCTGAGTTTAGCATATGCTAGCTAATGCACACTGAAAGAAAGCATGTTTGATTTAGAGCATATACTCGTAAAGTAATTTTTATTAATTACTTAAAAGATACGACTAAGATTTTGGTTGAAGTGAACAATTTTTTGGTTGAAATTAACAAGCCGACTTTATATGCTCGTATTGAAACAAGTTCTTGTTTGAAGTAAACAAGCTTTTCGTTCAGTGCAAAAATACTTTTGTATTCAACCAAATATATAATATGCGAACTTGCGAAGTGACAACTGGAATGCGAAAAAGTATGCAAATAAGTGAGCCGTGGCTAATTACTGTGATCGGTCAGCTACCCATATGATCGGGCTGCAGCGTCGCGCGGGCGCCGGGTGGCACGCGGCAACGCGGCGCCGGCGCAGTCCGCTTGCATTCTTGCACTTTCACCGCTACGCGAATGCGCCAGAGCCTTCGGAGATGTCGCACTCGAAGCTTAGGATCTGCTCTGATTTTACTAGGAAAGAAGTAACCGTTATAAAAAAATCAATTTCAAAAATATTCCATCAATACCAGTAGGTAATATTTATATTCAAAAAATATTTGAAAAATTAGTAAGTATACATTTCTTTACGTTATTCCTCTTGCACATTTTTTGTACATTGTTGTAATGTCCTTTTGAATTGACTTGTAACTTTTAGGTACGAGTACATTAAAAGAGAAATTACACTGAGAATGTATTTTGAGTACATACTTATAACTAAATGTGCGTACCTAGAATGTATTTTGAGTTTGAAGGATCTACATCATAAGTAGGTATGTAATGTAGAGACATACTAAACTAGATAGAGTTCAAGATTTATTTGAGTTGTCCCCGTGAAGGTAGGTCGCAGAAGTGCACTGAGCATCGCAGTCCGTTAGACATATATTTGCCGTCTCGTCTACCCATTAAACAAACTAAAATGTTGCGTTTGTGTGGTATCTACTCTAATGCCGCTCATTCAGTCTTTCATATTGTAAACTTGACAGTTATTTGAAAAGTAGATAAATTAAATTATTTATATAAGAAGCTCCTTCACGATCACCAATTCTTTTGACCATGTTTACTTCTGCAAATGGTTATTTCCTCTTTTATAACAATAACATAACAGAAATTACAAATTCTACGGAGGCTATGGCTAGCTTCATGTCTACTTATGATGTTTTAAATTATACTTTGCGTATGAATAATATCAATAATATTTTGTGATAATATCTATTATTTATATCTAATCAAGAGATATATATATAGACTAGACTGTTTCCTTTCCAAAGATCTATATGAATCAAAAAAGATACCTCAGTTTCTAACTTGACCAGTCCATGTACAGGAATTGTTAATATTTCCATAGGCATCTTTCAAAAGTATAGCAATTTTTACATACAAATAATAGAAATAAATTATTCTGGTGGTTTATTTTCTTAAGATCATTATTATTCTAATTTATTTATTTACGAGGCAGACTCAATTTTGTGATGATAGTAATAGAGTTTCTATTAAACTAACACTGTAAACGTAATTTCATAACACATTTTATAGCTTGATTTGAATTTTACAACTACTGTCATTGTTGTAACTATCTGTAATTACATGAACGCTGCTGACTGAATGAGAGTTAATTCGTATTTTCAAGTACAGCCACCATTACCGGTCATGTAATGATGGCACAATGGGAAAAACTTAACAATGGCTTTGACAATGTTCGGTTCGCTCTCGATTAGTAAGTACTGTGAACTTAAATGTAGTAATAAATCTCTGCAGTACCTATGTATATATACCCTTTATTTCTATCTACCTATCTAGACTAGAGACACGGGAGTGTGTCCGTCAAATTCGGAGAAAAGGCAGCGATACATTGACGCATTTCGAGCCAATCTTGAACTCATCTCTTCTCTTGTGTGAAAACTTGCCAACTTAGGGATTTAGTTTTAAGCAAGCAAACATTTTTATATTAAAAATAGTGTTTCTGTAGGTAAATTTGAAGGAAATTTAATTGAACTGCTAAGTTAATTGTAAAGAAAATTGCCAGTTTAATTGAACTGGATGCCAATCAAGTTCGATCTCAATTCTTTTAACGGCGAAGTCGACAGGTTCCTTGCACAGAACTGTTTCACATTTATGTATTTTCCGAAACCTTACAACCTTGGGATCTTTAAGGCCAGAGTGAATAGACATTTACTGGACCCGCATGCTCGATCGTCGACCTCATCGCCGCTTACCATCAGGCGAGATCGAGGTCAAATGCGGGTTTAGTAGTAAATAAATAAAAAATAAACAAATAAAATGTTTATGGTGGGAATGATTCCCACCGTGAGATACATTACCTACTTTATTATTTAGTGGAATACTGTCTATTATTTATAAGGTGTTTAGTGGAATACTTAACAGAAATTAGAAGTCTTTGCTAATGTAGACACCAACGTTTCTTAGTCCTATTGTATTCTGTGGTCCTATGAAAACCAGAAACATTTGCGTATTTTACATAAGCATGTACCTATAGATAATTATTATATCCACTTAACTCTGAGGTTTTTTATTCAATAGAAGTGTCGTCTTCTCGTCAACGTTTGAGGTCAAGGTCAAAAACAAGTTCTTTTAGCAATAAAAGATCATTGTTTTGACCTAAACTATGTTTGTAAACAGAGACGATCCGAACTTTATCTTCCGACCATTGATAGTACTTTTATTGGGAAAATATGGTTAGAGTTAGACAGTAACATTAATCGACATAGGAATTTATTAATTTCACTTGCATCACGACGAGATATGTCGACTTTGAACTAGTTCAATCATTCATGTTTGTCAGCTTTCGCTTTCGCGTCGCTTTAATCTATTTTCTATGATTTTTTTGGGATATAATAAAGAGTGCAGGTGCCGTCGCGACAGTGTTTGTCCGTCTGATATTGACATTGTATTCGAAAGTTATCTTCCGCGAACATGCCTACTTTCTGGTTCCTACGAGGCCGTACTCGTTCGTTCAACTACGTAGATGTGTTTGCTAAAGTCAAAAACTTGTTCGTTTCCGTATTCACATTCGCAATAGCCAATGACGAAACATTGAGTTAATATGTTAATATCTACATTGATTTTCCTCTATTTTAGGTAGCTTCTTGACCACGATCTCTATTTAAGGCGGAGTTAAGTTATTTATTTATTTTATCTCCACCTAAGTAAGAAGTTTTCGCCTTTTCAGTTACTTACGTACTAATAGATACTATATATTGAAACATAAATAGAATAATTACGATAATATCTTCAACATAATCGTATTTTGGATTCTTATTTTGACGTGAGTTTATTTTTAGAGTCGAGCTAATTAGGAATAATTAGACCTTGTTTTCCTTAATATGTAGTTTTTAAACATATACCAGAAAAGTACATAAATATTCATGTTTTTAGTAGTACCTATTACACGAATAGTTTAGTATTTTGTAGTAGGTAGCTTTTCCATAAAAGGTATGCACTTATGCACAGAAGATTGTCACTTTAATGAATTAGATTTAACTTCGACCAGTGGAATATAATATAAAGTTTACTGATTTTGTCAAGGGTATAATCTCCGTCACTATTTTAATAGCTGTTAGGAAATACATAAGGAAAGGTCTTCCTATATATCTTGACTCTCAATGTAACTTTAAAAATATAACCTTTAGCATTTCTTAGAAGCAGGTATTGAATACACAACGAAAAGCTGTGAATTCTGTGAATGTATTTTAGTTGTTTTAGCTTGTTGTTGTTAATTTCTTGACATAATGTAATGTAATATAATTGGGTGTGTTTACAGACGCGGTGCCGGCGCGGTTTAATATCGCCATCATGATGTTCTTCGCGTGTTGGGTGAACTACATGATGAGGGTCAACATGAGCGTCAACATCATCGCCATGGTTCCTGACGAGGCCACCACTGCTTCGTTAGTATATCTATTTACTTATTTATCCCCCATCATGATGTGTGAAGTAGTACTGCTTCATTAGTGCCTATATCTAACTACTAATTAACTGCCCCATCATTATGGTTTTCGCGTGCTGATCTACATGATGCGCGTACACCATGAACGATTTCACCATCGTTAGTGCCCGATTAGTTCACCATTGCTTAATTATAGTATCCGTCAGTTACATTTTGAAGAACGTCCATTAAAACGTATACTCTGTCTATTTTACTTTTTTAGAATTATGGTTCATATTTTTTTAAATCAAATAAAGAGAGCAGACGAGCAAACGGGCCACCTAATGGTAAGTGGTCACCGTCGCTCATAGACATCTCACCACACTGTTATTATTAGAGGGTTTTTGATGCGCTGCTAACCTTGAGGACTAAGACGGATTGCCTCATGTGACGGAAATTAACGGGTTTATTACGGTATAAATTAGTTTACAAATAAATCGTACTCAAATAATGGAAGATTGCTTAGTGACCTGAAGTGGATCCCTCCCTACCTAATTTTAATAAATAAATAAGCATTCACTTTCACTATTACTGATCACGGCAACGATCATAGAAATTAGTTGCTATCAACTAATGTATCTAAGTGATTCCTATGAGCAAGTTTAGAACTGACAACAGGCTGCCAGAAGGTCATTCTTAATCCAAACCGGTGTTTTAAATCAGCTGTTCGTTTTTGTGTAGAACGTTGAGAAGGAGTGATGTCATTTATTTGCTCACCTAAGTTTAAACGGCGGCCATTGAGAGGTAAAAAATAAAAAAATAAAATAAAGCTCTTCTTTTTCTGATGTAAAGGGTTTTCCAATAAGGACGCTCGACCCGATATCATATTCCATACATAATGTAATCAATACTCTTTCAAATAAAAATAAAAATTTAATGATATCTCATACACAGCTTGTTTTATTTAAATTTAAAGTTCGAGCGCCCTTATTGGAAAATCCTATGGTAAAAAATAAAGCTGCTGAATTGACCAAGAATTACACCATACCATGAGGATTATACAGTCTAAAAATATCTGTAATATCTACAGACCGCCATCTCCGAAAAACAATTGGAAATTTCCTTGACGCAGTTTGCTTTGTGCATAAGTGCATTAGTGTCAGTTCGAGACAAATAAATTGATTACGGATTGATGGAAATTTTGCTTCAAAAGATCGAAAGATCCCTTAGATCAGACGCTCTAATTATCTTGACATGACTATTTCTATAGATTGATAAGGGTACTTACCTATACTATCAGATAATTCAATGTCAAGTGATGATATGTATCAATTTTCAGTTTGTATCATTTGATATTTTTCACAATCTTCAATATTAAACATTCCTAGCGCTGTTTTATTATTAATGAGAAAAAAGCAGTAAGCTCTATGAAAAACAAAATAAATGACCTAAATATCTAAACTTGCTTTGTAATAAGTTAATAATAAATCACCATTTTTTCAGGTTACTTTTTTACCATTTTGGTAAGGGACCCTAAAAACAGCTGTGAGCTATAAATTGTGGGCATTTATAAGCACACTGACTCTGACAATACAATAAATGGAAAAGACTACAGTAGGACTCGCGCCTGAGGGTTTCGTATTATTTTATTGTTATTACATAATTATCGTAAAGTTGGTAACATTCTTGATGCTATATTTTAAGATTATAGTCAACGAGATGTACAATATTTTTTTTGCTTTGGTAATGGTTTTGGGTTCTCTGCAAAAACTTATTCGAGAAGAACTCAGAAGATCTCAGTTTCGCCGGGCTGTTAAGTTTTTCTGGAAATCTTTCACATTTTTTCATTCTCGGATTATGGCCATTATGGGGCCACAGACCTTAGTATTTTATATTAATTTCAACTTCATACCTTTTGCCGTTCCTGTGAAAAAGGTCTTGACGGATAGATGGACAACAAAGTCTCGTTTTTATCTTTTGAGTTGACTTTAAATCGACTCTTGAAAGTGCGAAACAAGGAAGCTAGGACGATGCCTCTCGAAAAACTGCCGACTGACTACCGAAGACCGGCGGAGATGTCTGGTAAACGGTTTCGTGATGGTTTCCGTACAAGCTCGGCAAAAATACCACACAACTCCGTAGGCAATCGGAAAATTTCGAATAAATCTATCGTTCCCGTTTACACAGATGTCCGATTCAAGAGAGAGCTTCGGAATTATGACAATGCGCCTCAAAAACTTCCGGAGATGACCAGAAATGTGATGCTAGACGATAGAGTCGAAGCGACAAGAAAGGCAAACTTCGTTTATCGAGATATATTTTTGTTTCGTAATTGACAAAAAAACCTACGGAATAAGCCCTCAATTCTGTTGATGACTAACAATGCCAGGCCCCCACCCTTTGTGTTATGTGTTATTTGGCGTCGGGTGTTGCAAAGTGATTTTAATATGTTTTAGGTGTCGCTATTGCTAAAGTAAATTGCATCGTAGATCATTGAGGAAAACATAGGACGGAACTAGTTTTGTTTAGTTGTGATAGTATTAGGCCAAGTTCAAAGATTAAGTTACAGACACCAGTGCTCCCTATATTTTCGGAGGTTTTTTAAACGCCTTATTGTATTGTATTTATAAGTTCATATATAGGAATAACAATCTGATCTGCGAAAGGTGGGTGGCAGCGACTGGATGAGAAGAGCCGAAGATCGGGCTCAATGGCGCGCCCTGGGAGAGGCCTATGTCCAGCAGTAGACTAGAGTAGGCTGCTTTTTTATGTTATTTTAATTTTATTAATGTTATTTCAATGCTGGGCAACATTAATAGTTATATTTGTCAATAGCAGCACATTACATAATAAGAGTTGAATTAAATTAAATTATAGATAGATAGAATGGACTTACGTAAAACAATAGAGTTATTTACTAGATTTAACTTTATATTGCAGCAAAGCTTGCATTGCTGGCTGTGTTCCCGTTTTAAGGGTAAGAGAGCCAGCGTGTTTACCGACACATGAGGTAATCCATGTTAGTCCTCAAGCTGAGCAGGGCATCGAAAACCCTCTAATAAAATTCAAAGTGAGTCGAGATGTCTATTGGCGGCGATGACGGCTTACCTGTGGCCAGTTTTCTTGCCTGCTCTCCTTACGTTCTACCTTGTCGTGGTAGAGTTTGGTTAGATCCCTACCAAGTCTTACCGGCAGCACCGAGTCATTCGAAACTCGTGGGCTTCCAAGTTTATTTGTGTCACATTAGGTACTTGTTTGAGTTGTTCACGTCTCTGTATATTGGAAATCTCTCTTCAAGAACTAAGAATATGTACTCCCTTGTCTTAAGGACAAGGATTCATTCATTTCATATTCATCATTATTGAGGCCTACCCAAGCAAACCAATTTGCAGAATACGATTCTCGTGACATCGTTTCCACAAATCTAGGAAAGAGATATTTTGTTTCTAGTTTATTTTATACAATAGTGCTAATATGCTAGTCGAGCACTTCAAGCTTGACCATGACAGGAATTATCCTGGAACACACCAGGGTCAAATGCAGAAAAAAATGTACATTGCATTTTATTTCACTGTCCCTACATTCGAAAACCTATAAAATAATATTGTTATGTTTATTTATTTCTCCTTATTTTAATTTTTAACCCGTACCAAATTCACGCTTGTAATCTAGCCTTTACACTGTTTCTTTACAGACGTCTGTCTCAATTTAGTTACTTTTCAGTTTAGTCACAGTTTCGTTACGGTACATTTTTTTTGCATTTTACCCATCAGTACCCACGTATTACTAGGACGTCGGACTCCCATGAGGGACGTCCGAGTTCGAAACCAGGCATTGCCATGTACCAATGAGTTTTTCAGTTTTTTCGAAAAACTTACGTACATTTACCGACTGCTCTGACGGTGAAGGAAAACATCGTGAGGAAACCTGCATACTGAGATAACCAGTGTGTGAAATTACATAACATAACATAACATCACTAACAGTTTTTTTGAAATGAGGAAGGCAATGGCAAACCACCCCATTAAATCTGCCACGAGAGTCGTTCTATGTGATTAATTCCTTAGAATGATCACGACCCTCAGCAATGAGGAAAAACGACTTAGAAGAAGAACCTACTTATTATTAACATCTGTCGCCCACCTGACCGGTCAACAATCTATCGTTCATGTTATGTCGCGCCTCTTCGACACGCTTGCCTGTTATTTACTTCACTTTATACACAGCACAATACAGTTGAGTCACAACCTAGAAGTCTCATACTGAAAACTTGTGACAGCCAACACATACAATACGCGAAACAAAGACAAACTTTATGTACCATGTACTCGTAGTAGTCAGACTCGCTAAAGTAAAGAAGTCTTTTTGTGAAACTCATTAGGTATGCTTAATTAACTTGATACCAGAGGGTATTACAAAACTAGATAATGATTTTAAGACAACTGTGATGCTAAAGCTATTCCAATAGGTGTACTACGAAAACTACTGAATATATAAACTTGCTTGCTTGCTTATCGTATGGTTAGTGGCTAACCTATTTGTCAGAGTTGTTCAGGCCGCCCGTAGGCCTCTGACATGGCTTAACGATTGCTGTCGAACGACAACAACCGGGACCGACTGCTTAACGTGCTTTCCGAGGCACGGAGGAGCTCAGCTGCAATATGCTACTAGCGGTCACCCATCCAGGTACCGACCGCGCCAACATCGCTTAACCTGTACGATCACTTTCGGACCCTGCTCGCAACTAGGCTACGAGCTCCTCATATATAAACGATATATGAGGAGCGATAAAGACGTTTATTTAGGTTAAGTCTAAATACCTATTGTATATTTGACGAACATAAATGTGCTCCAAAATCATCAAAATGTAATAATAAAGATAGATAGATAGATATATAGAAACACTTTATTGTACACAAAATCAGGAAAAGTAAAAACTACAGGAATAATAGCACGATATGTACAAAGGCGGCCTTATCGCTTAAAGCGATCTCTTCCAGGCAACCTCTGAAGTTAATTGGACATTAAAGAGATTAGCGACAGTGTAGTGTGAAGATATGAAAAAAGTAAAGATATAAAGAATTATTTAACTATGGTTACGAACATTAGCTCAAATCCAAGTAGGTAGAATCTTTACAAAAACTATAGGTACAATACTAGTTTTGCAATTAAAAACTAGGTAGGCAGGTACTGACATCAATAGGAATTCATATTTTCTGAAAACTTAGTATACCTACCTATTAACACGTTGACAATCCCCATACAAAATTGTTTGACAACTTCACAAGTCCAACTAATTTAAATCTAATGTTTTGTGACCCAACAAATAGGAAACATCCTAGGATAGGCACTTGGTGTCCCCAGCATGCACTAGACTGTTAACGTTAATGTAATAAATACATCGTACTGGTGGTATAACAGCGTTCAAGAATAGTAGCCTGGGTAGATTTTTTTACTTATTTCTGCGGCAAATCTTGTTGTTTTCCAGTTAGAAGAGTAAGAAAGCCAACGTACGTTAGAAGCGCATCGAAAACCCTCTAGTAAAATTATTGTGAACTGAGATATCTATGAACCATAATTGACCATTTACATATAACCGGTGACACGGTTGCTCGTCTATTTTTATCTATTACTTAGAATTTTACGATCTCTGCATATAACACGATACGGTAGTGCATCTGTCTTCGGTGAGAGAGGTTCCGAATTCGATTCAATTATTCAAACGGTTATTATAGCTGCCTGTACCAATTATAGCCGGTAACTTGTCTCGGCTTCGCGAATTAATGAACGTGAAAATCTCACGAGGCTTTCACGTGCTTCGACGCAAATTTTTCACGGTCGCAGGCATGTAGGTATTCGAACTAAAGTGCAAGTATATTTATATAAATTATCTATGGGCCGATAGTTTTCATATAATTCACGAAGGTGGCCGTAAAAATAATTACGGATTTCAAATCAGTTTTTTTTCTTGTATTCGAAGATATGGACGGACGGACGGACGGATAGAGTAGTACAGCAACATATAGGGTTTCGTTTGCCTTTCAAGCACAAATCTCTAAGATGACCCGTTAATCATTTTGGCATAGATGAGAATCATGGGTATATATCAATCCATGTTAAAAATAGAGTTATAGTTGTAGTCGATGCCCTATGTATTTGTTAATATGTAGGTATATTATAAGTATAAATACATTTTCTATTGTTATTCACAGGGTGAAAAGCGAATGCGAGGCCATCGCGACCAACGACAGTTCGTTGTATAACTCCACCACAACATTTGTGACGAGACAGCAACCTCGACAGGTAATGTATAATGTATAGTGAGTAAGCAAAGGTAGTGTGTGGCCATGATTAAAGTTGTATGCCTATAATGTATACCTACTGTACTTGAAGTAGAGCGGTGGTCGCTGGCATAGAGCATACGAGAGGTCCGGGTTCGATTCTAGATCATGTTATGTACCTGTTGGTTTTGCGTTTATTTCGAAGACTTTCCTTTCGTTTGCTAGGTAAACGTCGTTACGAGGAAGGCATAGGCATATGTCGTAATCATAACTCATGAAAATATTCAAATGCCATGGAACATTTTAGTATGGAGCCTGGCACACCTACTTTCCGTGATTATGAAAAAAATGACGATTTCTTGGCATCAATCCCAGCTCAGCTTCGCAACTTCAATAGAAGACATCAACAGAAAAAAAACATATCTCAACAGAAACTCCTAAAGTATCTCTGAACCCAGATATTTGATGCTGAAAGTCGCATTATTTTTTTAGTAAAATTACTGGGTCAAATATCTGGGTTCAGAGACACTTTATCAGTATTTATCAAGAGGTGTTTTATGTTTCTATTGATGTCATCTATTGAATTATTAAGCCAAGATCGATCGCCAAGAAATAGTCATTATTTTTTTGATATGGCGGAAAGTAGGTGTGCCAATAAGGTTCCATGGCCTTTATCAACTGTTATTGCTGCTGCAGACACCTAGCTGTTCCACCCTGAACAATATTCAAAAAGGCAAACGCAGATACAAAAATCAGGCTTTGGTCTGCTAACAATGTAAAATGACAATCTTAAGTAATGACATGCCACCGCAACACTTCCTACTGCCATTGTATTGGGATTATTCCATTTCGCAGACAATACCAAGTAGAATAAATGATACTACTTTGGACAATAAAATATTGCTTTATGCAAAACATATAGCTACGGAGTTTGTTAAAAAACCATGCTCTGTGAGCAAAGAATGTGAAAATTTGCACACGTAATTAGGACACCCAAAGGATCATTTTGAAGATTAGAGCCCACGCAGATCACCGCTCTTCTACGAGGGGGAGGGTGTCAAAGAGTCCCTCCTCCGCGCTCCGGTAAAAAAATATAATGTCATCATTATACCTACCACGGCATTATTCGTGTCATTTTCATATAAATATAGGTGACTAATTTTTGTAACAATACCTTCACTATTCCGTTGTAGAAATACGAAAAATAATAATAATGTATAATTGATTACCAACATATTGGTTTGTTATCGTCGATAACGTTAAAAGAAATTTAATTACATAAAAAATAAATACTCTTAGAAAGCCACATTATTCTAGATTTAAAAAATATAATAATTAAATATCATCAAAACCTATAGGATACTTCCCGTTGACCTAGAATCATGAAATTTGGTACGAAGCAAGGCACAGCACAATTAAAGGAAAAAGTCCGAAAATCGTTAATTTGTAATCACTTTAACAAATCACATTCTTTGCTCGAACTGCATGGTTCTTAAGAATGCTATGTAATATCCTCTCGGACTATAATTTTAAAAAGGTAGGTATTGAGTGAGTATTCTATTTACCACTGTCACCATTTCTTTACTCAATTGTTTTTCATTGTGTAAAATTAATGAGGGTTCAATGCGTAGAAGATTACCTAGTATAATTTTAAAATATTGGAAAGCATGTTTGTTATCTAGAGGCACTTAAAATAAAATATGTAGCTATCTCAGTGCCACATTCATTTAACATGCGGGATTAGATACATACTAGATGTACATGTATTAACTAGAACGTATATTTACCTAAAGGCATCGATTCCGGGGTGGCCGCGAAACCTACAGATTAAAACTGTAATGTTCACAAAAGGTTTCGATTAGCGATGTTTTAAACCCCCGAATCGGTGTCACTAGGTAGGTAGGTATAATAGTATTCTTAGCTTAATATTCAAAAGAAAATTGCCATTTAAATCCAAAATTGTATTTTGCTTCTCCTAACGAATTCTGAAGGCTAGTCAACTAAAATCTTTGTTAAAAAAAATGAAGGATACCTACATAAACAAGTTAAAATATTGTTTCACTTCGTTCTCCAGCCTGAAGGCGTAGTGACCTTCGACTGGACGACTCAGCAGCAGGCCTATGTCCTGTCCGGCTACTTCTGGGGGTACGCCATCACGTGCCTGGTGGGAGGCACCGCGGCCGAGATGTGGGGCGCGAGGAATGTGGTGTTCTTCACAATGCTGCTCAGCGCTATCCTGACCACGCTGTCACCCCAGGCGGCGCGGCTGCATTACATGGTCCTGGTTGCTATGAGGTTCGTCATCGGACTTGCTGCGGTAAGTGTACTTGCCTTGATGTCTTAGGGTTAAGGCTCGAACTACACGACGACGGTTCCTACGCCGGTTCCAGTATCGGTCTTCTTATAAACTCAAACAAAACGGTTCCACTTAGGTCAAGCTCGGTTCCTGAATCGGGTGGGCAGGGCTTGAGCGCAACGCATGAGTGAATGCAGTTGGCTACACGGCCAGTACCGGTACCGGAACCGAACCGTCGTCATGTAGTCCGAGCCTAAAGCACCGAGTTGATTTTAGTTGGTCTGTTTAGTTTCGTTACAGTTAGTATTTAGGTAAAGTTGAATCAGAGCCATAGAGTGGGTTTCTGCCGCCTGAATTCGTCGCCCCCTTCTATCTATGAAAAGTCTGATACTCTACTCTGTCAGCATTTAAAAGCATTATAAGTAATTTCATGACAGGATACATACTATTTGATATTATGCCATTTTTAAATGTACCATCTGCAATCAGCATATTTTTATAATTTCCATTTTCTTTCGAGTTTTTTTTTAATTTCCACCATCTTCAATCTGCGCTCGCCCATTGCAGGCGGCGGCATTGAGAGATGGAACATGGCTTGAAATCTGCCGCCCGGGCAATGGCCCCATATATGCCAATGCCAAGGACTCATCTATTGAGTTGGATAACAATCAGCTGTGTGCGCAAGTTATTACAAGGTGTTAAGACGAAAATATAGCCAAAATATAAGGAGTTTCATTTATTAATGAATAAGAACCCATTACCACAAAATATTTTATTAAAATTCATAGATGAATGTGATTTTCCCCGAACAAAATAATTAGGTCAATTTGTATATAATTTTTTTGAGATTGTTTTTGGTTTGGAGAATGTTTAAAACCTGTATGTATTCTGGAATATGATTCAAAAACCCATAAACACAAAGAACACGAAGATGGTTATACCTGTATCCAGGGATTTAATAAACACCGCAGTTTTGGAATCAAAAAATTAAGGAAGACTTACCTAATTATCTATGTATATTTGCACTGGGCCCGCTCGGTGGATCATGGCCCGTACCACCTTGGACAAGGGGAGGCCTGTGCCCCAACAGTGGGGACATTAATAGGTTGCTGATGATGATGATTTGTATGTGTAGGTATATTTTCTAGTTAGAACTCATTTATATTTTACTATTTTGTAGTTTCTGTCGCATATGATTCAACAGGAATTACAATCAATTAGTAAACGTAGATAACACACAAACCTTAGAATAGCTTACGCGTCGTTAAAATTATTTCTTTAGTAAGTTATGTGCGGTTAACTAATACAAATCACATTATTATGGATTCTTGGTTATTTGTCATTCGTACACTCCTTATCTATGGTGTAAAATATGTATTGTAAATACTGGGTTACGAAACGTGTCAGAACAACATTTAACGAGGAACATACATGATAATTTCAAAAATGTGCTGCTAATTGTTTCTTGTATTTAAATTAGCTGGATGATTATAGCCAGTATTATCTGTTTAATAGAAGGTATTTGTCTAACTAATGCGGGAAGGACTGAATTGTCACAACGAATGTTATGGATACACATGCGACACGTGGTCCTCCTGCACGTGATACATACGATATTTGTTGTCACACCAGTGAGCAAAGTAAAAATTAAAATAAATAATAGAGCAGAATGTGGCATTTCCTGCACAATTTTCAGTCGATAAATAGGCCCATTTTTGAGAAGGTACAATAATATAAATCTTTATTTTAAACTTGAAAGTGAAAGCGAAATATTGGTCATCCTCTTCTTTGTTCATATCGACGTGTTTATAGTATGCTAGTAAATATTACTCATTATTAAGTAGTATGTCTAAGTATCTTTGCTTCTGCTAAATATGGCAGAGTTGGACCTATCGATGATGTCAACTTTTTATACCCCGTACAAGAATAGTCACACCAAATATTTGTTCAGGAGATGCTGCTAATTATAACTACAGTATCAAATAAGTTTTGGCTGTCGGTTTTAGACAGTTTCTGACCTATCTACTTAGGTAAATTATTCTTTATTTGTGTATTTAGGCCTTTATTAAAACAGTATAGGTATGTATAATGTAAACTATTGTGCCGTGTCGTGCTGGCCATAAAGATTAGCACCACTCCAACTCATCCCGGGATGTGGTACGAGGCGACTAAAGGTTTTAGGGGATATTATCTACACCTAGTAGACGGCGATAGAAACGCCACCTATCATGTTTGCCCACCAAATCTTACGGCGAAAAATGTGAACTACCTATGATGAAAGTGGTTCCTGTGTCTACCTTCTCGGGGATTATGGACGTGAGAGTAATGTATACAGGGTGTAACATTAAGAACGGTCAGTATGGGAAAGTCTGAAACTATAAGACATACGAACATCTGTTCTTAGGAACCATGTCATCAATTTTAGTAACAAGAAAAACTGTATTCATACATTTTAAAAAAAACCTGTACTCAGCCTGGGAATCGAACCCGGTTGTTTTGAAAAAAAAATCCAACACTATTTCTATTTGGATATCGACTGTGTAGGTCTTAAGGAATAAATGTTAGTATGAAACGTGATGTTTAAAATTAATAAAACGTATTGTTTCCATATCTTTTAATTTACTTTAGACTAGACTATTAATTACTATCTTTTAATTTATTTTAGACTAGACTATTTCTTGTGGGGTTACGTTAAGGATGAAGTGTACAAAACAAGCTACGACACAATTGAAGACCTAAAAGCAGCCATAGAGACAATTTTAACGCAAATTCACCACCTGAAGATACAACATTCAATAGTAAGATCGTTACCTAAACGAGTTGAATGTTGTATTTTACAAAATGGTAGTCATTTCGAACACCTACTAAAATAAATTAAAAGATATGGAAACAATGCGTTTTATTAATTTTAAACATCACGTTTCATACTAACATTTATTCCTTAAGACCTACACAGTCGATATCTAAACAGAAATAGTGTTGGATTTTTTTTCAAAACAACCGGGTTCGATTCCCAGGCTGAGTACAGGTTTTTAAAAAAATGTATGAATACAGTTTTTCTTGTTACTAAAATTGATGACATGGTTCCTAAGAACAGATCTTCGTATGTCTTATAGTTTCAGACTTTCCCATACTGACCGTTCTTAATGTTACACCCTGTATATGTATGTAAACTCTGTTGTACCGTAACCAAACGGACAAACTAAGTATATTAACCTATCGCTCCTACCTAAAGAAAGTTGAGGGTCTAAATAGAAAATAATTAAAGTAAAATATATATGATTAAAGCATTAACTACCAAGTTTATTGGGAATTTAACGAAGGCATAAGCGAAAAATGTGAGAATAATTCGAAATGTATGAAACAGCTGATTGACCCCATAGTGAAAGTTGGTTCAGTTATGGATACTGTACTGAACAGTAAACAAAAACCCTCATTTCGGGACTATACGGGGTTTTGTTACACCCAGTATATTAAAAAAATTGTGGATTCCGGATTAACTAATGGATTCTGGACCAGTATGCTTTATCACAGGGTACTAAATTGACTTATGTCGTTCCAGGGTTTCCTGTTCCCGGCCCTGCACGCGCTGGTGGCCCACTGGGCGCCCCCACAAGAGAAGGGCAAGTTCGTTAGCGCCCTGCTCGGAGGCGCCATCGGCACCGTCGTCACTTGGTCCCTCACTGGCCCTCTCATCGAGAACTTCGGCTGGGACTATGCGTTCTATGTACCGGGTACTTACTTTGTTTTAAACATACCTGGACAGATACAGGGGCAGATCCAGAATAAAAAAAATTAGGAGGGAGGGTCGGTTACTGAATTCGGAAAATAGAACTAAACAAAATAAATTAATAAATAAAGCGTTTATTTGCTCTATATACATGAAATATACATGACCTGTTTTGTCTTAGATTTGTAGTACAATTATTTTTTTCGATATTTTGACCTATCAGGAACGATAGTACCCGTACTATCCACTTCCAATGGGATACAATTGATTCAGAAATATAATGCCAGTAACAGTTAAAGATGGCAAGGATGAGTCGAACCTCGCGCCATATGGCGGATGCGTAGTGACAAATTTCGGGTCCAATCTAAGTGGGGGACGCGAGGGGCCGCGCGTAACCATAGCATTTTACAATGTACCTGCGCGGATCGACCGCCATTTTTATTCAACTTATATGCCGCGGATAATATCTTACAGGTTTTGGGGGGTCATGTCCCCTCTAGCCCCCCTGGATCCGTCACTGGAGATATACTTTATGATGTCAAAACTTGTATGATTGCTTACACTGACAGTTAAATGATGTTTGAGTCATATATTGCGAGGATGTATATCGTTATCACGTTTGAATTTCGATAATTTCTGCGTTAAGTAGTTACGTAACAGTCAGTAACAGATATTGGTTATCAATACCGAACCCATAATAACATAAAATAATTGATGAAATTATTACGCTATAAATATTTGCTTTCTCGAATAAAATTATGCATAATATAACATAATATTATGGTGGCCATCGTGAGGTTACCTTCGTCTTGTTTAGTTTTTCTTAGGGATTAAAATACAGAAATAGGAAAGTAGTTATGGACTTAAATTGTAAATTTACCTAAGTACCTATGCAGAGACCTATTGCAAATGAACTTTCTGTTGCATATTTAAATTCCATGCTAGTCATAGAAAGTTTCTACATGCAAGGCGTGAGATGGTTGCAATGCCATGCAATGCCTTGCTAGGGTACACTTTATTAGTCAGAGAGGAGGTACATTTAGCGATTTAAATGTTTCAAATTGTCTTCTTATTGTGACTTCAGTTTTTAATTATATCTACAAATCTTTTCTCTTCTATCTCTCGCCAACCATTATGCTCATTCCATTCCCTATTCATAGTCGCATCCTCCTAATGAGTTTCGCTGTCATTCTATAGATTGGATGCAATTAATTCCCAGATATGGCGAAAGCGTTGTTTCTTCAAAATTCTAAACTAATTCTTCACTTTTCTTTTGTGTAGGAATGATTTCTATGGCATGGTGCGTGCTATGGTGGGTGCTTGTATACGACTCGCCAATCCAGCATCCCCGGATATCTGACAAGGAGCAGAAGTACATTCTGGAAGCTATTGGCGACAAAGTTCAACAGAGCTCCAAGGATAATAAGGTACCTATGGAGCAAGATGCGGAACTAAACTTTAGTATGTTATGTACTTTTTGGATAGGTATTGTATTGTCATTTAAAAAATTACCAACCCGTATCGCTCTAACGGTGAAGGAAAACATCGTGATGAAATATGAGATAACACTGACTGACACTGAGATAACCAGTGTATTGATAAGGCAATAGAAAACCATCCCATTAAATCTGCCAAGAAAGTAGTTATATGTGCTCTCTGAGGCACAGAAGGGCTCGGATGAAATGTGATTCTAGCGGGTTCCCAGTCATGCTTCTGACCTCCCCCAACGTCGCTTAACTTGCACGATCACTTAATGACCATGCTCGCAGCTATTCTATGAGCCCCCCACCATAAATATATATATATACATATACCACCATAAAATCATGTCATTTTTGCAGATCGTCCCACCATTCCGAAGCATATTAACCTCATTCCCATTCCTGGCCATGGTGATCCTCCATTACGGCAACAACTGGGGCCTGTACTTCGTGATGACTGCGGCCCCCAAGTTCGTGTCGAGCGCCCTTGGCTTCAACCTGACTTCCACTGGCACTCTGTCCTCGTTGCCGTATTTAGCGAGGATGATATTCTCGCTCGTATTCGGTGCTATTGGTGACAGGTGAAAAGCGTGTTTTTCTTTTCTATGTTTAGTAATTTTCTCACCAAATTTTCTGGGCGCCACGGGTATGAAAACCAACCAGAAAATAAAATAAAAACCCTCGCCATGTTGCGCAAACAAATTCAACTACTTAAGTACTCCTTAACAATCTCCATAACACAGATTATAAAAGACTAGTGGCGGCCTGACAGGAATTTAAATTTCCTAGTCAGGCTTTATTAGACCTAGACCAACTAGGTTTACTGAAAACTAACATCTTAGTATGTAGGTACTTACTTTTGTACAGTGGAGTGATAATTTAAAAAAAGGAACGGGCGTTTTCAGCCTCACTCATATCGATTTTCAGGTCACCAAAATTAAATTTACACAATATAATACTATTTTTTTTAATAATAATATTAATAATTAATATATAAGGTCCTTTTATTTAGTAGTCTGCTAGTTATTAGTAGTATTAGTAGTGTTGGTCATTTGTACCACTACACGAAAAAATAACCCTGGTACTTTTATGAAAAATTTCCATACTAAAAAAAAAACCATTGTTTTGCGCCTTGGTAGCATAAAGCCATAAGCCATTTTTAGCCATGTCGTTATTTCAGTATTAGAATAGCAATAGTTCATTCATTTATAGAATTTTCAAACAAACAATTTGTTATAACCTATAGATGACACCATAGACATATTTGCCGCTAATAAAATAGGACCCTATATAGGTACTCGTATCACTTGTCAGTATGGAGCCGCGCTTTTCTTCATTAAAATTCTTTAATTTTAATTCCAGAATCGTCAAACAGAACGTGGTATCAACGACATTCATGAGGAAATTCTTCTGCCTGTTTTCTCACATCGTGCCTGGGTTGCTACTAATCGGGCTCGGCTATACTGGCTGCGCTCCCATCCTCTCCGTAGCCCTGATCACATTCTCCATGGGCTCTAATGGAGCCGCTACTCTGACAAACCTGGTGAACCATCAAGACTTGGCTCCTAACTACGCAGGCACGCTATATGGAATAGCGAATGGAATTGGAAACACGGCTGGTTTCGTCACGCCGCTTGTTACAGCGCATTTCACTAAGGGTGGAGTAAGTGAAAGCTTTTTTTTATTTTTCATTGTTAATTTTGCCTGTTAAGGGAATCGGTCGCATCACAAAAATATACATAACCACTGGTCTGTGAGCTGTCAAAACCCTATTATTACCATTTTATTTAAAAATACTCAACGAGTCGAGCTCGGGAAGTTAAATTTCCACCAAAAATGGTCGTTTTTGACAAATACAAACTCGCATTAGAAATAAGAAGATTTTTTTCTCGATTGGCGGCGCTAGTGTGCACGACTGTTCCCTTTCAATGTTGGACCTGTTCCTGCATGTGCTGGAATTCTGACGCATGCCCATTTCCACAGAACGGCTTCATGGAATGGCGACCAGTATTCATAACCGGCGCTTCGCTGTACATCGCGTCAGCTGTCTACTTCATATTATTCGGAACCGGTGAGACCCAGTCCTGGAACTACGTCGCTCAGGTAGAAGACGAGGAACGCAACAAGAGACCCAGTGCAAACTCTACGGATACGACTGTCACTATCCCTGTGAAGACGTAGGTTGTTAACTCGCTCATGTTGGTAAAGTTAATATAAGTAGGTAAATAATTGACACACTTATTGGGCTAAAAACGAATCAAACGAGATATTTTTATTCTAAACAAGGAATTTTATAAGGAAATTATACGCCAAATTAATATCCAGAGAAACTTGGGTGAAAGTGAAATAATAACCAGGTTACCCTAAAATGCAGACTAGTTAAGGAAGGCTGGAAAATTATCGAATCTGTAATAAATTACATAACCGCGTGCAGATTATTTATACGGTCTGGGTTAAACCGTTTTATACCTAATTTATATTTTGATGTCTTGTTTACTTTAAAAGCTCATATAAGTGTGTCGATATTGTCGTCAGAATTACAAGTTTGTGTTGTGCTGAATATTGAGACTTTTTATTGCTGACTTGGAATGAGAAGAGTTGTTGTTATTTAAAATGACATCGTATAATTTTTTACATGAAGAATGATGAATGATGTGTAATGTTTTATTAATGTTTAGAATAGCCTAGCTAGGGCAAACTACCTTTTTTCATAAATGTACATTATAGATTATAAGTAAAATAGTAAGTTAGTCTGTAAATTTATAGCATTTTATAAATTATTTTCTGGAATAGTAAAAGTGAAATTATCAACAAACAAATTATTATATTCAAGATCCTCGAGACTACCAGAAACATTTATATCTAATAATAATACATCATATTATATGTAAAAAGAGATAAAACAAGCTTTAAAACAAAATATAAATTATCGACTTTTTTACTCACTGATCATAACTTTCATTTGAGATGATTCAATATTAAGACTTGTACAAATTTTATGCCGTTAATAGTTTTATTATTTTGTATGATTAAATTTATTTTTATAATAAGTATAAGTATTTAATGATATAATTTTTATGACTGTGATTGATGAATAAGGTCTGCTCGTGAGAATTAAATTATTCTAATGACTAGATTGTATCATTTGCCTTTGTAGTCCTATGTATAATATCGTATCAATAAGAATAGTTTATTTGTACGGTAAGATTACAAAGAATTATAGTCCATACACCAGTAGGAACTTAAGCATATGATATATTAAACTAAATAAAATTAGTGAGCAACAAGTTAGTTTACAATAAACGCTGACCTCCGAACTAGGAAGTTCCTGTATCTCGGAGGACAGCTCTCTTCTGTGACCAGTGAAAATGAAAATGTAACAGAACATGGGAAAATATAAAACTGACAAAAATTGGAAGAAAGAAAAAGAACAACAATAAAGGTTAATATAAGGGGTGATGGGAATGCATTTTGTGTGTGTGTGTGTGTGTGTGTGTGTGAGAGAGAGAGAGAGAGAGAGATAGGATGAGTGGGCGTGTAAGAAGGTGTGTGTGTGAGAGAGGAAGTGTGTGTGTGTGTGTGTTTTTTTTATTATTATCTCGTCCTGCAGCTGATCGGCGCTACAAACAAGTATCGCCGTTTCACCTTCCCGTCGTCTCAGGAACACTCTTCCATTTTTTATCCAGCAATACTGATAATCGTGGTTTTTCGCGTATTCGCGAGAGATGTGAATATATCAAGCGTATATAACGCTTGGTTCTAGGGGTCAGTAGATCGGAAATAAAAATATTTGATGTGTTATTGCTGATTCCTAAGTGTGAAGCATTCAGTTTATTGATGTTCCGCTTATTATACGATCTACACGCCGTCAGTATGCTATTCTTTATTGTGCGGTTTCTGAGTTCAATTATAATGTGCTGGACATCATCATGGGACGTGCGCCTGCGATATATAAGGTCGGCGAAAAAGTCTTTTCGCATATTGTATGTATAAACTTGTAATAAAATTTCTTTGGCTGTACTATTTGTATTTGGCTGGTTTTGATGACATTAAAAATAAAAAATAATAATTAGTAACAATGTTGTTTCCAACTATTTTTCATTTGTTTTTCTTTCTGTCAAAATGAGTGAATCTAATGAAAACATTCGATACATTTTGAAATTTAAAAAAAAAAGTAAAAATGCAACGCAAGCCGTAATAAAAATTTGTGACGTTTATGGACCTAATGCAGTGTCAGTAAGAGTAGCACAAAGTTGGTTTAAGCGTTTTCAATCCGGGAATTTTGATGTCAACGACGCACCTCGCTCTGGTCGCCCTGTTACGGATAAAATGGACGACATTTTTGAAAAAGTGAAGCAAGATCGGCATATCAGTAGTTACGACGTAGATCACGTAAGACAAGAACGTAGTAAGGTGATGCTGTGTATATGGTGGGATTGGAAAGGCATTGTTCATTATGAGCTTTTACCGCCGGGCAGAATCATCGATTCGGATCTCTACTGCCAACAACTGTTGAGATTAAAGCAAGAAGTTGAGAGAAAGCGGCCGGGATTGATCAATAGAAAGGGTGTGGTCTTTCATCAGGATAACGCTAGCCCACACACATCTTTAGCCACTCAGCAAAAAATAAGAGAGTTTGGCTGGGAGGTGGTAATGTATCCGCCATATAGCCCTGACCTTCCACCTTCAGATTTCCACCTGTTTCGGTCTCTTCAGAATTCTTTAGGCAGTGTCAAGTTAATATCAAGAGAGGACTGCCAAAACTACTTGTTGCATTTTTTTGATCAGAAGTCCCAAAATTTCTACAGCAACGGGATCATGTCACTACATACAAGATGGCAAAAAGTCATCGAACAAAATGGCACATACATACTATAATTAAATGTAAATAAACTTTGAAAAAAAGTCTTGAATTTTCATATAAAATGCGAAGAAACTTTTTCCCCGACCTTATATATCAACTACATCGTCAGATGTGTACCTGATGGACAGAACATTGCACAGCTGTTGGAAGTAGGATATTAACACTTCTTGTTTGCGTATGCAAACAAACAAACTCAAATCGTTTAGAAATCCGCAACGTATCAGTATTGGTACGTTGCGGATTTCTAAACGATTTGAGTTTAGTGATTTTTGTGTTTCTTCCGGTTGATTTTCGAGTTCTTTTACCTGCTGTACCAGTTTGCTAATCAACTTTGTCATTTTGGAGTTATCTTTCTGTAATACAACCGTCTCTGACTTGATGTTATTAGAAATCGTTCAGCTCTTTAAACGAAGTCTCGAAGTCGTGCTGCAGTTTATTCTGTCTCTCTTGTATAGATTTGAACTGCTCGCTAATACGGCAGATCTGATTACATTGTTCCTCTTTTGTCTTCGTCATCTGCTTCAATATCTCTTTCTTGACCGATGTAATCTGATTGTTGATTTCAACCAAAAACTTTTTAAAATACGTCCAACTCGTCAGTTGAGATGCAGGATTTGTGACCGCATCCCGTTGGAGATCTTTTATACAATTTTTAGTAATTTATAAAATGTGGGATATTAAGTAAAAATACTCTTTAGTTTTAAAATTAGATATTACATGTTTATGAGGAGACAAATTAACAATTAATTAGCCTTAACTTTATTTTAGTGTAAATCTGTAATAGACAACAGTTGTGGCATTTTTAAGTAATATGTTAATCTTTTTGAAGTTGCTACTTAAGTAGGATTGTTCTGTTCTGCCTTCTACGGATTTATTCAAAGTATTATGTATTCAAAGTATATTGTATACATTATGTTTACTTAGAGACGGTGTTAAAAATTAGAATTAAACATCTGGCAACACCCTTTGCCGCCTTTTGTTATGTCACTGTCAAAGAGGTACTTTGTTCTGTCTACTGGAAACTAATAAAAATTACGTTGCATCGATATTGGTCGAGTTGTTATTTCAGTGCAATTATCTACTCAAAAACTATCCACTGCATTACTTACAATAGTAACTATAACTCATTTCTATTTATTCAGAGACAGATGTAAAGCTTTTTCTACCAAAGTTATCAAAAAGGAAACACTTAATATCATTACAAATCATTTAATATGTTTTAGTATATGTAGGTATAGTTTATCATACATTATCTACACAAGCATACTCTCATTGGAACATCAATATAATATTTTATTACTCTTAAAACATAAATGACACAATTAAAAGTCAAAGTATATTACGTATTTTTAATACACGACAACTCTATGAAATAAGTTTAAAATTTTATAACAAGTGGCTAGGTATTAATATAAAACAATCCACTATAAAGTGTAATAGTTATCAAATAAAATTATCGAAAACATCCATTTATATAATACGATTAACTTTGAAACTATTCTTACGTCTTTGGAATTACATCACCAAAACAACTCTGTTTATGGTCACATATTTTATAATTTTCAGGCGGGATTCACAAAACATTGCTATAAAGCAAATGTGCACAGTATTCCTCTAAATAAAGATTTAAAACATTTATTTCACAACAAAATTCTAAAAGTAACGAGATTTCTACCAATAATAATGACAATGATGAATGAACTAATTGTAAGTTTGTTTAAAATGATGATAGTAGTTAAAACATCGCAAATCTACTACGTGTATTTTGACCTAACGCGCACAATAATTAGATGTATGCATGGGATAACAATATTGCACCCTAAGAATACTTATCATCTGCAAATTGTGCATCAAGCAGTTCAAACGTAAGATTCAGATTCCGTATCGGACTCGGAGCAGTCCAAAGCTAAAACGTTTTTGCCATTTTTGTCAGCACTGTTGGGAGGATCTCTGTACAAGGGCGGTACAGACTTGGATCTGGATGCTTTGTCGTCTTTGTTCACGTGCACTGGCTGGAACTTCTTCAGTACCCGTTGGTACACCATCTTCCTCGGCGGCACGGGCGGCGGCACGTGTGGCGGCTTTTTAGAGTTGTTTTTCTGCTCCTTCTCAGAAGTATGATACTCCGGCTGGACAGCCGTAGGAGTCGCTTTGTAAATATCTGATGAGAACATGTTAGGTGCCTTCTCTTCGTGAAATATGTCCCTTCTGCGATTGTAAACGGAAGTGTACAACGGCTCGATATACTGGGTCGTGTAACAATTTTCAAAGGAATTTTCACTGGCCGTTGACTCCGTCGAGCGGCTGTTGAATGAATTTTGTGGCTGATAGAGTGTATCGCTGCTGCTGGAGTCGCTCTGAAGAATTATATTCGCCATGGATTTAGATTGATTTAGTTTATTATTATTGTAATTCCGAAGTCGGGACTTTTTATTATCCTCTGAGCTACTGCTATGGATGCCGTCAACGTAAGAGTAAGAATTTTGTAGCGGATTCATGTGTTTCTCCTGCGCTCTGTTCGTTACCGGCGATGACGTACAACTCTTGGTGCACAGGTGCGCGGGATCAAATCGTCTTTTGCGGCAGAAGTTTCCAACATTTATTTCATAGTTACCGTTGCGTGCTCTCTCCGTATTGTTAACTTGCCCGTCTTCGCCTACTTCTAAGCTCTTTGTCCTTGCTGCTTGACGAGACCAATCATTTCTTGTAAAAATGGTGGCTGCCGGTGTTACCTTTCCATCTACTTTATTCACTGAGGGTTCTCCTTCTTTCTTTATCATTTGTCCGTATATATTTTCTGATATACCGTTATTCGTTTTGTTGTTGCAGTAGTTCGCGCTCTTCTTCTCCCATCCCGTGTAAACTCGGGAGTAGTTTGTGTTCAAATTTGATACAATTTCGCCGTGTGATTGATAATGATTTTGTCGTTGAATGTTCTCTGTAAACATTGCGAGATCGTGGATGTTGCTGTACACGATATTTTCTTGACTAGAAATTAGGTCACGTTTACTGTCGATTGTTTCTTGCTTTGATTCCAGTAAATTGTCTGAACTCTTTGCTCTATTGAAATTTTTGTTTGTAATATTTTTGTCAGTTTCTTGCGTTTCTGAGAACATGCTATAAACTTTAGACGTTCTAGCTGCCTTTGAAATATTGCTCCTCGGTGGTTTTTGTGGTTCTAAGCCTGTAATGTACTTAGCTGGGCTCTGTCCGTAAATATCAGCTGTGGAGCGTTGCACTGCCGTCTTGGAGACGTAGTTCCTTTCATCGATACCGTTTGAGATTCCTATGTTTATTGAATTATGTACATAACGTTCTCCTGTATACGGCGTATTATATAACTCTTCGTTCACTGTGCTGTACATTTCTCCTTTGTTAGAGTAAATGTTCTGTCGCTGCGAGACGTGCGGAAGTCCGTTAACATTGTGATTTTCACTGTATCTTGAAACTACTAATTTCTGCTCCTGTTGTAGGTTACATGTCGGCGCCGATAGGCTATGGAGGATGTTGCGAGGAGCCGGACTGTTCCCTCCGTTGCTGTTCGAATCATCTTCAGACAACGTCAATCCAGAATCTCGGCTAAGTGATAACTTCTCTTTCCGGGGGGTCGACAATTCCATGGAATCTAAAGATATTCCTACCGAGTGGAGGCTATCGCTTTCTTCCGCACCAGAATCGAGTAGTGCATTTGAAGATTCTGGAGTACCGTTCCCTAAAAGACCACTAATTTGCGGCCCGAATAGTTCTTCTGCTTTCACTATGAGGAGTTCTACAACCATTGGCACTGCTTTGGGAGCTTTGTCACAGGGAGCGTTGGGCCACAGAAGGCTGGGGCCTACACATACACCTAAGTTCATGGGACACATGAAATTTATGTTGGATTTCTTCGCGATGGCTTGCAGCAGACACACGAAGTAAGTCAACATGTTGTAGTGGGCTTTTGGCAGCTTTAGGAGTAGCGAGCGTACAGCCTGCACCTTGTCTGTTTGTGGTAATCCTGTAACAACAAAAAATAATAACAACAACTTAGATAATTTATGTATATAGGTTATGGTGAAGGAAAACATCGTGAGCAAATTTGACCACTGATATAACCGTATGTGAAATGAGGAACCGTCTGTGAGATGGCAAACCACATATTTAAATCTATCAAGAGAACTATTGTATGTAGATTATAGATAATTCCATAGAATGATCAAGATGATGTATACAACTTAGAAGATAGAGTTATTGAAAGACCAAAAATGTTACAAATATAGCAACTATTTAAATGGCCTCTATTCGTTTTACCCAATTCGTACAAAAGATGTTGGGCATTTTGGTACATGGGCATATTAAGTCCGTTTATTTTTTTCTTTGGACCAAACTTAGCGGTCGGATACGTACCGAGTACTTGCAGCCAAGCCGGGTAGAGTTCTGAAGCCAGCAGCGGCTGCGGTAGCGCCCGGAAGAACTCCTTCACTAGTGCGGCCAACAACAGCACCGGGGCTCGGTCTAGCTCCGGGCAGCCTTCCGTCCACGGCCCGAGCGCATCAAGCTGGGGAGATTGAATTTTTAATTATTATACGTACTCGTACGGATGGATCGTATGGAGATATACAAAGGATCGATGGTGATAAGGATGGAGGATTGGAAGATGGGGCAAGGGGTATTGGAGTAGCATTTGTAAATTAGCTGCTTTGTGAAGCAATTTAAGAATCGTAAATAAATCGTTGTTGATTATTTAAAACTGTTTCTCTATATTGTTTTTTGAGGCTTTGGCCCATTATAGAACCATGCCACCGTGATAGGGAAACACAGTTTCATTTACATTCGTACGATGGAATTGGATTGGATTCGTATGATGAGTGTAAAACACCCCTTATCCCTTATTTCACTGTGGTGGAACATAACGTGCTGTGCGTCATGGGTGCGACGGTGCGCAAGCGACGCAGTGCGTGCAGCAACGTGTGAGTAGCATGGCAGAGAACTAACCTTGTCCATCAGCAGTCTCAGCGCCTTCTCGTTAGCACTGCGGCGGAACACGCCGTGCGTCATGGGTGCGACGATGCGCAAGCGACGCAGTGCGTGCAGCAGCGTGTGAGTAGCGTGGCAAAGAACTAACCTTGTCCAACAGCAGTCTCAGCGCCTTCTCGTTAGCACTGCGGCGGAACACACCGTGCGTCATGGGTGCGACGGTGCGCAAGCGACGCAGTGCGTGCAGCAACGTGTGAGTAGCGTGGCATTGCAGAGTACTAACCTTGTCCCTCAGCAATCTCAGCGCCTTCGCGTTAGCGCTGCGGCGGAACACGCCGTGCGTCATCGGTGCGACGGTGCGCAAGCGACGCAGTGCGTGCAGCAGCGTGTGAGTAACATGGCATTGCAGAGTACTAACCTTGTCCCTCAGCAATCTCAGCGCCTTCGCGTTAGCGCTGCGGCGGAACACGCCGTGCGTCATGGGTGCGACGGTGCGCAAGCGACGCAGTGCGTGCAGCAGCGTGTGAGTAGCATGGCATTGCAGAGTACTAACCTTGTCCCTCAGCAATCTCAGCGCCTTCGCGTTAGCGCTGCGGCGGAACACGCCGTGCGTCATCGGTGCGACGGTGCGCAAGCGACGCAGTGCGTGCAGCAGCGTGTGAGTAGCATGGCATTGCAGAGTACTAACCTTGTCCCTCAGCAATCTCAGCGCCTTCGCGTTAGCGCTGCGGCGGAACACGCCGTGCGTCATGGGTGCGACGGTGCGCAAGCGACGCAGTGCGTGCAGCAGCGCCGGCGGTGGCGTGCCATTGCAGAGCCGAGTCAGCGCCACACCGAACAGCCGCCCGCCGCGTCTCAGCAATCGCAGGCCTCGGCCTGGAGTGCCGCTACCGCTGGAAGTTGTGATAACATACTAATGAACATCTTGTGCTATGGTAGTAGGTATATAGTATAAGTAACTAACATTACCGTCGTGTATGAAATAACGTGAGCTCCTAGTGAGGAGGACTTATTTCGTACAGTCATCGCTAATCGGAAATAATTATGTCGTGAAAATGGAATTCTGAAGTTATACAATAATATAACATTGCATAGCATAGCATTTCATAATATTAAAATGAGACCTATTTTTCATTCGGATAATTGAATAATTGATTACTGAAAATACAGTATAGACACTTACTTTTTTAATCCTTGATTCTTCTTCCTTAGTTCAAAGACAAGTCCACACGGATTATTCTTGGCGTTCACATGCTCCAAATCAAAGCCGTCTTCATTAGATAAAGTCTGTCGTATTCGCGACATCTGAAAATAACGAATACAATAGAGTTAACCATCCGCTTCAGATATTGAAGTACGAGGCTTGGGTAGAAGTCTTAGAGCTCCAGGAAATTACCTGTATAGAATGAGGTCTTTCAATGCCCTGCAGGGGCGTCGGCGGCGCATCTCTGGCAATTCTCACACATAACGTGAATTCACTGGCCGCCCCCCACCGTCCATCCCCTTCATTGTCCCCCTCCCCTTCAGGATACCCGTCACCCTCGGTCCCCCCCTGAAGAACATGTAGCGCTCGGCGAACGACGCATCGGGCGCTCATCTCAGGACCCACGGATACAGTCTTACACTGGGAAAAAGAATGAACGTTTATGTATTAAATGACGACAGGTATAGCTGAAGATATTTTGCAGGATTCGTATACAAAAGCTACACTATGAAAATAAGAATTCCTCATGCGTGTCATTTTTTGAAGCTGTGATACTTACGAACTCAATGGAACTTGTTAAATCTTTGTAGATTATCTGGATGTTGGTAGACTTTGGTTCTGTGGCCAGTTGAGCTGTAAGAGCGTTTTGTATTTTCCTGACAAAAAAAAAGAAAATGTCGTAAATATTAACTCATCTCTGTATTTTTCCCTGTAGTCTTCCAAATGGATGTGGATGTATATTTACCTGTACCAAGTGTCTCGAGCAGCTTGCGTGGGGTAAGTAGCGAGGTAGTTGGCAACACCAGTGAACGTTGGCCATCCGATCAGGAAACCAGTAGCATCCCCATCGGGCAACGATATCCACACTTCGGCCAGTCTAACGCTCTCTTTTAACTTGAAACAATTCGTCCCTCGTGATTTTCCGACGAGGAGTAGATCGCTGAATAGGAACAGGTGACGGTCTAGCGGTGGGGAGGTGGTGCCCAGAGGGCATAGTTGGACTGGAGCCTCCATGATAAAGGTCCTTGGTGATAGCGAGTTGGTGTTGTTAGTGACAGTGCCGCCGATGTCCAAGCTCGGTCGTTTACGGAGGCTCTTCGATTTCTGTAATTGAAGAAATTGATGTTAATTGTACTATCAACAGATTAATTAACGTCCTCATCTGCGTTGCGAAAAAAAGGTTACGCATTAATGTTTCATTTGGCTTGACGGGCAATCATCATTATAAGTATTTGCAGCGATTAGGAAAATTAATAAGCAAATTGTACTTAGATCAGTGATTTATACCAATGTACCAATCAAGCGCTCGTCTCACGAATGCTCTCCTTTTAAAGACTGAACAGAAACTATAAAAAACTTCGCCATAATGCGGAATTAAAATAAACTATTTTTGCTTAGTAATCTTCATAGCAAAGATTACAAAAGTACCGTGTTGACGTCTTGAGCAGTTTTGATAAGTTTCTTTTTATTTTACCGGTCAGGCTTTACATACCTGATTTTTAACATGTTCCAACTAAAAGCTTGTATAAGTATATTTATTACTGTGGCTCTATTTTGTAACTTATCACTAGTGACAAAATGGGTGACGGGCCCCGTATCACGCTTTTTCCGTTTCACTTTCAAAAACTGATGTTAAGAAAACGTAATATTGGAACAAATACCCTTTTATCACTAGTTACAAGATACGGAATAGAGCCATACTACTTGTACACCACAATCGTCTAGAGATGGGACGAATATGATCACGATCGCCCAGATATAGGATGGTCAATTGATATTTCAGTACATACCTGTGCATGGTGGGAGGCAAGTGCGGCGGGCGCGTCGGCGTCGTGCAGGGCAAGGTAATCATGAGGGAACAGGTCCTGGACGCGCTCCAGGTCGGACAGCCGCGCCGCCCGCCGCCGAGCGCAGCCGCCGCCGACCAACCGCTCGTACTGTGCTAACCGCTCGATCTGAAACAACAGAATAGAAGCTCGTCAGCAAGTGTTCATTTAGGGTCAAATTGACTGTCGAGGTCCCTTTATACAACCGATACAAGTGATGCTTCATCATTAAAAAAAATCACACACATAATATCCTCACAGCTCAAGCGAATCAAGTATTCGTTTTTAGTACTTAATTTCCGCTTTAGATGACTATAATAATAGACAGATAGGAGCACTGACAGGTGGTAGATCCTGATGTGCAGGATCGACTGAGTTGATACCACCCTCTTATCTATTTCTGCAGCAAAGCAGTAATGCTAGCATTGCTGTGTTTCGGTTTGAAGGGTAAGAGAACCAGCGTAATTACCGGCACATGAAGCAACCTAACTCCTTAAGGTTAGCAGCACATCGAAAACCCTCTAATAACATTATAGTGAGGTGAGGTGTCTATGGATGACCACTGTGAGGAAATGCCAGGTGTGTCATATATTCAGTGCAGTAGAATTCTAGGTAACAATGACACCACAATTGGATTACAACGGATAAGAACTCTACGTCTCTTTACGCTGTACTAATATAGTTTATAAAAATAGGCACCCATTAATAATACAGCATGTGAATACTCGTACATTTAGTTTCCGTCCTGACATTCAATATTTCTAATAAGTAGAACCTAAATAGAATAACCTCAATGTCTACTCAAGCGTGTTATAATTAAAGAGATCTCTACACAGAGTTGCGTTCGAGTTAGCTAAGCTATTGAAACGTAACGATTCTAATCTAAATTCTCATCGCATCATACGTGAGGAAGGCGACGTCCTGAGGGTGACTTTCCGGGCGCCGCACGCACGACACTCTCTCAACCATGACCACCACAATGCTACCTTATTATAACAGGACAAAGGACCGTGGGACTTACACACTCATTGTATTCTATCTACGTTTTTAAACACATCTTCGCCTGCCAACGCCCTTTGCAGAAGTATCCGATATATCTATGCGTATTATGTATAGAAGTAATGGTATGAGTATTATAACGAAGTCACGTACGCACGATTGGCAAGGAGGATAAATGCGGAACGCATGCGAATCGCATTTACATTATCTGCAACTGTGAGATAAACGACGCTTTCAATCACAAATTTACATAAATATAATTAGAAAATTCTTAACTTTGAAAGGGTTTAATTTCTTAAAGACTAAAGTCATCTCGGATGATGGACGTTCCATCAGAGGCTCACTGAGCTGTGTTCAGTGAATCGTAAAATTATTCGTTTGACTCACCAACATTAGGACAATCTACGTACTTCTCGACGCTATTATATTATGAGAGGTACATTTTGCTTATCATCGCTGTAATATTCTGTCTTTTATTCCACGACTAGCTTAAATTAAAGTTCGATTGTCCATTTAATCAGAATTATCAACACCAACAAACTCGCAATTTGCATTTTAAATGGTTTAACTGTCAAATTAGCACTTAGATGCTAAACGGAATTAACGGTTATATACCACTTAAAAAAAATTAATGCGGGCATACTGCCTAGTGCATTACGGATTACCCTGTGTATCGACATGACAAACTATTGTACTGTAAATAATTACACACCAAAGTGCGCACAACCGAGGCGGACGCGTTCGCCGTGATTTTCATTTGAATGGACAGCTTGACATACAGACCGTTACACGATCAAATCTGTGTGGTGATTACACCAACACAGCTATGACAAGTAGTTATTTTCATACTTGATAATAACAGTAAACTTGTGATATTTAACGGCTTAGCATTTATAAATGTTTTTCAAATCGTTTTGACACTTGTGACTCCAAGATTAGGTGAGAGGCGTTGAGTTTTGATCGTTGCTGCTCTGACAATAATGTTTCCGTCCTTAATCGTTGTAAGTATTTGTAAGAACTTATTCCGCCTAATTGTCTATACCGTAATAAGTGTTAAAGTTTTTTATAAGAACTAACTGGTAGGTAATCCATCAATTTTCTTTTTCTTAAAAAGGTTGTTTGTAAAATAAAAAACAACTATTATGTGGCGCTATTTAAAGGCTATATTCCAGTAACATTTCTTGGTATTTTAAACAACTAATCAGGACTTGAACTTGGCAAACAAATAGTAAATATTTAATCTTTTCGTCTTAAAAACACTCAACCCTTAAAAGCGGATTAGTTAAAATTCTTTTCTTTTGGAACACTTTTGGAATAGTTCGGATTCCTAACGCCGCCGTTTGGAGATCGTTTTAACTGTTTGCTTCTCAATCAACACCTATGTAAGTTTTCCATATTTCTGGGCAAGTACCACGAATTCGGAGCAACAAATAGGCACGTAAACGTTATCTTTGAACGTGTTACACGGAACTGCACTTTCTAAGTCAAATATTTACTTTAGAGTAAGTGGGGACGTAAGTTGTGAGATAAGGAGTGAACTGTCCCAAAAATGAGATAACCCGATGCGCGTGCGTCTATTGCGCGTGCTTTATGGCCTTTTCTATGGGTTGGGCTGCGCTTTTTTCGAATTTATCACTGTCTCTATCGTTTCCTTCCCTTTTTTAGTGGACACACCTATCTGAAGTTAGTTTCGCTATTTGAAGACTTTTGTGGATTTTGTGTGAGTAACATACTTTAATTATGTATTTCTAGATCCTAAAGTATGCCTAGATTGTAACTGAAGTATAAGTATATTGAATAACAAGAATAATAGTTACCATAGTAGTATATTTTTACCAAATTAATAGATATGTGAATAAGAAATAATTCAAACCTAGAATATAATGTAGGTTTAATAAAAAACAAGGGAGTAGATGTTTTGTAACTGTTGACTAGCGATAATTATGTTAAATTAACAACAATTATTACTTTCTACGAAGCTCTGTTCGGCTGCATAATACCTTGTTCTTGTTACCTTCATTAGTTTGTTACAAAGCTGCATTTACAAATTCACAAGTTCCATTTAGGTCAGTTTCGCTCTTCTAAAGTAGTATACTGGAGGGCTATTCTCGCACGTTCGACTTATTGTAGAAAGAGACATTGTCGAAAAATAGTGCACGTTGAGTGATACAGCGTTTTGTTTGGGTATTTTCGGTATTAGTTTTTCGACATGTCTAATGTTATGGACAATAAACTTTATCTTCGAAATTTTACTTTTCAAGATTTCTCGGGGTCGCTATCGGAGCACTAGCAAGTCTTATTATTCTGCTGACTGTACCATGTCTAACTTAAACACGGCATCTGTTGAGAGAAAAACGCCATACAAACAAAAGTGGGACAAATTAAGAATTAAAAACCGGACGAAACAAGAATAAAGATAAAAATTAAAAAATAGAATGTGGGACGAAACAAGAATTTTCCAATGTGGGACGAAACTTGTGGGATGAAACAGGACAAAATCCTACGAAACCCCCAAAATAACTACATGGTAAAATATCTTAGTTTGCTAATGTTAATAGTCCTAAAAGTAAAATGCCTCAGAAGCAAAGCGTTCGCAGTCGCGTCACCATATAAATGCATAGTTTTCGAAAGTAGTTATTCTCGTATGTCGAACGTTGCGACAATTGCCGCCCATACAAAAATACGTACATATCTATGTATTGTTTTATATGAATATCTGAAAATAAACTTTGAGAACTTTTACGAAACGGTATTTATGCAAAAGTGAAATGTTTTATCAACAATCGGTATCGGAGCTTGTTTTCACCAGCAGGATGAGTAGACATTTCTTTTGATATCACGTTACAACAATGGTTGAGATGTGTGTCACCGCCTTTATCCGGCGACCCGCTGTGTGCCGACCTTTACAAGAGATGTCACTGCGATAATTCCAAAGTCGGCTAAATACCAATGCGGTTCCGGACAAAAAGGGACCAATGAAAGTCACTCGAACGTACGAAGTTTTTTAGTTCATAGTCATACACGTTTTTAACTAACTTATTACATACCTTACATACCTTCACGCTTTAACTAACTTAGCTATAATTAAATTTGGGACATTTTATTTATTTACAACTTAAAATTATTTATACACAAACAATTACAGAAGCAAGAGCAATAGAAAAGAAATTTGGTATAGAGACCCTTGGTCCTTGGGATCCTGGAGCTTGGTCACTGTTCCGAGAGCTGTCCGAGCGTTTGTTCGATGCAACGAGGGACACAAAGGCTGGCGGCTATCTTGCCCAAAGGATCAGTATAGCGATCCAGCGGGGCAACGCCGCCAGCATCCTGGGTACCCTACCACACGGGCCTAATCTAAGAAATTTTATAAGTTACATATTTTTTTGTGTGTGTGTGTTAAATTAATAATTTCTACATTTCTTTTCCAATTAAATTAATTTTTAGAATGACATACGATGAGGTATTTATTCCATAATTATGATGCTAGTTATTCTAATTATTTTAGTAAATAATTCAGTAGATTAATTTTTATTTTAAACAGCTACCTGCGTATTTCTTCATTAATGGCGTCACATTTTATTTTTATTTTTAGAACTATGTCTGGACAGTCATGGTGCTCTAATCCTATGAAGTAAGCAATGCCACATTGACACTATTTTTTCGTCGTCCAAGTCTATTCCTGTCCCCATAAGGAAGTATGAAGATTAAGTATTCATTATGATTACCAAAAATCAGGGTCCGTATTTGTCTCAATACCGTACAATTTTCCTTCCATAGTGAGTCATTTCGTGATTGCATTCCGCGAAGTAAGTTATACAGCACACTTACATACCGTTAACAACCTTCGGCAGTAAAGTTTAACTTAATGCCGAGAAATCATTTGGATTGATTAAGGCGCCATCGCAGAGCCTCGCGAAAAATGAGCTTCATTTGTTAATTGAGTTCACATTTTTGTTAAGTAATTCATCATCATCAGCAGCCTCCTCCAGTCCACTGCTGGACATAGGCCTCTCCCAAGGCGCGCCATTGAGCCCGATCTTCGGCTCTTCTCATCCAGTCGCTGCCAGCCACCTTGCGCAGATCGTCGCTCCATCTAGCAGGGGGGCGTCCCACACTACGTTTGCACAAACGCGGTCTCCACTCCAGAACTCGTCTACCCCAGCGGTTGTCGGTTCTGCGACCGGCCCACTGCCACTTCAGCTTGCTAATCTTATGAGCTATGTCGATAACTTTTGTTCTATGCCGGATCTCCTCATTTCGGATTCGATCCAGCAGAGATACTCCGAGCATAGCTCTTTCCACAGCACGCTGAGCGACTTTCAATTTGTGAACCAGTCGCACCGTCAGTGTCACGTTTCGGCTCCGTAGGTCATTACTGGTAGGACGCACTGGTTAAAGACTCTTGTCTTTAGACATTGAGGTATGGTTAAGTAATTGTCAATTACAAAAATTACTTTATTCACATTTTAATAATTACTTACTTATTCTATTAATATAAAGCACAAGTATATTTCTGGTAGGTGTGCGGCGCCGATGGATGAACTTGCTATGGCTTACTTGTTAAATATAATAAGCAACTGGTTACGTTAAAATTACGACTTTATAATCTCAATATGTTAGAAGCAATGCATTTGCTGATTCACACAAAATATGTTTTCATAAGAATCACGTTAACAATAACAAAATATTTATTTTTGTAAGTCATTTGTAAATAATAAGAAATTAATTTCGGTGACAAAGCATTTAACCCATTACGTGCTCTAACTTAACATAGATATCATTGCTCGATGTCAACTTTCTGTTTTCTTACGTAATCTCTATTTTAGAAATGTCATTTTTAAATGCAGTTTCTGTTTCATACATGTACGGGGTCATACTGAGTTGACAATTTAATGTCCGCGATCACAGAATAAATAATATTAACAGTGTCATACTCCGTTCGTGATAATTATTATTATTGACAGTTTGTAGGAGTCACTATGAATAACTTTAAACAAGATATTAGAAGCTAATTTTTATACAATAGAAATAGGTTATTTTTAATCAGCCTGAGGTGGTACCACGCTTTTACTTATTTCTGCTGTAAAGCAGCAATGCTTGTATTGCTGTGTCTAAGTCCTCAAGGTTAACAGCGCATGGAAAAACCTCTAATAATTTTATGGGCGACAGTGACCTCTTACGACGAGGTGGCCCGTTTGCTCGTCTGATCTACTCATACAATAAAAAAACTGAGGTTCTTTCCTCAATTTTGAATGAAAAGAAAATGTTAGAAACTTCTAGAAAACTTTACAACCAACCTCGAAGTTCTTCGCAGGGCGTGTTTTGCTAAACATGTTTGACACAAGAAAGTGAAAGGTACCTTTACCTGCCTCATAATACGCGTAACTAGCCTTCGTAGTTTCCGTTCGACAAATAACTAGGATTACTATTATAAGTAACTTATTATCGGACTGTCAGGTGTCTGGAATAACTTATGATCTGTTTCCGTTTTAATTAACTTGATAACAAGGGCCACCAAAACCATGAACTACTTATGTACCCTTTCTACAATTTAAAAAAGGATCGAAATTCAATAAAATAAACAACGAAAATTAATATAAATTAATACAAAGCGTTTCAATTAGTTAACTGATTGATTATATAAAATCAATAAATAACGACGTATAAAAGGCGTAGGTGTTGAGGCGAGTTGTATGGTTTCAAGCACGGACAGCAGGAGGCTGGGGACAGAGAAAAGTGGAAAAAAGGAGGGGATGCCTTTATTCAGCAGTGGGACAGCTTATAGGCTTAAAAAAAATAACAAGAATAATAGACAGAAAAAACAACTATGAAAGTAAAAGAAGACGCGTTGATGTCTTTTGTACGAAGAGTCGAGTAGTATATCGATTGAGTTGATACTTATAGAAAACGAAGAGATAAAAGTGTGAAACAAGTGAAGGGCTGTTTCTAAATAAATTGGTGTTTATTTCTATTTTAGGAAGGATTAAGTTTGCCTGGAAGAGATCGCTCTTAGCGATAAGGCCGCCTAAATTATACTTGATATTTATATTATTATCTATTGTTTGTGCAATAAAGTGTATTTAACTTTACTTTTACATTTTATGATCGTCACTAATATTATGTTTATGTATGAACCATAACAACGAAAATGAATCGTGACTGTAAAATGTGTTTTTCTATGACGTTACTTTCTTGATATTTCTCTATTGTTCAGCATTAATCTGAAACGATTAAATGTGATACAGACACACAGTCACGCAGACGTACAGTTTTAATTACCTTACGGCCATATCGTAAATAACTCTTTATTGTACACACAAAATATGTTACAAATTTAGACATAACTTTGTGTTTTACAAATTTATGGCGTGACTTATTTCTAAGAGAGATCTCTTCCAGCAAACCAATCATAAGGAGAGCATCGGTCAAAGTTACAGCAGAAGATATCAAGCGTGAAATTTTCGATTGGAAGTTATGAGGTAAGTACTCGACTGCGGTTAGTCAGAATTATCTCACGATCAAAGAAACAAGGAGATGTGTTATTATCACGTTTCTGACCTATTGTATTGAATTGTATGAGCTATAATCTTAGCGTGGGGACTATATATGACTCATACAACTTCCGATTGTTTTTGTTTATCGTAAATACTTTTTATTTACTACTAAAATCTCTTATAACAATATAAATAACACTAAAATAATACTAAAGCTAAATAAAACTAAACTAAGGCTAAGAAAACTAAAGATAAAAAATTTGGGTTGTCCTCCAAATCCGGCAGTGTACCCAAGAGACTGGCTGCGTTACCTCGTTGGATGGCTAAGCTAATCCGCTGGGACAAATAGGAGCCAGATCTTAAGTCTTTTGACGCGTCGACCAGGCGCTTTGCGAGGTCCTTGAAGCCGCGGTGCGCTCCCGGGCCCCAGGGTTCCAATGTTTCAACCCCAAAGCTCAAATATGTATGTTTCACCCAGATTAGTATATTTGCGCCGTTTTGAGGGTTTCTGCAGCAGCGGCCGCAGAGCCGCCTCTATAAGAAGTGGCTGGAAGGAGAGACGGAGCGAGGGTGTCGACGCAGGTGGCGTCCCACACCAAAGGCCGTCCCATCTTCCAAGGTACGAGGGTCATTTCGTCGGGCCTCTTGCCATCGTCGCGCGTAATTTGTTTATTGGTGCACAATAAATTGTAACTGAATAAATTCCAAAATAACGGTTTCGAATAATAGATACGGAAAAGGATACGAACAACGAAACACGATAGTGATAGATAACGAATACAAAGCGAACAATAACACGATTAAAATATTACGTCAATCACTTTAAACAAAAATATGGATACGTACTTTATTAAATAAAGTAAAGTAGTAGTAGTGCTTAATGCCGCAAGGCATTAAGCTCACCTGTACACAAAAGTGTAAAAGAATAAATAAATAAATAAATAAATAAAGCAAAAAAGAAAAAAATATGTATATATGTAACTAAACACCTCGTATTTAAGTCAAGCATTATTCGTGTCGTACTATGTAAAGCATTATTCATGTTGTACAATGTAAAGAAGGTAATATATTATATCTTGCTACTTTCTTGATCAGAGCATGAATCAAAATAATGCATTCTGGGCCGAATTACGGCGCAGCGCAGGAGATCTCGGTCATCGGCCCTTTCTTACCCCTCCTCACATGTACTCGTACGACCAATCTCAAAATGAAGTCGATAATTTTAACAATCGTTCAGAATACATGTGCCTGGTAGGATAACAACAAAACAATAAAAGAACAATTTAATGTTGACTGTAAAATTTCGCGCATTGTCAGACTCAATTTATGTCGGATACTGAAGGCTCTTATAAAGGGGTTCTCGGGAACAAAATAAATTATTCAAATCGAGTTTAAAATGGGCGTCGAGATGAGAAGTGCTCGAGATAATAGCGCGCTATAAAGTTTCAACATCTTTAAAGCCGAGCAAGTGATCACAATCGAAACAAATGAAATGTTTTGTGCTTTGTTCTATAAGTGTAATAATATATTTTAGAACAGCAATAAACCGTGAATAGAATCACTTTCAATAAGTGTGTATGTCTAACTATGCGTTGCTTTAATGACGAGTTTCGATCATGAATATTTATAAAACGCCCTGACTTCGATTACATCGTGGGTGAAGTAAGAATATGAAGTGTTAGAGCTGTCAGTGTAATGTAACACATCGTCAATAGAATAATGCTTAACTTAAAGCTCAATGAAGCGAATAATTCGCCCCGCATCTTTGGTAATCATTGGTACATAGGTTAAACGGACAGATATATTGCTTAACTATTAAATGGCAAGCACAAAGAATACACATCATTACACATTAACAAAACCGTGGCTTTTGAAAATATGGGTTTGAGTGACGGCACACCAAATCGTGTTACGTAACGATGGGGTTAACAATAGATCGTGCGTCAATCACGCCTTGGAGACTTTTTAAAATAAGTCCATGGGAGAAAGTACCGCGCCTCGGGCGGGCACGTAACGCGGGCGGTGTGTTACCAACCTTATAGGACACAGGGTGTAACAAGGCACCTATAAATTATTGATAGTTTGAATAAACTCATACTTAATAAATGTCTTAGAATAAAGCCCATTTAGTATGTATTCACTGCTTGGTATTTTTTCAAAAGATTATTGGGACGAGGCAGCTCGTAGAGCTGAAATCGCCATCGAAACTTGTCAACTGTATGTCGTTCAATGTGCTAATAGATTATCTTTATCATTTTATTTCTTTAGTGTATTTTACTTTACTTTACTCTTTTTCTTTTATGTAATCAAACCGTAGCACCCTGTATGTTGCAGTGTATGAGCTGGTTAATTGAGGCGAGATTTGGACTCACCCGCGCCCCCGCGGGTCACCACGCGTGACCGCTTGACGAACCACTGACATTCTGTATGGCTCTCAATGCGTTGCTTTAACCGTCTGATTGGGCCGACTCTAGTGACATTTACGTTAAATCCACCTACTATTTATATCCTTGTGAGAAAAATAAATTGATTGATATATCGCTTTAGAAATCAGAATTTACTAGAGTCACATAAAAGTGTCACACCCTTAAAAGGGATTTTATTACATGTCTTACCCAATACATGGCACAGCTACCTACCGATTACTAAACTTCCGAACTTTACGAGTAGAAAATATTCTCTTACGTAATAATCGCATTAGATGGGTATAAATTATCTGAAATCCGACCCGATAGGAGCTCATTGAGGAATTAAAAATAAAATCCGAATACCGTTAAATTTTTGATCGGATTTGCGTCAGCTTCGTGATGCATGGGATTGGATAAAACTGATAACTTCGGCAGGTAGGGTGGGAACTATCTGGTGGGATCTCAAAAAATGTCCACAATAGAGGTTTTTGACATTGATTGACTGGAATAGCAAGCAAATAGAAATGTAGAGATCCTTCGATCTTCTTTCTTCTTCTTATTTTTAGTAACCTTCGTTGCTTACGTCATTTATACATATATAAGTTGTTTAAGTTTTTATAAGACATAAAGTCAAAAGAACTTCTAAAAACACACAGTAAAGTAAACTGTTGACATCCAGTATAGCTTTCCGATTTCTATTGCGGAACTACATTTTCCAGCTTACGTCATGTATCAAGTCATCACCTGGCATGGTACAGTGAAGTAACTTTGCCTGATTCGCAATTTTATCGATCAACCACACCACTTATCTGTACTTCATCGATCAAGGAACTGAATTAAATTAAATTGTATTGTTGCATATCAAACAGTAACTGAAAATTACATAAAAATCACAGCGGAGCACAAACCAAAAAGAAAATCAATTCTCCGTATGGCATGTTCGATATGTATGTTGAATTCAATAGATGCTGTGAGCTGTCCCACTTTTTGTGTTACGTAAACAGTTATCGTAAAAAGTTAAAACTAAATTCAGATTAGTGGGCAACTTGATAAATGGAGACGTGTTGATCGGTTGCGTGGTAGTCAAGTTACATTATTTCGAAATTTTAAAATTAGATGTTCATTGAACAATCTTATTGAAACTGACTTACGTACTTCTAACATTAAATTAAGTTCATAAATTGTACACGGTTTTAAACTTAATTTAAATAATGATGGACAGTGGCGCATTAACCTAAAGGCTGAAAATTGCTATAGGTACGTAATTATGTATTGTAAAAAATAATCACAATTTATTGTAAATTATGTAGGTACAATAAATTGTAATTATTTATTACCTTATACATACATAGTGTATCTTACACTGCCCCCGCCAGTGCGACCCAGAGAGCTCCGCGCCAGCGCAACGCCCGCCTCATAGTAAAATTTCTGTACCCCTCCCCCAAATCATCGAAAATCCTTTTAACCTAATCCATCATCTGTGTTGGATCTAATCCGAAATTTCGGACTCGCTTCGCTCGCTCCCGTCGTAGTCTTCTAAGCTTCTAACCCAATCCATCATCGATGTCCAATTTGCACCAATTAGCCCTTCTAGGACAATCAATCATATGTGACGGATTCGCGTTGTTTTAAATTCGCATCGCTCGCTCTCGCCTTAATCGAAGTTTTTGCGAATTTGGATATGGGGTATTGGGTCACGGACGGGGGGCGGCTTGAAGGAGATAGCCTTGGGCGGTCAAATGGCGCCACTGATGATGGATATAAAGGACGATACCTACTTTACCTTGCGTTTAAAAGTAACTACACAATAATCTTCTCAATTACTCGACAAAAGAATCACGTCTGGTTCTGCAATTATTAAAGAGTTGCTGTTGAGCGTTGAAATTTCGATTCGCTTACTTGAGGTGATTACATAACGATTTTAATTTACAAATTTTATGCCTTTGGGCAGCAGGGTATCCTCAGGGGAGCAGGCGCAGTGAGGCGCGTACGCGCACAATACCATGCTTCCCGGAATATGATTTATCCAATGGAACCGGACCCTTCAAATTAGCCTCGGAGGACAAAGTAACGTAATTACGTGTTGGCGTTTTTGTTTATACCGCATTTTTGTATGTTTTGTTATTTTTGTTGAACAAAAACTTAACTCGGAGATATAAGAAAGAATATTTTATGAGGATAGGAGTCAGAGTTCATCTAACAAAAGGATATTTATGAGGATCATATTTTATTCTTACGGTTTTCGATCTCGTATTATAGGAGCTGCGGTAGCAATGGATGTTCTATTCAAAGAGCAAATCACCGTTTTCAACTGTTCTTTGGAATTGTTGGGATGACGGCGCAGGAGTCTTTAATTCACGGTCACGTAAAGTACCGGTCACGATTTCCATCACTGACCATCGTTTGAGTACGCGTCTTTCAGACGGTCACGTCTGTCGTGAAATTCAGGATAAGACGAGTTACTGTACCCACTAAAGATTTATGTGAAACTTTATTCACCCAGCACGAGATCGGTTTCTGTGGAATCTTGGTTGGGTGTTTTAAAGCCTCTGTAATACACCTCGTCACAAAACAAATGACACATTTTTTCAATGAAGCGGTGCAATGGGTACAAAAAGGAATTGTTCGGCCACCGCAGGACGTCGACTAATGACTTCAAAATAACGTCAGAAGGTCATTCAACTGTGTTCTAACACGTGAGGGGACAATGTGTTCGGAACTGTCATGTGACGCCTGAGAAATAGATTTTCGTAGTGAAGTGAAAAAAAATATTCCTTTACGTTTATTTTCTTAAATCATCCGTCACGTAACTAGATTGTAGGTTTCTATGTCACACAACATTACGTGACATTACACAAATTTAGGAATTGTTAGCAATACCTCTTGGATTGGGTGGGGTGCTTGTGTATTAGAGCAATTTCACAGAATTTCATCTAGTGATAGGTACTTCCTACGTGATGTTGTTACAAGTTTTGTGGGAACCGACGGAGATGCACATGCACAATGATGCAGTTCTATTAGAACCCGTCGATCGGCACGGGCGCACCGAGAAACAGTGTTCCGCGAACGCAGAACAATGGTGGGTAATTTTGTAATGTCTTCTTATTACCATTCATGATGCAACGCCTCTTGTATGGTGCCATGTTTTCCTATGTTTAATATTCATACAACATTGCAAGTTATTTTAAATGAGTTGAAAGTCATAGCTAGCTATGGTGGGGCCCATACACATATTATACCCCATCCACAGACGTTATTAAAAATATTAAGAAAAGTCCATTCGGCCTAGCATCTACTCTGCCAATACACATTTGTCATTCATATTAGAGTTTAAATAGTTATTAAAAATAATTCCTCACTGAATGATGCAAACATACTCGTATAATATATTTCAGTTGTGTTACCATACGATCCCTACGATATTAAATAACATATTCACTCTTTGCAATATAGTTGTAATCCCTGTGTGAAAGGCTAAAACGAATTACTTACTAAATCCACACTTAATCCAAGGTATAATTTTATTTTTATACTCGGAGTTTACTTAGAAATTCGAAAGAAGTTACAAATATCAAAATTACACGATGCAAAGAATTACTACTTGTTTGTATGTATAATGAAATGGCAACAGAAGACAGTATCAGTAAATCTAATTACTGATACTGTCTTCTGTTGCCATTTCATTACCAAATGAGGGGCGTGAACATTTTCACCGACCGCAGACAATGTTTTAAATTAATATTTTTGACGTAAACTAAGGAGCTCTGAATGCGAAGACTTTTTGTTCTTTTGCTAATGAGATGACGTATTTAAAGCCGCTTCGCTTCGTGTTACTGCCTCATCATTTTGAAGAAGCGATTAAATAAATTCACTCATGCCGCACGCCATAATATCTTTCAGACAAGTCCATTTTTTAAGCGTCAGTGCCGTTCAAATGGACAGATTTATTAATATAACTTTATTTTTAAAACGAGAAAACCTTCTGTATTGAAATGAAACTTCTACTAATTAAAGTTTTTATATTGAGAAGTTTTATGGCCTTTCAATTAAATAATACTCGCTTGAACTTAATAAAAATATAATAAATTGTATTTTATAACTTCTAATTCTGTTTTGACTACCACGAAATTGTCAACAGTAGAGAAAATAAATACAACAACATATAATTTACGAGGCAAATGATATTAGAAGTAATTTTAGAAGACATCAAAAGTAATTCCAGGACCTTTTTAATGTCTTTCCAAAGCCTGAGGGTCGGATATTAATAACAATATAAGTAATAGGTTCTGCCTTGTTTACAATTTCCTTAACTATGAGCTCGATTCGACGCGCTTTCGATCCAGTCAGAATTAAGGGCCCGTATAATGAAGCACAATAACAATGAATAATTCATAAAGCTCTTGTTTACATCTGGTAGGTATTAGTTGGGCGTGGCTCTTTATGAGTCTTACAAACTGAATGCACTAAAGACTTGCTAATGCTAACTACAAGACAAACCTTTTGTACTTTCTATCTGAATCTCAATTATGTGGTATTAAGGTCATAACGAGATGTGTGTTAATTTTCATTGAATGGAAGAAAGTTGCACTACATGAGGACAGTGCCACATAATTTATAAAGCATTGTAATTTAGCGTGAGGATATGTTTGTATGTCTAGAATATCTATAAATTGTGTTGAAACTCTTACAGAAATCATAATATGTATCTACGTACTAATAAGAACACTAGAGTAGAGTTCAGTAGAGCTCATGGCATGTGTCCTTAATAAACAAACAAGTTCACAAAATTACCGATTACGTTACTTGTAAAACTTGTCCATAGACTCGCCGACACGGAAACGTGTTAATTTTTGGGTTACCATTACCAGCTTTAGGTTACAAGTAAATCTAGTTCGAACTGGATAATTATAGTATTACGAAAGACCGTTCGATATATGGATATAGTTTCGATACTTCAGACGGCCGAGACGAGAGCTCTCAAGCAACGTGCGGTAAAACTCAAAGTATAAATAAACTGCGGTATAATGTAACACCACAGACCCACAGACAGTAACAATTTTCCCCGAGCTAGACGATGTTCGCCCTACTCATTAAGTAATTATCGTACAATTTTTTTATGGCTCTCAGGTAAAAGAGGCTGGTAATTTAAAGCTAAATTGATGTTTTGTCTCTTTAGCGGCGTAGTATGAGACGGTGTAGAAAAATATCAATGGGATTCGTTATTTTTTTAAAGTGAAAAGCTTTACATTTTTAACCTGCGACCGATCGACGGAGAGCGTGTTATAGGTTTGACTGTTTGACACGTTTGTCTGTCAGTCTGTTGATAATGATGATCCGATTTGGACCCGGGGTTTTTAATTTAAGAATGTATATTCAGTCCCTAGATTTTAAAAATTCAGTTCCGCTACCCTTCCTCACCCCGTCTAGAAGTTCACGTAACAGTTTCCCGCATAGTTTCCGGCTTGTCAATATATGACATTTCTGTTTTCCCAATTACAGACGAACAGAATTGTGATGATTTTCAGGAGTGGCACTAATAGCTATGAAAATCCTGTGACACAATGTGTTTAGTTTGTGGCAAAAAACGGAACTATAAGTATAATTACTTATAGTTCCGTTTTTTGCCACAAACTAAACACATTGTGTCAATCTGTAAGTATAGTTAATATCATTATCATGCATGACATATTCTTTAAAAATGGCATCAAACAACACACATGAAGTACAACTCAAAAGAAAAGTGTTAGTTTATTTCTTACGATTAAATGTTATAACTATAGCCGTGTAAGTATTTTTAGGAAGAAACTGTTTTAACAACCCTCCATAAATAAACTTATAATGTCACTCGCAGTCTAGTCGCATTTATAATCTACCTACACGGTAAAAGTTCTTAAATTATTAACTCTTAGTTATTCTGCAAGTGATAGATATTGTTTTTGATATTTACGTACTTACTATAAATTAAAATGTAAAAAATATATCAATTTCATTTAGTAGGTAGGTATGCAGTATGCTTCAGCCTTAGGCTTCAGCGGATAATAGAAATTCTTAACTATGGTTTTGTATGGAAATATCTATTACCTAAGGTATTGTCAAGGGATTAAGATTATAAACCTATCCTAGGAAGAGATGTTAACGATAAGTACTTTTTAAAGATAAATCAGTGGCAGTGGGCCGGCCGGTCACATCTGTCGCAGAACCGACAACCGCTGGGGTAGACGAGTTCTGGAGTGGAGACCGCGTTTGGGCAAACGTAGTGTGGGACGCCCCCTGCTAGATGGAGCGACAATCTGCGCAAGGTGGCTGGGAGCGACTGGATGAGAAGAGCTGAAAATCGGGCTCAATGGCGCGCCCTGGGAGAGGTCTATGTCCAGCAGTGGACTAGAGTAGGTTGTTATATATTAGTTACGACCAACAATAGTATTAAAAAGTAAGGTTTTTGTCATAAAAATTGGACCAGTGGTTGCCAAAATCTTGGAGTATCTTTAATGTCAGATGGGATCCCTGGAACGGTAATAGTAGATGGTTCGAGTTTGAGTTCAAATGTTTAGTACCATGGAGCCCTTCCCACATCTGGAACCTCAAGAACCTCATGATGACCAGGAAAAAGTAAGGGGATCTTCACAATGGTATCCGGGGGTTATTTAAATTTTAAATTAAGAGTTATTTATACTGTCATATTTCGAGTCATCCAGTCTCCATATTTTTTTAAGAAGTCCCTGTTTATTGACTGACAATATCACCCAACAAAACATTATTTTCATTTTCTATGAAAATAGCATGTGTAACTTGGTACCATGTGCAGTACATGTTCATGGAGGTTCCACTATGTATTCAGTTCACTATACCGATACACAGAGTTTATGTACTACATAAATTCTGCCCATGTACACATTTCATTGCACGTTTACCAATGGATTATACAGTTCTACTCTACTATAAATATTCAATGAACGTACAAATATGAAACGGTCGCAATGTTTTCAGATACGTGAGCTGGTGGAAGGTGTAATGGTATCAGTGTAATGGGGCCACAAAACGAGCGGTGTCGCGTACTTGACGCGATAGTGCATCGCTCTGGTAATATCAACAGCATTCAATGCTGCATGAGCATTGAACTGCGCGACTCCATTTAGATTATGAAATGTGAAACTTATGATTATGAGCCTTGTGAGGTACATAGAGTATGCAGTTCAACTGGAAATATGGAAGTTGTAAGGTGGTGTAACTGTGCAGAGTCGGCCTGGGGCGGTACAAGAGTGGTACCTACCACCGTTTACCTATTTCTGCCGCAAAGCAGCAATGCTGGCATTGCTGTGTTTCGGTTTGAAGGGTAAGAGAGTCAGCGTAATTACCGGCACATGAGGCACATCATCTAAGTTGTTAACCACTAACATTAGGGTATCGTAAAGGGGGCACTGAGATAATTTTTTTAACAGTAAATTAGCGATTTCTTAGTTTTTTTGCCTAACAACACTATGGCCGTCGTTTTGCTTGTTAAAATTAATTTATAGATACTAATTCTTAAAGTTAATTTCATTGAGAATTCTGTTCCTACTCCTAGAAAAATAATACATATAGCCAGTAAATCGTGTCATCATGAAATACACCAGAATTTCACGTTTCAAGTAAGTAGGTAGACCTCACAAACCAGCTAATTGCTCGCCTCTAACTAGGCTTCAGCAACATACCGGCAACGGTATTGCAAGAACAGGATGTTCAGAAATTAGTGTCGACACTATTGAATCACACTGTAGCTAAAAGAGAATGAAATCGATTACTGTGACCGACCTTGTCGGCGGAGAATAGAGTTCGATTGAACTCACTCGCGGTTGACAATGCAAGGTTCGAAATTATCTAATTTAAAAATTAATTATGATTTCCTTTTATTTAGGACAATTACATTTCAATAATGTCCTTCATTGTCAGTACTTAATAATAGGTGTAGTATATGTGGTTGTGAATTAACTGGTAGTTTTTAATGCACTTACTAAAATTTTATTAAAATGTTAGGAAAAATTTCCGAAAGCTTTCCTTCCAAGATCTGATCTGTTTAGGTATGTATACCTAAACAGATCTCTCCGGATTTTCGGTTTATTACAACTGAATACCAAAATATCAACACAATAGCACCTGGCTAGATAGACGCTAAATAAAGAAGAACCTAAAATTACATTATAGTTTTAATTTAATTTAATCTTTTAATCGTTATTACCTTAGTTTTAATCTGTTTCATAAATAAATAAGTAACCGACCTATATTTATTTTACATCAATTTAAAACCTTTTAGCCTCAACCAAATCCTTAAACCCATAGAAGCTAAATAAAGCAGCACTCACATGCATCATAAGTCCGTTGTAAGGCAGTAGCCGTCACTAGCACGAGAACATTACAGGTCCTGGGTCACGTACGACCTCCTTGTTTATGTTTACCACCGGCTAATTTTAAAAAACTCGGGAGTTCTGGAATACTGACGTCCGTTTACGGACGCGGCCCGGCGAGGACTGTGCGGCGCTCGCGTCACCTCGCGTTGAACCGCCGCCCGACCTGCGCGGACGCAATCGGCGTCGGCGGTGATCCCGCCCGCCCTTCGCGTGATGGGAATATATCAGTGTCACATTTTTCGACTGATTTATAAGTGTATCTCGAGATATTATAATGAGCGATGTTTGGGTATTTTATAGGATAATAATAATAGTTGTATGGTTTCCAAAACTAATGTTTAACAAAAAAGTTAACCTAGAGTGCATAGGTATAAAAGTGCTCAATAAAGTAATCCACATTACCTATAATAAAACAACTTGAGTTTATAAATATAACTTTTAGTTTTGTTGAAGAATTTGTATGACTGATTGATCCCCTGTATAAAACAGAAAGCAGTAAGTAAGAAATAGGCCACAGAATTGATTTTATCAACAAAAAGTAAAAGTTGATATCTAGCTTTTTATAACAATACCTACCATAATTTATAGTAGCAATAAAACATTGCAGCACAGTTTGATATCTATCAAAAGCATCAAACAAATGGCTGTCCTATAAATCGGTGCTTGCAAAAAGACCCTGCACGTATCCTACCATCAGAGCTGTAAGAGATACAATCAATAGGTCAATGTTCGAATGACAAAAAGCGTATAAATCATCCGTGTAACATATCAATGCAGTAGTAATGTAAGAGTAATATAATAACAAAAGAGTGTCGTGAATCGTGATTGCGGCAGAGCGGGTGGCACGCGCAGCGGCAATCAGCGATAGGAACCGGCGGCGCGGCGGTCGCCTGCGTGAGTACAGGCTGGAAGTAGACTGTGTCACTTCACTACTCAGTTTTATAACACATTCACACGACTAATCAATCATACTGCACGTACGTCTCAGCAGATCTAGACTCGCAAATTATTTCACAAATCATTGACCAACATATTACGTACGTATATTTTTCAAGAAAATAATATACAATTTACCTTACAGGATAATTACACTGACCAACATTAAAATTTCAATTTCAGTCTGTGTTGTTCTAATATTTCTAATTCCCTTCAAACTCAATAGAATTGTTTCATGTAAAGCTAATTTTCTTAAGGCAAAAACAAACTAAAGTCAAGTTCATATTTCAGCTAAATCGGAAAAAAATATTGTAGACCCATGACCATACAAAATGACTAACAGCTAATTGTAGAATAGTATCAACTCATTTAGTAAAAATAGCTATAGCCACAATTATAATTACGCCCATAGCTGTCTTGATTTACATAACACCGAGTGGCTTATAATTTGGCGCTAATAATGGTGTCGAAACTTCCGACAAGTTGTAAACTTGCGACAGACTCCTAATATTGGTTGTCAACCTTGTTAGTTGAATACTCGTAACGTTTGTTAGGTAATACGTTTTTAAAATACAATGCTATCGCTATCACACAAGCTGACAGTTTAATCTTCAGGAGGATATGTTGACATTTAGCTGACAAATATTGCTTTAAAATTCGTACTGTGTCAGATACTCTACTCATAAAACGCAGCCTGCATACAGACTGCGAGTTCGAGTTCACTTTGCGAAGCGCAACTCTCATTTTGGGTGTGGCATTCGACCTAAATAAGTGTAATTTAATAATGAAGAGATGTTTCTTCGGCAGAGTAACCTAAATTCGTCGACCCCAACTGTGTCCGATTGAATTAAACCAGTTAAATTATATCATTGGTCGTCTGTCGTCGGTAACTCGATTACTGGCGCACGCTACGCTCCGCTGAGGAATGCCACGATTGATGCCCAATTTTCTTTTTAAGTCCTGATGGTTGGGGCCACTTTAAATGCTTTCTATTGACTTTTAATGGACAGCTTTATCACGAAGTTGATAATTTTCTTTTAGCTAAATGTTATTTGAGTACATCACAGCTTATAACATTCTTTCGTGTGAAATATAACATCATTTATCAACATCACCTTCTTCTTCTAAGTCGTTTTCCTCATTGCTGAGGGTCGTGATTATTCTAAGGTATTAATCACATAGAACGACTCTCGTGGCATATTTTAATGGGGTGGTTTGCCATTGCCTTCCCCACTGGTTATCTCGGTATGCAGGTTTCCTCACGATGTTTTCCTTCACCGTCGGTAAATGTACGTAAGGGTTTCGAAAAAACCGAAAAACTCATTGGTACATGACATTGCCTGGTTTCGAACTCGGACCTCCCATATGGGAGTCCGACGTCCTAGTCACGACGCCACCGACGCTCTTATTACCTCTCAACATCACCTTACGAACACCTAAAATATGCCTTGGATCCTCAATATGTATGTTGAATTTCTCTACTCACATATAAAATATTCTAAGCAACTAACGCCACCGTATAATATATTATTATTCAGTTCACGCACATATCCATCCCATAGAAGTACTGGAACATGTGTCATATCCAAACTCGTCAACCGAAGTATATGAGTACCTGCCAACCAACGCAACGCGCTGAATCGACAATACGTAATTAATGCAAATCTGCAGCATTAGCATGTGACACCATAAAGGTGAGATTTGACATGCAGAAATATGAAAGTAAACAGTGAGCAGATTGAATTGAGTTTGTTCGTTGCTAACAATCTTCCACGGTTTTCTTTAAGATCCATTCTTATAATTGATTTAACCAGTTACATTTTCAACACAAGATTGTTATAGTGATATTTATGATCCACGATTGTGGTTCTGATAATCATGACGAAGTGAAGCTGAGAAATCCCTTGAACCGTAATAGATATTCCATAGGTACCGAGTTGGACAGAGGTGGTTATTTTTCGTGCTAAAGTTTCGCGCAGTTTTCCTAGTAAAATTAAAGAAAATATAAGCCAGTTAAAAATACTTTTAATATCTAATGTGAGTTAAGAATATTAAAAAAAAATTATTATAAAAAATATTTATTTTCGGTACGAATCGGGAATAATAATTTATTATTACGTCTTCACATTCTAAATTGTTCAGTTATTTTTGTATGGTTACTGATAGCAACAAAAAATATAATTATTCTTAGTTGCTAATAATAACTGTTATAGACATATAACTGCACTAGATGAAAAAGTGGAGTTTTATTTACAAATTAGTAATTTATGTTCACTACTAATCCATTTCATTTTCTTAAATTACACAAAACAGTCTACCAGAATGATTTTTTTCCCACATTGTTAGAACAGAAAATGAAACGAACGACTATCGCAGAGAGAGCCAAAGCCAAGTAAACGAATGCACGATTTGTTCGTGAAGACGCGCCCTAAGCTAAGTAAGCACATTTGTATAGTAACAACATAAATCGCTTACTATGCTCATTGTAGACAATATTACTACATTTTTGGGTCACGGCATGCAACTTGTGGCACGTGTAGAGTTTTCTAATAGACGACTATATTATGAGCAAAATTCACTGAAACTATACTACTTTCACATTAGGTTGGAAATGTAAGCAGTAAAACTACAATTTATAGAATAGTTTTGCAAGTGCCAAGTTTCTACAGAACTCATAATTAAGTTGTGAAATGACGCGGCTGTCACGATAGTTAAGAAACGCTATCTTTTTAGCACGAAAAGTGTCGTGAACTAGAAGAAGTATACAATAGAAGTAGGTACTTATTTATAGATGTGGACAAGATTAGTATGCTGCTTAATTTTGCGAAACGGAATTGTTTTTTTTTACACAACAATATTTAGTGGACATGCTACAAGGGTCTACAAGGGTCACAAAAGGTAACAAAATCTAGATTATATAGATCAAATTAGAGACGCAATATATAGAAATGAAATTGAACTTAAATTATTTTTAGATGGCACTATTGTAATTTAAATCATGCTGGAGATGTTAACGCATAAAATGCAAATAGGTAAATCTAAGATAATTAAATATTCAGGTGAAAATCTCAATGTATTACAATTGTAAGCTAGATGTTTGCCTTTCCTTTTCAATAATAACGGTAAATGGTCTCACGAACATAACAAAACTTGCCGAAACGATTCCAGAAAATAGGTCGGTCTAATGAGCCTCCTAGAGCGGAGTTATTTGAGAGATATTATCCAATTTTCCGTTCTCCGTCCATTATATGAATGGCTCCTGCATGGGGCGCTGTGAGGCGCACGCAGGCTGTGCCGCCAAGCGTGCGTGATCGCTGCGCGGGCGCCGCCGCACGCGATTCCACCGTACTCTTGAAATCAATCCTCTTTTGTTGTTTAGCTATACACAGTATGTTGATATAAGGTATCAGATTATGTTATATGTATATTCGATAACGCTCTCGTATATGATCAATGATCATTAAGGATAACATGTGCTTTTTCAACGTTTTTTTGTTTGTTTTGCTTTTAGTTTCATAAAATAGATACTTTACCTACAAGTAACAACACTTAACAATTGTTAAGTATTTTAACTATGAAGAGAGCTTTATGTTTCTCAACAAACAAAATTGTCATTAAATTCTTTGGCAGGTTATGAATATATACTCTTAAATCAACACACTGTATAAGTAGGTATAGGTACCTAATCGAGTCTTATATTAATTCTATTGTTTCGTATAGTTCAGGGTCTGTCAGTCAGATCAGTTCTATTTGCTCGTTTAGTGATGAGTCACGACGTCCAATCTGAACATTATCTCGGGCACTTGTTCCATTAACCTCATCATATTCGCAACGTTCCTTTTGTTTCGAACAATTTACTGTAACTTTTTTCAATGTCATGTTGTCCGCGTTTCCTCGGGAGGATGAGATTCCATATTAGATTTACAATAAAGGAGGCGTGTCGATATCTTCACCATTTAGAGACCATTGGTCCCCATTGTTTCTTGTTTATGCAAAAGTACCGTTTTATCGTCCCACTGTCCTCCCATCAGGCTTTTGTTTTGCCGCTTGCCCTCTATTCTGTACGCCCGTAGTAATTGAATGTTAGATAAACTGTTTATTGGAATTCACGGACAAGTATCACGGAGAAAATATCTAAAGTTTACTGTACTAAGTTACTACACACATTTAAAATATTGTACCTACGAGTATACTACGGCCCTTAGTGTTGATATGAAAATGAAGTCTGTCTTCTCTTGGCATACATAACGTACAGTAATAATGTACGGGTGTTTCATAAAAAATACTTTCGTAGAGTAATAAGTACTCAAGTAACGATTTTATTTACTTTTTAATATTCAATAATGTATACATCAGTGTAATAAATAAATATGAATACATTGAAATATGTCTGCTTTCCTTTTTATATGGCAATTACGGCCCACAATCCCTTATTCCTTTCACTCGGGACAATGGAATTATCAATAAGTAGTTACTTTTTTTACGAAGCTATTTTACTTCCCTCGGTGTTAAAATTATCTTAATACGCTCAGACGAAAACTCTCTATTTATTCATTACTTATTATCCAAGGGTTAACTTTCTCTCATAAATATGTCTACTTAACAGGAAAACAAAGATTAAAACGTTACATAACAGATTAAGTAAATTATGATTTATAGTCTTAATAAAAAAGGATTTTCAAAAAGCACTAAGAAGCTTTTATAATACCAGTAATAACCATTTCATATTTCAGTTCACAAGGTTCGGTTTTAAGTTTCTAACACAGGAAGTATCGAATACAAATAAGGTAATAAAACACTTTAAACAAATAAAATTTAATAGTCGAGTATGTAAGCTTATATTAAGGCAAAACCCCTCATCGAAATGCAGCGTGGATGCGCTTGGGCATTACCGATGCGTGATGAGTGGCTTCCACCGCGGCACTACCCATTGTTTACCAACTTAAACGCATACTAATCGCCTTGTCAAGGTCAAATTTATGCTCTATTACCTTCGTGATAAAACAACTCATCTGTTTTTGAAATGTAAAGTAACATTGTGTAGTACCCACGGCCACACGGGCCGCCATCGATATGCCCATTTCAGGGAGTTTGGTCACGATCGTACGCACCAGCACGCCACTTTAGAAGGGCTATCGACGTTGACCGATGGTTATGACGTTAGAATAACTTTGAATGGAATAATTAGCCCTTGAATACAAAAGGCAAATAAGACAATACAGAAGATATTATAAATACTAATTTCTATTGTATTTAACCGACCGCGGCTTCTTATATGTTTCATTGCATCTTAAGAACGTGCTAAGAAAGTTAAAACGATCGGTTCCAAAAATGTTGGTACAGCATCCCAAATCATTGGTTATTAATAATAAGATTTTAAGTAAGGTACAATCAGATAAATGTGCTAGTAGAATGGTTACTTCTTACGTAAGCTGACAAAACCACGTTTGCTGATTGCGGTGATATCTAGTGGTATCTTATTACGAGGGAGAAGAGTTTGATACGCATCAACATTTCAGTAAACGTGCCGAAACTTTTCGTTGTAAATATTTTGTTAACGATGAGGCTCGATACTGTCTAGAATGGAATGCCGATTTGTACAGATCCATATAACCATAAATTACCATTCGATTCAATAAGTAACGACTCTTTACTAATGGGCAAAAAAGATTATCATTAGTAACATTACACATTATACCATCATTAATATGAATATTGAACTATTGAAGTCTTAATAAAGATGTCACTTATATATATTATGTATTTATTACAAAGATTCCGCTTTTTAAAGAAATTTTTAAAAATAGTTTTGTATTCTCATATTGAAACAATAAGAAACAAGTGGCCACTTTTGACAGTTTCACTTTTTGTTTCTTATTGTTTCAATATAAGAATACAAAACTATTTTTAAAAATTTCGTCTTCATTCGTGGAACCTTTATACCAGACACTTTTTTTAAATGCCTTAATTAATTGATATGATTTTTTTTCGATTGGCGGCGCTACTTTGCGCAATGCCTCGTCTTAACTAACAAAGTACCCGTTGACCCAATGACGTATCGCACGTTATTGAATAACAATTATCTCGGTATGAGATAACGGCTTGTCACGAAGCCGCCGTTAGGGCCATTAGCTGATGACTTTCTAGATACGAACGGCCCCTACCCTGTCCACCGCGGGCCTTAATTGGCGAATATTTCAGCTAATGTGGCACTTAGCGTACTGATTTGCCTGTTATGTTAGATGAGAAAGCATGATTCAACTCGGGTTTCCCGTATCGTTAAAGTCTTAACCAAAAAAATATATGTTTCAGACTTCCCCACTCCAAGAAATAAACCAAATTGTCAGTAACTATTAAAGATTTATGACTCAATTGTTACAATTTCTGTTGTCAATTGTTCCTGGCTCTATTGTTATTTTTGTACCTACTGACTTGAACCACAAGAGTTATACTTATATTATAGGAATGATCGCTGCGGTTGATAGAACTATTTATAATCCAAATGTAACCATTGCATCATGGTAATAACTCCAGAAATATTACCATCTCCCGCCAGGTATATTATGGTGATGAGGTCATTCGTTCCGACCTATCTTTCAGAGTGAATTATAATTTTCGTGTCGGTTAAGAAGCCACATATAAATCTTGGGCAGGCAAAGGGATCACTTTCACTTTGAGATGAAATCGAGATCGGAATGAAACTGTCTGGGAACGATAAATTAACAACACAAATATGTGTAATCGGTATGTTATGTAGAAAGTAATTACTTAAATGTTGAATGACTTGGATTGAGAAATCGGTGTAGTGAAAATGCGCAAAAATAAAATGTTACAGTATTTTGTGTTTTTTTTTTGTTTTTTGTTTTTTTTTTTTTTTTAAAGTGTTTCTATCTATCTATCTATCTATTTTGAGATTATAAGTAAATCAAATATAAATTAAAGTTTCCAAGTTCATTTTGAATTTGCGGATTTATGAAGTGAATTCCATATTATATTTTTATTAAATTCAAGAGACCTTTACTTACCTGGACAAGCAAAATTAATCTTACACCGCAGAAGAAATAATGAAAATTACACAATGTTGTCATTAACATTATGTAAGACACCGCTATTGGGTTGAAAATAATGGTGTCCGAGATAAGATCTCCAATATTCGAGGAATTTTTAAAGAACCAGACGTGACTTATGCTCAACCTACCCGAAACAAAACCAGAATTACGTAATGAACAACTATATACTTTAACAAGGTAGAGAATGAGGTAACGATTGTTAATACAGGGTACAAAAACTACCTACGTGGGTTGTCCTTTTACAGCAAGTGAAGTGGAATATTCGTACATAAGCCCTTTCTTGAAACCTAGTTAGTATGATTTGTTTGGATCCTAGAAAATTAATGTTGTCTTACTGTTAATTTATTTCTTGTTCGAATAGCCTAACTAACAAAATGGATGAGCGCAGATCAATGTAATTTACATTTAAACAATTAAACATCTAAGGTGACTGAATTAGGTACAAATCAATAGTACGAAGCGTCATTACAGTATTTTAAATAACACCATAAGAGGTGTACGCAGCAACAGCATCACAAATGATTGCCGGGGGGCATCACGAGCCCCTTACGAGACCATTACATAACCGCTGTAATAGATAATGCATAATACTAATGAGAAGCGATGTTCAAATATATTAGGCACTCTGTCTCGCTCGTTTTGTCTTAATCGCCGCTATGATTGAGTGAGACAAATTAGATAAGCGCATTACACAGATAACTCTGAAACTTTCACTTTAAGGGCAACATTAGTTATTTTTATATGAATCTACGGCTAGTGATGCCTCAGTAAAAGACAGTAAAATGTTACAGATAATTGGAACAGCATACAATTCGGAGGGCAACATGAGTCTTTCATTTAAAAATATAGTAATCCAAAATTAGACGTTCGGTTGATGATTATCATTTTCAATTCTGTATTGAGTAGGTACATAAAGTGTTTTCGAAGTTTTTTTTTTATTTATCATTTGTAAGCCCTGCACTTCTCTTTTATTAATTGAACTCTAATTGATGCAACAAATCTATTAATCAACAAAGTAAATTAAAGCAAAACTAAATCAAATGTTAGGACGATTTAGTGTTAACTAACATTAAGATTACAATACATGATTTACCCATTCCCATTAGATTCGTAATTAATGTACTATTTGATGTGTTAGTAAATATAAGTTGATGATGATTAAATGAGCTAGTTTAAGAGTCTACTTTATACCTATTAAGTTACACAATAAATGCGGTAATTATCACGGAGTTAATTAAGGTAAAAAGCGGGAGAAAAGCAAAGCGTAACGTTTAAACTGGCGTGTTATGCAATGTAGGGTTTTTGCGCACATTTCGTCACTCGCGGGGACAGTTGCCGATTATGCGCGCAATTAACAGCGTGGTTGCGGTCCTAAGGGCATACACGCATGAGCGGGTCGTAACTGCTGTAGGAACTATGTGAGGACATGGAATGACGTAATGTCAGTTGTATGAAAGGGAAAAGGGAAGATCTTCCACCAGGCGGAGTGTTGTGCCTGGTGACCAGATGTCATGGTCCAGCGATGGATGATTGGAACTCGTATTTATGCGAAGTCCCAGGAAAATTTCGATAGCGCGTTCTACACCGATGTGAGTAGGTACTAATCGTAGTGGCGCGTGGTGCGTCGACACACTGCTATACATGCGGTGAAGGGGAACGACTGATTCCCGCAGTGATTAACCGAAATAATTTTAGGTATTTTTGTTAAAAATATATAAAAAAAAGAACATTCATACATACATAAACTCTCACGTCCAAAATCCCCGAGGGGGAGACAGAGGAACCACCTTCAATCACAGGCAGTACCCACTTTTCGCCGTATGATTTGGTGGGTAAACGTGATAGATGGCGAGCCTACCGCCGCCGTCTACTAGGTATAAAATATTATAGTTAATAGTAATAGGAAAAGAAAAACGACCTTTTCGTCCTAAGTAGATCGCTTGTACTTTTCAAGATATTGTTTTGTTTTGTGCTTAATACCTACAGAACATAGTTATATGGGAAACATAACCAAATGTTATTTTAAAATCAGTTTTGAGAGATTTATTGGGAACGCACCCTAAACCCGAGCTGCGCCCGCGCCCCGCGCATGTCACTCGGCGACATGTGTGACGCGCATAGCTTAGCAAAAACCGCGCCAAGCTTTTCCAGTAATTTCGTAACCCCGCAATTATTTCGCGTTTACGGACAAAGTGGTGGTTTATTTTAAAAGGTACTTTATCTTATGTCGCGTTTTATTGTCACTTTCAACAGAATTTAAGTATTTATTCGTGGAAAATGATGTAGCACGTTAGGTAAATACTTGTTTATTTTCTTCGTATGTTTTTTTATTTATTTTTCTATTACATTTTCTATAGCATTCCAAATATTTTCTGAACTCCCCAATAGCTCTTATCATGCATTCCTTCAAACTTTCACTGATAATGCTCTGGAATGAGCTGGAAATTACTATTATATCTTACCATTCGACCCCGGAGCATTTCTAATCGAAATAATAACCTCTCTCCATATTAATTACGTCCTAGACTTTCTAACAGTAGAGATAAATAGCGGCGTCGTAGCGTAGAGTAGTCGTTTGTAATAGGGGCCTGTAATGAGACAGCGATGGGCATCTACTCAAATGGATGAGTGCACTCATCGAATATAAGATTTCATGTTTACGTAGGACTTACTCGTAGAAGCACCTACCTGAATCGTGTTGAGAATTTATAGTAATATCTAAAATGACCAGTCTCTGACGCATTGAAATAAAGTCGCAGACGTAACTGCGAACGTTCGCGCAGCATTCAGTTTCGTAGATCAATTCCAAAATAATGTTTGAGTGACTGATAGAAGAACTAGGACATCTTATCTTATCTTATGACAGGGGGCCAGGGATAACCCCAGCGGCACTTCGACCCTCAGGGATCTTTTTTTTTTAAATTAATGGCCATCAGGGATTTTTTGTGCTCACCCCTTAGCTTGGTCTCCTTCCTGTTCCTTAAAGATGCTTTGCATCAAGGACGCTGTATATCTTACAGGAAGGAGCCTATAGTCTTCTGGTTTCAGGTAGGCGACCCCCAGAAGACTCATACGCCCTCCAACCAGCGAGTCACATTCGCACAGCAAGTGTTCTATTGACTCAACGTTGTCCACAGAACTAGGACATAATAATACACAGCTTGTATCGAAAAATGCTGACTACGATGATAATTCAGGCTAAGAGTAAAAAATACTAAAACATATACAGCATAGCTTTCCGTAGCATACGCATGACTATTTTATGGAAAAATCAGAAAATAACAGTGGGTTGGGTAATAGAAATGTAATTCAAGAGAAAACCTATGCAGTTTACATCTTACTTATGACGCTTTTTATACCTATGACTTCAATGCGTACAGGTACTTAAATGAAGCTATTAACAGAACATTATGCGATGCAAGTCACGCGAGTTCCCAAGAGAATTACTGTGCTGTGCGCTTCTATAACAATGATATTATGCTGGATGTTGATAATAAACAGTGTCTAGCATAGCGTGGCCAAGGCTGGTAACGACTCGATTATGTGCTGTCCTCAACACAGCAGTCATTTGTTTTTCACTATATGCACGAACTATTTCAGTTTCTAGTCATCTAGAGTTGGTTTTCTTTTGTAGAGAGTGTAAACAACGTGATTTTCTATGAATTTGATGAATGAAAATATCCTACATGAGTGAATACGTATGTATTTACTTAATGTTATTCACTCTATGTCTTATACTACGTAAGTACTCGTAGACAGAGATATAGAGATATAGATATCTATCTTGGCTCCCCTTTACGCCTAATAAGTTCTGAATATTTTTTCTCTTACGAAATTTCAGTTAATACTCCATCTTACCCTCTATGTAAATCTCCTCGATTGTGAAGATGTAAATGCTTACCTGAAAGAAAAGAAAAATATTTAATTAACGACATGTTTAGCAAGTTTGAGAGCGTGAGTGGCGTAGTGGCTAGGTATGCCATACTTCTATGGAGGAGGTCCGGGTTCGAAACCAATGTCATGTACCAATGAGATTTTCGAATATTTCCGAAGGCATCTGGCCATGGCCCGTACCCCCTTATGCAAGGGGAGGTCTGTGTCCCAATATTGGAGCCGTCAATAGGCAGATGAGATGTAAAAAAAAGGCAAGTCATAAAAGTACCTACCTACCTAGGTATTTATTATATTGCTCGACCTCGAGCAATTACTTACCTAATTGATTATTATTTTAGTTCTTTATTTAGGAATTTTCACACGAAACGCAACTTGCTGTCGCGAATTAGTCCATGTTTCGATTGCGAACGAAAATACACTAATATAATATTATTCCGAGATGTTATATTGACTTCAATAGTTAAGTAAACCATTAGTAATAGTTTATCCACGAGTATATGCATTTATGTTACTTATCTAAAAACTGAGAGATGTTTTCGTTGCTATTGCTGCCGTGTTTTAGATTGCTAAAGAGTTTAATCATCGGTGTGGCAACGGAGAACTGCATCCGCCGTGTCGCGTGTATGGTCCGCGTGACAGACACATGTCGCGCGGCTACATCACGTGTGTAACTAGCTTAATGTATGCCTAGGTCTCATTATGCGTCATAATGAAACCTATGTAGACGACGATCCACAATCTAAGGAAAAATTTCTTAATAACTCAAGGAAAAATTACCAATTTGAAGACATTTTGCAGCAACGTATTGAATGAAAGCAATAGGGTATTTTCAAAGTATCAAATATTAATAAAATGCATTTCATAAAAATTAAGAAAAAAAACAAATTGATGGTAAAAATGTGAAAACAGAATTAAAATTCGTTGAAAAATAAAATAGCTACAGGCAATCAAAAAATCAGACGATAGAGAAAACGGCAATGGAAAATTATGACGTCACTGTTCCCTAGTGCCATATAAGCAGGTCCTGGCTATGTATGGCTACATTTAATAATAATAAATTCTTTATTCAGGCACGCGTCCCAATAGGTACTATTTAAAGGACTGTTTTGCTAAAAAGGGACAGAGCATCTCTCCAGTACTAACTTACTAATATTAGTTTAATTGAGATATCAAAAAACTAATTTTAGATCCTGCTTCTGGATGTCCATGCAAGTTGTTTGATGCAATAAAAAAATTAGGTTAATTAATACTGGTCGCGCCAAGCGCTTGATTTTATAAAATGCATACCTACCGGCTAATGCGTGGTCATTCTCCCTGTCATCTTACCTATACCTTCATACGCACGTTATCGCCTGATGTGACGTCACCGCGTCCGGCTTTAACTATTGGTCGTTAACCGACCAGTTGGACTTCGACAGCTGATTTGATCGCATTATCTGTAACCGCTCTCGCTAATTGCTTAATTTACCGCTTTTTGAATATCTGAAACCCGCTGAAATCTATGTGCTATGTGTGGTGGACTATGTGTGATGCCTGGACATTGCCCGTGAAAGTTCCTGCAGGAAGTGCTGTCAACGAAGCCTAGACGACTGCCACGCCGGGTGTCCACAGGTCAGTGCGTATCCTAAGAATAAGTAATCTTTCCTTGTGTTCCAGAGCTTATTCTATTTTCAAATTCCTAGCCTGACTACGCAAAAGGCATTTAGGTATTGCATTTTATAATTAACAATTTTTTATACAACCGCTATCCCGCGCGAGCCCCTGGCTCACTCATTTTTGGTCCTTCGAGTCGAATATTGAATCATATTCTACGTATTACGTCCCTTATCATATTTAATATATTTATACCGCTATTTTATTCTCCGCTGATTTATTTTATTTTATACAAATCCGCTGTTACTGCCCGCTGTTTCACCTACCCGCTTATATTTACTGCCCGCTGTTTTACCTACCCGCTTATACTTACCCGCTGTTTTTATAATATTTTATTATAATTAATTCCGCTTTTATTAACATTTATTATTTTATTTAACCGCTAATATCATAATGTCGCTTCCAACAGAAAAGAATTTAAAGCTTCTAGAAGCTACCTGTAATGTATATTTCGAGAGAATGACAAATATTTACGAATTATCACAAACCTTAGAAGATCCTGAAAATATGGAATCATTCATAAATAGTTCTGAGACCGCAGTAGTGATCCGTAGCGAATTTATGACGACTTTAAATGAAATAAATTCATTGCAAATGGATCTAAAACCTAAGTTTATTCCTAATTATCAAAGATTTATTGCCTTAGAAGACTTGTATTGTCGAATAGCCCGAGTCAGATCTAAAATATGCAATAAAACCGAGACTAAACCTGTCAAGGCCGAAGAAAACACTGAGTTTCTTCGTACTAAACCACTGTTAGGTCCTATTCAAATACCTGTATTCAATGGTGATCATAGGTCTTGGCCAATGTTTCACTCCAATTTTAAATCCTTAGTACACGAAAACAACTCACTCACTGATTCCGAAAAACTGTACTACTTAATAGGTAAGTTGGAGGGCAAGGCGCAGGCAATTGTTTCCGGTTTCACTCCCAGTGGAGAAAATTACTCGAGTGTGTATAAGGCTCTCATAGATAAATACGAGGATAAGCGAATGTTGGCTACTAATTATTTAAATAATATTTTTGGTTTAAAAAAGATTACTTCCGCTTCCGCAAGTAACCTTGAACATTTTTCTGATACTTTCAATGCTTCAGTCGCCGCTTTACGAAACCTTAAAATCGAAAACTTAGCTGATTTTATTCTAATGCATGTAGCTTTACAGAAGTTAGACAGCGAAACCGCACGCGCATTCGAAATGAATGTACGAGGTACCAACATTCCTTCCCTAGATAGTCTAATTACTTTCACTAATGAACAGGTTAAAATATTACACCGTATTTCTGACACTCCTGCTAATAATAACACGAGTTATAAAAAATCCGCAGATCGATCGAAACCGCAGTTATCTACCTACAATTCTAAACCTCCGCAATCATATGTAAACACCGCTCCCGCGAGTCCCGTGCCGTGTCTGTGTACTAACGATATTCATGAGAATCTATATAAGTGCGCCGATTTCCATAAGCTATCAACTACCGACCGGTTTAAATACGTAAAAGAACATGGATTTTGTGTTAACTGTTTAAGTACACGGCATAGAACTCAATTTTGTAATTCACGTGTTTTCTGTCGTAAATGTAACGGAAAACACCACACCATGCTACACTTTGAACCGCAACCTTCATCAATACCTACACCTAATCATTCGCAACATTCCTCCGCGCATTCCATTCAAAATAATGCATCAGTTGTTAGCAGTGATAAAATGCATAACTCTGCCGGTACACTCGCGCCGACTGACCCGAGCGCAGAGCCGTCAGGTGCGAGCATCTGTGCCTTATCAAAAACCTCAGTGGAAGGGTTTATGAATAGGGAAGCCACGCCCCTAGCTACTGTTGTCTTATTAGCAACTGCAAAAGTGTGCGTATATGACCACACAGGTAACACACACATCGCCCGCTGTTTGTTAGATAGTGCATCTCAAAGTCACTTTGTAACAGAGGAATTTGCCGCTAAATTAGGCCTAATTAAATCACAATCACATTCGCATTCCTTTGTTAAAGGTATAGGTGGGTCTTTAAAGACGATTAAAGGCATGGCGAATCTGCAGTTTTGTTCACGATTTGATAACAGTATTACTTACAATATTGATAGTTTGGTCGTGGACAGGATTACAGATAATTTACCCACCGCTTTGGTAGACACGTCTGTGTTTACCTACTTGAATAACTTGCAACTCGCTGATGATACTTTCATGGTACCGGGGTCAATAGATATTTTGATCGGTGCTTCGCTTCTTCCGCACTTGCTATTATCTAATAAAATAGATAATGCAAACAAATCCGCTCCGCCCGCATTCCAGTCCGTTCTGGGATATATAATAATGGGTTCCGTACCTATAATAAATCCGCCGCATACCTTTGTTACTTGCTGTGCTTATATAGATCAATCGATCAAATTAGTTCTCAAAAAAGGGGAATTGGTAGAAGTCCAATGTAAACCTGCACAGAACCAGGAGGATGTGGAATGCGAGAAATTATTTACAGATGTCATTACCACTCGTGACTCTGCGATTGGTAGATTTACTTCCGCGCTCCCATTTTGTGGAGATTTTACGTCATTAGGAAATTCCTATATGGCCACCCGCAAGCATTTTCACCATTTAGAAAATAAAAAAATATTACCGCAGTTAAAAGAGGCTTACGATGACCTCATTCCTGAGTACTTCGAACAAGGTTTTTTATCACCCGCGCCCGCTACGTTGCGGAACCCTAATTTTCAAGTTGTCTTAGAAAATATTATCGCATCGCACCGCCTTACACCCAAAGTCGAATTTGATAAATCTCAACTGCACAAGATATTAGGGTTGCAATCGAGTTCGACAACCGATTTACTTGATTTGCAAGTAAATACACCTGGCGAAAAGTGCACTAAGTACACGATTCTGTCCACGGTGGCACGGTTGTTTGACTCACTCGGCTTCATCGATCCAGTTGTGTTTCACGCCAAGTCGCTTACTAAGCAACTTTGGTTGTCGAGGATCGACTGGAACGAGCAGCCTCCCGCTGACAATGTCCAGCTCTGGCCACAATCCTGTGCTGAGCTTCCGCCTTTAAATAAAGACCAATTTCCGTGCCATTTAGGAGTGGCAGACGGAACCGCTGTCACCTTAAATGTTTTCAAGGCTAGTAATAGCGAAGCGAATGATGGTATGATTTACCACGCTAATGTTGGTGCGACTTTTATACACGTGTGTGCAAAATACAACGTTTCACCAACGAAAGCAATTTCAGTAACAGAATCTGAGCTGAGCGCCGCTGCTGTAGTGCTGTCGCTATTTCTTCGCTTTGTCTATGACAACTATAACCCGCTTTATAAAATATCTCGAGTATATTCTTTCTCAGACTCGAAGATAACCTTATGCTGGATACCCTCGTCCCCGCACTGCTGGAAAGTTTTTGTGTCCAACATTTCTAATATTCATGAGTATATTCCAGCTACAGACTTAAACCGCGCCGCAGATGTGGAGAACCCTGCAGACAGTCTACCCCGGGTGCTCACTCCAGACAATAATTTAAACCATCCGCTGTTGTATATTGGCCCGCTATGGCTTCAATCTGAGCCTTCACAACGGCCAATTGAGCTTTTCATCGCGACTTCTGGCTCAGAAGTGCCTGAACAGAAAGTCACATTTCTCGCTGTAAACCGAAATGAACACGAAAAACCGGTTTTGTATGTTCTTTCAGAACTAATTTCTTCGTGGTTAATGTTACTGCGATGTATCGTTTATTTTTATCGGTTTTTAAAAGTGTTACCACGCAGATACTCCGCTTGTGTCACTACGACCGACTTACAGTTCCCAGAATTGAAAATTTATTTTGCCGCTAATATTGAAAAGCTACGAAAAGGCAGACTGTGTACGCTTGCCTTTCTTTGTCTAAAACTTTTTTTGGACGAAAATAATTTAAACCGCGTATGGCGACGTGTCGACTATACTTTGGAGTACGATCACTACATTCTGGCGCCGCCCCGCTACCATCATGTGATGGACTTATTAGTCAAATATACGCGCAGGAAACACTGTCACGCAGATCCTAACCTACTCATGTCAATCCTGAAACAGAGGTATTGGACCTTTTCTGCCCACCGCTTGATTCGCAATAGAGTTCCTACGTGGAAATTATGTTTAAAACCGCGTACTAAATTGAAATGCCACGAGATGTCCGACTACAAGGCATGCCGTGTCATACTTGTACTTAAACCATTTAAGTATACAGGTACAGACTTCGCTGAACCTCTGAAGAATCACTCTCAAATATCTTGTCAATTTGTGGACAGAGAGTTGGCTTCTGATTTGAGCTCCGCTTGTGTTTTAGATGTCTTAAAATGCTTTCTCTCCCGCTATGATTCTATTGCGTATCTCTACACTGATAATAGTGGTAATTATTTGGGCATTATAGAAAAGTTGTTTCCTGCTAACGACGGCGCTATCCGTGTAGCGTCCGTTCGCACGGTTAAGGGTTTATACAAGCGACCTGTGGTCAAGCTATGTCCCTTACCCACACAGTAATTATTATTATTTAATATATTCCGCATTCCTTATATTTATTGCATGCTTATTAATTTTACTAACTAATATATTTCATTTTATCATTATTCCGCTATTCTTTTGAAGGTACCCTTCAACCCCGGGTGTAATGGTCGCGCCAAGCGCTTGATTTTATAAAATGCATACCTACCGGCTAATGCGTGGTCATTCTCCCTGTCATCTTACCTATACCTTCATACGCACGTTATCGCCTGATGTGACGTCACCGCGTCCGGCTTTAACTATTGGTCGTTAACCGACCAGTTGGACTTCGACAGCTGATTTGATCGCATTATCTGTAACCGCTCTCGCTAATTGCTTAATTTACCGCTTTTTGAATATCTGAAACCCGCTGAAATCTATGTGCTATGTGTGGTGGACTATGTGTGATGCCTGGACATTGCCCGTGAAAGTTCCTGCAGGAAGTGCTGTCAACGAAGCCTAGACGACTGCCACGCCGGGTGTCCACAGGTCAGTGCGTATCCTAAGAATAAGTAATCTTTCCTTGTGTTCCAGAGCTTATTCTATTTTCAAATTCCTAGCCTGACTACGCAAAAGGCATTTAGGTATTGCATTTTATAATTAACAATTTTTTATACAACCGCTATCCCGCGCGAGCCCCTGGCTCACTCAAATACCCTATTGTAAAAAAATAATTAACAACGTAAGTGAATGAATAGAACACGACGTAAAATATTTTTGATTAAAAAGCATGTTTTATAGACATGACACATACGCTCGTTTATCTGCCCGATCCTCCCCCATCCTAGTGATGTGTCCGAGCCATCGGAGTCGAGCCGCTTTCGTCTCTCCTATAATGTTCGGCTCGTTCACCATCTCTTCTATCTCCCTATTCTTTCTCATCCTCCACCCTCCATCTTCCTTCTTGGCTGGTCCCAGAATCTTCCTCAATATCCTCCTCTCGGTCACCAAGAGTCTGTTTTCTTCCTTTAAGGTTAGTGCAGTTAAACGAGCGTATGTGGGACGCCCTAACGGACGACGTCCGGTCGGACGTCCCAGATACCGCTGGCGCGATGAAGTGGAGAAGGATCTGCGGGAGATCCGGGCGCCTGACTGGCTCGAGACTGCGCAGGAGAGAGAGAGAGCGATGGCGCTCTTTGGTATCGGAGGCCAAGATCCACTACGGGTCGCTGCGCCAGCGGAGTAAGTAAGTAAGTATAGACATGACACATTTATTTCAGTGAAAACGCTTCATAAAAGTAGAGAAAGCCTGAACATTTTGTAATGTAATAAAAACGTTTTACGCGTTTGGACTAAATTTTTAACAAATAACCGTCTCTATAACAACTGGATACAAGTCGTAACTCACGGGGTCGCCGTAAAAAAAGTCTAAATAAAACTTCGAGCATGTCGAGCTTTACTTTTACCGAGAAAATTTCGTAACTTGCAGTCTATTACACGTAAAACATGTTATATTGTGTAATATCTTATAGTAAATATTACGAGTCTTTGTAGAAATAGCATGTTCGCGGCTTGTTGAGTATGTGAGATAATCTGTGTTCTTTATGGCAAGATCAATTATTAAACACATAAAATATAGAGCGGCTAACTCGTGAATAGGCACAAGTTTTGTTTCACGATTTCAATTGGATTAAATCATTAAAAAATAAGAGTGAGATCAAATTAAAAAAATTTCACATATAATAAATTAATAATTATAATGCATGTCAATAAGGTACTTAATTTTTAAATACAAAAATACAATAAATTAAAATAAAAAAAGACTTATGAAAAGCCTTAGTCAAAAATCCCGCCCCGTGTCGACCCTAGCGCAAAGGTCCCCATGACGCTCACGGCATTGCCACGCTGAATCGCCACGGCCAACCTCTGCACCAAGAACGACCCGGAGCGGGGGTCACGGCCCCTCTCTCTCAGGCGACGGCCGACCTCCCTTACAAAATCCTTTGCCTCCGCCCCCCAACAACCTGTCGTTTCAACCGCAAATTGGATTAAATAAATAACTAACTAATTAAATAAAAGACTTCCTAAAAACTTGCTCCGGTACAAAAACAAATTCATATGAGTACTTATTATAATATTTTTATTTACTCTTTATACTATCTGCGTGGTCTTCTTGTCGTGTGGTTCGTTCTTCTTCTAACCACTAAATAAAGATGACGAATGACAATTAATTCTAAACGTATACGGTGCTTACATTAAATAAGCTGACGTTAAAGTTGATATATAAACTAGTATTTTATCAGATTTAACCGAATATGGTAAAGTGATACGTGAGCGGCACCTTTACGCTTAGAAAGTCATAAATATAGTACTGATTTACTGCAGTGGGGCCGGACTCAGGTTATAATGCCTATACGGATGTGGATACGTTATTTTACACGTTAAACGGGTAAACATTAAAGACTATAAACTGCTTTCCTGTTATAGAACTAATACTGGGGGTTTACTCTCACCGCCGAGCGAAAGTAAACTGGCTACTGTGCATACTCGTTGTTTGGTGGTTCCCATGATAGTACCTGCTTCTCTTATCTTGTATCCTCATTGCTGAGTATCATGATCATTTTATGGAAAGCTCATATAAAATGTTTCAGGGACGTTATATTTTCTTAATATGTATAATGCATGCCGTGCCGTATGTAATGAAGTAATGAAACTAACATTATATAGAACTTTTGCTTTCTTTCTTATATGAACTATTGATTGGTAATTTTCTTATTGTATTATCGATACATCTGATATGTTATATATAACAAATCTTGATCATCGACTTCTGTCGTTTACATAAATTTATATAACCGATGTGACAATGTTTTTGCTAAGATGACACCGACCGTCAATTTAAATATTCTAAATAAAGATCAAAGATGACAAAATAACGGCCTACTAACGAGAACTTTACTAGAATATTAACCAAAGCGACGTGCGTAAGTCACCGGTTCTTATGAAATTACAACACCTAGATTCGACGGAAAATACTGCTGTCTGTTAGAGTTGCTGCCAAGAAACTCATAACGCAGTATGTTATTACAAGATCAGCTTTCGATCTCAGCTGCACTCAATACGGTATCAGTAATGTCGTATAAACACAATCAAAGCTAAGACTTAGTTATTCGATATCTTAGCGCTTTGAAAGCCGCCATCGATAACCAAGGGAAGTAAATAACTATCCGCATTGCAGTGTGACGTGTGCACATAAACCGGACGCATCTAATGCAGTTTCTCTTTGGTCGGTAGCAAAGCCGGCGGTCAGTTACACCGCGGGCTAAAGATAGAGAAATTAGCTGCGCAGGAGTGCGCGAGTGAATGCACTCGATCGCCGCGTCCGCGCCCTCACCCCGCCTCCTACCATATACGAACAGGCGTAAACTTCAAGATCGATTACCACTAATTACTGCCCTCTGTTCTAAAGCCTTTACTGAAATATTGGACGGTTATGGATGCAGACACCTCTTCCCTAACAACCGGCGATAATGAACGCATCTTCCTTCACCGTACCGTTAAATTGTAGATTAAGAGCAGAATGAACCTTACTGTTAGCACTCTGATGCGGTTCAAATGGGTACAGTGCGTTGCCCTTGCCCATAGTATTGAAAATAGCACAGTGGTATTGCTGTAGCCATAATTCGGTAGTTTCCAAGTAACACATAAAAATTTCTTAAAAAATAAGAAATAGACATAAATTTATGATTAAATATGAAAACAGAATTAAAATTAGTTGAAAAATAAAATAGCTACATGCAATCAAAAAACAGACGATAGAAAGAAACGGCAATATTACATTATGAGGTCACTGTGTAATAGCGCCATACAAGCAGATTTTGGCTACATATAAAGAACTGTTTTGCTAAAAAGTGACAGAGCATCTCTGATCTGATCTCTGTGAGATATCGAAAAACGAATTTTAGATCCTTCTTCAGGATGTCCATGTAAGTTGATTGATGGAATAATCAAAATTTAGTCAAATATCGAATTGATGCACCAAAACATTGCAAGCAAATGCATTTCTGTTACGATACAAATATTTCACACCAGCTTGTAACACCAGTGTGACTACCAGTACCAGTGCATGTATTGGTAAGCAAGCATACAATTATTTCATAGGATTATCTTTCTATGTTACTGTTGGCTGTCCTAGTTCGTAACTGATTAAAACATCACTGCATTTCCTTTACGAGCCGTAATAAACGGACACGACGCTGTGACGGCGGCGGCGTGTGTTTTAGATCCAATTACAGTAGAGTTTGCACGGAACACTGACAATCACAGGCAAGTACACTTTCCTCGGTTATCCGTCAGTTCTAACTACATACATAGCGTAGAGTCAGATAGACGCCGATTTCAACTCTTTAATCTGACTAAGTACTGTAAGAGAGATCTTAAAGGTTTTTCTGTTTTGAAAACTTTGTGTATGTTATTTTAAAGTGTATGGTTTTCTAACTAAATTTTATTGAGAAACTGAGAAGTAGTTTAAGGAACGATGCTTGTTTGCTTATCGTATGGTTAGTGGCCAGCCTGTTTGTCAGAGGAACGACTATTGTTTTTTCAAAATAAAGATGAAAGAAATAACTAGCAGAATAAAAACTCTCACTAGTTCCACTGGTGGGACCATCGGTATGGTAGAATCATCAGCTGTAAATAATGCACCGAATCTAAGCCTCAAACAAAAACTGAACTGACTGAAGCTAGTAATATCAAACTGGAGTCAATCGGACTAGAGACGTAGACGCCTGTGGTACTTAGAGCCGTGAAAGCAGATTGATCGCCCGATTACACGCCACATGTGCTTATCCTTCACGCTGTACGTGATATTCAATTGTAACTAGATCGCTTTCTCGCCGCGTGACATCTTAATGTGTAGGTTTGTCCGAGACAACGAGTTTATCATTGTTAGTTAATTTGTTGGTATTTTCATAAAGTAAATAACTGAGATTTTCATGCATTTCCGATATCCTTTCACCTATGGCTTGGCCTTTTCTTTCTCATTAAGTTAATAGTTATACGATAGCTACTCATCATAAATATACCCAAGTGAAAATGATCAAAGGTATCCAGAAGCACAGAGAGGTGATGATTTGTCAGACCTATGATATTTCTACAATTTTATTTATTATAGACTATTACTACTATATTGGTTGACTACCAAATTCTTATATTTGTCTCAGATACCAAGTGCTAATTATGTACTAATTTTCTGTAAATATTCCCCGCTACTGTGGAATTATCTTTGATCTTACTTAGCAGGGTATCTGATGGAGAGCTTATAAAGCTAACTGATTATGTATAAGTACTTCACACACTAGAAATGAAATGAACAATGTTTCTCTGTACCACCACAACGGCTATCTCTTCCCATGACGCTACTCTGACAAAGCCATATAATTTGACGAACTTTCTGGAAGCGGATTTAATTACTTATCCCAAGATCAAAAACGATTGTTTTTTTTACCTTATGATAGTTTAAAGTTTTACAGGTTTTAAAGTAATGTACATGTCACAGTATTCAGCCTATTTAATAGGCATACAAAATATTAATGTTTACAATATTAATTTCATAACAAATATCACGACCTTATCGATAATAATAGTAATGTCAGGATTCAGAAATAATAATAATGAATATAATAATAACAATACCTATTTAATATTTATGGTCATTATACTTGTTAATGCTATAGATTGAACGTTCAGGAAGCCATTTTGACAATTTATGCACACAATAATATTATAATACAATTAATACATACAATTAATTATTTACACTACACTATATGTCAAGTATTTCATATTTTATTGGAATAGTCTTGCGTCTTACCAGTCAGGGAAAAAGAAGACCGCGACAGAGGTAAATGGAAACTGCTACAACAATAGAAGAAGCTAGATTAATTATTATCCCTTCATAAATATTAATATGAAGTTCAGCTTAACCTTTTGCAGGAGTGTATAGGACGGATGATAAAACATGGAGGTGGTATGATTCTATGCTGTCAGCCTGAGGTGTACCACCCCTTTATTATTTATCCCGCAAAGCAGCATCTGTGTTTCAGTTTGAAGGTTAAGAGAGCCAGCATAATTACTGGCAATCTATCTAACTCCTCAAGGTTAGCAGCGCATTGAAAAACCTCTAATAACATTATTGTGAGGTGAGATGCCTGTGATGGGCGACGGTAACCACTTACGAGTACCATCCAGAGGCCGGTTTGCTCGTCTGCTTTCCTTATACAATAAAAAAAACATTGATTGTGCCTTTTCCAGTATCATGAACGTCATTGGTAAGGCAAATTAACCCTTTGGGTTTAACAGTGGCACTATTGTGACACGAAACTCATGAGCGGTGCGTCTTGAATCTTGTCGGACAAATCGCTTTCCTCACAAAGCCCATTCACACAAGCTTCTGATAATGAAACATGATAATCAAGTCAGATACTCAGTTAGTGCTCTTAAGGAAGTCGTTGGAATTAATAGCTATTTGTGCTGCTACTGATGCCATAAATTAGTCGTTATTTAGAATACGTATGATTTTTATTAATTTATGATACTTGTATCTATTAAACTTAGCAGATCACAGACCTTATGCACAGAATGTGCTCCCGAAATCAGGATATCTTAGTTATTATAATTATAATAATGTTGTAATGTAATAAAACGACAATGGCTCAAACTCTAGTGGACGAGACTGAAACGCAAACGTCACTGGATCGAATCCACCTTTGGACCATTGGTTTTAGTACAGTTCGAGTAGTTATAGAGAACATTCGTAATGTGTGAAACATTGGCAATGTAATAAAAATCATTATAAGAGATTATGTAGATTGTTACGATGATTGAGGAACAAGTTGAATCTGGTTTGTATAGTGAGATTATTATCGTTAAACTGACGGTATTTTACGGTTGAACGAATGTAACAAAAGGAAGTAAAAGTTCTTACACAACGCTTGTAAAAACATACTGTGTTAGGAAAATACTTAACTAACTTTAAACACGCACCAAGTGATTGATTTGTGACAGCATGCGGAAAATACAAAGTAGGAAAATTGTACCTACCTACCTATCACATTACTCTCTGCTATAATGTAAAGAGCAATATTTGTAAAAGGTATTTTACAGTCCGGACTACTGATACCAGGCCGCTTTGTACGTTAATGTAAAAAATACTGGTCCTATAGTCCTTAGAAAGACCGGCTTCGACGTTTGACAGTAACATTAATATCTCTAGAACCTTTAGACACTAAATGAAAAGGGTAATTTATAAAGTTCTATATTTGAAAACACTTTACAATAAATTATATTTTATCTAGAATTATTATGTGACATTCTAACGGTACGGTAGTTGTAAAGTGCACTGTGAGTTTCTATAAGAATCGGTTCCCAAGTAAATTGCATATTTATGAAGTAAAATGTATAAAAAGAATATGAGCGAGCTTTATGAAATAATATCAAAAAAGCTCAATACAAAGTTTAAGAGATAGCAGTAGTGAGATTATAAGAACCGGATGAAAAATTGAACTTTATCAACCTACCTGCGATAAGTGACAATCAAGAGTATTACATTCGAAAGGTACCTACTTTCAAACGAAAGTGTTGGAAAGAGATCCATAGCAAGTACCGAAACTTCGCAGCAAAACTGTAACCGAAGTTTCCATACAGTGGGAACTAAATCCGCACACTCTGCTGTCATTTACACATCACTAAAATGATCATTACCTACAATTTGCACAGTGGTTTCCATTACGTTCTCAGCATTTGCCTCTTTCAATTATCCATACTCGCATCTCGGGAAGGGTTTAAAGAACAGCCTGAAGCTAGTTTCCTACACGATTATAATGATAGAGAAGTGTGAACATAGGTGGCTGACGCAATTCACTTCAGGGGAAATAAACCGCAACGTTGCATTAACAAATTACATTCGTGATGCATATTTGTATTCCAGTGGTGTAGTGTAGACATGAGTAAGTACCGATGGCACGACTCTATATTATTATAAAATCTTAGGTACGAGTAATTGACAAAATTTGCTATAAAATCATAAAGTAAAATGCGTAGCTACCTAGGTACTTAATCGTAACTAAATAAGTATATTTCAAATGTCATTTGCGTCTATAGCACTTACTACAATTTTTCAAGCTACCGTGATGGCCGACGTGAGTGTGCAATGAAACATGAAATGAACAATACATTATGTTGTTGCAAAATATCTACAGATAATCTAAAAGTCGTACCTATATGAAATAACGGGCTCTATACTAGGGCACCTAAGCTAATGGGCGTCATTAAACAGCGCCACATTATTACAGATTTCCTACTTGTTCCACTTTGGTAATAGGAACCTCTTAGTACCTCGTTATTTCGAACTATTGGCAGTATATTTTATATCAAAACGAGATGAAAGCTATGGCAAGCTATGACCGCTATTTCATCTCCACAGTCGTTACTTTACTTTACTTAAAAGCTCGACGTTCCTATTCTCCATTTTGCAGAAATACATTGTGAATTTCAAAGGATACTGGGTATCAGTACGTACAATGACGAAGAAAAATGGACCTGGACCCAGCATTTTGGTTTTCCACCCAGATGAGGCTAAAGTAGGAATAGAATCCGTAACTCCTTGTATAGGTATACCGACCATGCCGAAGGCGTTTAAGCTTAGATAGAGGTATAATGTATTCAAACCACTAACTTAGCACAGAGCTTCCGCAAAGAACAATTTGCCATTTCAAAGTGCGCATAAAAAGGTAGGAGCAGACAAACAAATGTTATTGTGCCGGCATGACCACAAGTAACGGGTGTGGTTATTACTGGAGGCTTCTAAGGGACGCTGTACTATTGAGTATGTATCAGTGTAGTGCATCTTAAAAACGTGTCTAGAATTTCATATTTGTCCAATTACTGGTCTTTATCGAGCAAAGGCAGACACGAGTATTCGGATAGGATTTACTTATCTCTGCCGCAAAGCAGCAATGAAGGTGTAAGAGAGCCAGTGTAATTACAGGCACATGAGGCACTCCATCTATGTCCTCAAGGTTAGCAGCGCACCGAAATCCCCTAGTAACATCACAGCGAGGTGAATATATACCATCAGATGGCCCGTTTGCTCGTCTGCTCTCCTTATAGAATAAAATAATAATAACTTATCTTGAAGTTGGTGTATTTAAGTGGATCAACTACATGCCTACATGAGGGAACGTAGAGGTACTTCAAGGGCGAATGGTTTCAGAATATTCCATTCATTCATAGTACTGATACTCGTAATAAAAAAAATACTATTGAAATATTCCTGACTGCCAGCCAGTGTGCACTGCCTCTTAACTGCACCTACGAAGATGCGCCTTTCACTCGTGCATCGAAAGTGCAGTGTTGATGCAACGCGAGACCTGTGACCCCAGCGCAATACTGTTTGTTGCATGTTTAGTATGTACCTTAATAATGACTAGTACGTCTCGATTAGCTTCGTTCAAGCTGTAAATTTCTTAATGTGATTGCTTAACTTAGCACTTGCAGGAGATTTTAATTACGTAGATAATTAAGTAGTGTTAAATAAGGTGTAATAAAATAGTGGAGAGAATATGTACTCGTATATCTAGAAAATTAACTTTCGCATTTTATATGGACCTACCTTAAACGTTTTGATTATATCTACACAATTTATTACTTAACTTTATTAGATACTAGTTTTAGTAGTTTGACATTTGTTATAATTAAATTTTTAATTAGTTTTAAGTTTTAATTCGCACACAATATATATTGTTATTCGAAATAAATTGAATTGAATTTAACGATTTTTTTCAATTTAGTCAAACTTCAGTACCTTTATTTATTAGTTTGAATACAAAAAGAGTTCCATCCTAAGGAGTTACATAGTTAAACACCGATTGAGAATCCAACCAGACAGAGAGACCTAACCCTTGTACTTAACATTGCTAGACCAGTTCATTTATATTCCTGTTGCAATAAAATATGCAGCCTATTATGTTTCAAACCACTCTGATAGAGGAAAAATAACTCACGCCCTGAGATAAATCGATGTTAAAATACGTACGGCACAAGAATCGGTCGGATTAATGGTTGACCGGCCTCCTTTGGTTAATAGTGTACGGTTAACCACCTGTCAAATGGTTACCATTTCGCCGGACAAATCGCGGACCACCTACTGGGTTTGCTCGTAAACATGCAAATGCATAACTCGTACGAAGATACCCGTCGATAAACCGACACTAACTCACTCTAACAAAAGTTTGTAATGAAGTGAAAAGTGAAGAAGTTCTATTCTGTATACCCATGGGTGCATGTGAGGGTAGTTGCGCAATTGCAGAAGTGGAATGCAAATAATGCTTAGAAAATTATAGCGACTCTGCATCACCTACGTAATAGGGTAGTTTCTAGGTATCAAATATTAAATACATTTCTTAAAAATTAAGAAATAGTCATAAATTGATGGTCATATGTGAAAACAGAATTAAAATTCGTTGAAAAATAAAATAGCTACAGGCAATTAAAATCAGAACGGTAGAATGAAACGACAATAAGTATTATGACGTCAGTGTTCCCTAGCGCCATACAAGCAGGTCCTGTCTGCATATAAAGGATTATTTTGCTAAAAAGGGACAGAGCATCTCTCCAATACTAACTTTAACCATTAATATCTCTGATGTTAGTTGAGATATCGAAAAATTAATTTCAGATCCTTTAGGATGTCCATGTAAGTCGATTAATGCAATAAATTAATTTGCAGTCATTGAAATTATCCTAAAGTTATTTTTTGTATACCGATGGTATTATCGGTTCATATGAAAATCGCAGGACATTAAATTACCTACTGACTTTTATATCCGAATATGACTATAGAAGTAAAGCGAAACATCAAAATTCTAGTCGGTAACTGCTTATAATAAAGGAATGCGAGTCCCGTTGTCGCGGAAGCAAAGGCCCCTCGTACCCGCCCACGGCGCAATCTCTCCCGATCCACTCCTGCGCAATCACCGGGATTAGCGGGGATTATGAGTCGTGATGCGCGCGATGAGCTAAGTAATTCGAATTAACCCAGCAATACTGTTACGTTACGATTACGACGCTCTTACTTCGGTATGCGGCGAGCGGTTACTTTATTAATACTTAAATTGAATGAACCATCATCATAGAGCTAGGAAATGTTCAGCATTATTTTGCTCAAGGCTTATAATAAGTGATATCCGTTCAACTACCAAACGATACAATAAACCGGCTGTGGGTCTGGTAAAAGTCTTTAAGATAAATGCGCTCGTATAATAACATATAACAGCAATATTTAATTGTAATAAACGCACATATGGAGGTAGATAGATGTGATGTCTATGCATTTAAAAACACTTTCACTGCGCAGTTGCCGACAGTAAATACTAATAAGGAGACAGACAAGAGTTGAATTGACGCGCTAACGAGCCACAGCTAATCATTAGAAAGTAAGGCGGCGATTGAAAAACTTCACAGTTACGGAAAACATGGGAAATCGCAGATGGGAAAATGTCGCTTTTCACAGCGAGTAGTGATGGATGAGAGCGGTGTTACACTCTGTGGTCTTGGTATTACAATAACACTATCGACCTTAGGATTGTCTGAGTACTCGTGTGTTCCCATTATTATGTTTGTATTTTAATAAGTCTTCAAATAATATGGTGTATGCCTATGAGAGAAAAAGTCACGGTCTCAACAATTATGATGATGAGAAATATTAACATTCAACGACAGTACAGTAAGAGAAAATCAAACTTGCGTTTCCGTTAGAATTTTCTTGGAGTCTGATCTGGTAGTAGTTTCTTTCAAAGTTTTTTCTACCAATACAATGACTTTCTTCTTCTCTAACAGCAGATACTTAGCTGACGTAGGTTTAAGGTGGTACTTATACTTTGTGGAAATACCTACTAACTATCGTCTCAGCCATCAATTATTTCTAACATGAACAGAAGAACGTCGTCAATGATGAGTTTTGGGAAAAGTCTATCTCCATCGGTGGACTAATATTTACTGTGATATTGATGCGCAAAAATTCTCGCATCCACATAGTACCCAAAGTCGTCAATCATACCGGCGTCAAGCAATATTGTCAAGTATCCAAAAATAACAAAGCGATTCACAACTATTTATAATTTTCAAAGTTTTTACAGCTGAAATCATTAGGTATATTTTTTGTAGCAGCCAGGAAAAATCTTTGTTGTAATTCACTAATCGTTTCGTTTGTCAGCAAGACTAATGTTTGTACGCAAGAACGACAAGCTAAAATTACGTTAATTAGTACACCTACTTATACTATTTTAAGAAGTAGGAAAAATTAAACATATTGGATAAGGTTGAAAGTTTTTCAATGCTTATAAAAATTTCAACTACGCCGAATTACGCCCTTAATCAAGACGAAGTAATGTATTATAATATTAACATCTAGGTCGTTCTGGAGCGGCTGACGTGACCTACAGCTACGTTACGTTTGCGCCTGCGCCGTGGGAAACCAATCACCGCAGATATACTCGTAGAGGCATTGCGTGTGTAATCATCAATAGGTGTTACTACATTACTTGTGTTGTTACCCTTCATAGTATGTTTATTGGTACTTGGAAATGGTATGTGAATAGTAAATATAATATATTTTTATATTCAATTCACAGAACATACAAAAAGTATAACTTAAAGTAAAGTAAAGCAAAGTAAACATACTGGTAAAGTATGACGTTTGTCTTATGTCGTAATTTGTTTAAGATATCCTCTAGCTAGATAGATTTATTTTAAATTCATGTAAGTAACCAATATAATAGATAAACATCGTGAGGAAACTGCAAGTCTGAGAAAACAACAAAGATTACGAAAAAATAAAATCCACCAATCTATGTCCGCCGGTGGACCATGGCCTGGCCCGCTATCATTCTCGTGCAAGGAAATCATGTGCCCGTTCAGAGGGGACATTAATAGGCTGATGACGAATACACTACACTCGTCTTACTTTAGACGGAGTGACGTAATAGGGTAGCTGTAGCAGCACAAGTATGAAGGTGGGTGTAGTCCCTTGTTTACACAGAACACTTCCGAGCGTGGCGCGACGCAACGTATGCGCACGTGTCACGTGTCCCGCCCACGGTACGGGCAGGGTTGCCAGTGCGCAGCTTGACAAGAGAGCTGTGACTGCGGCAAGGAAGTTAGTACCTTATAGATTGCAGGTTTAGCTGATGCCAATAATGTATGGGAATTCTGCATGAGTGACAGGGAAAATTTAAAGTGTCAATAATTTAATTATTGACACTGGTAATAAAATATATACAGTGATCAGAAAAGGTCACATTTTAATACGTGTGCCAATATGCGCCTAGAGTCATATTTTATGGTTCCCAAGGAGTATCTATAATTAATTATACTACACCTTCATGATGGTTCCAGACTTTTTTATTTTCTTCAGTTTCTGCCCTCTTATACATTGTAAAGTGGTACCAACCCTAACTTCTTTAAATTGAAATGGAAAACTACCGGAAATATGATGCGAGTTGCGACGTTGTCAAATATTTCAACGGAAGTCGCTTATGTAACGGATTTTTTTTCTACTTATTATATTGGGGACATCAATGAAAGTTTGGAAACCTAACAAACTTTCATTATCATCAGCATATCAAGGCTGATACGTTCTTGTTGGGGCACAGGCAAGAAGGGAGGTACGGGCCATGATCCACCACGGATCCATTTCTTATTGATTTATTTCACACGCCTATAGAAAAAACTTTTATTTCCACAGACATGAAGGTTTCCTCGCGATGTTTTCCTTTACCGTTATAGCAGCCGAAAAATTAGTCTTCGTAAAAATCCAAAAAACTCATTGGCAGATGGCATTGCATGGTTTCAAACTCAGGACCTCCCGTCTGGCGTCCAATCTAACAAAATTTACTTACAGTACTGTTTTTTTAGAAAGGGCTTCGAGTCTTGAGACTTCGGTTATTGATAGTGATACACGAATGTACTAAGACTATAGTAAGACAAAGACAGAGGCAGATTTTACAAGATACCCGAATCCCGTTCTAAGAGCTCACGGACTGTAGCAGTAACTTAATTCTCAGAACTTTGAATTGTAATAAGCAAAATCGTTTTCTGGTTATAGGTATAGCTCACGGACTGTAGCTGTAACTTAATTCTCAGAACTTTGAATTGTAATAAGCAAAATCGTTTTCCAGTTATAGCTATTTAAATCGACGTAAAAATAGTCGATTAGTTAGTATGACTCAGAAGCAGCGGGTTAAACCGAACGAGACTGTAATGAACATGCAAATGGCAAAGGCTTGTAAGCTGACAACCTCGGTTACTGAGATGACCATCTTCGCTCGAACACTAACACGGGAGCACAAATTAAATGTCAAATGATATGATCTCGTCATAGCGTCTTGTTTTTAATGTGCTCGCTGTTAACATTAGGTCTAATTAATTATTATACCTGCCTGTTATACTGTAAATACTTGAGGCTGTTATTCCAAGAAACGAGTCGAATTGTGTACAAGTACGTTCGAAAGAAGAATAGAATATACATAATATAAATGAAAATTACATTAGTGACTTTCTATTAATATTACTCGTATACACATTTTAGAATTCGTGTCTGTGAAAATCATCCTCAATTTTTAAACGGTTTACGGTGGTTAAGTGTATTAATAAGTAGGTATGTTTTGTATATCTAATTATTATACTTACATTTTGGGAGGTCTTTATACATATTACATAATAAAGCTACCTTAGAAATTATGGGAATGTCTATTAGAAATACTAAATTATTCGTAGTCAATACGAAAACAATTTTACAAAATAAACTTTTCTATAATCATTTAAAAAGCTGCAACTATGTATTTTAAATCTACTATTCTTTAGATTCTTTTGAATTCGAACGTAAGATATGAGCCCACGGTCGCGTACCTACACCTGTCACTGGGCGTGTCGTGGATCTCGGCCAAGTTTCGCGCTGCGCGAGCGCCTCGCAGCATCGACCATCCATTGTTGCGTCACCCATTCACCACCAGTTACAGAACACCCATTATTTAAACCATTATTATTATTTCATTATCATTAAGCGGTCGATTGTCCCACTCTCACGCCAGCACTGAGTAATTTAAGCGAAATGTGAAAATGGCAGGTTCGATGACGACGCTGTTCTGGGAAATGTATTTTTGGTAATGTCTTATGTGAATTATGTAATTTTTGTGAAAGGAGCTTTGCAGATAACGCAAACAACCGGGACCGACTGTTTAACGTGCTTTCTGGGGTACGGAGGGGCTCAGTGTAAATGTGCCACAAACAGTCACTAATCCTGGTTTTGACCTTGCCAAACGTGATTATGAGTCCCTCACAGCATTCGTCATTTAAGTGTTACATAAATAGTAGTGAAAAATCTTACTAATTCATTTGTATGAAATATCCATCTTAACGGACGTGCCTGCATCCCTACAAGTGGCAAGAATGTCTTTGTCCAAACGTACGTAACGGCACTCATGAATTAAGTAGCTTTTTTCGCTCAATTATGCATACATAGTAAACGAGGTGCAGTAATAGTGAAACCATTACGTCTACTAGTACCTAAATAGTTGAAGACTAAGTGAACAGTCACGTCTTAAGCACAAGTTGCTTACATAACACCCCAGTAGAGACTCACTATATTAGGCTAAGCACACAATGAGGTGCGTAACGCTTTTGCATTATGATGACCATACAGCCTTGTTTTCCGGGACATTAATTTCTTTAGAGATTTGGGGGTTTAATTCTATGCTCTTCTAAATATATATCTTATACATGGCTTATTTTGGACCTGAATAATTTTAAGGGCTAATGATCGAAGCATTGTTGGTGTGTTGGTTGTTGGGGTGTGATAAAAGTAACTGATGAAAGAATCTGGGATGTACAGACGAGATTTAGGAAGGGTATGGGGTGCATGCGATTAATGAGTGTGGAAGAAGAAGAAGAAGTGTGAGAGAACGCTTTGTCAGGATCGTTGCAGGTGGAAATCTTTAGTATCTGCCTACCCCTGCGGGAAACAGGCGTGAGTTTATGTATATATGAATAATTTTGGAGTAAATGAACCTCCCCAGAATGCACCCTAAATAAATTTCCTTATTCCTACATATGAAGGTACTTAAGTACTGGATTTAAAATTGAGCAGGAAATTCCTGTCTTTTTTTTTTCATTACCACCACATCAAACAATGGTATTTGATACAATTACCATTCTTCAGCATATATTTCAATATCTAATTGACTATGTCAATCCTAAAGTATATGCGCAAGCGCAACCGTCGAGTCGAGATGGATTGCGGGTGCCGGGTGTAATAACCTCGGTATGCACAGCGCGTGCGCGGGGCGCGGCCTCGGGGTGCGAGGGGTAACCGTGACGATGGATATCGATAATTATGAGATGACATATCGATATATCTATTAAGTCGATCTCGCCGCCTGTGTGTGGTAAAATCTACGTAAGGCGACAAAAAAACAGAAAACAAGATGTCATCTCATCTGTTATTTACTTACACATCTGTACTTTAAAATTGCTTACTGTCGATACTTCTTTTCCTTTACAAAAATGTAGTGCCATAACTCGTTTGATAGATTTTAGCAGTGTTGTAGAAAAAAATTTGCAGAGAGAGGGGTAACAATGTCGGGTACCTACTACGAGACACGAAATTCTCAACACCTCGACAGCAAACCCTGGAGGAGGCAACATGATTGTTCACGTTATGAATTACGAATATTCTGCTATGTCCATGGATCCCGTGGTTGGATCCATTAATAGATCCAAGTGTACATCACAAATGTGAACATTTTGAGATGTGTAGAGATTGCGTGTTACGAGGAGACGATGAGATTCAAGGATGGAATCGATCAGTAATTTTTTTACTCATTTAATTAGTTAACAATTAATTGAGAAACAAGCAACAACAAAATTATTAATAAATTATAAATTAAAGTTACCGCGTTGAACTCTTTTGTATTAACCATTTCAATTTAAGAGTCAATTGTAATCAATCTAAAGAAGACCGTTTGTGAATCACTATCAATTATCGATATCGTTTCATTACAAGATTAAAACATAAAACTTTTAACCGTAACTTACATAATAACTTTCTACGATAACAATAACCATTTAAATATAGATAGGTAACTACTGCACGAAACAATTTAATTTTATCGATAAAAATATCGATGTAATCGCCCATCTCTAAAGAGACTTGCGAATTCCTGGGCCTGCCAAGGAGGACGAGTGTCGTGTTTAAAGATACATCGTTCAGTTACAACTGTCAATACTATACAGGGTGGTATTTGAGTGAGGAGTTCATAGATCATATTCACACCAATTTGTTGTGAAATATAATAACTAACAGCATCGTCGGTGATGTATAAGTGGAAGTAGGCTATGTGTATATTCCCTGTCCAGAAATTAAAAAGACCCTGTCAAGAGGGCGCCACTGGTAGTTTTATAATCTGTGTTACGGAGTTAGCTATGAAAAAATAGTACCATTTAATTCCGCAATATGGTGAGGGTTTTTTAGTTTCTGGTCAGGGTATATATGGTTTCTTTTATTAACGTCCAACCGACTGGGAAGGAGTGTTATAACTTTGACGCGGTTGTCTGTGGCATCATAACTTGACAACCGATGATTCGATTTGGAAGCGGATTTTTTATTTAACAAATAAGAGTGTTCTTGGCAATGCCTTATAAAAATTGGACTAGTGGTTTCCAAGATCTAGAAGTATCTTTGATGTCACATGGGATCTCTGGAATGGTCATAGCTAGCTGGTTCAAATTTGAGCTCAAATGTTTAGGGCCATGGTGCACTAAAAAAAAACTTGTTTTATTTAGAGCATATAGTAAAACTTTTCTTCAGTTAAACTTCAGTTAAACACACTACTTTGACTAAAATCTTGATTGAAATGAACAATTCCTTGGCTAAAATTAAACATACCGACTTTATATGCTCATATTGAAACAAGTTCTTGTTTAAAGTAAACAATCCTTTCAGTGGCCCTTCCCACATCAGGAACCTTGAGGACCTGATGACGACCAGGACAAGTAAGGGGAATAAGTCAATGGTAAGTCAAGGGTTTCTTAAATTTTTAATTATAGTCGTTAAATTCTAAGAAAAAAAAACACATTCGAAGTCTACTTGCAGAGCTCTAAGCAACGATATCCCAACCCAAATGATCCATTTTCATCATCGAGGTACGGATCCCTAAAAAGGGGAGGCAGTCCTCAACTGAGGGAATCTAAACGTAAATTGAAGATGATAATAAGTAACTAAGAATTAGTGTCTAACGATCTCGGGACTATTTAGTTCAATAGTATTCAGATAAACTTGGAAGTGTGGAAGTATGCTAAAGGTAGGCAGGGGCCAGCGAGATGAAAGAACGGTAGATATCTAGATACAAAGTAGATAAACCAATGACCCATTGAGATGGCTACTTCAAGCTGCATATTTGAATCTGATAAAGACAAGATTCCGTAAAGATAAACAGGTGCTACAAAGTAGGTAAAAGCAAGCATTTATAAAAATTAGAAGAGTTAAGAAAAATATATTTCAAGTTGCAAAGAAAATGATGCAAACAACACTGCAAGGTGAGAAATGCAATATATTAATCTCAAATTGTAACACAATGGTGAATATTAAAGCACCCAATGGGAACGTCTGCACATGAGCGAATACATCATTGTCATAATGTAATATTAGCGTAGAATGGAATGTTAAGAAACAAGACCGACACGGCGATGTGGCAGGTAAAACAAAACACGGTGCAAATAAAACAAAACATGGACAACAGATGAGGCCACGGCAATTCTCCGAATACGATGTTTTGTGTGTTGCCCAGCCCTAAATGACGTAGCCGTAAGGTTGTAACCACGAATTTTGTAGTAAATAATTATACACCACTCAAAAAGTTTATATCCCAGTGACATCATCTTCCATTAAATATAGGTAAGTACTAATTTTAAACAGATTATAAATAAATGAACGTCGGTGGCGTAGTGCTTAGAACGCCAAACTCCCATGCAGTTATTCGGACTTCTCGAAAGGTTTACGTACATTTACCGTCTGCTCTAACGGCGAAGAAAAACATCGTGAGGATACGTACCTGGTATATTGAAATAAACAGTGTGTGATATGGGGAAGGCAATGGTAAACCGACTCATTAAATCTGCCAAGATGTCTATCATATTTATTACTCATTCTCATTACATAAATGAGGAATACGACTAAGAAGAAATATACAGTGGATGAGATACGAGTAACTATTATAAAGTCGGAAGCGAATAAAATTTAACATTCAAATGTTCGTTTAAACCTTGATTGCAGTACCTAACCTACATACTTTGTATTATTGGCCGTACTTGTTCGCTTTAACCTACAACTTAACGTAAGTAGGACGTCCTCGTACGAGTAGCTACAATATTAATGGATGTTCGATAAACAATATCGGCAACTAGTTTTTGTTAACGAAAACAAAACTCGGTCTAAATAATATTGATGAGTAGCGATTGTATGAAACAAGCTTCGTGATTAGGCCACAAAAACCGTTTTGTAATAAACAACACATGGTTGCTCGATAATACTAAATAACAATGATAAAGAAAAGGATAAAAACCGGGTTTTAAAAGTTGTTCATACTGAGTTAGGTATATGAAGTCACACCTATTTACTCACTGATGTGGAAGAAGCAATTGATGAAAGAGAGCATAGAATGGAAAAACAAAGATGACTGACAGGCTATAGACGTATCGTATATATTTATGTAACGGTCAAAGAAACATTTTCCAATCTACATATTTGTTTCATAGAAAAATGAATTTGAAATAATTTATATTTACTCAACAAATGAAAATCTTAAGTCCAAAAATCTTTACACATGATGTTAAATCAAGAAATGACATAAGTAATTAAAGAGTCTTGAAACATCGCTAAACTGAACTTGCTTTTGAAATAGTCCCGTATGCTGTGATCTCTACTTCTGTAATAGTAATGATCAGAGGCATGGGTTCATCTAGATAGGGTAAGTTGAATCACCATTCCACAGCTAACGTCTCTTGAGACGGCATCACAGTTCGCTATCAGCAATTTAGGTGGTTATCTGCTTATAATCTCTTAATTGATCTCGTGCCGGCAGTGACGAGTACCACCTAGTATACTTCCACTGTTCCGTTATATGTTACTGCTGAGCCGACACTTCGACACGACTCGGGAAAACACGATACACTACCGTGAATCTGACTACGAATCGACAAAAAAATTATAAAGTCAGCATCAATCATATTATAATTTATAAGATTTTTTTGCTAAGTTAATTACAACTACGCAATGATTCTTGAAAATATCGACAAACATAACATAAACAAGTTACATCCTTATTTTAAAAAAATCTTCTTAATTCCATATACGTTCCATTTACTGCAGAAATACTCGTAACGACATGCGTTCATGCGTATGAGGTATTTACAAAACCTGCTATTTCCTGTTTTATCATAAAGCAATTCGTAAGCAGTTTCTTGAATGCAATGTAATAATCAGTACCTACTATCTCACTAACAATCGAACTGTATTGAGTTTCACATACAGCCTAGTGTTCCTTGCCTACGCCGCCGTCGTCTACGTGATCCTCATCTATGTTGCAGTTAGCGACTTAACGATCATCTTGCTGTTTATTCACAATAGCTCTACAAAAGTAAAAATAAAAAAGCAATATTAATAGTCCACTATTACTCCAATCATAATAAAACCCGTATACGATTCATATTTAGATAAATTACTCGATATCCATCACAAAACAAAGACTGTAGAGACAGGTTACAAGAACAAATTTAATAAGAGCATTTTTAACGGCGCAGATGTTCCATTCGGTGCGACAGACAAAAGGCGTTAACGCGATAGAGATGGTCTGACAAAGAGAACAGATGCGCACGTCGACGTGGCATTTGTCTGTAAATCAGAAGGGCAAACACCGCGCACACTACCCCGGGACTCGATGCTGGATAGTTTGATACTGGCGAAGCGTAGGTGTGTGTGTGTGTGTTACCTGTCTACCGTACCTGCCTCTGTCGCGCATTCCGGCACTATCTGCCGACTATCGGGAGGTTTCGCGTGTGTAACGGTTCCTGCACCACTCTCGCATCTCAGCGCTGACAGATATGTCCTCGGTAACAAATCATTCTCATATTCTCCACTGACGGTTCCCAGAAGTGATTGACAGCGTAATTATGAAAGCTGAGATGTTGTCTATAGAATTATGTCATGATAACCTTCAATGCACCACACACGTCGAATTCAGATGACACGTTTACATTTTCACAGTAACATCAAAATACAATGTGACAATGAATTAGGGTAATAGATCACACATATTTTAGGAAAAGGAAAACATTACCTATTTTATGTTGCCAAAGATATTGAGATAAAATGAAACATGGCTCATAAAGTTGATCGAGTTTCTAAAATCAACAGTCGTTATTTCAAAACAATTTAATGTTAAGTGCGAAAATAATGTTCATATCAGAAACTATATTTAGAACATTATTGCGAGCGGCTGTAATGTAAATATAGAAAGAAAAAATCATCATTAATCAGTAATAATAGTAAAAGTTTAAACGTATAAATAACAATATTACATTCTTATAACTTCTCAATATTGTCTAAAATGTAAGTTGAATCTGTAGGCCATGGACCACAGACCTCGAAACCCGTATAAGGAAATGAAGATCAAGCTAAACAAAATTAACATTGCAAAACATATCCGTTTCCGAATCGTTTTACTATTTTCTACACAAGATTTTAGATGCATAGAAGACAACGCTCTCTAGAGAGAGATATTTATAGAAAAGGAAATTGTAGATTATGTAAGTACAGTACAAGATGAAGTAAGTGATGTACATTTTAAAACAGCATAATTATGATTTGAAACTATATACTATTACATACTTTACATTGCGAATACATAAGTCTAGACAATCAACATACATTTAGATACATAAAGAATTGAACTAAAAAAATAATTAAACGATGTAAGTACTCGTATAATACTGATTGACGTAACATCGCATGTACAAAAATGTTTAAGATATCTAAGTGGTATCATCTAATCAAGCGCTTATTACACTTGAAACAAAAACGGAGCACCTGGAGGTCTTATATTGCATTATGATGATTATGATTCGTGTCAGAGATTCGACGAGTCATGCCGTCAAATGTCGATTCCTTGTATTGTTTGCATTGTCTTATCCAACCGAGATGTGATGTCATAGTTCATAGGAACGCCTCCAAACGTTGTTCAACGTTTCGCAATTTGACGGACGTCAGGCTCTGGACGAGTCCAGTGCCCAATGTTCTTTGGTAAAGTTGTATGTTAAGGTGCTGTGCTGATGGTTGTGCAAGTTCGGGCCGGGGAGCTGTGTGGGGGGGCGGGGGGCGCAACAGGTGTGCGAGGCCGGCGCACGCGCATGGGAGCGACGTGAAGGTCATCAGAGCGCATGGCGTTCTCGAGTGTCGCAAGTAAATTCAACTGCTATGTATACATTAACCTCATCTTAGTGTAGAGTAGTTTACTCAAGGTTACCAAAATTTTTCGTACGTGATGGCACTCTTATGTTCTAATAATAAAGACATGATAATTAGGTAAGTATAAACACTTGGAGCGATCTATCGTCTCTGGAAATTTAGGTCAGTATGTATACCGTATTATTTAATTTAACACTCACCTCCTTAAGTCCGTCGAGACGGCCAAGAGATTTCGACTGTCGCAGGGGCAAGAAAGCCTTAAATGCGTCCATACGGGAGGTGCGCTCGGGCTCCGCGTTGGTGGCGGCAGTGAGGTCGGCACAGGAGAGGCGCGCCTTGCGCCGCTTGTCCAACAGCTGCTTGGCAGTGCGCGAGCGGCGCTGCACCGGTGCTGCATCCTCCTCGGGCTCGCTGCACACCTCGCGTGACGTGTGCACAGTGTGTCGCCGCCGCGACACCGGCGGCGACGTCAGCCGCGAAACCAGCGACTCGAACATTGCACTAGCCGCTGCGACACTTCGATGACCAGTCACGCGACCTCACTCCACTTTCAAGTACATCCATATCGCGTCGCTCACTCTAACGTGCGTCGCCGGATGCCTACAACCAAACATTATTCTGTGACGACGCTACACCAGGCAGCGGTGGCGACTCTTACAGCCTCAAGCACTCCAAACATCCGATAATAGCGCACAGAGGTTAGTATGTATCATTTGGTTCGTTGACCGAGGTTTTTCACTGAACGATTACGAGCACACTCCAAATGGCATTGTTGGAGATTCATTCACACAGAGTGCACACCGTAACGGACGGAAATGGCAAAACACGTCCACATTTGCATGTAGCTGGTTTATTTAAAACATGTCTAAATAATAAATTCATTACTGAAAAGCAAACAATGGTAGGTAATATGGGTGTCGAAAGAAGTCCAAAGTTCTTGTTCGCACGTTTTATAGATAATAGTATTAGGTTCGTTAACCCAGTTACCGCGATAATATTGTAATTAAGAGAGGCTGGTGTTCGCAGACCGAGCGAGGAAAGTGTGCCACTATCACTATCGCTGCGACCATCGACCACCCAAACCCAAAACATTGCGGTGGCAATGTGCCACGCGACCACGCGGTCTCAAAATAGGAGCACACAAGGCCAAGAACTGATGGCGAAAACAGAAAAAGCTCGCGATACATTCGCTACAATTGTAATTGAGCCATAAACTGGTGACTTCATTCAGGTGCTTCACGAAATTATTCGACAGATGTTTTCGAGATTTCTAATTTTATTTATCTAGTGTATAGTGATCATTATGAATTAACACGTGCGCTACTTTTAATTTATTCAAATTAAGTAGGCACCAATTAGCACTAGGAACTGGACTAGTTCACTTTTGATCAAACGTGTGTTTGCTATTAAAATTTTCAAGGTGAGAAAACAAACACTTCACACAGGTTGGGGAGTCGGAGCTTGCGCCGCGCAGCCATTGCCACCGTGAGGAACTATCGCCTCGAATCTAAATCTGTCCGTTCCATTGTCAAAGAATAGGCAATGTTTTCGGCAGCCGCCACATACAGATTTAGCATTTGACACCTTGATTTATCTGTTATGTTAATGTTTAGGTTTCAAGATGATTATCGATCGTTAAGATTTATTGCTCGACAATGTATAGGTACCCATGACACTTAACTCGCTATCACCACGCGTCGCCCCACATTCGAGCCATGAGCGATTTAAACAATACCATGTCACCGACGATACCAGTGCTTGTAACTCATACAAACAATGCGCTGATTTTGTAATGCGCTTCGCTGTAACTCCAGTCGACACGTCACTCTAATACAAATCGAGTTTCTAAATAAAAACATCTGCGACACACATAAAATTTGTAAGTAAACACATAAACGTTGAGAATATAAAGCCTGCCTAAATGTCTTCACAGCTATCTGGGTTAATGCCGTAACCACTAATGAGACATGAACCTATTCAAATGATAGATAGAACCTCCAAAATATTGTTGTAGAGAAACGCCAAGTCTCTTCTGACAATTTCGGTTGAGGTATAAAGCAAAATCAAACATTGCAGCAAAATTAAACATATTTATTATGCAGAAAATTTAACATATCGATTTTGAAGATTAACTCCTTTTAAACTTAACAGTATGACATCGTTCGGTATAAAGCAGAAAGAAGGTAATCACAATGTTTTACATTAGGACTTGACTGATACACTGTCGGGCATCTGAATTGCATTCATAAGAGCCTGAGGCTGAGTGTTGAAAACAAAATGTGAAAATAAAACGCGGTTTCACTCCACGAAGTCGTACACGAAAACGTGGTTATGAACATTTTCACTTTTGCACCTGTGTCAAGACGATTGTTTACTTCTTTTATGTTACGACGATTGTGAATAGCCGGTACAATAGTGTGCGGAGAACCAGGTCATGGTGTAGGAAAAACTTACTTTTAGGCTTACTCGTTATTGTTTTAGAGCTTATTATGTTCAAACGATTAAGTGCAGCTTTTCACTCATATTGGTTATGCGAGAAATTTCTCACAATGATTGGCAGTTCTGATTTATTAGGTTGTTTGAAGCAGCCTATGAATCCCTGATTGTGGGTCCATGAATAAGGTGTCGTTTGTGGGCGCGACGGCGCGGCGGCGCCGGAGGGCTGCTAACACCGGTCGCTGGCTATCGTTTGTGGAGCATGGCTCAGCTAATAAAACGGTTAGTCCTAGCCGGCAACGTCGACGCAAACCGGTACGCAGACCGGTCACGCACCCCCCGCGCGTCCACCGCGCCACCCCGCACACGTCTAAAATACACGCATCACCTTATCCAGAGAGGATTGCGGCTAAGCTTCTTGTCAGCTCGTTCTCCTATTTCACTAGTTCCAGCTAAAAGAGATAGCCAGTATCGGATTCAACGGGAGCGCACTCCGGATAAACGTGCAATATAATATCCGAGCAGGGGCTGGCTAACCGCAGTTTAGATTAAACCTAATCTTTTTCTGCTAACGTCTCATTACATGTCACGAGATGCCGAGCTAAGTCGGCGACTAAATAAAAGCGTGCGCTGCCACTCGCTGCACATCGTTATTATGATGCAACCGTCCAAAATAATGCGTCGAATATTTATAGCCAAGACCGTGAAGAAATCTAATGTAGCGTGAAAACAATTGGCGAAAGTGTGGTATAACGACAGTTAGCCAATAGGCGAGCTCAGTGACAAAGCGCAGATTAGAAAGTATGTTGTGTATCAGAAAGCCCGTGATACGGAGCGCGCACACGCTCTGATTGCCGCCCTATCTGCGGATCTGTCGCGGCCGCACGACCAGCCTCAATCATATAATATGTACCATGGATAATATACCTTTATTGTGACTATCATTAAAATACTCTTCAACTAAAACAAAGAAAACGTCAATAAATAATGACGTACGACGGAGAATACAGATTGTTACGGAGATTGTATAATATTTCTGCGACCATCAGTCATACTGGGTTAATTCTTGTACGACTTATCTCGGTCCAACACAATGCAAGCACGGAGCGTAAGTCGTAACATAAAAACAATCTCTCATCCCGGTACGAACCAATTCGAATAATGCCGTGTATGATCGATGAAGCAGTCGTAATAATACATCCTTTCGCATTTCTTTTTATGTCGCATCGTTAAGAGATGAGTTACATTTCGATGGCAATGAGTATTTTCTTTGATAATTTCAAATCCAATTAGAGTCAAAACTTTTATATCTTATTTACAAATTATCCTAAAGATTAGCTTTAGCTTTCTTAGCCTTAGTTTAGTTTTAGCTTTAGTATTATTTTAGTGTTATATTATATTATATTTCCTAAAGAGTAGTTATAATATTTACATTGAAGGAAAGCAGACGAGCAGTCGGGCCTCCTGATGGTAAATGGTAACCGTCGCCCATAGACATCGCACCTTACTAAAATATGGCAAGAGGGTTTTGTTTGGATGCGCAACTATGAGTAACTTTGAACTAGGCATAGAAAACAATTTTTAATCAGGATTAAATTATTTTACTGAGATCCCTAAGTGATTCGACTGAGTTATATTAAAAGAGGGTAAATGAAATAAAATACCTAAATACCTTCTCGAATAGAAGAAAGTTGTTTAACAATTACATAACAGTGTACCATTTTGGTTAGTAGGTTAGGGAAAAGATTAGGAGGTCAGTCGGTGACCTTGACTGAAGCGGGTCGCTCGTGAGATGGGCTATCGGGTGGCAGACGTCACGCTCCAGCCCACCACGGTGCGCCCGCGCCGCCGCCGCCGCCGCGATAACCTGGCACGACGACGCTGGCTCCTATATACCGACCTATCTAATGGTTTAATCGGATGATCAGCATCGATAGTAGTTTTTACATACAGGATGGATCAGCTAAGTGTTTACAGGCGATTATTTTGTCGCTGATATAAAAAAAAATACTGATGTAAATTTATATATTCAAAATATTTCAACTGATATCGCTACAATATCATCTAGTGCAAAAGGTGGTAAGTCCAAATGTCTAATTTCTCAACAGAAAAATGTGCTGAGTCAAAAAATTAAAATTTTCGTGCATTTAAGGTTATTTTGACTCTATATGAATGGTTTAGTACACCTATTAATGAAGACAGTACAAGACAGGTAGTTATTATTTTTAAGCTATTTCCGTATTTCCTTTTTAGTAGAATTTGAACTGCCTGAATTAAAAAATAAAACACCCACCACGGAATCGTTTACTCTAATGACGAAACGTGAGTGAAAGCCAAGTCCTCTCAGTTTATTTATGCTTACTTTGTATTAAAATATTCCAGATAAACATAATATACTCGTACATATACAACTCACAATGGGTATTAACACGCCTACATACTCCACTACGCACTTATCCAACCCAAGTTATCGTAAAAGAGTTAGGCTTATAGCCAATTTATTTTATTGTCGTTACAACAGTGTATGCTTCTGTAGAGTTTGTTCTCTCCTGGTATTCGATACACCGATGTTTCAAAACTTTTTTCTTTAAGTGATGGTACTTTTGAAGAAAATATCGAATAGGACTTAGAAGCATATTTACATTACGGCACTTCTATTATGTAAACAAATTGTTCGCAGCGTACGGAGTGTCACAGCACAGCATCACTGAAGATGGCTGGAAACCGGAGTGTCTCCGTCGAGCACATAGTTATGAAGGGCGAGGGCCCGTTACTTGGTGCTCGTATACATTTATACATTAGCGGCGTGACAGAGTTATTTAAATGTTTCTAACTGTTGCTTCGAGCTGGGAGCGCTATAACCCGGTCGCTGCCTCTCGGTGCACTTAACCACTGAAGATTAGTAAGTTACGAGTAAGAAAAGTACCCAGGTAGGTACTAACCTACCTGGATACTTTTCTCGGAAAGAAAGATAAATCAATCGGTTAAGCACCGTTTCTTAGCAATCATGTAATGACTAGCAAATGGTTAGATTGTAGAATGTACTTTCATGTAAAGTTCTTCATTCTATAATACCTGAACTACATTACATTTTATAAATTCGAAAAAGTGGTTGATATTGAAAAAGTTTTCCGCAAGCAAGAATTGAACCTACTCTCTAACAGACTGAACTATAGTGGCTCGTCATGGCCAACGTCCTATATAGGTAACGTAGTACATTTTTCAACCACTTTTTCCAAGTGACTTTTGGTTTGTAATGAATCTTCTGGTGTATGAGACTTGTTTACTATTGACGATTTCGAAAATTCTTTAGAGCTTTCAAAGTAGTGTCTATTATTTATGATAAATTCAACAAGTAGGTGTAATATTTCGTACTTTTATTATCAAAATCTATAAACGACCTCAGTTAACGCAGTGTTGAACATTAGGTCAAGGCATAGTTTTATGTCGCCACTGGAACTAGTCGACATTCAAACATTGTCAGAGGAATTCCTTTACTGTGTCACTTAATAGTCTTACAAGCCATATTTGTAACGGTAGGACAACATGCTCTTTAGGTCGAACAAACTTTGCATGTTAGATTAACTTGTTTTGGTCAGTAAACCCTTAAAATATTCCATAGTTTACGACACAGTTTGTTGGCATAGTGCCACCTAGTTTTTCATCTGTTTACCCTGTTTATTTGTATATAATTTCTCTCTAGATGTTTTGTCAGCCTAGTAATTCATTGTACCGTGTAAACGTTAGAAAACATTAATTAAGCGCTTTTTCAAAGAATGTTTTTCTATCTCAGTGGCAGTTAACTATCATGTCTTTCTTCGAAAAGAATAAAATTTTACGTCCCTTTTGGGAGCAATAAAAATTCTTTCCGTCCGCTTTTAACTGCATTCTAATGCAGCCAGCTCTGTCAGGAGATGTTAATCCGTTTGAAGTCACAAAATCACTATAAACAATGGACTCGAATTGTTTAAAAAAAGTCGATAACTCACTATAGTGTTTAAACTAGTTTAAAGTTCCTTTAACTCACATGTTTAACGTTCCTATTTACGCGTTACGCGTTTCTCACTAAAAAACGGAGTGCAGTTATGAAACAACGTACTCGTATGTCGTAAATGATAAAATCAGGCTAACAATATTTGTTCTCAGATAAACTAGCGAGAGCCGCGTGAAATTTGATAATTACAGAGCAATTGCCTTATCTTACACCATTAACTCCACCCAGTTTTGCCTCGTTCCGGCATTTAGGCCAACTTTTTTGATGTAAAAAGGTATCTAAATGAAGAAGTTAGATAAGGGATTACTCGTTTGCTAGAAGAAATAATAAAATCACGCAATAATCTTTAACTGTTAACTGTTTAAAAACCTAAGAGTCTAATCGCTTATGCGATAAAAAAATCACATTTGCGCATACGATTTACCATCGTCGGCAAGTTAATAGAAGTTCGACGAAAAACACCTGGCAGGTTACGTTATTCGCTCATTATGTGCGAATTATCGTATGAATGGGACAGCTCTTACAATGGTACACTGAGCAATTACTTCAGTATACTGTTATTGACGTGACGATTGCAGTCAGTGATTTGAAAAAATAGTTTTGTTGTTTGGGTAATTGCAAAACCAAAGCTACTCGATAGATAAACGTACTCGTATTTTTAATTTTTTGGGTGTTTTTTCCTGGTCTTACTTTATTTGACGCTAGTACTATTTAAATTTATTTTATTTTATTAAATAAGGAGAGCAAACGGGCCTGGTGGTAAGTGGTCACCATCGCCCATGAATATCTCACCTCACTATATTATTATTAGACAGTTTTGATGCGTTGCTAACCTTGAGTTTAGGACTAAGATGGATTGCCTCATGTGCCGGAAATGACGCTGACTCTCTTACCTTTCAAACCGAAACACAAAAATGCAAGCAGGTTTACTTTTATTTATACAAGTTTTTAAAAACTTTGTAATATTTACATATTTCTAATATTGGTTTTTACATTTTTTTCAAATCATATGTACATGTAGTTAACCACGATATCTAGAGTAAAAATAAAAAGTTTTAGACGGAATAGGCACAAAATCATTCATCCTTATATTTTCTCATCATACTAGCTATAGTAGCCTATGATTCATCGCTTTTAAAATCTATGTGACCATTTTAAATCAATTAGGTAGCTCACAATTAAAGCGCAGTACTTATCTACCCATACGTTTACCCTTTATCCAACATCGGAAAATAACAGGACAAGAATCGACGTTTATGTTCGTTAATTGTAGCTCTAATAATCGGGTATGCAGTTACTGCAATACAACCTTATATTAAATGCATCCACGACAAGTAGGGATAAGTATGTCAGTAGCAATAGTGGTAGGTGTACTTAAACGAATCTAGAAAATAGTGTCACTTTATTTTATGGAGTCTGCCATCTTGGAATTAAATAATTACGCACTTATCCATCGATGATATACCTGGCAACGCTATCAAAATTATTTTAGAAACCAATAAAAAGAAATATAAAATCCGATGTAACAAAAGTAGACAAGAAACAATTACTAAAAAAAATTATTAAAATTCTCGAATAGAGAGGAAAAAAGAAACAGTAAACATAAAACTTGAAAAAATCTAGGTATAAGGTTTCGGATTATGGACTTAATGAGCATATCTAATATCTCCTGAATACTCATTTAATTTAAACAGCCGTTACGTTAATTAGAGAAACTGCACTGGGTCAATGGCGGACTATAAACAAAAAAAAATTGAAACTCATTGACTACTGAGATCAATGGGACAAAAACGATGATCTAATTAATTTCTAAACAGCTCACTACCGTTCGAAAATAGTGGCTCATTGTTTTGGTCGAAGCAGAGGTTTCACCTCGACTACGACTTGTCCTTCACACGTTGCTAGCTTTGCTCTAGATAATCATGATACCACTCCACACAAAGAAGGAGAAAGCTGCAAAGACGACTAATATCTTGTCTTGCATACTTGCATATATAATTTTGTTTGATAATGCAATGATGTGAATTTGATCGTATGATTGTTAGCAAAGCAACTGTTATGTCAGCAGTCTCATTTAGTCGTTAGTTTGCATCATTAAAATGTAATTTGACTATAGTAGGTAGGTACTTACTTACTTAATAAGTGACTACTTCCTCTATCATTTCAATTTAATAATTGGTAAGCGTCTCCTTTCATAAAGAATAAAGGTGAAACGTTTTTCAAATATTAATTTATGATCTTTATTTTAATTTTTTTTAATCCTCGTATGTTCTAATTATCGTTTAATTACCTATTTATAAAAGTCAAAACCAAATCAACGCGAAATTTGCTGCCGAATCCGCGGCATCTATATTTCGATATGATAAGACTAAAATTTCGCAGCGAAAACGCTCCGCGTCTTTCTGGGCACGGTCATACATACATAAGAGTAAGTAAGTAAGTAATATGTTTATTTCACACACAGCAATGACCGAAACAGTAATAATTATGATAAAATAATTATGTAGTCAACGGTCATATTGAAATCATGTTTGATGGTCTGCTGTTGTTGTGAAAAGGGCCTCAACTCAGCTTATTGCTGCAGACAAAAATGCCTACAGCGCTGGTATAAGATGCCATATTAATTTGGTTATATAAATATCTTAGGCGTAGGGAATCTTTATACTATAAAATACGAGATAGTAAACAGTAAACTAGGAAATCCCACATAATCTTGCACCGGGCCGCATCGTTCACGCGTGAGTAGACATGACGGGTTCCGTAGACGTCAGCGCATCCTCGCCCACTCGTGTGCGCGAAGCCCTACCTCACTAACCCTATTTACTGACCAGATACTAACTAGACACAGACATGTCCTATATTAGTCCGCCCATTCATTTCATCCCTCTGTACACACATGGCTATAAGATACGAGCTGATATTGTTCTACTTTTTAGACTAACAGGTGTTTCAATGCGGATTTTATCAATAAGTAAACAATTTATACTGTACGACGTTTGTCAAGGACAGAATCTGAGTTGATATCAGACCAATAAGAATGTTAGCCGATCAAGTACTTCCAATCTACACTTTTACAACATTTAATTTAGTCTTATTTCAAATATGTACGAGTATGTAAGGTCAACCACCGCCTGGATTCACAAATTTAGTGCGTGAAGCTTTGATAATAAGAAAAACTGATAAATATTATGGGCTCAAAACGTTGTCATTTAAATCTCCCATCATAATCAAAAAGCGTGAAACTAAAATCATGATAAAGCCATTATAATGCAATGAACTAAAGGCGAATTTGAAAGCGGGTAACAATTGCAATGGAATTACACGAATAGCAAACATAAAGCATACCGCTAACAGCATTATAATGAAGAAGAAGTGACAAAATTATCTAAACTTGATGATTATTAAGTACCTGAAGCAAGTAGTCATCAAAGAAAATATTCATCAACTAATACTACAGAGTAACCCAAAAGAATTACTAGTTTCTCGAAAAATTAGTCAAGTTTAAAGGTAAAAGATGAGTAAAAAAGAAATGAAAAGTCAATGTGTACAAGTGACAAGCTGATAATGAGGCTATAATGAGATCTTCCGGCGATCAGTTCCGTTGGTTCGGCGCGGGAGTAGAAAGCTCGGTAGCAAGCAAGCCCTGCAGGTCGTCACGGATGTTTACGCCAGGGATAGAAATCAGACAACACAGAGACTGGTTACAAATAAGTGTCTATTAACGTTAACTACGTCGTCGACGATGATCTCGCATCGAAGATACAAGTCCTGCAAAGGAAGACGTAATTGCGGGACATAGTTAATCCTACATTATTATCGAATGCATAATATAAGTTAATGATCGACGTGATTGCATTAAGGCTGCATTAAACGTCATTATTTCAAGGCGTGATGAAGCGCACAAGCTTTCAATAGATCTATTATCCTGTAAATTCGAAGCGATGTCGAAATATTGGTATTTGTTGCTAACCTTTTACCTTTTCGTTCGTGCCGGTTTCATTGGTCTGAACCTGTGTTGGATTAAATATTTCCGTTGGAGATTTTTTATTTATCAACGGTTGATGTCGAGCTAGTCTAACCTGTCTGATAGATATATGACTAAATAGTGGTCGTGATGACGGTTTTGTCCTATTAATATATGAAAATGAGAAGAAATGTTTTAAAATTATTCAAAGCGAGGGAATGTGTTTTATCGCTCGGTCTGTTTCTTCCATCGTACGAGTATTTCTGTTTTATATTCAGACAAAACTTGATTTTCAAGCTGCTTATTTTGGGTTGCTCGAAATAAAAGGTTTAAATTTTCCTCTCTGTGCAAAAAGGACTGACTACGTTGTTTGTATTTCTTTTTACTTGCAAAGTGCACGCAACAGGAATGGCATGGAGGCTTCAGTGTGAGATTATTCTCAGTCCCTGTTTATTTTGGCCGAATCTCTACATTTGGCGTACGTGATCTTTTGATTTTTTTTAAATCTTTTTTTAGAAGCTTTGGTACATTTATGAACAGTTTTATAGTAGAATAGGATAATTATTGATGTCTGATAGTTAGCCGTTGTTGGTGCCGAGACTATTTGCTATGTATACTTATATTGTCGAAGTTAGTGATCAAAAACATCAGATTTCTTTAAAGAATTCTTAAAAAAGTTTTTAGATTTCTTCTTCATTTGTAGTGTAAGCCGTGTACATCTAGTGTTTTTGGCAAGTATATATATGGTGTTTATTAGAAACATCAAACATTTATTACTTCCATTGTGGGTCAGACAGACCTTCGGTTCTTTTATTCTTGTTTTATGATTCACAAACTTAAAAATATTTCTGAACCTGCTCTGTAAGCATCATTGTAAAGAGAGACTTGTGAACATTCGGTTAAGTCATATTTTTCTATAGCATTGTTTGCTCCATTCTTGAATGTTGAATAGATTTCAATGTGTTATCAATCATTTCAAATGTAGGTACGTTCTTCTACAATTTTGTCAATTTTTATTGAGGGTATCTTACATTATCATAAGGAAGTTAAGGCAGGTATATTATTCAACGCACTATGATCGGATGTTTGGAGATCTATTAAACGATTTCTAGTGAATGAACGTAGAACTAGTGACACAGTTTACCATTGGAATTTACCCAAATAGACGTTGATGAATTAAAAAATAACTTGAAGTTAACGGAACACACAAAACGTCGACTATTGAGGCCATAGAGTCACCACCCGCTGAGTACAACAAAATATTGCTCGCACATGAAATTTCTATTTACCGTGAGTCGAGGTACATAACCAAAACCCCAAAACCGGTGGTTGAGATTGGCGTGGCAGCTTCATGAAGGGCTACTTTCCATGTAGGTAGACGGAACAGTCACTCACACTCGTCCGCGGCTTACCAGCTCACCGCGAGCGCAGCACGCGATCCAAAACAAAAAATAACACGGTTCCTGCACCGAGTCAATGTACAACTGAAAATTCAAGTTCTGTCCACAGATCTCACACAACACTATAAATCAGTCAATATTGGAAAGGATCACTCGAAAGTTGAGCCGTCAATTTTCGCCGCGGAGAACTTTGTTGACAGATACGGTGTACAGACAGACAGAGCTGACGAGACGTTCTCAACGCGCTCGCGCATACTCCGGTGTGAAGTCGGCCGCAGGCTGTACCGCGCTCGGGCGCCCTCGGACCGCCTCGGCGTCGCTCGGTTGGAATGTGAAGCACGCTGGCCCAGAGGCTACGGCTTCGGCTGGTCCGTTCCGATCTACGCAACGCCTGCTTCGCATACACAAAATATAATTAAATTGCAACAGCCCGATCGCCATCTCAACGCTATAATGTACACTTGCCTAAGATCAGGTTCTGTCCAAAGTCGGCATTAAGTCAACGGGAAAGTACAGTTAGGTGCAGGCGCGGGAATGCGTGAGCGAGGTCACGGAACTAGTCGTAAATGACAAGCCTTCCAACGAGGAACACGGCTCTGCTCGAATTATAACCCAGTTAGACAAGAAAATCCTAGGACTGTAGTACATACATTGCATAGTAGTTGGAGGATCATCCGTAAATTGAAGAGCCTATTTTAAAGTCATGATTACATTTCGACATGCAAATTTATATTATATTTTGTCAAACAATGGGGTCGATAAAATTTTCAAGTTGAGACGTATAGCAGTCACGCTACCTGCTGAATGCGGATCCACAAGTTTTGCAGGTCATTGACGCATCAGCCGCCTACGCTGAATTACTGGTCAAAAAACCGAACCCATGAATTTTTCACTTAAATGAAACTTTTATTACCATCATGAAGACGGGAACGCACGCATAGTTAAGTTTTGAACGCAAATAAATCAATATTGAGATATTTCATAGTTTTTGTGCAAACAACCCAAAAATGTTTGCGGACACGTGTGTTGGGTCGTCCTTCATTTGGTGTGTATTCAGAACTGTTTGGTTACCTTTGAATATTCCGCTGTGTGCATAAAAACAAGACAAGATTTTTTCGACATAGATCTGAAAGTTTTGTTTAAAACCCAAAACAAAAATCTTTTTCTATTAATGAGACACGTTAAGAGGGCATTAAGTTTTTGCGTTAGTTCTGTGACGCAGAATGTATCTTTGATATAGCTAAAGAAATTCTCGAAACTAAAATCTGAGAACATCACAAACAATAAACAATATATATATTACGTTCAATAATGTACTTAGTATATTTAGAGTAGTACGTTAAGCAATCTCAATGGGATTGAACAGGTACAAAAGAGCGGATGTTGCGTGGACAGACATACACAGGCGAGCACATTCGGAACAAGCGAACATCCGCTCTGTACGTCCAAAACTATAATTATGGCTTTATCCATGAAAAATCGCAGTTCCTACCTACTCTAACTCCTACCTACCTACTGCTAACCATACAGTTTTATAGCATGATACGACAGAGAAATGAACATGTATAGAACAGCATTGTGATTGATTGAGACAGGTAATAATGGGCCCTTCCTTATTTATTAATAATAAAGTATTCATTAATTATTTATTTTAATTTAAGTATAATTTTACTCAATTCAAGACTCAACATTTACAACCACCATTTATAATTATACAATAAGATAGTGTTACAAAGGAAGAAAATCATGATCAGATATATATATCAGCATGATTAAACTAATTTAATGGAGAAAAATACTATTTATACCGGACGACAAAAGTATTGTGAAAATCTCCGAAGTGACAACTTTTTGTTTTATTTTAACGACGACGCGAAATACAACAAACAACAAGAGACTAATGTTATCCTTGGAAACCTCATTTATGTAGGTTAATGCAACTCTGTGGCAGGCATTACGATCTAGGTATTAACAATGCATCGCATTCGCCACGGCAGGTATCGGCGCAAGCGCAGCGCAGAACGATTTGACGACTCTGACGTGACTGGTCGGCAACCTGTTCCGAGACCTTCAGCTAGACTCGAGTCTATGGGAATGAATTTAGCCTCAGTTTATTGTTGCGAGATGTCATGCCGTAGATAAATATCGTACCGTTGACGAGGGAAGGCTGAATTCCTGTCAGCATTACTGCCTTCAAAGCTGTTTCCAGTACTCGTATTACTAACTAGTTTTAATACGAAAAGTGACATTTATTCAGATTGAATTGTAAGATAAGTTTAAGATTTATAGTGATTAAAGAAAATAGAATAATAATCAGAAGACTAAAAGAACCAAACCCACTATGGAGAGTTAAAGCTAAGTGGCAATGGAAAACAGACTAATTTATTTAAGATATCTATATCTTAATAAGAATACCCAAAGCTGCTTAAATTTTACTTCGAATCAAGTTTTGCATAAACATAGATACTCAATCTAGCTAGTCAAGAATGTGCAAGGGGTAGTGTTAGTCAGAAGTTAGATCAGTGGAGGTCTGAGTCACAGTGAGTCATGGCGCCTGCGCGAGCGCGCTGCCGGCGAAGCCTCTACAGGAGGCAGCAGATAATGCGGCGCGCGCGCAACAAACACTTAAAGAATCCTATTGTGGGCACCGCGCAATTTATATATCCTTATCTTGTGCTCCGACTACTGGTATATCTGGATAAAATACACTTATTGCAATAGAATTTCCTGTGAAGCGTGTTGGAATATTTTTCTTCCCTAGATTTTCTCTACTTAAATTAATCTACGACTATAATGTTCATTTTCATCGCAGGTAAAATTATCATTTTCTTCATTAATTTTTATTATATTTTGATTCGTAGCGTAATGTCGAAGTCGACAACTGGATATTTTATGACTTGGTTTTTTTATTACCCACATATATTCTTTAAATTTAATATTGAAGAACTATCTTTAAAGTAGTGATTAGGTACTTTTGTGGTAGTAATATGACCAATGATTCGTGTTAAACCGCATCAACAATTTTTAGGGCATCTTTCCACGCGAGTAGAGTTGCGGTTGCGGTTGCAACAGACCAATCCACTAGAACTATGTCAATATTTCTCTCTGTAACACTTCGTCATCGCGTAAAAAGTGTCGGTCGACGGGTCGATGTAACATCGTAACAGGTGCTGACTGCTGAGTCGGCAGGTATTCGTGAAAAATCGCGTGTGCCCAGACAAAAAGCAGCGGCGGCGCCGACGCGGGCGGCAGTGAAATCGCGCGTGTAGAAAGCAGAACAGGGAGGGGCGGCCGTCGCACACGCACCACTGCTAATGCACTGGCTATACTCAGAATTAATTCTGTCTGTACACAATACTCGATCACATCATAGTCACTTAGGCGGAATTGTCTATGCTTTTCATACAAAATTGACATCTAATTAACAGAGAGTTAACGGTTGGCGCATTGCGATGAAAACTGCGATCATAATTAATTTTCGCAACATGAAAAGATAAAAGAACAGATTCTCAGTTTATCGCGTTTATTGTTATATACTCGTATATTATATTTATAGACCTTGACTACCGAGTGATATCGGTACAACATTTACAATTAACAATTTTGGTTCTACCTAAACCTTTTAATCTATATACAGAAAATTACTGACTTGTAGAGAAGCTACCAGGATACTCATAAAATATTGTCAGGTAGTATATTTTTGTGTCTAACGTATTTTCAAAGTACCTCTAACTTTATATAAGATAATAGTCAACCATTAATTCTAGTGCGAATCTACAATAAAGTAGCTTAGTGATACACAGAGTACTATACTGACGTAACTCAGTATTATTTTACCGAAGGACCACCAGCGAACGCTTAAGTAAACATCAATAAAAAGTTAATTAAATTACCTACTATGGATAAAGTAGACTATAAACGTCTAACGATCTTACGGGTACCTTTTTGGTCATTCCGTACGTGACTTGGCGTCTATTGCCAGTTAAAAGCAAGCTGCAGTTAAAGATACACCAGTAATATTGATTAATAATTTAAATTGTTATATAATACTCTAAGTAGAGATGCACTGGATATCCGGTTTGTATCCGGTATCCGGCCTATCCGGCCGATTTTTGCTATCCGGTTGGATACCGGTTAGTAGGTGCTACAATCCGGCCGCGCCGTATATTTCATTCAGACAATAAGTTCAATAAAACATTTATGAATATAAGATAATATGTTTGTTTATTAAATTATTCATTAGGTTACAATAACTTTCGTAATTTTGGGATGTTAAAAAAAATAAAACAAAACGTTTTTATCTATCTACCTATGCCTAAACAGTCTTTCATTACTTTTATAAGAAAAATATCTAAAAATCAACATTAGCAAACAATAATATATAAACGTACGTGTGAGTACGTGAGCGCATGCGTTTACGTCACTTGTATGTAGCGCTTTCCATTCGGCCGGATATTCCGCCAACCCCCTATCCGGTGCATCTCTAGCTGAAAGCTATCATAGTGCTTTTCTTTTCTTTATTTAAATTTAACCTTTTATACCTAAAATAATAATACATACAATAAACCTTTAAACAAATAGCTAGTTTTATCCGCTTTTGAAACAATCAGCTCTCAGAAAGCTCAGGAATATCCCAGAAACAAAATATTGAACGGAATATTTTAGTACATACTTCAAAAGTAAAAACAGACAATATTTTTATTGCAAATAAGAACTTACAGGAACATTTTTGCAACGTTATTTTTGAGCTACCATCATCGCTTCGTAAGGTGCTATTGCTAAAATCTTAGTGAGTACTTGACCTCCATTTCCCTCGTTCTGTGATCTTCATTCTAGAACCCGCCTAAAAATAACACGCATAAAGTTATAGGTAATTATTAAGATGGAATGCTCATCAACCTGTAAACATAACCGTTAGTCAGATTGCCCTTAGTAGGTACTTGAGAAGAGACACAAACTGGCTCCATTAAATCAATTAAGACTAACCTGCTGACATCACTGTTATAATTATAAAACTTCCAAACTTTGAGTTAATTTATCTTTTTCACCGTTATTTATTCCATTTAGCTTTTAAAGGTAGGCTCGTAAAAGGATTCGTCCAATCTCTCATAGTTACTTTGAAACTAAAAACTTATTTACAGTATCGAATCGAATTATTGATATCGTACATAAAAGAGTGACGTCATAAAAAAATCCATATACATTTTTGAGTAAGCAAGCAATTCTCCAGTCTAAAATAGTCGTTAATAATATTCAAGTTACGTTCTAATCTTTACGTTAAAATTTTTACTGGCTGAAATTATACAAAACTATGTTCTCAACTAATTCGCATTTTAGAAGCATACGAGTATAGGTAATATTTATAGTTGTTTATAATGTAGTATTGGGAAAGGTTCCTTTAAAAGCTGTATAAATACTGTAGTAATCGTTCACTCCCATAAAAGGTAAAAGTTAGTTTTATCTTACAGATATTTGTCAAAGGATGATTATTATGTATTCGATATGGACAAAGTGTGGGCTGATATTGCTTTATAAGCGTCTTGCTTAATAAAGTAAGATGCAATAATGTATATTAGTCTCTAACTTGAATATTATTTGATACTATTTAACGTCATAATGTATGTCGTTGTTTTGTTAGATAAAGATTGTAAAGTATTCGCTGTAACGCACACCTCTGTGTGTGTCTGTGCCATTCCAAATCGCGAAGCCTTCAAGAATTCCTAAAACTATAAAACAAAGTGCATATATTTGTTGTCTGTTAAAAGGTTTTAAAGGGTTCCTTACTGGTTTATGGTCTTCCTTTGTTACAATAAAATTCGAACATACCAAGATTAGTTTTCGATGCACGTATAAAATAAAGATCTTAAATTCTTTGTAACTAGAGTCTAAAATGGACGAGCAGGTGGTTCATCAAAAATCATAGAGTGGCGATAGAGTTAGTTTTGAAGGAATAGGTAGGGTATTTTATGGGCATTTGAAAGACAAATCATGATGGCGCCATCGTTGAATGTAATTTCTGGCAACAAATAAAAGTTCTTTCTACAACATTCTTGTAACGAGTAAAAGTCTTAGAACAAACGTTGTTCGCAATGGCCATGTGGTTTTAGGGTTTGAATTTACCCTCCCAAAATAAATTCTTCATCAATATAAATTATAGACAACAAAATTATTATTCAGTTATATAATGTATAAAACTGGTTAATTGATAACATGTACGTACAAGGAGAAGAAAAACACTAGTTTTGTATATACGAACCAAAATAAAGATTTAGGTACAGTCCTGCAAGTACAACATTTACAACCCACTGCTATTATAATATATACTTTTACATATTTTATGATTAATATTTCAAAATTATTGCTGTGATAAAGTTACTCGCGGCTCAGGATTTTTGCAATACGACTTAATGTAAGTATCTACTTAAATATGAACAACTTTTTATTACGAATCAGAAACACTTAACATTTAAAGGTAAGCATAATTTATCTAAATTTCATCAACTAGGTGTGGCGTGGCTCACTAAAAGCTCGTAACTAAATGGGTCCAGTTTAATAGTAAGTAAGTCCTTATCTAGTTGTTATATTTTAGGCGAGGCACGTCACATCGCAAATCTATCCGCAAAAGGAATGTCGCACAGGCTCGGGCAGCGCATTCCTACAGTCAAAGAATCCGGTTAAAAACAATTGATTGTCGCCGTATTCAGCAACTTTGTTGCTGCAAGTATAGGTATTATCCGCGGCTTATAAGTTGAACAAAAATGGCGGTGGTTCCGCGCAGGTAACAATGTACCTGCGCGGAACGATCGCCATTTTTGTTTTTGACCGCCAAAATGCTATGGCTACGGCCCCTCGCGTCCCGCATTTCGATTGAGTCCCGAAATTTGTCACAGCGCATCCGCCATTAATTTTGTTCAACTTAATTGTCGCCATGTATAGCTCATACTTACTCGTACTCATGATGACATACAAAAAAAAATGTATTTGTATTTTGTATCTTTTCTTCTGTACTGTATTTTTGTCCTGTGTGCAATAAAGAATATTTGTATTTGTAAAATAACCAAGCCTTGTGACTTGTGATCCATGAAGGTAGGAACGCCCGCCCCTATAGGGGGAGTCAATTTTTTCATCCATGTTGTGATCGATCTTGCAGCGACTAACCGATGATAATATTGCGTAGATAATTTTGCTATTCAATTAATTTAGGTAACATTCGTTTCACATTCCTTCCTTCTTAGGAGGTCGGATTTGTAACTCCTTCAGGGTTTGGGAAGAGGGTTTTTGGGCGTCCCCAAGAGGACGAAATTGACGGAGGTGTGTCTAGTCCTTCTTCCCCATTAATTTAATATTTCTGCAAAGTAACACCTAATTCCATCTATTCTAAAATACGTACATAAAAATCACGCCATGCATGTAGCCGTTATGTAAATATCGCGGTTGTGTAAGTGAATGACGATAATGATCTTTATTCCACTACAGTAGAAGTGTGTATTAGTGGTCAATCAAATGACAGTCCGTCGCAGAATGTTTGGCACTTCCGGAGCGGACGTATAGTGAGAGCAACGCGAGTTTCAAACTTAAATCTCTCCGCAGAATTATTTTTATTTCAAACTATGATGCATAGGGGAAAGGAAAATGATTGCTAGGTTTAAAATAATGATATTTATTTTTCTCTTCTTTCATATATCTATACAGTTTGTCTTCGACTAACTAATTGAGGTTTATTAAGTTGAATACCATTTTTTAAGGCATGAATATAAACATTGACGTTACAATAAAATTTTAATGCATTAGCATAAAATTAATATTGTAATAATTAGGTTAAGCTAGCTACATTTTTATTCCTGCCGGAGAACGCAAGCAAAATGTTTACAATCTTGGATGAGAAAAAAATATAGACTTACGCTCGACATACTCACTGATTTAAAAATAACAGAAATCAATTTCTGTCTGTCGATAGTTAAAAGTACCATATACTCGTAAGTAGTTATGAAATTCTGAAATTTATTAACAAATAATATTTACGAATTATCACCATATATTTTTTTTATTTAACACTTTAATGCACGCAAAAATAGAACATGAGACGAGCCGGCTTTTTAATTTACCTTAATAAAAAAATAAAAAAATCTATGACTTGACAGGAGTTAAAAATAGATGCAAATAGTGCTAAGCGATAGAGATGGCTATCTTCAGCCAGGTTGTTATCCTAATATCCTCAATAAGACTGGTCCTAGTCCTGGAGTAATCAGCGGAATCTAAAAGGCTATAACGTGCAAATAGCTTTGCAAGTGTACCTGTAGTGCACCTAGTCTACATTAGAGGTACCTGAATCCAATCTTTGGCCAAAATATTATTTGCAAAAAGTACTAACTTAAAACCAAATAAACTGTCTAAAGAATATAAGTTGGTCTATGAGTTGGTCTTGGTTGGTATGAATAGGTTTTTTTTAATACCTATTGATTTTAAATGAAATTATTGCAGTATAGAGAAAAAGATTTTCAAAAGATGATCAGGAGATACGTTAGTAAGTTTCTTCTCGTACAAATTAGGGCTATATAACTTTAAGTCTTAAAGAACAAACCGAAATACATGTGTAACTGTTGTGATGTGTGTGTGTGTGACAAAATAACAAATTACCCATGCACTTATGAATCTCATGTTTATTTCTGCGATGTGAAATTATATTATGTAAGTAAGTATAAAATATAATGATTATTAATAATAAGGGAGCAACATGTCCGCCGATAAACTGCTAAGCACTTTGGCGGTATATATTTAAGACACTATTGTATAATATACTGTAAAAAAAGTGGTTAACAAGACATTTTCGATCCCTTGTAAATTCGTACACACTCCTATTAATTTTGTTTATTTGTAAATATTTTAGCACCAGAAATACATTATACCTACCAAAGGCGGGCTGATCCCATTGAGATCTCTTCCAGCCAACCTGTTTTTTTTTTGCTTTTGTTCGTATTCGCAGCGAATATTTAACCGGCAATTTTGTTTCATATTCTTTTCCTATGAATTTACGTAATAACGGCGTAAAAGAATTTATGGTTTTATTAATTAGTTTAAAAATAGACGTCTTTTAATTTAAGGCCGAAACCGAAATCAAGGAAGACTCTAGCTCGGGTTAGGAATTCTTAGACGGCATCTAGCACTCACACACGGCAGATCATTTAGCATTCCGGACGCGAGCGGCATCGCCGTTGTGCTATGTGCTCACACTGTGTTATTGAGATTGTACTCGCGATTCTCTATGTTTAAAATTATCTTTCTATTCAGTATAAGTACCTCTTTATTTTGATATAGAAAAAGTATACAAATAAAATCCAAAATATGCTGATTTTTATACTATTAAAATCCACCCATGTCCTGCGTTTACATTAATATTTAAAAGAGTTGCTTTGTTTCACAGAATAAAGTCTGGTCCATGCATAATAAATATGATCATAATAATAATACAATCTATGAAAGTAAATAAATAATGGACCAAAAGACGTTGATGTCTTTTCTATAGAGTTATTTTCATTCTTGAGTAAAACATCAATTTTTTTACACCGGAGGCAAGATTTTTTTATTCATGTGTAAACTACGAAAAATGTGGTTATTTCAACTTTAAAAATAACTAGTCGTACAAAATGTTTAAAAATAATATATTTTGTGCATTTCAGTACAATGACCTGAATTTGTGAAAATACAATACCCCGTTTCTGAGAAAAATTGATAAAACTGAAATTCTAATTTTATGTAAAATGTATTAACAAGAAAATAAAAGTCTACCAATTCCTATTTTTATTTCAATTATAACTTTTCTTTAATTCCAATTTATCGTTAAGGGATTAAATTTTAAGGTTTAATGCCATGTTTCTACTTCAAATTCGCACAATAAAACTTATGTTTCTCTATGTGCTGAGATTGTAAAGTGCTACATACATTAGAGAGTGCAAAGGCGACAGAGCATTAGCGCGCGCTATCAAATCGGTTTAGCGCGGCGCGGGCAAATCGCGCCATCACGCGTTATAGAAGAACTTCAGGGCTGTCTCTACTATACACTAGCTGGAGGGCATGAAGGAAGGATGCGCTATTTTTTCCTCCATCCAAGCAAGAAGGCGATTCTCGCAGCGTTTGACATGTAAATTTCGAATTCGACATTAGCCCTATGTCGTTAGTTGTCACTGCAGACTAAACAAATATCTTAGTAGAATGGATCTCGCTGACACAACCACCTGCAGATTCTGCTTTGTGGAGGATGAAACACCCAAACAAATCCTCTGTGAGTGCGAATCTCTACTTCACAGCAGGAGCCGTTCCTATTAGGTCATATAATGTCTCCTGGAATTTTAAAACTCAGTATCCAAAGAGCATATTACGAGAAAGGGAAAGCTACAATAAATAGATCTTTTAGGTCGCAGTGGCTTATGGACTATGACCCTACCCTAGATACAAATAATAATAATATCTCGTTAGTTCGTATACCTAGATATATAAACGAACTTAGCGTAGTAAGACGTCCGTTGACTCCGTAGCACTCGACTTTTGCTAGAATCACGCGGAACGACCCAATATTTGGTGAGAATGTCAATGCTATTGCATACAATCGGCATATTTTGGCGATACCTTGATTTTATACGCTGAATTCGAAATATATATATAGTACGCGCTATGGATATTTCTCTTCCAACACAGTTTAAAAGATTCGCTGTCGAACTAGGATTAAATTCATAAATTTTAACCATTAAGTACTCTAAGTCAAAATATTTGCTTAATAACATATTTCAAGGTCAAGTTTGGCATCCCTATGGTTTGAGCGTTTTACAACGTATCATTGAATGCGCGAGTCTCGTCGATAGAATCAGAATCACGAATACATTTGCACATACACGCAGTACGAAAGGATTTATAAAGTTTAACAGCTTTAGTGATATTTGCCCCGTGCTTTGAGACGCTTTACATGCTAAACCTGCTAACATATTAATAAAAGGGACAACATATATGTACGATAAACAAGTAATAAAGCGCTTTTATATCACACATACCATTAAAGTTTAAACTTGAATCTAGAAAGCTCTTTACTGAAACGTTCAGATGGCAGGGTCGTGGGCAGAAAAAGTTCTGGAGGACCGGCCTATAATAAATTTTTTTGGATACTATTCACATGGCTCCTTTTTTTGAACTTCAAGGATTTCGACTATGACCTTGTTAGATGAGTTCTGAAACAATTCTTAGGTTCCATGAAACCTGAAGCAGCGGCGACGGTGATATTCATGGAAACAATGTCTGTAATCACCGCGAGAGAGAGCTGCACGTGCACTCTTCCGGCCCATTAGCATTGAATAGCAGCGTGTGCGCAGCGCGTCGTCGCGATCATTGTCGCGCTCGGCCGCGATTAAACCGCCGCTCAATCTAAATCAATCCTGTGCATAAAGAGTGCGCTCTCCGCCGCATTGTTCTCTTTGCCGTCGCCGATTAAACGTAATGACCGCATTTGACACGTCGCGGCAACAGAAAGGTGATTCGAGACGTTAAGGTCAAGTGTATGCGAAGATAGATGAGCTTGCACTTCCTATTGTACGAAGACGAAGACCTTATATGCATAGGAACTTAGACGTAAGAAACATGTTAAAGTAGGCTTACCGGCAACTCGAGGTAGTCTTTGATGGTGTGCTTGGCGGCGCCGCGTTGGATGTCCGCCAGCGCCGTGAAGTGCTCGTCACGCCGCGCCTTGCGCCGCAGCAGAGCCCGCGCATAAGGGTATGCCGCCAGGTACTCCCCGTACGCGTCCATCAGCTCTCCCGTGAACAGCTGTTTAAGCAAGATCGCGCTCTCGCTCGCGTCGCCCTCCGCCGGCGGCGGCGGCAGCTCCCGGCTCTTCAGAGACTCCGGAATACTTTGCGTCACGAACGCACTGATACCGCTCGTCGACTCACACGAAGCGAACGCGCTCGTCGAATCGCTCGATCCACATTTCGAAAACGGAAACGCGGAAGAGGCTCCGCTTTGATCGCTGCTAGCGGAACTCTGGCGGGTGGTGCTCGCCTTCTCGTAATAATCAGGATAGTGCGGCTCAGAGTGGCTCTCAGTTGAAGGCGAAGATTCTTCAGCTGCAGCGCTACTGTACTGAGCGTTCTTTATGCAATCATACAAATCTTCTATCGATTCGTACGGCGTAATACTCCCGCAGGACTCTCCTTCTACATCTTGTAATGTTTCGTAAATATCCTCGTTCTTCCGTCTGACCACTGGAGTGATAGCGGAATCGGATCTACTTCTTTTCACACTTCGAATCAAATCGTAACCGAAATCGGCCGGGTTGAGAAAATCCCACCTGACGTTTGCCCAAACGTTGTCCTCGACATCGGCGGATATTCTGTGGTCGGCGCAACATTGTCTACCGCTTCTAATGGTCACGGTCGTCACATTATCGTCGGTTTCTATAATAGAACTATCTGCCACAGACTCGTTGCAATCTATCGGGATGTCGACGATCACCTTTCGAAGACTCGTATTTACTGAAGAAATACTTGACATGTTATCATGATCGTCAATTTGACGGTTAACACATGGGCGCCCGTTAAATTCAGAGCTTGTTATCTCTGAAGACGCATCGATATCGCGATGTGAAAGTACACCTTCCTGAATCAATTCTGTCAGTATACTTTTGGATTCTTCGTCTGTGACAGATTTCTTGGAAGAAGTAGAATGCGTGTCATCGTCCTTTTTGCCCTCGTTGATAAGCAAGCCGGAGTCGAGATATTTCCTCATTCGTTCTGTGAGAGCCTCGCTGGCCTCGGACACAGACTCCAGATAGTAGAACAGGAGGTGGTATTCCTCCCTAGTGATGACCGCGGCGCGTAGTAGCGGCTTTCCATAGAACTCCACCGCCGAAAACAGCGTCGAAGCTGCAATAAAAGAGAAAGTATATATCACACATAAGGTAGGTATAACTGCTGTTGGTGCCGTCAACAAACAAAATTGAATAAAAATCAGAATATAAGAAACAAACAAGTTTGACAGCGATTGAAAGGTCAAATACACCAGTGATTCTATTCACCTTGCGTTAAAGTTCATCAGAGTCACAATAAAACCCAGACCTTTTTAGCTCCTTGAACTGCTTGAACCAATCATTGGGTGTCTATTAAGAAACGTTTAATGCTAATCAAATAAAATAACCGATACGCATCAACGTTACACAATATTTAAATAGCCTCCTATATTCGTATTGTCTTATCGGCAATCTGACAAACACGATTCATATGAGTAGGTGCGATGCATTAGGCAAATTGAAAAGTATCTTTGTTTTAATCTTTATGAAACTGTTAGTTGTAAAAACAAGCAAACATCGCTATATAGGTACTGAAAGTTTATATCATCCATCACATATCAATATGACGGTCACGCCGCCGGTACAAGCTTAATGCATTCAAGAGACTTCTGCGAAAGATTACCGGACAATGGCGTGCGTACGCGCTGGTTATTGCTAAACCGCTTTCTACAAATATCTATGTCCAGAATACTGAACACACACCAGGCACCAACTTTATTCTGCAGTCGGCAAAACATTTGAACTATGCGCCTGGGCAATAATTTTATATATTCATGTTCGCTAACAGTGCCCCTTTGCAGCGCAAAGATGAGTTGGTATTATAGGTAAGTACTGTAGATTCATTCGCAATATTGATGAGGATTGGTGAAAAATGCCAAAATGTTGTTTCTTTGGTGAGAGGTTTGAAAAGATCAGAAGAAAGCGAGAGATGACCATGTGATGCATACTTATTGTTGCGGATGCTTGGAAGCTAGATTTTGTGCGTCGACATGATAGCTTTTTCCGTTAGAGTAGAGACAGGAATCTACATAGATAAATCTAGATCTAATCTAATTCTAAACTCAATACGTGTACGGTTTTAAATATTTTCAAATTTTAAATATTTACATTTTATGTAAATTATCTTATCTATATTTTACGTAACCGAATACAACCCAACTTGAAACTGCAGACAAAACATGGAGTAATTGGATATCCTATATCTCAACATTTTTGTTCAATATTATGATGACTCGAACAAATGAAAAAGTAAAGTACTTATAAATAAAGTGATGATAATACCCACCATAAATTTTTTCCCAAGCTATGAACGTCTCCAGATCCTTTCCATCCCATTGCTGAGGCTGAAATTCTGCCACCAACACTTCGCCTTCCAACGCAACCGCCTGCGCTCTAGGCTCCACGGGCGCTTTGGATCCTCCCAGAAACAGCAGCGCCACGGGCGGCGAGGGTGGCGGAGCTATCAGCGTAGCGGGCAGCGGGAGCGGGCCGCTGAGCGAAACCACTTGAGGAGCGGAAATGGGGCCAGAAGGCAGGCCGGCCACGACTGCGCCTGCTTCTTGTAGAATCTCACAGACCACTTCGGCTACTGTAGCGTTGCCCCATACAGTCACCTGTAAACAATAAACAGTAGTGGGTTAATGTAAATGATAATTAAGTATTTTAATAATGTACCTACTAAGTATCAATAAGTTGGAGTTACCAATTTTAATTCGTTGTAAGTACCGAACCATTCTAACTGTCCTTTGCATTTTTCCGGAGTGAGAAGACTTTCTCCGCAATCACACAATCTTGGGCATACATTTAAGTGGATTCAATTAGTAAGGCCGTCATGCACCAACCATTAAATCTCAGATAACACTAACCCGAAGTCAATTTTGTATGATGAAAATCATAGACAATTCGCGAATTAATTCAGTCTTAAATATTGACGCAAGTCCACCTGATACACTTGTACGCAATGTGTGGTTCCAAAACTAGTTTTTTGGCCTTGTCAATACAAATTCAATCTCCAGGTAATTAGCCGCGAGCCGAACAACTTCGATATGATATTTGTCGATACGAATCTCATTTGGCGTCCACATAGTTCGATAGCGATCTAGGTATCTGATTCTATCTCGACCTCATCTGCAGTCGGCAAATAATTAATTTTGCGGCTTACTACGCGATATAGAAATGCCTATCTCGTGCATAACGGAGATGTCATTTGTCAGTGTTCTAAGAATTTCATTATAGAACTATAATTAAAGAAACAACTATTGCCATAGTAACTTTACTGTTGTTTGTTGATTACTATGATGGCTTTCCAATGTTACGAAAATTATATGGATAGAGGAGGAAGGTTGTCAAGTTATAAACGAATAAAGTTGCATAATATTTTAGAGATACGCTATTAAAATATATAGCTTATGCTATAACTCCCAGATTCTTATGGCTCAAAATTCAAATAGAGGAATGGAAATGATCGCACATACGAAGTCTTGCCCTTCGAGTATAAATACGAATGCTTGAGCAAAACGCATTAACATGTACATAATATATGTAATAACATGCAGAAGTGTTGGGTTGGGGCTATCTTATGGACCTTGACTGCGGGTTCACGGGCGTTTTTACCGGCCCTCGTGACGTCACGCCCGAGTTATGCGCACGCGCACGCCGCCCGCGCGTCTCCCCACCCCCGCCGCGCCCAAAACGTAGCCTCCAGGATAATGGGCCTGATACATCTTCAACGAGGAAAAAAAACTGAAACAAGACCCAACCGACGACGGGACGACCAACCGATTTTACACGGCCAACGCGTTTTGGTATTACAGACAGGAAAATAAGAAACAGGAATTCGTGCATTTATTTTATATAATAATATGCATACCCTACTACGAGTAGATACCCATAGGTGCGTCAGTATAATTATGTTAGGTATATAGTAAACTGAAAACTACAACTGAGTCCTAATTAGTTAATTAATACATATTGGTAATGTATTTAAGGATAGCTGCGACACAGGGTCGCCCTAATGCGGGGTCCAACAGTAAAATTAAAAACAATTGTAATTTTTTTGTGGTAAATAAATTATTTTGTATGTAAGGAAGATAATAGAATCTCTGTGCTATACTAAATTCTATCGATAAATAGCAAAAATAAATTACAAAACTTGATACCCTTTTCATGACGAAATGTATGGCAATAAAGAAGTAAATGTTTTTAACTTTTTATATAAATAATTCTAAACTTTTAATTTTGCGTGATTGAGTACAGCCATCACTATGACATCACATATCCTAAGATCTTCAGCAAACATTCAGAAGCATTAGAAATAAGTAGGTAAGACAACTGAAGAGATGATCTATGCTATAGAATTCTTTCTATACGTTCTGAGATACCTACATACTTATATTACTTAGTAAGACAGGACAAACGGCACTTGTTAGACCTGGAAAGTGGCGAATGAAAAGTAAAATATCCGATGTTTAAGAAGGTAGGCATGAGATGTACCTAAGTACTTACATCATTTTTTTCTCCAAAATATATAAAGGGAAAATATTAAAATCATTATCTACTTACGTATTTAAAAAATATCATTCTTTGAATTAAGTATGCTACATTTTTATTCTAAACTGCAAAGCTCCATCTATTTATAAAACCTACGTTTTAAAAAACATCTCAGGAAACGTATTTCATAGACTAAATATTATGAAGTTTTAGTGAAAGGAAGTTTGATGTTACTAACGCCACCTAGTATACACAACTGAAACTACTAATACAAATGAGGGAAATAGCGCCATCTATCTAACCTAGCTTGAACTGCTATAATTTACAGCCTACGCTTTATCTGTCAAGACCACAACCAAGTTCGCTTATAAACTTGCAGATGGCGCTTATTTCAATATTTTTTATTTTTTGATACCATACTACAAAAATAAATAATAAAAATTTTGGATAAAAGAAAAAAGGAAAATGTGCTGTTTCGTAATTACAAAAAAAATACAAAATAATTTATTCTCACTCAGTCACTATAATAGGTCAAAATATGTAATTAGTCACGAAGGAACGAACGCCCGCCTTAGGGGAGACTATATTTTTATCCTTTTTTTTAAGAATCGAATATATTTTTATAATTCTTAAAATTCTCTCTGACCGAAACCACAGAGGTACTTTCACGTAACGAATGTTTTACTAATTAGAAAGGAATATGTTTTCTATTTAGGTAGGCCTAATATAGACGTTAGGCCAAATAATCGAGACCTGATTAGACTGACTGTTTCTGGTCTAAAATGTAGACCAGACACGAGACAGGTGAAGACTAGAACAGTTAGCAGAACTGGGTCACACGTGGATAACATGACCGACATCGAACACCAAGCCTAGAAAGTGGTTGTATTTCGTATATGACGTCGAAGTGCTTATACTTCCACCCACACAAGACTTACTTATTACTTACTAACTTACAAGATACGAGTAGGCCATAGAATTTACAGCTTTACCGTGACAAGAAACAATCTTAGGGGACTCGCTTGACCTATGAAAAGATGGACCCCATGGACATGTCCATGTCATGTCCATAGGAAATCTGATTAACCCAGTTTTCCTATGGACATGGCTCACAAACTTGGTTGGTATTGGTACAAAGGAAAAGGATGTGGGCCAGTATCTATAGTCAGAATTAAACTCGAGAAGGGGAAGACGACCAAATATTTTTTATTAAGGAGCGAGATTGAAGGAGGGAAGAGGGAGTGAAACAAAACAGGCCTACGCCTTAAGCTGCCTCCATCAACCTAAACGAAAATATACACGGTAAAAGGCTACGAAAGGTACCTATCCAACAAAGGATAGAGTATTCTTATAGAGTTCACTTTATAGGGTTTAATTCCTGCAGCATTTCTGCGATATCCTGATACCTTGTTGGCTAATCAAAGCGGAATGTGAACGCAATGAAAGCGTGTAACGGACCGTAATGATGGTAGGCTCTACCAGGAACAGGTATAGTTCTAGACTACCAGCTCTTTTTGTGGAATTTAGATAGATAGGCGACATCTAACAGTCTTTTTATAGAGGATCGGAAATATTCCTGTGTAAATCAAATAAATAACAATAAACCCAACAAAACTGACATTTTACCCTATTTCCGTGTACCCCCGAAAAAATAATGAAGAAGATTGGAAGAAATCTTTAATTTTGAACTTTAGTAGATATACTAACAGGGGAAGCGAATAATATCGTTAAGCCGGAAACTGGTCTCAATTCCGGTGTGGCCGCTAAATCTTAAGCTAAACCTAAATGAAACTGCGCACTCGCTTATACACTAGGTAGTTTGTGTAAGAGTGAGAGAGACGTTTCGTTTAGAGATAATCGCTAAATTTAGCGGCCAACCCGGATTCGATGCCATTTTATTGTTAAAGCACCTTTTGAATATGCAACAGTCACTGTCTAAATTGAACCTCTATAATAGTATAGAATCTGGATTCTATAAATGCTCCATAGTAATCCAGAATGTCTATACAAGTTACTTACTGTACAAGTAGAAATATTATGTACAAGTAGAAATATTATGTACAAGTAGATATATTATGTACAAGTAGAAATATTATGTACAAGTAGATATATTATGTACAAGTAGAAATATTATGTACAAGTAAAGCGAAGTTATAGTAGTCAGTTGAGGCGTCTTAAAAGAGTTAGTGCTTCAATTTTACCAGAAAGTAGAATACACATTAACATCCAGTCAGCTTGAAAATGACGAATTGTCGAAACCGGTCGCGGTAAATTTGTTTCAAACTAAATAAAAACTTGTAGAACTAAGTGCTGAAAATCTTATTTTCCATTATGTCAAATATAAAATAAAGTTCTACCGAGTAACGACACAGTGTGAATGAATACAAATTAATCTAGGTAACTTAGGAGAGGCAATGTCTAGCAGTTTCATTATTATGATGAAAGAATAACTTCCATAGATATTTCTTATTTTCTTCAAGCTGCTACTTATAATATTGAATAGACCGGTCAGGTACGAGTAGATGCCAAAGATTATATAATTCGTAACCTGCAATGTATGTGACATAATCGACAATTAAGAAATGAATGAATGAAGAAATGTAGAGTTCTATATGTAAATACCCACATGAGAGCTCTCGCTCGTTATTGTTCAAACAGGCTGCAATGCAAACGATCCTCATTTCATTACCATACAGCTTTAATATAACTGGAGCAAAATACACGAGATGGATTCGCAACTTGGCACATGTCGCGCTAAATACGTATCTGCCTCATAAACGACCGATATTTTTCAGCGAAGTCATGAAATAAAGACGACGACACAGTATCAAGTTATAAAGAAAGATTGTAAATGCATGACTATGAAATGATAGAGGATGAAAGTGTGGTCATAAAATGCGTAAGCATCAGTTACTTACCTACTGACAACATAGACAATAAATCAAAGTTTCACGACTCGAGGAACTTCTAAATATAATGTAGGTAGAGGATTTGTAGTCGAAATCCTAAATGTTCAAGTTTTTGAGTCACGTGACATAAATGATTATAGTCTGGCTGCAATCAATATTATGAATATTTTAATGTGTTGTGAATATTCAATGGTTGCCAGATATAAAGTCGTAAAAATTCATTAAGTAACTAATTAGTTTCATTCATTAATTCAAATTAAATGTGATGTTGGTAATGAATTAATGATACTGGTATTTAGGTTATAGGTTCGGCTTTAAAATCTCTGGCCCATTGAACTCTATCGGTGGCCAATTTCTCAAATAAATCATGTCAGTGAAACATGCCACTTTTTCTTTCCGTTTCCTGCGTCTCCCCATTGTTGAACCTGGTCAGAGCATGCGTCACGGTGTTTGTGCGTCTGTCACGATCCGATAGCTCGATACTCTTCAATGGTCACACCGATTATTGTTACTCTATACTATAAAATATGTACTTAGTTGTCAGTGTATGTTTGCTATACTGTTCAAGATCATTGTTATAAAACTTGTAGATGTCTTTGGAATTGTTTCAGTATTGAGAATAGGTAAAGATGGAATCATGGAATTACTAAATACAAGTAGGTACCTAGTCATAGTACTTATTACTTACTAACTTTATTATCTGGTTTACTTACGTAAATCAACTAAAAACACTTTTATAAAGTTACTCAAATACTAATGTTTAACAAAATCAGCATATAAATAACACACAAATTACATAAATTATCATATCTAAATACATAAATACAACAAATATATAAATACATAATAAACTTACTTGTAAATCATTTACTATTCAGCATAATCCATAATACTTCTAGATGTTACAGAAAACAATATCTAGAGAGAGATAAATCCCCGAAGCACGATTCTGATCGTGTCTAAACTTTTGGGCAGGGAGTATGTATTTAACAGTTGACCGATTGCAATTGTTTCGACACCCGCCCGTTCTGAATAGAAAGACAGGATTCCCTGTCAAAAAAAATGGTGGTGGTAAAAAAGATTGCCTGGCTGCAGAGGGATCAGACAGCGTCGCTTTTCCCAGAAGCACAGAATGCATTGCCAAAACATAAATAATACCAACAAGCATACTATACCACGCGCGGTGACAAACGTTTCGAACGATTACGCGACATCGGGAAAGAGGGCAATTGCGTGAAAAAGCGGGTGAATAACCGTTTTTTGGATTACCGCTGTCATTTTGAAGATGTCGATATATACGAGTAGGTACATACAGCACATAAAATAAGATTTTTATATCGAAAATTTAAATATGTTGTTCTTCTTTTTTCTTATTTTTATTTACGACTAGACTCGCGTTTAAAAAAGTGACGATGAGGTCGAAGATGGAGCAACTATACACAGCCGAAACACATCAACGCCGAAGCAAAGATGACGACAGATTTTGCATAGAAGGGTCCTACCACCAGCAAGTTACTTGGCTTAGTATCTTCGTAGGACACGCTTGACCAATGTCAGTAGGGATATTCTCAGACTCGATTTATATTCCGCCGCTCGCCGCTGCCAATTTTCTATGAAGAAACTTAGTTCACGTGCAATCAGTCCATACAAATTGGGCGTCCAATCCGTCCCCATACACGGAAAAATATGTACGTAACATTTTACGTAAGCACAGATATAAATATGAACGCAACGTTTTACAGCGATCACCGATGCGTTTACGGGTGCGCGTATAACACCACGGAACGGAAGATGTCTATAATTAGGAAGATATATACTACTTAATTAAGTTTGTATGAAGGAAATATTGATTAAAATCAGTAGTGCGTACGATCGCGCTACACGAAACCCCGTCAGTTTCCACATTCTACTAATACACCCATTATCAGAATTACAAACTTTCACAAAATATTCACTGACCTAATGAAGTGTTTATTGTATTACCTACCGTTGCTTTTTTACAGCAAAGTAAATAATAACCTAAATCCTACCTAACCTATTCTATATGTACCTACCTAATTATTTTACTGTAGCCTATGATGCAATCGAAAAATATTAATTTTGATTTTACTATCAATTTTTTATTTCACGGCTCATAACGGTGTTTGAGGTCCGACCGAAGAAACCCCGTGTAGTCTAGGTATGTATCTTTTGAAGAAGTCCCATGTAGTCTAGGTATGTATCTTTTAAAGAAGTCCCGTGTAGTCTAGGTATGTATCTTTTGAAGAAGTCCCGTGTAGTCTAGGTATGTATCTTTTGAAGAAGTCCCGTGTAGTCTAGGTATGTATCTTTTGAAGAAGTCCCGTGTAGTCTAGGTATGTATCTTTTGAAGAAGTCCCGTGTAGTCTAGGTATGTATCTTTTGAAGAAGTCCCGTGTAGTCTAGGTATGTATCTTTTGAAGTATTTCTTGTCCATCAGTGAAAACTTTAACTCTTCACTGTTTCTTCTGATCGTTTTCACGGGTTTCACTTACGTGACGCGAAAAGAAGTGGAATATTAGGTAAAGTCGACCACAGGTCAAACTACCCAAAACGTCAAAATTTGTGAAGCTCATATAACTCATATTATAAGGTTGGGATTTTGTCGATGAAATTTGACAGATGGTACTAATGTACCACAATACTAATGTACCACAAGTTAATGTTTGTGGTTGACTGTACAGTCGCCCAAACGAATGTCGCCGACTGACACACTTTCTGCGCGCGCGGCGTTATAATTACACTTTTATCAATACCAGAACACATATGGGCGCTGGTGTTTTGTATCGCTTTACTCTACGTGAATATTTTCACTTTTTATTTGCTTACCGCTGTTACCTAGAAGTATATTATACATGGAAATTATTGACTAATGTTTTAGGAATTGTTATTTATTTCTTCTTTATATCGTCAAAAACCTGCCATTATTTTAATTCAAAATTGAATTAACCTTTTCAATTTCAATAAATCAAGTATAATACATTCTAGAGGTACGAGTAGAGATCAGGTCAGAAAAAGAAACCAGCTTTTAAAACAACTTTAAGGAAAATCGAATCTATAGTAAAGATTTAATAGCAAAAATCTGTTATCGATTTAAATATTTGTTCAAATTTCATATAAGTAAGTACCTATTCTGTTTTTGTTCTTCAAAAAAATGATAAGTCATCACTGTTATGATGATGATGATGAATAGAGAGCTATCTTATAGAATTTTGTACATTCATTTCATGGTAATTTAATGTCAGTGTAATAAATATTATAAGTTCTTGCTATGAGTATGTAGAGTCGGTTCGTAGAGTTAATCAGAGCATGCACAAGCACGAGTCAAAAGTCTGGAGCTCATCATTAGCAAAGACACAATGACTCCTAAATTTACTTTACATTAAGTTAAAATTATTTTCTGTTTTATGTTTGATGCGGTAAACGAGTTTATTAACATTTCAACAAAAATATATCAAATAGGTACAGTGAAAGACATTTTCAAGGTATACCTAGTGGCACTTAAATATGTAGTTATACAGCATAGATTGCAATGGTTTTGTATACCTTGATCTATCTTCCACTGTATACCTATAGCAAAAACGATAACACTGTCATGCCTATACCTACTTTCAAATTTTTGACACACAATGGAACTTTAATGCTCAGCCACCAGAAGATCGTCTAAATATTGAATACTTTCGTTTTACGTAACTAGGTTGACAATGACAAAGGAACTTCACATTATTTCATCACCCTTTTCCAACAAGCAAGAAATTAGAAATCGTTCATTGCGAATCGTGTCCATGGTTTCGGTGCGCGACTCGTCAAGGGTCGTTAGGTACTCGAAAATAACATCCGACCTTTGTCAACTGCGGGTCACTTTCTCGAATCCGAGCCGAATCTTCGGCGGATGCGTCGCGCGCGTCGCGCTCTCATTGGCTTGCAGTACCTTTTTGTTGGTAAACATTGCGTAGGCACCTACTGAGGTTTTGCACAAGATTTTTAAAGATATGTTTTTCTTAGAGAAAAGATATAGTCTGTTTCTTTCTCATTTAGTAAGTGACGGCTTAAGTACTACGTATACACTCGTATCGTACTTTGTAATATTAATCTTGAGGAAAACTGTGTAACCTACACAGTAAATAAGTTAATTAAGTAAAAGAAACTCATTACGTAGGTAGCTATTAAGTATTATATAATTTAAAGAGGTTACGGGAAATCACACTCTAAAAACCCTCTACTTCTAAAGCCGAATTACACATTGCCCAATTCGCAAAATTTCCACAAACACGAACTGCTAAAAGACATTTTTTTTAATTTATTTTTTCATACTAGTACAAATCTGTAAAGACACATCGGATGACACAACCTTAGAGTGACGAATCGAGTAAATTATCGTATCGATATTATTAATATGTACTCGGAACTAAGAATCCGGTCGAGGCTGAATCATCCATACAGAACGAGCTTTGTGCTTGGTTGCTCCATCGACTAGGTATTACAAATCAAATCAATCAACGTGCACAGTCTGGATGTGTGTTGTTTTATATGTACATTCACTGTGATAAAATAATTGCTACTATTCTAGCTGTGCCTGCTACGAGTCTAAAGCCCTAATACTTAGAAACCTGTTAGACCTTACGAGTCAAGTTCCATCTGATAGTGCCGAATGGTGGCTATGTATATATGTATAAATAAATACCTTTAAATATTTATATCAAAATTCAGAGGCTGAAATAACTTAAAAAGTATCGTATATTTTTTAGCGGTCACTCATTCGTTTTAGCTTTAGATTGCGAGCGACTACGCCAGAATTGAAGCCAACAATAATTTAAAATCCTATTCCCTTATTTCAGGGGTTCCCAAAGAGTGCGACGCGGCGCGGCGCTCCAGGGCGCCACCGTTGTTTTAGTTAAACAAATATATTTTGACAAGGGCGCCACGACAAAATACCAAACATGTAAGTACGCCGCGAACTGAAAAAGTTGGGGAACCCCTGCCTTATTTCAAATTACTTATAGTTAAAATCAACCGCACAACAAATAGTTTGAATTTATTTTATTGTTAGAGTATATTTAATACTGCTGTTAATGACGTATCTTGTAACGGTTTCAGTTACTATAAGATTATTATTAATAAGTATTTATTATACTATACAACAAATGTTTCTTCTGAACACCTCTCGACCTGCTATGCTGTTCGTATAGACAAATTAGTAGAGGTAAGATAGATAGATAGAAACACTTTATTGTACACAAGTACAGGATAAGTAAAAAAAAATAGGAATAGTAGCACGATATGTACAAAGGCGGCCTTATAGATAGAGTGACCACACGGATAAAAAAGAGTCCTTTTTCCATGAGAGTGACTGTATCTATTCCTCGAGTGACGTTACATTGTTGACTAAAATTCGTTAAATATAATAGCAAGTTTAGTTTAGTTTTTTTGAAGTGGAGAAGGATCTGCGGGAGCTCCGGGCGCCTGACTGGCTCGAGACTGCGCAGGAGAGAGAGCGATGGCGCTCTTTGGTATCGGAGGCCAAGATCCACTTCGGGTCGCTGCGCCAGCGGAGTAAGTAAGTAAGTAAGTAAGTAAGTAGTAAGTTTAGACTGCTTCAATCCTTGACATTTAATTTCGTTGAGACGACATCGGGCGTTTCGCACTACACGATCAAGACCTTCGAAACAGACCGAAACTAGTCGGAGAACTTCCGACTTTCATCAGTGATTAATCCGTAATTAATTTCTAATTATATTCTTACAGACTCAGAAGCACTGCTTGGATCCGTCCGTGTCCATATTGCAGCCGTAGTGTCAATTACCGATAGATGAAACAATAGACAGATGGCAGTGATACATAAATTATATTACAATAACTGCGCGAGCGCATGATTGGCCAGCTGTGGTTATTATCGCTAACCACTATTGTTAGAATCTCGGATCAAAGAACTAATGAGATATGACACTACGATTTTAATTTGGGCATCCGTCGACCCGCATCCTTCACCTTCAGCTGTTTCTTCAAAAGTCAAAACCATGCGACTCTCTTGGCTCGACTTGAAGCGAGGTAAACCCTGACTAACTAGGTAAATAAAACAGACGTCAAATGGGCGCCAACATACTTTTATAATCTGTGTTACGCTTTGAAAAAATAGTTCACATAAAATTCCGCAACATGGCGCACGACAATTTTAAATTAAATAATCCTAGATAATAATCCTGGCGAGATCGAGGTCAAATGCGGGTTTAGAAATAAATAAAAAATAAATAAAAAAAATATATCCTTATAATGACAGAGTTTTAGTACGGAAATCAGGGACCGAACCTGGCACAAATATACGAGTAATCTGTTAGCAGGCCATTAGACTATTCAATGTATGAACATTAATATTATAATTATTCTCTTGGATGAAGAAAAAGTAGTGTCATTTAGTTTAGCGGTCGTGCGTTCCTTCCTTCATGGTATATATAATAATACTTTATGAAACTTGTCACAGCTTCATGAGCACTGTTCCTATCATTATCTTTGTACAGGAGAGTGAGCTGGGTCGAATTTCTGTGGGCGTATACGTAGGTAACTAAAATAATACTGATATCTCGTTGTTACAATGATCTGTTGTTAAAATTAAACCCGCATTCATACGTGATCGATGGTGTAGTTGTGATCCTGCGAGGTTACCTCTATTTGTTATTATGTATTGTTGTAAATGTATTACGCCCGTGTTATATGACTTATATGATGAGCGACATATTTGCAAACGACGCGACGTCTTATGCAACACGCCGTATGAAAAGATTAGTTATAGTCTATTCATTCTGTGATCAGTTATTGACAAGCATGAAAATTATTTAGATAATGCTTTTAGTAGGTACGAGTAACTCTTCCCATAATAGAGGCTATGCATATTCAAAACAATTGAATTGAACTGTGTACATTGGGAAACATCCGGAAAGTTTTAAATTCATAGTATTGTCATTTCTTCAATGAAACACTGCCTTCGATATAATAATGTTTTAATGACTCTCGATTGTAAGTACATTATTTAGAAAATAGACAAACACACGTCCGAACTTTGCCATGACCCAGCGATGAATGAATTAACGCTAACAATAGAACTAACTTTTTGTTAAATAAGGTTAGAAAGATAATATATTAAAATTAATAAGTTCAAAAGTATATAAAGTCTTGTGGAAGTCAGAACGACTCGCACTTTGGAAAATTGAATATAGCAAGCGAGACCTTGGTTTCATTCACGCATTCCGCGTATTTCAGAATAAAATGAGAGCTGGTAAATTAGTAATGACGTCAAAATATAGTGCAAAGTGATTGGCAAAGCGCGTCAATCAATTAGCACGGAAGTGCAAGTCTACACCTGCCTGACAGATTCGTGACAGTGTTGCCAGTTGCTGCACTCGACCTCGGACCACACTGGTACGACCTTGGACTCTCCGAGTCTCCGGCGATTAGCTGACATCCGCACGCTCTCCGCGAGGTATGCGGTCGTTTACGTAACTTTATATTTAAACGTAATCATCATTTATGTAGTATCCATTTAGCACTAATCTTAGCATTAAGTTAAAGCTACCGGAAACAGTTAAATATGTGACTTATGAAAAATTCTGAATATGTAGACGACAGAACTACATGTATAATATAATTAAATACTTTCCTTTATGTTAGTAGATAATATACTAACATGTAATTTATGTATTTATTTACACTTTATTGTAAAAGAAAATTAATATTTTTTTTACAAATATTCATAAAAGACAATATCGTTGCAGATACTCTATGTATTGTACAACAATAGACTTAATAAAACAATTAAAATGAGACATTGTACAAAGGGTGAACTTATCTCAAAAAGATATTTCTTCGAGGGAGATTTCTATCTTCTTCAAAGGGCTGTGAAAGCCTTATTCATACAACTCTATATCACTTTTATTGTGGCATATCTAATAGAAAATGTATCAATATGGTAATTCAGCAGATTATAGACCGCCAATTTATGGACTAACATAGATTAAAATATTATGTTGCTACGTCAAAACAACCGGTTTCTGCGAATGGTGATGGCGGACCATGATAATATTATGTTATTATTTTGTTTGTGTGCATAGAGTTTATCAGAATAGCTCTACTGGAATGTGGAATTAAAAAAATACACTGTTTATTATTCCAGCTGCATAGATTTTTATTTTATATTGATATTAGATTTTTGGGCAAATCTATTTGTAACAACATATAGAAGTTCGTTACTTACTCTGTATTTAACAAATAAATAGTTTGTATAAATAAATAGATACTTAAGTCTAGGTACTTAGGTATCTCGCAACCCCTTGTACCCTTTTTTTAACCCCGACCGATCGAGGAAGGCCGTGTTATAAGTTTGACACGTTTGTATGTTTATCTGTGGCATCATATCTTGACAACGGATGATCCGATTTGGACCCGGTTTATTTTATTTAATAGATAATTTTGTCGAAAGTTTTCTTAGCTAGGTCTGATAAAAAGTGGACCAGTTCTTTCCAAGATCTTGGAGTATCTTTGATGTCAGATGGGATCTCTGGAACGGTAACAGCTAGATGGTTCGAGTTTGAGCTCAAATGTTCAGGTTCATGGAGCGTTTCCGACATCTGAAACCTTCAGGATCTGATGATGACCAGGAAAAAGTTAGTGAACTTCAATTTCACCATATGAAACAAGAAGAATTGTAAGTTTATCAGCCCGCCGAAACTATATACCTATAATAGTTAGATGGGGTCTTCTCGAACTAAAGTTGTAGGGAATCCTAAGATATTACAAGAAAAAAATAATTGAAGGTAGCGGTCAAAAAATAAATGAAAATGATGTGGAACTAGGAATTTTAAGATAGCCATGGCGAGGCCGAAGGCCGTGCTCCGCGTAGAGCGAAGCCCGGAGCGTCCGTACCCGCCTTCAGGCGCCGCAGGTCTAACCTGCTGAATGTTCTTAGCCATGTCAGATGAAAAATGGATAAGTGGTTTTAAGATCTTGGAGTATCTTGGGATGTTGGAATATGATGGGATGTCTGGAACGGTAACAGTTATATAGGTGGTTCGAGTTTGAGCTCAAATGGTTATAAATCTTGAGGACCTGATGATGACCAGGAATCAGTAAGGGTACGTCACAATGGTACGACTTAAATTATAAATTAAAGACTGACAATAAAACTGACTGACTGACTATAAATTAATTATTGACTTAAATTAAATTATTAATTTAGCGTTATTATTTTGTGTAAATCAGAGTAATACATTGTACGATCCCCAGCGATTCCAGGGATCTTTCGTGGGCTAAATAAACGAAGGGGAACGAGAGAATGTCCAGCGCAGGCAATAAATACCAATGAAAAACCAACTTACCAGCGTCTCAGCCCGAGATCACCCGTCGGCGCCGACAATGTCCAAAATTATGGCAGTTTTTAGAGTCACCGAAGCACTAGCACTGTATCAGCACTACGAGGAGTCCATGGAGGTGATAGATCACACGCGATGAATAGATTCGGTGACACGCGCGCAAAACGATGCTGTCTCAAGGGCAGTATTTCCGAGACTGTGTCAGCGAGTGGCAATCAACGATAAAAATTACCCTTTATGGACATTAATATTTGACAGAACGAAATAAAAACTACCTACAATAACTGTCGCTAATGTAAACAAAACTTATGAACTAGGTATGCGTGGTACGGATTGTACATACATAATGTATACTCATTTGGCGATTTATGAATTCCATAATACATACATACATATCTCCTCGTCCATAATATTACAAAAGTAAATTAAATGTATATAGTCATCCGAAGCACGCTGAACATTTTTCCTGGTCGTGTCGTACTCCGCTCTTTTATGACTTCCTAGAACCTCTGAGCCAACTGAGCTTACGCTGAACGGATAAAGCTAGACCAGCATTGCATTTAGCGAATATTGCAACATTTCTGGTATTTAGTACATGCGTAATAAATTTTCATGTCTTGACTCTCGAGTCAAGCGTGAATTTTTATACAGCACTTTATGTAGGTTTGTTCATTTTATAGATTAATTCGATTACTAATTTCGTTTTACTATTTTATTATAGGTAACGACTAATTTAACTGCTCATGTAAAGATACTGCACTCATTGTATTTAACCTAGTATTAATTGCCTACTCATGTGAATAGGCAATTTCGAATTTAAAAAAAATCAAATCGATCAATCAAAAATTTCGATTTATACAAATTGTATTTAACCTAGGTCAAGTACAAATTGTATAAACCGAAATTTCTTGTACCAAATAAATGTATTACTTATCCCCAAAAGTAGAACTCGTACCAATACTAGACGTAGTTAATTTCGGTCTGGAACTAAATCCTTATGCAAAAAGCAACCAGCAGTCACTCTATAAAAACTAATGATTTCCAATTGATATTTTCACCATTGTGTCCGCCATGTAGGGTCATCGATGCTATTAAATTGTTGACGACATGTTGTACCTGATAAAAATGCAAGGCGTCTACCTTGAAGCTGACGAGAAGTTGAGTAACACAGTGGTTAACAACCTCCAACAGTTGCATGCTGAATTTACGAAACGTACCCTAAGTGCTGGACTATACGCGTCCGGTTCCAACGACGGTTCGGTTCGCTGCAGCTAATCACAAGTATTCCGCCCTCCCCCCACTTGAAGTCAGTGCCTCGTGATTGGCCGCAGCGGACCGAACCGGGACTGGAACCGGAGCGTATAGTCCAAGCCTAAGGCTAGGACTACATGATCCGATTCCAGCGAAGGTTCAGTTCGCTCCATCCAATCACGAAGCGCGGATTTCAAGTGGGGTGAGGGCGGAACGCATGTGATTGGTTTCAGCCAACCGAACCGGGACTAGAACCGGACGAGTGTTGTCCAGCACTAAAGCTTGGACTACACGACGACGGTTCGGTTCAGGTACCGGTACCGGCCGTGTAGTCGACTGCATTCAAACTCATGCGTTGCGCTCAAACCGGTTCAGGAACCGAGCAGGCTGTATGTGTAGTCGGCAGCGCATTTTTGTTTAAGTTTATATGAAGCACCGGTTCCATGGAACAGACCGATATTGGAACCGGCCTAGGAACCATCGTTGTGTAGTCCAGGCCTAAAAGTGACTGGGTAAAGGCGATCAGCGATATGTGATAAAACCATACTTATGATAAAACTATTAAAACTCGTAACTGTTCGTAGGAAAAAACTTAAATTTATATAGGGTACAAAATTCTTTCAGTTTTTAGGTATTACTTTACACTTATCGAATGAATCGTTTTACTACAGTCACATATTTTGAGTATTAATGATGATTACTGTTTCTCAGAACAAAGTTGCGTGAAGTATCGATCCGATTTATCGCATTGAACGGTTACTATTACGGTAATTTGCAAAGATTGCGTGACCGAAATGGCCGGACAATGAAGATGCTTCACGAATATGTCGTAAAAATAACATTTACTCGTATGTGTATCAAAATGCGTTAAATCTACATTACTTATTGCACAACACGTGTGGAACGAGTACTTAGAGTTCTTTCTCCCCAAAAGGCTCGTTCCCACAAGTTCCGTTAAAAAGTTATGAAGATCATCGAATTCTATAAGTAGGAAAGTTAGGTGTATTTTATAATAAAAAACCTTACAAGTTTATTTACTTAATAACTTAAACGCATGTTTGGTTGAAATAAGTAATTGTATTTTTCTTTATAATAAGTAAGTAAGTTAACTATAACAAATTATTGCAAAATAATAACAGACATAAATACATGTGGTGATTTGTATGTGTTTTACTAAGAGGACTACCTACCTAAGTAAAAATGTATGACATCATTACAAAACTAGTTGGACACACTGATAGAAGTGATTGATAACCGTAACTTTGTCTAAAGTTGCCATATACATATTATACTTAAGCAATATTGCGTTCAATTGCTCTTGGTTTAGGTACTTAGTTATTATAAGAAATATACGAGCATATCTTATAGCCAACATTTGTACAAGTACAAATGAGAAAAACTGCCTTGAATTATGTATTAAAAAATAAAATTGAAAGTAAGAAACAAACCCTCGCCCAGATCATCATCATCATCAGCCTATTAATGTCCCCACTGTTGGGGCGCATGCCTCTCCCTGACCAAGGGGGTACGGGCCATGATCCACCGAGCGGGCCCAGTGCTATGCGGTGGATTTCACACACCTTCGGAAACTTTTTCATTTCCTCAGACATACAGGTTTCCTCACCGTGATTTCCTTCACAGTTAGAGCAGTCGGTAAATGTACGTAAGTCTTCGAAAAATTCCGAAAAACTCATTGGTACATAGCATGGTTTCGAACCCGGACCTCCCGCATGGGAGTCTGGCGTCCTAGCCACTAGGCCACCGACGCTCGCGTAAAGCGTGCGCTCTATACAGTGGCTCTACCATTGAAATTCCACATCACAAGATCCCTAACAATTTCTTCTAAAACAACGGTAACGGGAGCCTAGCTATCTGCCAATACGTGGGTAGAGTCACTAACTGCACAAAATGTGGCTTGCGTGATAACTTTACATTTGTTCGATATTCCTGCAAGTCAATGATCTCACTCGATCGTCAGATTAAACAACATAACGAAGTAACTTCTGAAAACAATGACAACATTCCTTTCCGAATTACGCGACTATTAGTGTACAAAGTAAAAACATCAGGTAAGTAGAGACTTTAAAAATCTAGAACACATTTATGTAAGACTACTTCAGTAGATAATTTGTTTTAGACGATAATTAACTAGAATTAACGTCAAATACGTAAGATTAGATAGTAATAGTGTATTGTTTTAAAAATGCAACCGTTGTTTGTTTAAATTAGATATTTTTTTATTTTTTTTATTTACTACTAAACCCGCATTTGACCTCGATCTCGCTTGATGGTAAGCGACGATGAGGTCCAGTAAACATTTGTTTTATTGTTTTGGTAAACATTAAAAACAAAAAAAATATGATTACAAATTCCAGTAAACCTGTTGTATTAGGATATAACACCTACACTGATCTACTTTCGATATGCTGGTCGCCCGTAAATGGTGAGGACATTTGCATTTAGGTGACCAACATGAAAGGAGGCGAGTGGGAGTGAAACAAATACACTTACCTTGTATTCGAATGCGACCATTTAATGTCAGACCAACTGTACAGTCGACCACTAGCTAAAGTACACAATCTGTTAAAAACCTTCGATTAAATCTCAACCTTATGCCTGCGATATATGGTATATTTCAGATTCTCAAATTTTGACGTTTTGGGTAGGTTGACCTGGGGTCGACTGTACCAGTGCGAAATGTATCTCTGACTGAATTAATAAAGTGGTAAGTAGAAGAGTCAAGAGTACCTACTTACTAAGCCCGTGTGCTTCCATCTTCGGCCTCATCGTCACTTACCACCAGGTGAGAACGAGGTTAAACGTGGGTTTAGTTGTTAAAAAAAAAGTTTAAAAAAAGTAAGAAAGTAAGTAATTCGTTCATTTCACACACAGCAATGACCGAAACAGTTATAATTATGATAAAATAATTATGTAGTCAAAGGTAAACATATTGAAATCATGTCTGATGGTCTGCTGTTGTCAGTACAAGTTGTGAGTAAAAGGGCCTCAACTCAGCTTATTGCTGCAGACAAAAGTACTTTTACTACTTTTAATTACCATCAGGTGGCCCGTTAGCCTATCTGTTATTATGCTGTCCTTATATAATAAAATAAGTATATATTATTGTATATTAGTACCTACTTTCTTACACGGCTATTATTATTCAGTGTGCTGTTATGAAGTCTATTTTGGCCAATGGATCGAAGAATTGTCCAAAACTCAATTGAATTTAATGAGACGCCAAGTCAGATATTTCGGGACTCTGGAGCTATCAATAAGCCTGGCACCTAGATGTTTCACGTTCACTGAATTATTATTAGGTAGGGTACTACCTATGCAGAGGTAAGCTACGTCCTCAATTGAGCACATAAATGCCGAAATCGGTATTGACCCCGTTCGTAAAATTTAGAGCGTGACGACTATGTATAGGTAGGTATGTATTTGAACGAAAAGGCACCGAACACCTTGCCTATCAGACAAAATTATCAATTTTTAAATTAATTAACGTTATTAGGTAGGTGTTTTGTTTGTCTTTAATTAGCAAAGGCCGTCTTATCTTTGATCGCAGCCTGAATGCTTTTACAAGAATTAAGGCTCTCTTTTATGTAATAGTCTCCAATTTTCAAATTCAGAGTAGAATTTATAACTTTAAATAAAGAAAGAAACCCCCGACGCACCATGGAAGAGATCCCTTACTTTTTCCTAGTCATCATCAGGTCCTTAAGGTTCCAGATGTGAGAAGGTCACCATGGTCATAAACATTAAACTCAAACTCGAACCATCTAACTATTACCGTTCCAGAGATCCCATCATACTCCAACTTCCCAAGATACTTCAAGATCCTGTAACCACTGATCCATTTTTCATCTGACATGGCTAAGAACATTCAGCAGGTTAGACCCACGACGCCTGAAGGCGGGGGGAACGCTCCGGGCTACGCCCTACGCGGAGCTCGACCTTCGATCTCGCCATGCCCATCTTAAAAAGTTAAAATGCCTAGCTCTACATCATTTTCATTTATTTTTGGCGCCATCTTTAATATTTTTTCACTCTTGAAATGTTTCAGGATTCCCTACAACTTTAGTTCGAGAAGACCTCATCTAACTATTATAGTTTCGGCGGGCCAATAATCTTCCAATTTTTCCAGTTTCATATTGTGTCTTTGAAGTTCACACTTACTTTTTCCTACTCATCATCAGATCCGTAAGGTTTCAGATGTCGGAGACGCACCATGAACCTAAACATTTGGGCACAAATTCGAACCATATATCTATTACCGTTCCAGAGATCCCATCTGACATCAAAGATACTCCAAGATCATGTAAACCACTGGTCCAATTTTTATCAAACCTAGCTAAGAACACTCTTGACATAATTATCTATTAAATAAAATAAACCAGGTCCAAATCGGATCATCCGTTGTTAAGTTATGTATGATGCCACAGACAAACACACAAACAGACAGACAGACAAACAGACAAACGTGTCAAACTTATAACACGCTCTCCCTCGATCGGTCGGGGGTTAAAAATATCATCATAATCATCAGCCTTTTACGTCTCCACTATTGGAGTACAGTTTGCAAATATAATAATGTAATTTACATTATATTATAATGTATACGTGAATGTTATGTTAATATGTGCACGAAAAATATACGACCATGATATGAACCTATGCCAAACTGTTGTAACTATGAGTACATATCCGCGGAAATTACTGCGAGGTAAACAAATTACGACTTATCTGAACATTTCCCTTAATAAATAAGTCAGAAACACAATAGCAAACGAACACACGCTTTGTTTAAATATTATGAGTAACAGTTTGTATTCATAGGTCATTCGGTAGGAATTCGCCAATGTCTGCATTTACTAGGCCAATACACATTCACAAGAACGTATATCGTTAGTGCAGCTGGTAAGAAGTGGCGGATTTCGAAATGTGTGTGATGGGATCTAAGTTAGATACCACGCACTTAGTATTTATACGTAAATAGCCAGCGTGATGGGCACCTTCCCGCCGGGTGCGACTCGGGGCGGTTTATTAGACTAAGAATGTTGACATCATGTAATATTTGACATGTAATAAATAAGTACAGTTACAATCAACAATAAATATTTATATAAAATATGATTAAAAAAGAAAAATAAATATAAAAAAATATAATAAAAAAACCTACTTGTTTCATGACTTTTTTATAATTTCAAAGGATAACAGAATGAAGAGATATGTGGCGGGGAGGCTATACTAAGTCATTATGAATCTATTTTTAAAAGTCAATAGATGGACTGGACACACACTGGACAAACACAACTGGTTTGATAACTATATACTTACACTTCGATTATAAATATATTTGTAACAGAAGCAGTAGTAATCGAGATATATAAATAAAAACATAATATACTTAGGTACTTACCTAACTTCATAACATGAAATTTAAAATACTTCAAAACTTAATTCTAATGCAATTAAAGCGACATTTTGAAGCACTTAAGGTAAAATGGAAAGTTTCTAATATCGCAATAAGCAGTTGGCACCAACCACCACTCTATTGTTCACATCCGAGCGCGCATGTAACGTACCATGTCATTGTTGATACCACCACGAAACTTGGCAAAAACTAAACAATGCTGTAATTTACCTACCAGTGTGGTAAAATGACGCTTTCCGACGTTTGTGGGAACCCTGCAAGCCTACAGGCGACAATGGTAGAATGTGTCAATGTGGTGATGTAAAAATCCTCTGGCTATCTCAGATAAACTAGTCACGGATTGAGGTAAGTAGGTATCAGGCTTCAGTTACTGAAAGAGTGGAGAAAAAGCAAACAAGAGGCAGTGCAGATACACCGACCGATTTTAGGGGAAGATATTTTTATACTAAAAAGATTGTATTACAATTACTGGACACCAATCATCAAAATAATTTATTCTACTCCCATATGGTAATTTGTTCATTAGGGAACACAAACTACTTCATTCCCAAGGGTCATTACGTAATTAACGTCGTAATATTCATTACGACACCGCGAACCTACATTACGTTACCGTCAACTCAATTAAGTTTAAAGCATTGTATGCAACTGCACGTAAATAGCATAACCTACTGTTAACGAATGCCATTAAAATGAAAAAGAAAATTTTCTTTTCTTTTAGAATCTTATGGCGTTTGAATATTATTTTTTGAGAGAAATGGACAGTGACATGGACATTAAAATAAAAAGTATAGGTAAATAAAGCTAAAATTTTAAATACCGAAGAAAATAGTGTAACACTGTAATAAATAAACGTAATTATTTTCAAAATATTTAATTTTTTTAAGCATAACCATCGTTAGAAATTTACCTGTATTAAACCTGGCCACTAATCGTTAAAAGTAAAATTGTAATAGCCTTAAAAATAGAAAAAAATGCATTTTCCTTTTTAAATAAAATTGTTTTAATATACAGAAATGTTGGCCAGCCATTTAGACAAAAAACGTGCATGATAAATAAAAATGACGTGCATAAATTAATATTCACAACATAAACGTACCTATATGAAAGCGAAGTAAATGAATGAGAACTGTGTAAGTGATGATGCCTTTGTTACGAGTGTGTTAATCGGGTTACATTCTCAGGTTAAACAATAAAATACAATAACAGACATAATCGTTACGACAACTTTGTTCTAGTAGATTGTAAGCGCAGATTGTTTGTAACATATCTCAACAGTTCCGCACAGATTACTGAAAGGGTGAATTATTACGTCTACTCAGTCAAATGTTTTTAATTATTTCATAATCTCTGTGTGTGTGTGTGTGTTCAAAGTCGCACCTATATGCTTAATCATTTAATGTAAGTTATTTCTATTATTTCTATTAGTGAAGACCTGTAATTGGTCTTTTATTGTTAGTTTGGTTTACATATTCAGTGCTGTTGGTTTTCCAATAAAATTTAATTTAATTATTTCATTTCATTTAATGCTGGCATGGGTATTACAAGGTCTTAAGAACTAATTACAGCACCAATTGAGCCTTGTTAGGACATAGCAATTTTAAATAGATTTAAAATTAAAATTACAAGATGTCAAAAAATAAGTGGTAATATACCGGAATTCGGAATGTCTCTCTTTCCTAAAAAAATATTAAAATAAAATAATTCAATAATTTTATTTTTCATTTAAGAACTGGTCTATTGAGTAAAAGCATTTAGTTATTAGGAAGTTTTTTAATTTATTGCGAGAAGAGTTAATTGTTGTTGTAGTATATTGTCGGGAATATTATTGACATAATTAGTGTGAACTGTTTTTTTATTATAGTAAGACATGGTGGTAGAGCTACAAGTAAATTGTTTCGTCGTGGATTTTTATTAAAAACGTGTTGATCCAAATTTTTCCTAATAAAATATTACACTTTCTAGAATGTATATACAGGGGAGTGTTAGTATTTTATAGCGTGTGAAAAATGGTTTGAAGCTATCTCTTGGTCTTATGTTTACTAAGATGCGGATAAATTTTTATTGTAAGACAAAGATATCATGAGCCTCAGTTACATTTTTTTTATATTAGGTACTTACCTACTGAACTGACTACTGAATAAAGATTGGTATAAAGTTACCCTTTATGCAGGCCCGCCACAAGCGGGCGTGCAAGGCGTGCACCGCGCGGCAAATTTAGCGATCTCCCGCCCTAGATCTCTAACCAAACTCATAATCCATGTCAAATCCGAGCAAAATTTCGAGGTCGCTTCGTTCGCTCACACCCTTCATCCACGTCAGATCCGTGCTGAAATTTCGAGCTCGCTCCCCCTCGCCCCGCCATAGCCTCACCTAACACAACATCACAAATTCGGTTCGCCAACTGGGCGCATTGGATTTTTCAGTCAAATTTTCATTTTAACGTGGGGGGTCGAACGGGAATCTCGTTCCAAAAGAGGATATGGGGGGCGGCATTTTCGGTTTTGCGTTTTGCACGCGGGTGTTCAGGTGGCTAGCGGCAGGTCTGCCTTTACGTAACTTTAAAAATTAATGAATATACTTATCACATTGTCGTTAGATAATGTACCGTACCACACAGGTATACAGTCGCTCTCTAGCTGAAGTATACCATACCATCTGTCAAAATATACATTAACTAGAGGTATCAGTGACTATAAATCAAACATACAGTGAGTTCAATGTGCGATCTAAAAGGATTTTTTGTCAATTCGCTTCGTTTTTTCCCACAGTTTTTCCCACACGCTCTGGTTGATAACCTACTGTAATTACCCATACTTATGTATTATCAAATGCTGCAAAATGTCGCATGAAAAATAATTTTAAGTTCGGAATTTTTTGTGTTGATTTTACAAACTAAACAATATCAAGACTAAATTGTTTTAAATTAAATAAAACTCTATGTCATGACCTGATATGATGACATACGTTTTATACCATCGAATGGTAAATGGGTTCCTGCCAAATCGTTAGTAATTTATTAATTAACATTCTACTTAAAATGTTAATATTTATTATAGGCACTTTTTTCTTCTAAGTCGTATTCCTGAGGGTCGTGATCATTCTAAGGAATTAATAACATAAAACTACTCTCGTGGCAGATTTAATGCGGTGGTTTGCCATAGCCTTCCCCATTTCACACACTGGTTATCTCAGTATGCAGGTTTCCTTACGATGTTTTCCTTCACCGTCAGAGCAGACGGAAATGTACGTAAATCTTTCGAAAAAACCGAAATACTCATTGGTACATGTCATTGCCTGGTTTCAAACTCGGACCTCCCGCATGGGAGTCCGACGTCCTAGCCGACGCCTCCACGCCATTGGTATTTTATGGATGACTAAATAAAAAGTAAATTAAAACGATGAGTCACGGTTTTGGCTTCGCTATAATATATGTAACGTATCTGTTTAAAATTCATATGATATGATTAATAGAGTTGTGTGAACTTGTGTGATTGTGCAGTCCGCAGTGCAGTTGCATTTGCTTGCAATAATTTGCAAGTCTCGAAGATAAAGGTCTATTAATTGCCATCGCCTGACCTCAAGATTACGTCTCTATTTAATTATCCAATGGAGTTGATGAGCAATGAACACCCACTTAGATTTGCATAACTAAGAGTGACTATGACATTAATTTTCAGAAAAGGTCTTTCCTATGCCATAGAAAAAGAAATGAAGCTTACTCCTAAATTCTCTAAAATAAATAAAAAGAATGTAACTAGAAATAAATATCAATGACTGACTGTAAAAACTGTGATCTGTGAAATCTATAAAATGAAACTAAGAACTTATAACTTTCCAACACTATGACATAGACGCATCAGCATATATGCTGCCTGTCTATAAATATATAATAATAATGCTTGCTTGCTTATCGTATGGTTAGTGGTCAACCTTTTTGTCAGAGTTGTTCAGGCCGTCCGTAGGCCTCTGACATGGCTTAACAACTGCTGTCGAACGACAAAAACCGGGACCGACTGCTTAACGTGCTTTCCGAGGCACGGATGAGCTCAAATGAAATATGCCACTAGCGGTCACCCCCATCCAGGTACCGACCGCGCCAACGTCGCTTAACCTGCACGATCACTTTCGGACCGTGCTCGCAACTAGGCTACGAGCTCCGCTATAATAATAATAATAAATATATAGGTAACCTAAACATAGATCCTAGTAGGAAAATTACGAATATACCTAGTGCCACAGGCAGGTATAATAATTGTAGGCATAATAGTTAATAGAAGTACGCCAAAAAACTGGTCAAAAAACAATATGCGAATTGAGTCTCTATGTAGAAAACATTTTGGTACAGTCACCACAGGTTAACTTACCCAAAAATTCAAATTTGAGAATCTGAAATATACCATATTGCGCAGGCATTCGATTGAGATTTAATCGAGGACAGATGGTCTTAGATTATTATGCTATAGCTAGTTGTCGACTGTACCTAGCCTAAGAGAAGCAGAATAATTTATATTGTCCGTTTTATTCAAAAGCCTACTTATATAAGGTCCTTTTTTATTGGTAGCAAATATTTGGAGGTGCTGGTCATTTGTACCACTTTACACGAAAAAATAATCGTGTTACTTGTATGAAAATTTTCCATTCTAAAAAAAATAAACCCCATTATTTTGCGCCTTGGTGGCATAAACTCATCCATGTCGTTATGAATGAAACGAGTTTTATTCATACTTCTTATTTCAGTATTAGAATAGCAATAATTCATTCATTTGTACAATTTTCAAACAAACAATTTTGACGATTTTCTCTAAAACTTGATAAGTAAAAAAAAATACCCTGTTATGATTGTTATAATATAACCTATAAATGACAACCTAGAAATATTTGCCGCTAATAAAATAGCACCCTATATAACATTTAAAAACGTATAGTTAAAAAATACTTGACTTTTTAACTGAATTAAACCATCTCAAATTTGTCAAAATACTAACTAATGCTAAACATAAACAGTAAGTCCATAATAAGCACTTAATACATTTGCATTTAACTATACCATCCTAATTTCAGAAACTAATATACTGAATGAAGGTAAGTAAGCCTACCCATATCGTTGTTCCACCAATGATGTACACATGTCTGTCACACAGTCCCATACGTACTCGTATCATGAATCAAATGAGATTCCACAAATTCCATTGTTAATATTGACATATTGTATGTGTATGCGCACAGTGATTGGTCTGGGCTTGTAGCTACTCCGAGCGTGTGAAAAATCAGCAGGAGCTTAGTATTTAGTATAAACTCCTTCTGTGTTTTTAAAATAACTATGGCGAATGTGAGATTTTCTTAAGTGAAACTTTCTCATCTATGTGTGATGTAATTAATACACGGGAAGATCTGAAACTATAGACAGATTAGGAACATTATGTAATACTAAGAGTGATACAATTATTATACTTATTATTTATTGTACTCCAAACCTTACCCACCATAAAAGTAGTCTAAACTGTCCTAAACCAAAGGTTGGCTGGAAGAAATTCCTATGGGATAACCCCGCCTTTGTACATATTTTAATGTTTTTTTTTTAATCTGTGTATTTTTTTGTGTGAATATTGATGATTGATGTAAATATTGCTACCTATATCAGGGTAAAGACGAGTTGGAGATATTAAAAATATGTAGCTTAATAATTACCAAAGTACTTGTTTGTTTGTTTGTTTGTAGTCTCTTTATTGCACACATAGGAAAAAAAAACACAGAAATTACTAATTAGTACTTTTGTTAGTTATTTTCATTTACTAACTATTCTGTACTTATTTGTTAACTTAACCGTTATAAAGACGATCTAAATCGTTCTTGAGTTCTTGTAATTGACACGTCAATTTAAATTCAATTTTACTAATGCTCACATCAATATATCACTATCAGATTCAGATAACAAACACTACATACATCTTTCAATTCTCACGTATAAACGTCTTTACGTGCGATTAGGTTGGTACAAAACTATTACATAAATGTCAAGTAGCTTAGATCACTAACAACATAATTCGTAGCAATTAGAGTCAGGACTGTAATAGAATACTATCTGAGGGACTCGCCCACTTCCGCTGGCAGAAGATAAATATGCGATTGCGGCGCACGCGCCTCTTGGCTAAGTATTGTCCACTTCGAAGAACACACCGAAAGAAAAACGCGAAAGGAATGCAATTATACGGATATGGGAATGATTTATGATACTGAAGACTTATACGTATACTACCATGAACTACATGACTAAAGTAACTAATAAACAACACTATACGGACTTCTATTATAATGTAGAGGACATTTCCTTTGTTATTATTATATTGTTCAAAATCTCAAAATCAAAATCAATCTTCAAAATCTCTGTATACGTTTTATCTTTGGCTTGCGTAAGTTTGATCACATTTCCCAATTTAGGTCTCAACTCCAATGGCTCCCCATTCGTCATCGTAGAAATTCTCATATTCTTTGTACTCTTTTCAAAATTTTAAGGAATCCCACCTCTCCCCCCTATTTGCGTGAACGCTTCAATTTCTTGCGGTCGGGTGATAAGCTCTCTAGGTCCCACATTAGTTCCCTTCTACAGTTTCCTCGCACCCCCCACAAAACCGACTTCTTTAACTACTCCTTCTCTGTGCATGCGGTCAGGTTGTGGAATGCTCTCCCTCCCGGCATTCGTGAAAGTCAATCCTTTCCTATCTTTAAGAAACTTGTCAAGGAACATTATTCTTCTCTCCTTTAGTTTTATTTTGTCATCACTGTATTATCTGTATTATATTATAATTATATTTTTATGTTAGTATATAGTATTTATTTATTTATTTGTATATTAATGTATTATATTATATTTATGTACGTATTTACTATTTTGTATTATTAAGTAGGTATATTTATTTAGCATATAGGTGTACACTTCGCCTGCCTTGATATGTATCAAATTGTTATTTTATGGGGTTTGCTGGAAGAGATCTCTCTTAGAGATAAGTCACGCCCTTTGTGTTTCACATATTTCTTTTGTATAAGTTTGTATTATAATATTTGTGTACAATAAAGAGTTAATAATAATAATTATTGTTATTGCACATACTGAAAGAAAAAAAAACGTGTTTCGATCTCTTGTTCAACAGTATAACTACGGGGACAAACTATTTCTAGTTTTTGATTTTTTTAAAGTGTTTTATCGTGGTCATACTAGTATTACATAACGCCGGATAACAAAACCTACTAACTTTCAAGATTCGGAGTCTTTAGTAAGGACTGCGTCTGCGACATCGATAGAATACAAATCCTGCTTAGTTCGCAGTCCTTTGTGCATTCACTAGTCGAATGGCCATCAGTATCTAGACACGTCTTAGGTTACATTCAAATTACTAGTTGATAAGAGGAAAATAGATAATGGACTTGTCGTAACATTGAGCGCTATTGACTGAATACGAGTTAGTACAGATAGTAAAATGATTATTAGCTAGCCAAGCTATTGGCATATTATATGTAGGTATTGTCATTATTAAAATAAATAAGTATTATTATGTAAGTATCTAATCAATGTAATTTATATCATAATATGGTATACCTAACGATAAACATAACTACATAAAAATATGACTATGTAGGTACTTATAGTAATGTGGAAAGCAAATGTCCAGCTAAAAGTAATCAAGCAAATCTGGTTGCGCAGAGGGCGTCTATATCAAAAAGGAACGAAAGTCATGAACTTTCAGAAAGTACAGTTTATTACAAAATCTAAAAACGCTATATAAACTCGAGGTAACAAAACGATGTCGCCAGATATATCCGCACAGCGACACCTGTCGGCAAATTAACCTAAACTACTAACAGTTGGGCATTAAACATACTCACCAAGGACAATTGTGTCAGTTGTCCTTCAAATAAATGTAAAATAAGAAACTAAAACCATTGACATAACTTAAGTAATACATATCTCTCTCTATATGCATCGTTAACAAAATATTTGGAGATATAAACTGCTTAATTAATTAAAAATTCTCCTATAGGTACCGCAAATGCTCAGAAATGTAGAGGTTAAAATTTAAAACAAAAAAATCATAACTCCGAACCCATTCCAATAAAATAGTTACATTACTAATAATAGCTTTGATCACGTTAAGAGAAAATGACTTATGTCGTTGGTTGATAAATACCATAAAATGACAAATCAAAGAAATACACATTAAGGATTCTACAAAAAAAACAATTGTATAGGTATAAATATTGTATAAATCAAGCTACCATGACGTCTAAGTTATCTAAAACTAGAATATTAAGTCTGATCCTGAATGTACATTATGAACAATTAATTGTTGGTAGATTTAGACATATACATAGGTCCATTGTACATTGCTCCGTTCTTTAGGCACCTTAATAGAGATATATTACCATCATCGTATAAGCCTTTCCTACATTTCTTCCCCTTTGAGCTCAAAGCATAGAAATATTCCAAACAATGTACGGTGCCTACACACACAATCATGTAAGTTGATACTATATAACAAAAGGTCAAACCTTTACAAAGGAAAAGGGCTTTGGAGGATGTCGCTTGCTTGCGAAATATAGCTTGTAGAGAAAACAATTCAGAAAATCGGGAGCTCTTTGTGGAATTCACCAAACCTCGGGCTCTCACGTTGGATTATGGATCTGTCTATATCAGACTATTGAAGAGCTAAGAAAAGTTGGGTAAGTAATCAATAATTCCAAAATTTTGTATCGGTTTGTGGGAATATAGAGAGGGGGCTGACTTCTCGTGTAAGTTGGTCCAATAGTTGGGATAGGATATAGGCTAGTTGCAAATGCCTTAATTTATGTTTTGCCCTAACGATTACTGGCATTAATTATTTTTTATCGTATCCCGAAGGAAGGCGTTAGCACCTGTCATACAGTTTTATTACAAAACTGTACGGGTGCTATCGTTCCTGATATCTACAGGTCTATCTGAAAAATAAATTGTACCTGTAAATTGTTCTGTAAATTATGATAAAACAAACTATGTATTTTGAGGTAATAAACGCTTTTTTAAAATATTTTTTTATAGGCTGACAATGACGTTGTCTGAGGAGCCTGGGAAAGGCAGTAGGCATCCGAACAGATCTCGAGTTCAACGGCGCATCGCATTTCACTTTCTTGAGCGTCCGTGTAATGGTTACTGTCTCCTCTTACTATACTCCCAGCGAACAATACCTCTTATGTACGTGTATTATGATTTTAATGTTCTTCTTTTATAATATCTTGAGAAGTTTTTATCTTTATTTAGCGCTTACTACAATTTCTCCCTGAGAGAAATGATAAGAATAAAAATAAGAAAAGTTTATTGGTGCAGTAAGATAACGAGATTGTTTTTATAAATAAAGTTAATATTGATTCAGAACTCTACAATGCAATGAAATTGATGCAAAGCGTTACTGCAAATCTATTGAAACCATGGGGGCAAAAAATTACAATAAAATTCCCAATGAAATAATAAATTCAGATAGTGTAATTATTTTTGAAAATAAATTAAAAATGTGGTTGCAAGGCTGTGCATTTTACAATATAAACGAAGTATAACTATTAAAAATGATGTAAAATAAAAACACAAATTTAATAATATTTGATATGTAAACACATTGTAAAATAATATTTATACTAAGAACATTTGACATGTAAATTAATTTTCTAAATAAATTATGATTATGAATTATCCTTTGATTGACTAGAAATCACAGTGATTATGAAAATAATATAACCATGAAGTAATAAACGCCCGCCCCGTTAGGGGAGAGTTTTTCTTTCACCCAAGAATATTGTGAACAAAACACGTACCTAATAAATAACTAATAACTCATAAAACCGCGACAAAGTTAGACATTGGGATTTTGCCAAATAAAATACTATACGAGTATATTTTAGGTAGTTGCTTTGTACTACACTTCGTAAAGGAAATATGCACGAGTGACCAACGAGTTCTTAAACGTAAGGAGACGTAATGTCATTAAAAAAAAAACAAGCGGAAGGAATAACTATGAACATTACGGCTGCTGATTATCCACGAGAAGTGAGTCAAGTGGTTGGTCAATCTACGATGACTTCAATTTGATGACGACCAATCGCAAGTCATAAATATGTTTTTTTAAGGCAAAGGGAACTGAGGCCATACAGCCATTGTATGATGTAAACAACTCTCTCAAGTCTTCACTAAAATGCTGCTGTGACACAATTTAATGCTATCTAGGAGAATCTTCCACGCTTCTGCAACATCCGAACCAAAGACAAAGTCCCCGACCTAGTATGGCTCTTCAAAATCCAGTCAAGTTCGGATCGGGCTGCAGCATCGTATTTGACTTTACTTCACTGTCCCACATATTATTCACATCTTGTCGAAGTTCTCGAGCAAGAAACACCATTCTTATTAAAAAAGCACTACTGTAAAACAATTTGCAAGACAAAACGAAACATATCTGACGTGGATGCCACAAAAGCGCGGGAGAAATTCCCATAAATATGTATTGTGACTTGTAATTCCGCCCTCTTCCCTGCGTTTTGGTGCATGTGTATTTCGCTTCCATTTTCCATTATCGCTCAATACATACGTGCTAGATGCGAGTGACTTTGTATCGTTCCCGTGGCCGCGTTCCTCGTGGTCTCAGCCTTGCCTGGTGCCGAACTTCTTTAGAATATTCGTCAATATGTTAATTTGTAACACATGGGCCGGCGGCAGTTTTTCAATTTTAAAGACGCTATTCATTCGTTTATTTGTACAGGAGTCTCTCTTGTCTGTGCAATAGTAAGGATTAATTTATTGTAGGGAGGTACTTACACTATTTTTGAACATTTACAGCATTGTTAAACTACAAGGAAATTGTCAGAGAAACCTGATGATAAAGTTACAGCTAACTCAAAGAATAACATGGGAGTAACCAATGGTTTTATCAGTTAAGGAATTTATGGCCATGAAATTTTGAACTTAATATATTTATTATACCTGACATTAAAATCATCTCCATAATACATTAACAAAAATTATTGACATTCTTTACATTATAGGTTGTTACGTATTTACCTACAAATTTATTTTCAATGTTTATTACATTATTTTATTTTAAATTAATTTATCTTACGATCATTCTACAAAGAATAATAATATTTTTGACATGTATATTTCAAATTGTGTAGTATAAAATAAAATAATTCTAATTCTATCTGATTTTTATTCCCAAGTTATTTCAGAGCTATTTATCGACTTATTTCATAATTCGTTTTACTATACTGAAGATTAATCATTCATCTATAAGTATTCACTGACAATCTAACAGTTCCATCAATATTTTCTACAGAGAAATTTACATAGAAAAGGAAACACAGAATAAGTGTACAAAGATTTATTTTACCATATTTTGAAAATGCAGAGGCGCTAATCCGTTTAGCGCCACAATACAGAGCCGGCCCTGGTAGAGAGTAGAGTAAGTGATACACAGCCCGTTGGCCGAGAAGGACATTGCTGGCACCAACCGCCATTCTCTTTGTTAATTGCATAACTGTACCGTACTGTACCATCCTTTGCGGTATGTTCACGCCAATGCGTCACATTTTTCCTTACACTTCTGTATTTTAAGTAAGCATAACGGAAAACTCTTGTATAAAACTAACTTTTAAAAAATTATCTAAAACTAAAACGATATTTAAAAAAAAACATTTTCGATATCTTAGGTAGGTGCTTAGATCACCATTATTATATCGTAAAGATCATTTAGCTAACCGCCTACGCTTCCGCCCGCATGCATATTTTTTAGCAATTATAATATCGTATAAAGCACCTACCTATAGCCACATCTCTCGCATAAGAACCTAAGATGTGAAAATGGAGTCAGACGGAGAGTTGATGCACTACGTTTTTTAACATGATTGTAAGAAACTTGGATGAAGAAGAAAAATCTGTCCTTTTATTAGCGAGCGTGTGTTCCTTCCTTCCTTCATGATAAGGACAAAGTTAGTAAAGCTATTGATGCTTGCTTAGCGTATGGTTAGTGGCCAACCTATTTGTCAGAGTTGTTCAGGCCGCCCGTAGGTCTCTGACATGGCTTAACGACTGCTGTCGAACGACAACAACCGGGATCGACTGCAAAACGTGCTTTCCGAGGCACGGAGGAGCTCAGATGAAATATGCCACTAGCGGTCACCCATCCAGGTAGCGACCGCGCCAACGTCGCTTAACCTGCACGATCACTTTCGGACCGTGCTCGCAACTAGGCTACGAGCTCCTCAAGGGATTGATAAAGATAGGTTAGTATTTTTTCTTATTCATATTATTTTAATTGAAATTGAAAATATTTATTTCCAGAAGCACAAATGGTCTTCTAATACACACACACATTACAAATTAAGATACATTAAATTAGATTAGATTAATGGAATGTAGGTAAGTCATATACTCACGTATTAACCTACATCACTTAAGTGTGTACCGAAACAGAACACAAGAACGTTAAAAAATTAAAAGTGTAACGCGCAACAAGTTAATCAAATTGACGTATCTTTCAACTGACAACTCGACGTGACCGATTCGTAATGAATTTTACGAATTTTATTTATGACATGTCCAAGGAAACATTTCGCGTGAATATCTGGGATGTAAACTATTAACTGTAATATATTATTGTTTGGAATCCGGGACTATTACGAGAGTGACCTAAAACCGCTGTGCAGAGTTTTCATCATGTCAAACGCGCGTGTCAACTTTCTCCACAGGCCGGCGGCGTTCTATTTCAGTAGGTGTTTTCAGTGCGGCATAATTTTTTAATCGCCTCGGTGACTTGGGTAGCGGTCAGCTGGAAAAATCCATTGTTTCCCAAATTTAATGACCGCTATGACGTCATAACTCCCCCGCCGCGCCCGAGACCAAAATACAGTGTTTACATTTCGTTAACTCCAAAAAAGCTAAGAGCGTTTCAACTTTCAACCTGCTGACCAAATGTGGTATCGAAAAATTAATAATCTACCGACTGTTTATCCCATAGTATGTTTCATCCTTCTTTAGTGTGAAGAACTTTTATAATAAAAGTAATAGTTTCAACTTTCTCCCAATTCAAAGATTTTTGTTGCATGATAAAAATGGTGAAATACCCACGTATTTTAATTGTTTTATTAAAATTATTCAAACTCAAATACTCAAACTCAATTTTTTTATTGCAAGTAAGCTATTATCGAGCGTCGGTGGCCTAGTGGCTAGGACGCCGGACTTCCATGCGTGAGGTCCGGGTTCGAAACCGTGCCATGTACCAATGAGTTTCTCGGATTTTTTCGAAGGCTCATGTACATTTACCTACTGCTCTAACGGTGAAGGAAAACATCGTGAGGAAACCTACATGTCTGAGGAAATAAAAAAATCCAAAGGCGTGTGAAATCCACTAATCAGCACTGGGCCCGCTCGGTGGATCATGGCGTATAACTCCCTCGTGTAAGGGGAGGCCTGTGCCCCAACAGTGGGAACATTAATAGGCTGCTGATGATGATGAAGTACCTATCAAAGTACATTTTCACAAAGTCACTTTTTTAAACTATTAAACTGAATTGTTTGTCACATGAAATAGATATGAAAATGTAACAGTATTGACTTATTAAACCTGCGGCCTAATAATCCTAAAAGTCCTCATAATTCTATTTCCAACTACCTATTATTATCTCCCATCTTTTGCCAATTCCATAAACCACAGCGCAATTTGTCAATTTTGCAGATTTTATGTTTGTTTATCCTTTCAATGACCTACATCATGTCTAATGTACGAGCCAAGTGCCCCTGAAATTCAGTGGATCGACGACAACAGCCACTTCATGGCTCACTGGACTTCAAAGAGTTTCCTCTCCATTAGTTTGGTAATCGATTACTCTAATACGTATTTAACTTGTTTTAAAAAATCTGTAATCATTTTAGTCGTGTCCAGACATTTTGGTTTTTATTAAACGTCATGTCATACGTGTGGCGACGCACGACGCGCGCCACTACGTTTAGTACCTACCTACTCACATCGGTGTAGAACGCGCTATCGAAATTTTCCTGGAACTTCGCATATATACGAGTACCAAACATCCATAGTTGGACCAGGACATCTGGTCACCAGGCACAACACCCCGCCTGGTGGAAGATCTTCCCTTTTCCCTTTCATACAACTGACGTTACGTCATCCATGTCCTCACATAGCGCGTTCCTACATACGTATAATCCCGGAATCTATAAATTTATAAATAATGTTTTGTCATAAATCTCGTACCATTCATAAGAAGGATTTTTTTTTACTTGAAACTTCAGTTTTTGCAAACATAAAATTACATTATCTGCTGCTGCTTGGATAGTTACCTCTCGAAAAAACATAGTAAGTAGGTAATATATTATAAGGTCTTTGGTATAAAAACATTGTTTATTATACATTTTCATCTCGTAAATGTGTTGACGGACATACTTTGGTCGTTTTAGTTTAGTGTTGGAAATAAATTGAAAGCTTTTGAGAAACGCATATTACGTAGGAACACATGAGATTAAAGATAATGAACTATCATCGGCCTTAGTCGGAGATTTAATCGTCGATAACCCTATCTCACCGAGCAGTGTATTCATTCATTCATTCAGATGTTTATTTCCTATATAAGTTTGATTTGCCTCATCCACCTTAGCAGTTTTAGCCGTGCGACCACTTTTGTGGGGTAAAAATAGAATCGTGTTGATACTTGATAGATTAAGTTTACTAAAAAAAACAATTCCATCTTTGAATCTCATACAACCATAGAATACTTAGGTACAGAGAGTCTCAGACATATTGTCCTTTCAATTATCCTTACATTTCTCTTATGTATTTTGTTGGTTCCTTGACTTTACGATTAAAAAGTACATATTGTTATATTATGTCCAAATTGTCATTCAAAATATTATTTTATGGTATCGATTGCATGACGTATAGGTACCTACACATATATTTTAGTAGAATGTAAATTAAATGTAGTTTTTCTTGGAATAATTATAATTTGTAACAGTCCAAATAATTTTCCAATGAAATTTCTATATTTCGTAGATAATACTAATAAAAAGTACCTATATTGTAGGTAATCATGATAAATTAGAGATAATAAGAAAAATGACGTACGATACGCATAACTACACATTGCTTTATTTTTTTTTAGAAATAGGTACCTAATAGCTGCGAATTTTATACTTTTGACGTACCTACTTATTTTGTATTTTACCATTGTCCCCACCACCCCAGCATGAAGGAACGAAAGAAAGTTATTGAGGCTGAGAGCTTAGTGTATCCATTAATCTAAGACTGAGAAGGATATCCGACAGCTAGACATAGACTATAAGTATATGCATAGACCTTCAGGCAACACCCCAATATATCTGTGGACCAAAAAAAAATTTATTTACTCGTAGAAGTATACTTAACTTTCGTATTATTTCGTGGACACACAGCCCCACATACTCTACTTAATACCTAGAGTGCGTTCCAAAACCAGTTGAAATTATTCACGTTGACAGCTGTACACGTTCCATTGCTCGTTTTAAATAAGAGTTTGATAAATTTTCAACTGTTAACGCGGTAATGGAACATGCACAGTTGTCAACGTGAATTATTTCAACAGGTTATCGAACGCTCTCTTATAATGCAGCTGCATAATGTTATAGATATACGAGTACATAAGTGGTGCTCTATGAACTATCTATAAATAGTACAAAACTACCAACGGCGGGATAGCTAAACGATGCATGCTGCTGTTATCCTAATTTTGAACGTGTCTATGAAGTAAAGAACATGAAAGTATAGGTAAGTAAGTATGTATAATGAAAATGAACAATATCGTCATTAGGTAGGTAGGTATGAATCCTTAACTTATTTATTACTCATACAATTACCAGTAATTGAAATGACTTAAAATTGCAAGGACGTGCTAAGATAAAAGAGGCATAAATTAACGTTACCAGAGCAGTAATTATTTGGGTAATGGGTAAAGTTTTAATTAAGGTAGGAACTTTTTAACGTACGTATTACTTACTACCTAGATCATAAAAATGAACCTGGTTTAGTGACTCTACAAAGGAATGGTGGGACAATGTAGGTGGGACCACGAGTCACACACTCTAAATAGGAACTGAACACGACAACAACTCCAATATTAATAAATATAATTAAGTGAAGGTTGCCTGAAAGAGATCGCTCTTAGCGATATGGCCGCCTAAATCACTATTTCCTTTTCTATCTTTTGTTTGTTGTTTTCTATTTGTGCAATAAAGTGTATTTTACTTACTTTACTTTACTTTAAGTACATATTAAATATTAATAAATATTTTAACTGTATGAGTTTCCCTTAATACATACATACAATAAATTGAAGGATTACTAAAGTAATGCCCTATAACTGATGCTAACCATGTAACAATATCAACCTCCTTGCCATCAACTTCAACCTCATCGTTAGCGTTTATCTCATCTCATTTAGTGTTGGCATCTTCATTTCTTCATCTAAATACAAATCATATTCCCATTCCATTTCTAAATTTCATTATTCCATTAATTTCATTTTCTCTCTGTATTTTGTCTTGAACGTACGTTTCTCCGTTTATTTTTGTCTCCTACTACTACCTATTTTATACGTTTACTATTTTCTGTGTTATGTTCCTTAAAAATATAATATCTATTACCAAGTGCGTCTATTACTTCATCTGCACACTGTCCTAGAACCCTGCTAGCCTGCACCTAGAGGACAGACTGTAGCAACCATAACCGATTTAAGATTTAAGGTAGGTGTTGTTGCTGCATAAATAGATACTCGTATTTCTCTACAGAATCTTGCCGAGCAAATAAACCCAATTCAGTAGGTCTTGCAACAAAAATTGTCGGAATAAACTACGCATTGCAATTCATCAGATTGCTAAAACCGATCCCGTAGAGAGCCGGGACACCAAGCGTTTGCGTCGGTCCGGTGTCCACAACGCTTACGTAGACTTCGAGACCGGTTTGCTGCCACTTCACATATAGAAAAGTGATAGTCATCGAGCCCAAGACCTTGCCTTAGACGGGTCGAACTGCTGCTTAAAATTCAGCCACTTTTCTATCTATAAATTCTCTATTCACTCCTAAAGAAGATGCTAGTATGACTATTTACCACTTTCCAGTAGGTAAATAATACCTAATTAGCCAACTTGCAATTTGTTTACTAGACTTTTCTGCAAGAAATAAACAACCACAATTACATACCAACTACTTACTTATTAGTACGGTAGAAAGTCATACATTTTAATGGGTTCAGTTCTTGCTTATCGTATGGTTAGTGGCCAACCTATTGTCAGAGTTGTTCAGGCCGCCCGTACGCCTCTGACATGGCTTAATGGATTCAGTGCGAAATAAACAATCAGCGTTGATGTTACGAGTATGCAACTACGTTTGAATGATTTCAATATCTACACTACTAGAACTATATGCAATGGGTGACGAACTGATCTAATACAAGCTCTAGTTATGATGATGTTAATAGCGTGGATCAACGAAATGGCACTGGTCCAACCACAATGGTCCAATATTTACTAACATTGGGCAGTATTGTATGAAAATAGTCGTAAATAATCGTCGTTTCGTATAGTTACGTTCTCAAATACATTGCGTACCTACATTTAGTTTGACTACATGGCAATATAAATAGTAATACAAAAACATGGATATTTAAGTAGACCATGTTGCATATTAAGCACTGGCTATTTATTACCTTATTTTAATATCTTGTCACATTGACGTTCTCTCATGGTTTTGTTTTATATTGAAGCAGTCACAAAAAACTAATATATTTTATTAATATCCTCTGTTCCACATACTCTGCTTTAATTTCAATAGGTTATGGGCAGTAGCAAGAGGAAATTATTGTGATTATATTTATGTTCAGTGAATATGTCTGGGGACGGCAAGGTCGTTGGTAGTGATACTGGAATTTTTTCTACGACTCTCGAGCGATTGAAAGGTAATTCTAACTATCTCGATTGGAAATTTGCCATGAAAAATGCATTACTATATGAAAATCTATGGTATACCATTGTCGGATACCCTGAGGACGACAAAACTGCACAAAATGTGAGAGATCGTTTGGATCAGAAAGCACTGTCAAAAATTAACCTGTGCGTTGATAAACGATGCTATTCTTACTTGAAGAACGCTAATACAGCGAAAGAAGCATGGAATGCTTTAGAAAGTGCTTACGAAGATAAAGGTGTGAACAGCAGGCTGAAACTGTTACGTGGTTTATATTCCATAAAGTTAGAGAATTTCCCAGACATGGAATCCTATGTAAATGAGTCTATTTCTCTATCGCAACAGTTAGCTAGCATGAATAAACCTGTCGACGATGATTCCCTCGCTGCAGTGATGTTACAAGGTTTACCTGATCACTACGAGCCGATGATCATGGCACTAGAGAATTCTGGAGTGGCTATCACTAGTGAACTGATCAAAAAGAAACTTTTACATGATAATAGGAAAACTCCTACTAGAGACTCCACCGATGATTGTCTTTACACACGCAACAGAAATGCTTCGAATCCTTGTTGTAGTACTAACAATCAGAAGAAAAGTGGAACTTCGTCTGCGACTCAGAAAAAGCAACCATGGTGCTGGAAGTGTCGTACGAAAGGTCATCTGAAGAAGGACTGTCCTAATCAGAAAAAGGATTTGGCACACTGTGCAACTCACTCTATTCTTTCTGCTTATTCTGCGATCTCGAAAAGTACTTCTTGGTACATCGATTCAGGTGCTACGAACCACATGACTGGTCGACGTGATTGGATGATAAACTTTTCCTCGCGTAATAGTGTTGTAACTATCGCCAGTGGTGACACTTTAATGTGCACAGGTATAGGTAGCATTAGAATCAATGATAACACTGTTTTATCGAATGTACTGTACATACCTAAGTTATCTATTAACTTGATATCTGTTTCTCAATTGATTAAGGAGGGTGCTAATGTAAAATTTGATTCTAGTGGTTGTACTATCACTAATCTGAGCTCTAGTACACTGAAAGCTAATGACGTAGGAGGAGCTTACAAACTTCAAACTTGCATCCAGAGTGCCAATATATGTCTCGATAGTCAGGTTTGGCATCAGAGATTAGGGCACTTAAGCTACAACAATTTAAAAAAGCTTAGGGAGGCTCTTGGTAATGACATTACTTTTCAGGATACCTGTAGTAATGAAGTTTGTGAAGTTTGTTTGAAGGGAAAGCAGGTACGTTTTCCGTTCATCTCAAATCCTGACAAGACACTAGCTGAGCGGCGATTGGCGCTGATACACACTGACCTGTGTGGACCACTCCCTGTCGAATCGTTGGGTGGGAAGCGTTACATTCTAACCTTTCTAGACGATTACACGAGAAAGATTTTTGTGTACTTACTACGCAATAAAAATGAGGTAAGTGAACACGTTCAAAACTTTATTAAACTTGTTGAAACTCAAACTGGTGAAAAAGTTAAAGCCCTGAGATCTGATGGAGGAGGAGAGTATGTTAACAGGACTCTTGATAATTTCTTTACAAATAAGGGGATTGTTCATCAGGTTACCATGCCTTACTGTTCTCAGTCTAATGGAGCTAGTGAGCGGTTAAATCGAACCCTTATGGAGAAAGTAAGATGTTTATTATACACTGCCAACTTGGATTACAAGTTTTGGGCAGAGGCAGCTACAACAGCAGCTTATCTCATTAATCATTCTCCATCTAGTAGACTTTTAGGAAGAATTCCAGAAGAAGTTTGGACTGGACAAAAGGCTAGCTTTAAACATTTACGCGTGTTTGGCTGTGAAGCTTTTGCCCATGTTAACAAGTGCAAGCGAAACAAGCTTGAACCTAAAACCAAACGTTGCATATTTCTTGGATATGAAGGCAGTGGATATAGGCTGTATGAATTGAATACAAATGCCATACTAAAGAGCCGTGACGTAATCTTCAAAGAAAGTGTATTTCCAGGGACTAACATGAAGTCTAGGACATCTGTTATACCTATATATTTTTCAGGGACATATGAAGATATGGGAGTCGAGACTGGAAACACTACTGTGGAACAAACACCGGTTGTGGCCACGCCAGCTGACACATCTGTTGATGGCGGAGCTGAAATCGTTGTTGAAGGCGGAGCTGCAGGTGGAAGCAACACTTCTGACCAGCGTGAAGCCGAATTGCCTGTACTGCATACTAACGTACAACCTGTAACTGAACCACAGAACGACGGTCCTGCCTACAATCTGCGACCTAGAATACCTAAAACAATGGCTGCACTGGAATCGGAACCTAATGAACCAAGTACTGTTAAAGAAGCTTTTAATTCATCTGATAATCAGCTTTGGAAACAAGCTATGCAAGATGAAATTGATTCATTTAACACACATAACGCTTGGGAATTAATCGAGAGACCGGCAGATAAAAATATTGTTAAAAATAGGTGGTTATTTAAGATTAAACGTGATGAAAATGGAAAGATTTCCACGTATAGAGCACGATTAGTTGCTAAAGGCTATACGCAATTATTTGGTCAGGATTACAATGAGACATTCTCACCTGTTATTCGACATAGCTCACTAAGGATGTTGCTGTCCCTGGCAGTAGAGTTAGATCTTAAAATAGATCACTTAGATGTCAAAACTGCATTCTTAAACGGTGAACTGACTGAGGAAATATACATGTGCCAACCTGAAGGTTTCATTAAACAAGGTGAAGAGCACAAGGTGTACAGACTCAAGAAAGCTGTATATGGTTTGAAACAAGCTTCTCGTTCCTGGTACCAGAAGGTAAAGCAGGTTCTGTTGGCTATGAACTTCATACAGAGTAAGCATGAGAGTTGTATTTTCAGTCGTCGAGTGGGTAAGAAATTCATTACTATCGCTTTGTATGTCGATGATTTCTTTATTTTTCATAATTGTAAAACTTTATCTGATGAGCTGAAAAGTGTTCTTCGAGCACATTTCACTATAAAAGACCTAGGGGAAGTAGTTCACATGCTCGGTATTAAGGTACAGCGTACTTCAAATGAATTAATTCTTAGTCAAGAACTTTACATCGAAAAAGTTTTAGAACGTTTTGAAATGACTGATTGTAACCCGGTTTCAACGCCAATGGATGCAAGTTTAAAGTTCTCTGATAGTTGTTCTCATGAAGCTGTATTACCTTATCAGGAATTGATAGGTAGCCTTATGTATTTAGCTGTAACTACGCGGCCTGACATTTGTTTTACTGTAAGTTTTTTAAGTCAATTTAATACTCGTTATACTAATGAACATTGGTTAGCTGCTAAACGTGTGTTACGGTATTTAAAAGGTACGAAACAATTAAGTTTAGTATACACAAAGTCTGGCACTAAACCAAGGTTAATTGGCTTTACGGATGCTGACTGGGCAAACGGAGATGATCGCAAATCGTACACGGGATACTTGTTTAAGTTGTGTAACAATGTAGTATCATGGGGTTGTTATAAACAAAGTTGTGTAGCGCTTTCGTCAACTGAGGCGGAGTATGTCGCATTAGCTGAAGCAGCTAAGGAAGCAGTTTACTGTCGCGCGTTGTTAGCTGAGCTGGTTGGTGACACTGTTCGAGTTGTTTTGTATAGTGACAACCAATCTGCAGCTAAATTAGCTTCAAATCCTGTTTTCCACAAACGTACCAAACATATAGATTTAAGGTACCACTACATTCGCGATGCAGTTGATTTAAAAATAGTTGACTTGCGTTATCTCTGTACCGGTGATATGATAGCGGACATATTAACGAAACCGTTGGCAAAAGCTCGACATCAGTCACTTGCAAAAATGTTAATTAATTAATTGATGTTAGCTTTTATCAACTGTTAAGGGTTGTATACTTTAGTAGATAGCCATACTTAAGGGGGCGTGTTGCATATTAAGCACTGGCTATTTATTACCTTATTTTAATATCTTGTCACATTGACGTTCTCTCATGGTTTTGTTTTATATTGAAGCAGTCACAAAAAACTATTATAATTTATTAATATCCTCTGTTCCACATACTCTGTTTTAATTTCAATAGACCAATGGTTTATGAAAAAATGTTAAATACTATATGTAATTGATTACAAAGATTCGTATCTTCATTACAACGTTAGATATGGACAAAATAATATAAATCTTGCCAAAGGTTCCCTTAGGCTCAATTTATATTGCCGCGGAATGGAATGGAAGCGAATTTTTGCAACGTAATTGTACATAGCATAATGAACTTTATGTCAATTGTGTAACATACAAACTAAATACGAGGCAAAAAAGAGGTCGCGCGTTTTCCGGGGAATCCTCGCGCATTCTCGAGAATTCCCCTAGCGGTAAAGCGTATTTAGTTTGTATGTTACACAAATGACATAAAGTTCATTATGCTATGTAAAATTACGTTGCTAAAATTTGCTTCCATTCAATTCCGCGGCATGTATAAAATGTAAAAATCATGTGTAAAATGAGCCTTATTGTAGCAAGGGAAAACGTGACCGACGATCCACACAATGATCATTACATCTGACGATAGTTCGGTAGCTAATGTACTCTGTAGGTACATTAAACAATTTAAATCTAATTCAATCTAATGGAATAGTAGTTTATGCAACTGAAACTGAAACGTAATTACGTGCAGTTGCATACAATACTTTTTTACGACCATGAAATACCTAAATAATTGAAAATACAAACTATTGTGAAGCGTTCAACACGCCATGGCAGCTCGTCAGAACTCCGTCGACAACAGTGCGTGATCCAAGTTGTCGTTTGCTATCGTCTCGTGTCGTCGGCATTAAAAAAACCAAAATAAAAAAATAATATTTTGGAAATAATTTTTTTATAAACTACTAAATTTTGTATCAAATTCTATGAAACATAAAAAATTACTTTGCACTTAATTGAGTTGACGGCATCGTAATGTAGACGACGTTCATTACGTAACGACCCTTAGGAATGAAGTAGTTTCTGTTGATGATTGTGGTTTTCGTATTGAACAAATTACAAAATGGGAGTAGCAAAAATTATACCTAACCCTAATTGCGGAATAGACGTGCGCGCCGACTCAAAAATTGCCGGCGGCGTGCCGACTCACTACGGTCTGCGCGGCGGCGCCACGCCGCCGGCGTGTCCCAACATTTTCCCTAACCTTTTATGCAATTTTCATTAGTGCATCAAACTAGCTTTCTGTCTATGAAGTTTTAATTTTACCGTAGTGTGATCGAAATCAAATCAGTTAAGCCGCAAGACATATAGAAAAAGCGCGCAAACGAGGGCGCGCTGCTCCCGCGCCGCCTCTATCTGTGTTACACAGGTTCACTTTTATACATTTTGTACGCATATACATTGAAGAAATAAATTAAAATTTATGACCAAAGAGGTGTTGAGAGGGCGTGCTGCCGACGCGCCGCCTGTCTGTGTTACACCGCTTCAATTCATACATTTTGTATGAGGAAATGTTGGGAAAGGTGGAAAAAGTTAGCAGAAAGTACATTATCGGGAACAATTGGCAGAATATTAGGAATAGTTTGAGAAAATTCGGAAAAATGTTGGACAAAGTCGGGAGAATATCAGGATAAGAAGGAGAAGTCAGGAAAATGTTGAGAGAGTGTGGGCATAAATTGGAAGAATATTTAAAAATGTTTTATCCAAATTCTCCAAACTCTTACCAACGAGTTTGGAGAATTTGGATAATTCGCGGTCGGCGCGCCGTCTAATATAGGTAGTCGGCGGTGTCGGCGGCGCGGCGCGCATGTCTATTGCGGACTACCGGATCCCGCATGCGGCACGCGTGCATTGCGTACCATTCCACTAAAATACAGCACTTACTAGTTGCGACATCACATTACTTTCACTTGGCAAATCATTAGGTGCCTTGTGTATTTACGACTATATAATGTTCTAATTGAATTCTTTGTGTTTTAATTAGAGGCCAATCACCTTCCATTTATAATAAAACCGTCTACGATGTTTCCTGGATTATCACGTCTGGCACATCAGGTAAATCACACAGTTGCATGCCGTAGGCGTACTTCCTCATTGGCGTTAAGTGAAATATCGTCCTCGTCGGTTTATATCTAATCCCTTTATTATTTACCTCGCATAGAATATTTAGATATTTCATCTTCTATTATTAGAATTGTTGGGTTGGCACTCTACTAAAGTTAGCGTTAGTTCCATCTAAATTCAACTTAAAACCGTTGTGCCATTCGTATTGGTACAACGTTCTAGGTGTTCAATGTCTGTAATACTTACAAAGCCTATTTTCCTTTGTATAAGAACTTTAACTAATATTTTGTTTGTTACTGACAACAGTTAGAAACAATTTATACTACCCACGTTCACTTGAGCTTTGTTAAAGAAAATTAAAATGAAGTCGAAGAATTCGTTAAAGAGGTGAAGGTTCAACTTGGTGTGGTTGGGATAACAATAGCAATACTTAGGTTTTTGATAGTTTAAAGTATTTTAAGACGCAAAACAATAAATTCGCAATAGGTCGACAAAAAACAGGACAACAAAAAGAATGACTAATGATGGTCACACAGTGTTGTTAGCGAACAAAATGACAAAAAAAACATCAGAATGACTCTTACGATATCATTGTGTCATTCGTTGCAAAGCAAATATTTTCATGGAAGGATCGAAACCGGTAGTCCCCAATGCTGAATTGCTAACACTTAATTAGCTTACACCAAATTAATTAATCCGTTCAATGGAACCGATTGCGTCCTTAACTTTGTTATAAGGAAGTGCAGTTAGTGAAAAAATAAGTTGATTGCTTAGCCATGATCTTTAACCGCTGTGTCTGACCATACGCGGACAGATTGCTACATTGTCAGTTACAGTCGGTTTAATCTCTTATAGATACCTTACATCCAGATTCAATTTCATTTAGGTCACGTTCTAAGACACATACACGTATCAAATGATAACTAAGTATCTACTTCAGACATAAGAGTAGTGGTTATTATTATAGTTAATTAACGGAAAATAAGGTTTTCAGCACTTAGTTCTACAAAGACAGAGGAACCATCATCACAGGTAGTTCCCTTTTTTCGCAGTAAAAAATATAATAAGAACCATTGGTATCTTATCTACCAAAGTAAAGAAGTTCGCTTGCTCTGATGGCGGAGCCGGCAAATTCACTCACCTAAATCTCAGTGTTTTAACAACATTATCAGCAAGACCGTTTAGTGAGGGTGGTATTGTCGAGTTTAGTAACAAATCAGTAATGTAACAAACAACCGAGGCTGATGATAATCGTTTGCCAGCAGCCAGCCGCCCGGTAGTCACACAATCATGCTGCCTAGAGCGCAAGCACAATTCACCGGTTCAATGACAAAGCCAAACAATGCCCGGCGACAGATTCGAACATGAAGGCAATTGCAACTCATTATTATATCAATGGAGAAATCAGCGGTGTGGGCGACGACACGATGGCGAAACACACTCTGCAGCAAAATTACAATGAGGCTGGCTCATACGAATGCTAAACAAACAATCCTTTAGTACGTGATAAGGACTAAATTGTTGCCGAATTTTATAAATGTAACGCCCGAATGGTGGACTATTCCACTTGTCCCTACCAGCTGGTTGGGATTGTTTGTTAGGTAGTACATGCATGTATGTATTGTATATGCACGCACCTGCTGTAGGTATTCTGTGTCTATTTACAATAGCTATCGTAATATAATTTCGTATCGTGTGACATAAAAATTTCTACAAACAGTGATGAATCACCATAATATACTCTGCTCTCTAATCGCCCTCATTGCCTATTAATACCTACATATTTCAGAAATATTCATGTAATTACTTATTTAGTAGTTATACATAAATATTCTGTTAGGTTCATTTGTCAGGTACCTTATACAGCTACCTGCTTATTTCATTCGCTTGTAACTTGAAACTTATAAACAAAAACTTTTGTTTAATAAAGGTAATCTAAACCCCTGTCATTCTTGCACGGTCTTGTTGTTTTTAATTCTCATAATTAGATTTTATATGACTTCTTTCTATATTTAGCATTGCTACTCTAAGGCCTTTTCTATTATTATGATAGGTTTGGAGTTGACACGGTGACAAAACATTAACTTTGTTGTTGACGGCCGTATGATTCAAAATAAAGTTAACTACGAGTATTCGTATAGGTAATCGACTTTTTAAATTGACTTTTCTAGCTCTAGATAATTATGTTACTTATCGTGACGTTTGGATTGAATGCGAATATTAGCTTCTTGTGACGTCAATGATATCATTGTAAGTAACTATTGTAAAGAAGCAGTTCCTGTAAAATTACCTGTCTCTGTGTCATGTCTGGAAGTATGACAGAGAGCTCGAATGACCGATTCTTCTTATCTCGGCTGCCGGATCGCATCAACTTGGTAGAGGACCGCGTGATGCTGTGCGCCTTCTCCGGCAGCTTCAGCGCCACGAAGGACATGCTGCGAGAGAGTCGTCGGCCCAGCTTGCGCGTTCGCAGGGACATGGACCCGCTCAGCCCGCGCTTGCGGGCCTCCGGCGGCACAGGCGCCGCGGGCGCAGCCTCCTCCACACCACCACCCTCCTCACTAGCACCGGCCATCGCACTATCCAAAAAAGCAACTAATAATTCCTCTATGTCAACATTCACATCTCCAACAAAATCATGTCACAAAACTCAAACACAGCACTCGAGAAAGTCTTCCGTTAGCACTGAGTCATCTTTTACTGTCTAGCCAGACAAAGAGACGAATGCACTGTTCAAATGGTGATCCACATCGTGACTGCTCACCGGTGTCGGAGATCAATGCAGTTCGGGCGGTCAGATGCGGATCATATGGTCACGGAGCCGGTTTAGGGACTGCACGTCGATCTTGCAATTTGGGCCAATCGGCGCCTAACGTAACCGTTGATAACAATGGTGTAGTAGACGCGAGTGTGAATGGAGTCGATTGTGTAGCTAGAGTGAGTGTTGAAAGAGGGCGCGTTATCGTAGCCTGCGACGAGAGTCGGCGGCGACGGCGGCCCGACGTGCGCACCAGTGTTCGCGAGCGGAGCGACTAGAGCCGGAGTGACGGACGGCTGGTCGGCTGCACTGTAGCGCCGATTCTCGCGCCCGGCTGCCGCCCCCGCCGCTTGACAGCGCCACAACAGCTAAAATCAAATTACTTATCGAATTGCATTGTAGCTGGCATTCTAAACGCTGTGACACGAAATAAATGATCAGTTTGTCTACACAATGAGCCGAGGAGCGCTCCCACGAGATGTCTGACTCTGAATCGGAACATTAACCACGGATGGGGGCACGTACGGGGTTTTTTGTCAATCGCCTTAACGGTACCTATAAGACACATGGTTAAATTATAATAATAACTTCTTAGAGACTTGACACTACATTAGATAGAGAAGCGTACACTTCTGTAATATCAATCCAAATCTCTCTATTCTTTTCAAGATTTCAACGCTAATAAAATGTGTGATATGGAACTTATTAGTATCTGCATTATTTTTTCCACTTGTTTTACATAATTTGTACACGTATGTATGTCTACTTATCGTACTAAATTTCTCTATGTTAAAGGTCTAGCTGGAAGAAATCTTCATTTTAGAGATAAGCTCTACCTGTGTACGTCAAATTTCTTGTTTGTTGTTTCTTTTGTAATTTATGTGTGTGCAAATAAAGTATAAAGAACTTGTGATGTAAGTATATTAACATGTCCAACATGCGCTAAACAATAACTCTAGGACACGACTGTAGTCTGGGTGTGGTGGGTGCTTGTTACAGGTCAATAGATCTCAAGGTGATCGTGTTACTGAGATCTCTTATAACTTAAGTTGTTTCGACGAATAAATATACTTTAAACAAGATTTAAAAACCAACTGAGTTATACTGCTTTCTCAATCAAACTTCTCGACTGTCTATTGATGGAACTGGGTGAATCTAATCTCACAAACATCACTTTCGCTTTACTGGGTTAATAAGAATCGGCACCGATATGTCACAGATTTCGCCGTAGTACTATTAGTTATTCTGTGATTTCGCTTAGAAAACGCTAGATGGCCATGCATTAATGCATATGAAATTTTAATTTCTGTGATGTATGCACAATATCGTAATTCGTTTGCATAAAATAGAAGACTCTACCCAAATATTTTGAAACGCTACCGTGCCACAGAAATTAGACTTCTATAGCGCCCTTGTATAGTCCGATTTCAAATTCCGATTTGAAAACAAAACTATTTATTTGGATTGAAATCTTTTTATCGTGGTCTCATTATTTACTCGTTAAAAATAAATTAAAAATTAAATTGACAGAATGTAGCGCAAAAATAATTCGTACTGAGAGAATTCACTCAGTTCGTTTTGGATTTAATTTTGAACGAGAAATTCGTTTCTGATAATTTTAAATAAAAAATGCAGTAAGTACAAACCGCGTTTCTAAATAATGAAATAGTTAAAGCTACACTAAACTAAATACACAGTTGTAAGACATGAAATACCTATATTATGTGTAACAAGTCGGTCATGATTAGGAATGGGTAGACAAACACACCAAGAAGTGTTTGTCTACCCATTCCTATAATAAAATAGGAAATAAAATAAATTACTTTGTGTGTGTGAAGATGTTGAGCGTAAAAAGATAGCATTTATGTAAAGCAGGTTTTAAAGTTGGAATTTACCAAAGGTTTTAGAAATAAATTATAGATAAGTAATTTTGAATTTTGGTCACGAAAACTTAGGGAAAAGCCAAATATTACTAATCCTAATAAGTATTAGTAATCTTTGGCTTTTCTCTAAGTTTTCGTGACCAAAATTCAAAATTACTTAACTATAATTTATTTCTAAAACCTTTGGTAAATTCCAACTTTTAAACCTGCTTTACATAAATGCTATCTTTTTACGCTCAACATCTTCACACACACAAAGTAATTTATTTTATTTCCTATTTTATTACGTTATAAGTGTGTAAGTTTTGTACAATACTGTTAATCACTGAAACATTATATTTAAGTAGGTATTCAGGAAAACCCTAAAACTAAAACCAATAACGACTCATTAATTCATCCGCTGCATCTGTGATCACCGGTATAGTTATCCGTAAGTAGCTTTCAACTGGTAACATATACAGTAAAATTATGTTTATACTTATGTAATAGCACTAAGAAATTATTTTACGTACATAACTAAGCTTTTATGTACATACCTAAGCTGTTTTAATTGTATTTTGTCAATAAACGGATTTTGATTTCATTTAAGAAAGTACTGGTACCTACCTATTTCAAAATTTAATGAACGTCTGCTGCTGAATTAAGGCTATATTATAAATTGGCGTTTACGCAAAACAGAAATTAATGAAATCCAAACAAGGATCAAAATATTTAGGTACCTACTCCAACAGCTAGTTAAAATTCATTATCAGTAAACTGCTGTATGTCTAATAGACACTTCTTTCTAATAACGACTTATTACTTAATACTTATATAGGCTTGTTTAGCAATAAAATTAGCTTTTTTACGTCAAGTCTCACGAGTTCCAAATTATACTTAAATAAGTCTTCTGGTTTAACCATCGAATTTAGTTCGTCGTCGTCGTGCAATGCGTTGTCGGTCAACTTTTATTTCCGTTCGATCTGTACACGACGTAATTGCTGTTCTCCGTTGGCAAATTGAGCTAAAAATAAAATAATTTCGACAAACCTCTTTAATTCGACAATTTAATTACCTTACGTCTCTTTTCAGAAATGTGGTAACACCATGGAAAAAAGACGGCGACTGGAAGGCACGCTACTCGAAGCTATACTCCTCGAGACACTCTTCGTTGTTAGTATCACTTTCACAATCTCAGATTATGGTAATGTGTCTTTAATTCTCTATAACAGGATGCACATCTGTTGGCCTTGCCTCTATTTTATTTTCACTTTCATTTCGTACTGGATAACAAAGTGCAATGCGCACTCGAGCCTTGCGTATAACTCTATATTTTTAGAAGTTCCTACATATGACAGTGAAAGTACTTTACTATCAAAGATACAGTTCCAGGTTTATACTGAACTCGCAAGTTTACTCGTTTTATTTATATTTTACTGAAGCTTTAATGTTTATGATGATTGATGAGTATGACATATTTATTCATTCATCGACGTCAATTTCTGATTAATTTTATGCTTTATGACTGTTGGCTGACAAAGAATCCAAACGTCTTGAAAATCCGGTCACTAGCAGCAGAGCAGTGGCAAGTATCCGCAACCTGCTCTGGAACAGCTTGATGAAAGTCTCGACACGGATATTTTGTTATTGAACTTTAAAATTGAATTTGCAACAGCAGTCCTTATTCAACCGAATTCGCGGTATCGTTGAGGCGTCAAGGCCTGCTAGGACGCCAACTACTTATCTCGGTTAAATGTATAGGCACAAACCGATGAGTCATCTCGTGACTCACAGAAACGGAGAAAAAGTCAACCCAGCATCACTGAGTGGTACTTTGTAACCACGCTATTCTCGACTCTCGCCCTTCGCCGTAAAACTCTATAGGACAATTAACTTTATGCTTATTCCAAATGGAAACGCGTTAATGCAATTGGGTTTTATTGAATTTTAACAATGGGTGTTAAGATTTAAAGTGTCTCATAGGTGAGTATTTATTTGCAATAACATTTTACTTTGTCTTGCTTTTATTCGGTTAGGCAAATCTACCATTCCGTGGTCAATCAGACAGACTAAGTAAGTAGTAATTAGTAATCATGGCCACGGACAGTGAATTGGGGGCCCTTTAACCCCATTGACTTCCCCTGAAACCTCAAAATCCTCTTTTAGCTCAAAACTACGGCCTGTCAATAAAAAACCTGCATCGTCTTTCCAAAATTAGGTGTAGGTACCTAATCGTAATCACATTGCTTGAAATTTTTGTATGGAATATTTTTCTATTTTATAGGTCAAAAGAAGACTCCTCGTTCAGCTCAAACCGCATTTCGTTCCTGAGCAATGATACTTTGCCGTACACTACGTTACTCAACAGGATGAGGGCTAAAAACCAATCAAAAAGTTTCGAGTCGAGCCATCGCACCTGGCTTGAGCAACAGAGCGACCTGTTTGCCAGCAACCAGGATAGTTTTCAGTTCGTATGCTACGATCTTTTCTCCTTCTGCCTTCCTACTCCTCAATGAATACTTCCGGGATCATTACGGAGAAAATCTTGAAGAAACGGTAAAATTATCTTACCATTAGTCCAAGCATGAGTGTTATCACCTCTACCACAGAATTCGAAAATTAAATCGGTCAAAGTACGCCACGAGTTTTCGTGGCTACTGCTAATGACGGAGATGATGCTGAAGAAGAAGTTGAATAGTTTCTCAGTTTTTCCTATAGACTTTTAAATCTTAGGACTTGGAGATCTATTGCACGTAATTTCTTTTAATATAATGCTTCCTTTTAGTTTGTGGAAAGCAAAGTAAAAGTGAATAGACTACACAGAAAAACACACCTATCTCCTTACAGGTCTGATTTAGGAGGTAATGAGACGTTACTGTTGGACATGGTGCGCGCTCGCAATCGCGTGCTGGAAGACGAGGCCCAGGACAAGACCCTCGACTTGCCGCGTGATGATGTTTCTGATGATGAGTATGTCAATTATTCATAGTCAAATACATATATTAAATCTATGTCCCATGGTGACACACGACTCCAATGGCGTGCATACGCGAAACAACGAATAATGTAATAATAATAATAAACGCTTTATTATTATATTATTGTAATAATAATAATAAACGCTTTATTATTATTATTATTGTAGGTAGAAACGAAGCGAAAGACCTTTCACATTCACCATCTTCCTTATTCGCCGACCCTCGACAAGGTTTAGGAGAGCCGTCCCTTTTCTCAAGGCATCAGGACATCAGTGAGGTCTCCGATGTTCCAGGTATTCATAGGCGGCGATGGCCACTTACGGTCAGGAGGGCAGTTTATCTGCTAAACAAATAAATGTCATACGATGTCAAAATTTACCCTGCAGGAGTGGCATGATTAGGTAAACTGATACAGCTAATTAGACATCTACCTGACATAATCTATTGGGATCTGCACCTGAATTTCTTGCGCTGCTTCTTTGATTTCAGTATAATAGCACCTTAGGAAAAATGGCAGTGCAATGTTCTATTATGCACTAATTTGCAATAAAAATATCTATTGATTTTTACATTGAAAACATGTCTAGGCTAGATCTCGATTATTATCATAAACTTAAATTTTCTTTTACAACTCTTGTACCCAACCTTCTTGACTGGGAAGTTTAGTACTTAACATACTAAACATTATAATTTTTGTCACCAGAGTTGTACAAGTAGTACATATAACGCCAAAAAAGAAAAAGACTGACCGTGAACTTTATTATTTAAATCGAACTTCTCAAACTTGTTTGCGTCCGTGTGGTATCGTATTATTAAATTATATCATGAAGTTAGAATCGTAGACGGTTGTTGACATAACCTGTGCTACTGTATAACCAATTTTTATTGTTTTTTTTTAATATATAATCCTCTGCATCCATAGATATACCCAGGCTTCAGACCAGCCTTGGTTAGGCTCCCTTAGACCTAACTTGATCCCAACAGAATGCATAAAATGTAAAATCGAAGGAAATAGAAGTAATAGGTACATTCCTGACAGTCAAGACCCACTAAAATTACCAATAGTTTTGATACTACTATATTCTCTTATAATAGACCTAGAATTATGTCTTAGTTCTGCCACCAAAGCAAAAATCTGGATTTTCCTCGTAATATTGGCCTTCTCTTCCTGTATAGCCGCGCGAAAGGATGGAGTACTTTTATATTGCATATTATTGGATAGAGGCTTGGATACGCCTCTATCCAATAATATGCAATATAAAAGTACTCCAAGTACCTGACATAGATTATAGCATAGTATCACCATCAGGTTGACAATGGCATATTAGTGAAAAAAACGCTCGTTTTCCCATTTGCTGGGACTTTCACTCTCAATTCAATTATTACGTCTATTATCTAAAACTTTCTCACAGTTTTGCAGTGAATAAGTCTCGCTGTAGTTGCCACAGTCATTATGTTAACAGTCAATAACACATCACGACTACGAAACATATTTGTATAACATGAAAAAAGTTAGGAATTATTAACAATTATTACATAATCTTTCACTAGGTACGTCTTTATTTCGAATAGGCACCTGTTTTGAAACTCCTGGAAGAAAGCCACTAAATCTTTATCATACTTATACGAGATAAAGGAAGCGTAAGTAGGCAGATAGCAGGTATTTTGGATCTGGATATTTTTCCTTTTACGGTTTAGGACATTTATTTCTCTAAAAAAGGATACAATCCACTTAGCTTAGGGAAATATAATATCATATTTAGTAATTAACAATGTGTACGGTAGATGTGATTTTAAGGTTAAGTATTACTTATTAATTTCTAGTATATAATACTCTGTTATTAAGGTTAATATATCTAATTGAAGAGCTGTAATTTTTCTCCTTCAATCAACACTAACTAGATATAATTTAAGATTTAGAAGAAATTATTACCTATAGCTACCTAGACATTAGACAACGACTCTAGGTTGGTGGCTAAAAGTAGCGAAGATCGCTAAACGATACGACACGCTCGTACACAATCCGACAGTTTCATTTAGGTTTATTAGCTTTAGATTTGGCGGTCACGTTTTTTTTACTTTGCATTAGGTTAGGTACCAACTCGCCTGGCTAGAGTATCAGGCCAACTTGGAATTACCCTTATTCCTTCACCGATTTTCTTCACAACAGCGTTTCAAGCGAGGCCTGCGTGCACGGGCTAAGTATGCGAATGACAGAGCGAAGCATTTCCCGATCTCGGGTTTCGCGCATCTCCACCCGCCGCGATATGGATATCCCTTCCATCCTGGCTTTCACTACCAACGTTTCTGCGCCAGTTAGTATTATATTCATACTACGTCATCAATTACGGGATGACCGCCAAATCTAATTCTAAATCGGGTGGTTATCCCGGAATCGATGCCTCATGCGATAGTGCGATAGTGCGGGTTAAATGTTCTTAAACCCGGGTTAGATAACCCTGAAATAAGTCGCGAATGTCTTCATACAAATATTACAAAAAAAATCAGGGTTACGTTGGTTTTTTGATTTAAGCCGGGTTAGACAGTAACTCTCGGGTTTTCTCTTAACTTGACTTTCGCGCACACCGGCCTAAGTACAATTTGGCATAAACCGTTTTGTTACGCGCTCGTACCATGCTTCTACTTTTACTACTTCAGGTGCACCTTGAAATTCCGGCATTCAAGAAGACGAATATTATGGACCACGAAGAGGTTCCCCGATGGTCCATCCGTCGATCTGTCTGTCCCGTCTGCTCCCAGAAGTGGCGGGACCGCAGCTCAATCACGAACGTTAAGAATTCTGGTAAGTGGTAACATTTATCAGTTTTAATCGGTCTTATGATCTTATTCATGGCCTGCATTGTATTTCAAGCATTAGGTACAAAGACGAAGTGGAACGCTATACCACCGGCTGGTACAGTAAGATTGTGTCAATATTTGCACAATAATAATACTTAAAAATCTACCTGGTCTACTGTTAACACGAGGTACATACTAGGGATGTTACGGAGGTGGTTTTACCGGAACCGGAGTCGAAACCGAAGGTTTTAAATTTCATTTATCGGAATCGGAACCGGAGTCGGAGGTAGAAGAGAGATGTTCACAAGAAGTTCAAGTTAAATTTTTATAGCTGAACTGGCCAATATTTTTTATTTTGACATTTGCGGCAATCAAACTTATTCCTTTATGTAGTCCTACACTATTTAATAAAATATTGATATTTGAATATGTTTGCTCATAAATCTTAGGTATAACCTTCAAAATTATCGGAGTCGAACTCGGAGTCGGAGGTGTAAAATCAATCGGAAGTTCCGACCTTTCGGAGTCTGAGTGGAAGCTCCGTAACATCCCTAGTACATACTACATTTCCCTGCACGAATTGGTCCCCTACATATATGAGTATACTCGTACATAGTAAGTTTTGAATTTGTTCTAGGACTGAAAAGAAATTTGTTCTAGGTCTGAAAAGAAATTCCTCACTTGACTTGCCGTCGGTCATAGCACCAGCTCGATTGAGGACTTCTATAACCATTGGATAGTAAGCACTTATTGTTTCCTTTTTCAAATTGCATAATGAATTAGCTACCACCAAATGTGGTGTAACAAGGACTAATCTAAATACCCTGCGGCTGTGGTTCTGTGGTATACCTATATATAAGTGGTCTCTTAACCACAAGTACACAGAACTTAATAAACTAGGTCAAGGAGACTGCAGTTAATACTAGGGTCGTTAAGTATGTATCTATAGGGACTGTATAAGTACAGATTACTGATTGAATACATTCATCGTTTTACCTTTTTAGGTAAATAGATTTGAAATTACGTGCTTGGGTTCTTACGTACATAAGTACCTACAATATATGCGACTTTCAGTACCTAGGAATCGTGTTGCATTTCGTGATGAGGATGACTGATGAAGTTACGAGATAAATTCGTTTTACGTAATTAATTATGAATTAGGCACATAATAAATAAGTACGTACTATTAAAGGTGTTCTACTAATACCGCTGTTATTTCGAAACATTTCGTGTATTCTGAATATTGAAATTTGTTACCTACAACTTGTTTTGTGAATACCGGTTTGGAAACATCTTAAATGAAACTGAGCCCGTGAGTTGCAAGAGATGTCTTTAATATTAATACTTCATTACGTCACGTGTCATCTCTAGCTAGACCTAGAGCTAGGGCGTAGAAAGGGATAGCATGTATTTTAATGAAGACTTAACTTTATCTTCTTGCAAAGTTGGAACTGACGATTACTTTGCAGTGTCCCTAGACCTGCGCTCGCGGCGGTGGATGAGGACGCAGGCTTGGGGCACGGGGGGCTGCGAAACAACAGCGCAACCTGGCAGCTCACCCGCGCCCGCCGCTTCCGCATCCCCAAGGCCCAGATGCCGCCCCCTGAAGCCACGGCACCCCCGAGTGTCACAGCGCCCCTGGCACGAAAGGATCTCGACCTCCGCGTCTACCGGTTCCTGAAAGATGACCAAGTGAAGCTCAAAACTTGAAGGGAACCCGAAAAAGTTTTGTCATTTATATTACTTTCCTTTTTACATTGTATATTTTATAAAGTACTCGTATTTTGGTGAAATTATTTGGTGTAGGTACTCGTAGGTACCTAATAAATAAAACGTTTAACTTTTATGGTCAATTTATTTATTTAGGTACTTAGGCTCTTATAACCTAAGTTCATGGAAATGAGGTTGGTAGGTATTTTGAATCAAATGTAGCTAAGGCTTCCATTCCTTAGTCAACATGCAATGGTCAAATATTTTCCCATACTATTTTATTATTATTAACCATTACCAGTCCGTAACTAAGAAAATATTCGGGAGGCGTATGACCTTTTCGGGTGGTTATATTTAGATTACTATAGATAATAGAGTATAAATATCAAAACGAGATACTAGATTAAGTGGTTCAAAAACCATTTCCTAATCGCAAATTCAGGTTATCGAATTATCGTAAATAGTGGCTATCGCAAAAACATGGAGTACAGTTGTTTATTTAGTTATTCCAACGTGTGTAATCAATACGAAAAGACGAACAAATTGTAAATAGATAGATTCAATTAAAATAGATTACTTGGTTAATAAACGGAAAAAGAAGCATGGCATTACTTTGTACTAAATCTGTCCGGTCAGCAGTTGCTGGTTACACGAAGAGTTCGAAAGTATTATTGCGAAATTTGATGTCAAATCAGCTGGTTTATAATGAATTTGGAGACCCACGGAGTGTCCTGAAACTTAAGGAGGTTCCAGTGCGTCCTCTGGGGAGCCAAGACGTCCTGGTGCGCATGTTGGCAGCACCGATTCACCCGGCAGACATTAACACCATAGAAGGTAGGTTACCTTAAATATAGATTAATAAAAATACGTGGAAAAGTGATGACCTGGATTCACAACAGAGGTAGTGTAAGACCGGGATATTTGGTAGAGCCTTCGGGAGGCCTTTGCCCAGCAATGGGACATCCAATAGCTAAGGAAAAAAACATCTACTTATCTACCTATATCCATGAGTTAAAAGACAGACCTCTACTTGTGACCCAAAAAATCAAGACGAGCACTTATTTTATAAGTAGGTACTTAAGTACCATTATGATAGTATAGATAGGAATAGATAGTATAGGTAGTACATAGATTGTATTTTATTTTGTCACTAGTGTGATCTGATCACAAGACAATACCTATACCTACTTACAGCTATGGTTGGATCTGTTTATTGCATGTTTCGACTTTTGCATGTCCGGTTGCATGACAAGAAACCCACGAACCGCGAACTGAACACTGACTGATGCAAGGTTTGAATTTAAACTGTTTGCAGACGCCTATAAAGTTTACTATTGATTGAGTGAAGCAAGACACTGTGAAGCGATGCGGAAGAGGCTCTAACATGCTTTTCCTGATAATCAAAAGTGAACATTATCGACGTTTGCATACAGTTCAAATCGAACTTCGCGCTCGTGCGTGCCACGTCCGCGCCCCGTCTCTTTGATGTAAAAGTCGAACACCTCAAAATTTCATGACACATACTTATGTAGGTATATATCAAAGTACCTACTTATTTTACATCACCTTTACCGATAAGTAAACTACACAACAGTTCAAAGTCAATAGTTGCATATCATTTCTGAAATACAAAGTTCATTTTAAAGATTATGATAATCACAGGTAATCAGGTAATCCAATATTTTTGATGGAAACCAAGATTAATGATAAAAAGATAGCACCAAAGTACAAAGTACTATATACATGCACAAGTAGGTACAAAGGTATACTTACTGGGATCAGATGTAATTTTTCTACATAAGTATTATACCTACCTCCATAATAAGTATAGTATACCTAAACCTAGCTGAGCGTTGTCAGTCAGGGACAATGAAAATTAACTACTATCTAGGTATACAAGTTCTCGGAATATGTATGTTCAAAAGATGAAGGAATGAACGCACGTCTGCTCCACCCGTAACTTTTCTTTTTTTAAAACTTTGTACCTATTGGTAGTCTTGAAGATATAACAAGATCACTGTTAAATCAAATATTATATTGGTAACTCTGAGGTTAATAAAGACGACCGGATTTAAAAAAAATCTTTGACATGGTAAACTGCTTTGCCGTTTATGATGTGGCCCTTGAAAAACTCACCTGTAGGTTTTTTTTGCTAGTGAGTAAGTGGTACTTGATTAATAGTTTCTTAGGTTTTCATTAACCTACAACTGAATTACAACAATATTTTCTTTCCAATAGTTTATTAGATTTTCATTAAATTACCTTTTTACAGGAAAGTATCCAGTGAAGGTGACTATGCCCGGTGTGCCGGGAAATGAAGGAGTTGGAATTGTTGAAGACATCGGAAAAGAAGTTCAGGGAATTTCTCCAGGAAACAAAGTTGTTATTGTGAAGAAACCTCTGCAAGGCACATGGCGGGATCGTGCCGTATTTAGCAAAGATGTTCTAAGAGTAGTTCCTGATAATCTGGGCTTGATAGAAGCTGCGACACTCACAATCAATCCATTTACTGCCTACAGAATGTTAACAGATTTTAAACCAGTTAAAGATGACCTTGTTGTAATACAAAATGGAGCCAATAGTGCCTGTGGGCAAAGTGTAATACAAATCTGCAAAGCATGGGGCGTGAAAAATGTGAATGTGGTCAGGAACAGACCTGACATATCTGAACTGAAACAATTCTTAGAAGGTTTGGGCGCTACCTATGTTCTAACGGAAGAGGAGGTACGCTCTGCAACTATATTCAAGGAAAATAAAATCGAGAAACCAACACTGGCATTGAATTGTGTTGGAAGCAAAAGTTCAATGGAAATGCTGAAACACTTACAGCACTCAGCGAAAATTGTCACTTATGGTGGAATGTCTAGAGATCCAGTGAGCATTTCTACGTCAGCTTTTATTTTTAAAAATCTTTCGTTTCATGGATTTTGGATGAGTGAATGGTATAAAGAGGCAAGTCAGATGGAGAATGATAATATGGAGACTGAAGTTATATCTCTGATGTTAGAAAATAAACTGAAAGGGCCTGTACATAAATTGGTGAAGTTTGATAATTACCAAGAAGCTATTAACAATTCATTTACTTCAACGGGTTTCACAGGATGTAAATATATTTTAGACTTTAGTTAAAAATGTATATATCTAAGTAATAAGTTACTGTTGGGATAAGTACTTACTATATTATTCAATATTCTAAGTGTTATATTATAGGTAGGTACCTACTTACTATTTAATATTTGATTAAACTTAAATAATATACGTTTCACAGGTTTTTACTGTATTTTATTAATTACGACCGGTTTCGTTTACACATCTTCAGGTATTAGTTTATAAGATGTGTAAACGAAACCGGTCGTAATTAATAAAATACAGTAAAAACCTGTGAAACAGTATATTATTTAAGTCTAATCATGTACTACAAGTTTCACCAAGTACCAACAACCGCAAGTATTAACAATTTAACATTTTTCTACAAAGATTTTGAAATTCACAGGACGCCACTAGTCCGATTTCTGTGGTTTTGATAAATAAGTAGGTACCTACTTCATCTAATTAAGCAATGAAAAGCAAATGAACGTAACTAATAAGATAGGCAAAATAGACCTATACATTTTAAAAAACGTTGTGTTATTTTAATATCACTTCTTTAAAAATACATTCTTACGTCAATTAAAATAATAGTTGCAACTCCTACGTAATGACAGCCATCTTTTCATACAATCACTCGATTGTATGAAAAGAGGAGGGAAATTAGGCGTAGCCGAATTTCAGAGAGTTACAATAGCCATTACGTGCAGTTGCATACAATATATTTTCTACGACCATGAAATAGGTACCGGTAAACTGGTGATACTTTGCTCCAAGTTTTGGAATTGACTTATATAAGAAATTAAGCATAGATAATATTAAACTAAATAAAATTAGTGAGCAACAAGTTAGTTTACAATAAACGCGTTTAATATTCTAAAAGTGTTTTATTTTAAACCTTACACTTATATTTATATTGAAACTTTGACATCTCAGTTACCTTATTTCAAACATAATATTAAGATTTTATATTATAAAAAGATAATTAAGGAGCAATTTACCCATACGTATGTACTGGGGAACTGTGCTGCTAGGTATTTTTTCCATTACAGCCTCGGGTATTTTAAATATAGGGGCAAAGTAACACGTAATCCGTAGTGCCGTACTGGTCCTGGCTGCGCATATAAAGGCCTGTTTTGCTAGAAAGGGTCAGAGCATCTGTCCAATACTAACTTAGTATTGGACAGATTATTTGCAGTTATGAACCATTAATATCTCTGATGTTAGTTGAGATATCGATAAACTAATTTTAGATCCTTATTTAGTACCTATATCCATGTAAGTTGATAGATGCAATAAAAAAAGGTAAATACCGTATGACTCCTACAGAAGCAAAGTATCACCATTTTACGGTACCTAAATAAATAATAATACCTACAAAGTAATTTTCACTGTCCAAACATTGTTTTATACAAGTTCATTCATCAAGAGATAGTTACAGAAGGGCGCTAAATGCCCTTTCATGTGACTTCGACCTTCTGTTAAGTGATGAACTGATGACAATGCACAAGAAGCCTGTAGGTATACTAGTAATATTATATTACTACTTTCATAGAAACTTATCGGTTAGAGAAGTTTTAATGTAAAAATTGCGCGATTATACGACAGAGGTATGAATTTGAATTCTGTGGTTTTACCACAGACATGGATTATACATACAATGTGACTGTATGCATTTGATGTGATCCCTTTGCCTTTGGAAAGAATCTAAGAAACTCAATGACATTGGCATCGAATCCGCACCGCCTCCAAATCTAAATGAAACTGTCTCGTTCACTCATACGCTAGACTGTGTAAGAGTGAGGGCGACATTTCATTTCATCGTCCATGGCGACAGCGAAAACGCTGGTCGCCATTGACGATTTGGGACTGGACGATTTGAGACTGGACGAATTGGGACTGGACAATTTGGGACTGGACGTATTGGGACTGGACGATTTGGAAAATGGACCAATTGAACCCAAACGATTTTTTTGTATTTCTTTTAGGCTGATGGTCTAATGGCCAAAGTCACAATACATTAAGAAAAAAAATTATGTCAGTGTCGATCAAGCAAGTCAAGGAAATTTTTAAAATCAGTGGAAATTAGTTGTAAAAAATTCCATAAAAATAGGAAAAAATCTAAGTGTAACTTATTATCTCAATACAAAGTATGGCATTTATTTTATGTACTAAAACTATCCGACCGGCAGTTGCAAATTACGCGAAAAGGTCGAAAATATTATTACGAAGTTTGATGTCAAAACAACTGATTTATAATGAATTTGGAGACCCGCTGAGTGTCGTGAAGTTTAAGGAGGTTCCAGTACGTGCTCTGGGTAGCCAAGATGTCCTGGTGCGCATGCTGGCGGCACCGGTTAACCCTGCAGACATTAACACCATACAAGGTATACACCTAAATTTTCTGGGGCCAAAGTTCACCACGTAAATGTAAAGATATACAGGTAAAGATAAACTAAGGTACAATTATCGTTTTAAAAGGCTGTTTAATTACTTTTGGTACAAATCAAGATTACTGAGAAAATTAAAGGTATATTTTATTTATTTGTTTTTTTTACTTGTTCAATAATTTCGTAAGTTTTAACTAAACTGCGTGTTATATTTCAGGGAAGTATCCAGTGAAGGTGAATCTACCCTGTGTACCAGGCAATGAAGGAGTTGGAATTGTTGAAGACATTGGAAAAGACGTTCAGGGAATTTGTCCAGGAAACAAAGTTATTGTGACAAAACCTGTTCTAGGCACGTGGCGGGATCATGCCACGTTCAGTAAAAATGTTTTAAAAGTTGTGCCTGATAATCTGGGTTTAGTTGAAGCTGCGACACTCACAGTAAATCCATGCACTGCCTACAGAATGTTAACAGATTTTAAGCCAGTCAAAGATGGACTTGTTGTAATACAGAATGGAGCCAATAGTGCCTGTGGGCAAAACGTAATTCAAATTTGTAAAGCATGGGGTATTAAGAATATAAATATTGTTAGGAAAAGGCCTGAAATATCTGAACTTAAAAAATATTTAGAAAGTTTAGGCGCCACTTATGTACTAACGGAAGAGGAGTTAAGATCTACAACTATGTTCAAGGAGAAAAAAATCGAAAAACCATCACTGGCATTAAACTGTGTTGGAGGCAAGAATTCATTAGAAATGTTGAGGCACTTACAGCCCTCTGGGAAAATGGTAACTTATGGTGGAATGTCTAGAGAACCAGTGAGCATTCCTACATCTGCTTTTATTTTCAAGAATCTCTCATTTCATGGATTTTGGATGACGGCTTGGAATGAGAAGGCTAGTGAGTCAGAGAAAGACACTATGATGAATGATGTTATTTCTTTGATGTATGAAAATAAACTTAAAGGGCCCGTGCACAAGTTGGTGAAGTTTGATAACTACCAAGATGCTATCGCTAATGCACTTAGTTCAAAGGGTTTTACTGGTTGTAAATATATCTTAGACTTTAGTTGAATATTTTTAAAAATGCTTATTTAATAGATATTAGATATTTGTTATGTTAACCTAATTAAATTAATAAATTTAAAACCTTTTTTCATTTGACATTATCATTCAAGTTTTATCTCAGAATAAAAAGCTGAGTTTTATACAAAATTTAAATTTATGTCCTTAGGCTTTGGACCCAACAATGTGATTTAAAAAAAACATGAAGTTTTCCTTTTTTTCAGGCAGAAATTACTCATTGCCTGAACTACCGTCAATCCCAGGTGAGGAAGGTGTAGGGGAAGTGGTGGAAACTGGGAAACTTGTTGCAGCAGTTGAGGTCGGGGAGAGAGTGGTCATAACGTCGAGGCTCTTGGGCACATGGCGATATTACGGTATTTTCAATGAAAGAGATCTGCATGTTGTGTCCCCTAACATACCACTTTCAGAGGCGGCTATGCTTGCTATAGCTCCTTGTACTGCCTATAGAATGATGAAAGACTTCCGAAGAATGGGGCATGGAGACACCCTCATACAAAGTGCAGCTAACAGCCCAGTTGGACAAAGTGTCATACAGTTTTGTAAAGCTTGGGATATAAAATCGATAAACATTGTATCGAGTCATTGTGGTTATGATTCTGTAAGAGAACATCTGTACAACTTAGGAGCAACTGTTGTTTGCACTTTAGAAGAAGTTGAGAACAACTATAAAGCTTTCAATACGTCGATGTCCAGACCTGTCTTAGGTATAAACTGCTTGGGGGGCAGATATGAAAAGGCCATGTTAAGAACAATGGAACGTTGTGGTGTCATGGTGTACTATGGGTGTTCTTACGATTTGCCGGTGTATGTGTCACAATTGCAGCGTCCTGATGTTAAATATCGTAAATTTCATCTTGCGGAATGGGATCGTCGAGCTACTCAAGTAGAAAAAGATATGATGTTGAGGGATATTATACAGCTAATGGTAATTGGAAAATTCAGAGGGCCTGTATATGAGCCTGTAGAACTGAAGAATTTTATGTACGCCATGGAGAATACCGTACAATGCGAAGCCTACTGTAACAAACTTTATGTATTTGATTTCACTTTACCCTGACTGTGAATGCATGACATGAACTTGGTAACAAGAACTTCCCTACCCCCTACCTAAATAGGTAGGTTTATCACCCTTACTTTTATGTCCATGCTACCTAAATGGGTAGGTTTATCACCCTTACTTTTATGTCCATGCATGCATGATGTTGATGTGATGGATGACGATGAGTTCGTAAATTTATTCCTTTTGGCTGTAAAGTGAAGATTGATTGATCATAACAGTTGCCTTCATTGAAAAAAAAACAACCATTGTCAATAAGACGTGCCAGAAATGTATGTGATTGATTTTGAATTAAATGTATGATTGATGACAGCTCGGGAACAGGACGCCAATTCTCACGTAGTCATATAAATATTACAGTAGATAAATATCGAAAAAAGTTGGCAGCAAGGCGGTTCTCGCAGGTGGAATGTCGAATTCGATCTCATTTGCTTACATTACATGTGAGCGTGACAAGACGTTCGTAGCGCTCGAGTTTTGTATGTCGAACTCTGCGAGAATTAGCTTCCTGATATCGAAACACGGATGTTTTTGCTATCCTCGCATTATCACCTTCGATATTTATAGAGTCTAGCGATCGACATGCAACGAGTGAATTAGACATATACTCTAATCTGTGGAGTGAATATTTCAACTGGTTTCGGAACGCACTCTTAAGCGTTGACATTTGATTTATTCACGTTGACGTTAACGACTCTGTGGCCGTTCTAAAACTCTTTTGTAAAACTACTCATAAACCTGGTTCCAAAACGTTTACAGAATAATTGTCGGACAAAACGAAAAGTGTTTGGGAACGTAGCCCTGATTCACAAACGTCGTACCTATATTTACTGTTTACAGGTACCTATTGTAGTCAAATTGTAGTTTAGATTGCAAAAAAGTGATTTATGTAGTGGAATAGTGATCGTGTTTACTTCCTCTGGTAGTGGGCGCAAATAAAATATTACTTTGATTATTATACGTTCCACAGGTACAATTTTTAAGCTAATCGGCAAGATCACTAAATAAATAGGTAGGTACTCAATACTCCATTTAGGCCGTCTTACGCCAACCATATTATATCTCTATAACTGGGGTATCGCCTGCCGGCCGCTCGCTCTCTGTCGCCCCGCTCCGCGCCCCTCTTGCCGCGCAGGCGATACCCCAGTTAACCTTGCTTCTGTGGCTGTCAAAATTGCCCTGATCTGTGAACGGTGTGTGTCTAGTATTTGTACAGGGTCTAGATTCTGATTAGCTTAAAGGCAATTTGTGAGTAATTCCAGATAAATTTTGATGCATGGCCATGTACTGGTTACTCCGTTACTCCCACACTTTGAATTTGTACTTATTGTATTGATCATGTACTAGGTATCTATGGAATACCTGAACAATACTTTTCCTGTTTATTTCTAGTGACATGAATAAAAATACATATGAAACATATGAGTACCTGTCCATACCCACTAATAATGCCGAACCAGGAACAGAGCAACTTTTTGTGGTGCAGGATGATGGCACTTTTATTGGTAAGCAGGTTTATATACCTACATTTGTAACATAGTTATACACTGGTACTGATTTCAGGGTGTCACTCACTTTTAATTACTGCTGAACTAAATGTCCCACTCTCAGACAAACTATTATTGCCCATCTGAAATACCTGTAGTCCTCACTGGAATGTGGTTCACCTAAGCAAGTGTCATTTCAACCTGGGTTCGCCTTTGTTCTCTACATTTTATCTGTTAATTATTGATGATTTTGAATTATTTTCTCCTTACATTAAGCTTTTAGGTCAGATTGTTTTTGAGTTTGACCTTAAAAAGAAACTTAATTTTTTTTCTTAGTGCCCCCTTAACAACACCCTATCCAGTAATAATAATAATTAATACGCAACGGCCTTTATTTTTTGCAGTAAACAAGCAAGTGCAATATGTAGCACAAGTGGAAGATGGCAAAGAAGTGCTGGATTCTGCGCAATCATGCTCTGTGTATGATGTCACTCCGCAAGAATTCTATGTTGATGTTGATAACTCGGCTGAACTTATATCAGTTCCTGGTAAGTATGGGTTGTTTTTCTATTTAGTAGGTCTGTATAGGTAGGCTGTTATTTGACAATTTTTAATACAATTCTGTTAAATTTTCAGACAACTTCATCTTACCTGATGGGGAAGGCAATCTATATGCCAACAATTACCTCCTGCAAACTGTATCAAATACAAATACTGTTCAGGTACTTTTAGAAACATTAATTCAAATTATTCTGAGTTAGTTTGCTTATGCTATTTAACATTATTTCATGGTTTGTAGTTGGAGGAAGATGTGGTTGATCAATTCAATCAAACCGATACACAGGAGATTATTTTGGTGAACGCTGATAGCGAACTAGAAAGTAGTAATTGCACAGAGGTACCAACTTGATTATTTTCTATCACTATTACACAAATTTTAAATACCAACATAATAAAAAATAAATATTTGTTACCAGATAACACTGAGTGATGAACAATACCACAAGCTGGAACAAAAAGGCTGGATCTTGCTCGAAATAAATGATAAAGTTTTTATGCTCGACACATGTGGCCTTCATGACATCACAACTAATCAAGGTGTTCATCGTCCAATCATTGCACCTTAACCAATACCACCTACAGTATTATTAATTATAACATTAAAATTTATTTTATTTTCATTTTCAGAACTAATACAGCAGTTAAAAATTGAGAGTGAATGTTATACTAATTTGCAAATAGATTCAAGGTAAAAAGATATAGATGGGTATTGCATCTTAGTGTGATTTTATTCCAAGATTTTTGCAATATGATTTTACTTGCAGCACTCCAAAAAATGCTTGTACTATAAAATTAGGGGAAGTGACTGCTGAGAATACATCCAGTGAACAGAATACAATAGAGTTTACTATTGACAATGATAAGACTGAAGACAATACATCAGACACTTTCATGGTTGATATAAAGCAAGGTAAGGATGGTGCTTTACTGTATAACCATACGGAATGTGGAGAATGGTTTGTTGGCATGTCTATCACACTAGGAGACAAATTGATTTCGATTATCGGGCTGCCACTATTTTATTTATTTATTTATTTCAAAGTAAATACATTTTTTTTCTAGTCTTCACTAATTCTGTATTTGACTATAAAAATTTATTCTATCAATCAACTTACATGGACATCCTGAAGAAGGATCTAAAATTCGTTTTTCGATATCTCAACTAACATCAGAGATATTAATGATGAGAGAGATGTTCTGTCCCTTTTTAGCAAAACAGTTCTTTACATGTAGCCAGGACCTGCTTGTATGGCGCTACAACACAGTTACGTCATGATGTAATATTGCCGTTTCTTTCTATTGTCTTTTTTTTATTTTAGCGAACTTAACAGCTTTCTATTTAAAACCACACATATATCTTAAACATAAACAGCCAATTATAAAGTTCTACAAATTAAAATTATTATTTTTTATACCGAGGATAGAAATAAAAGGTGGAAGAAAAAACACATAACACTATGCAAATTAAAAAAATCCCAATGCAAATTGTCTGTCGCGTTGCTTGTCTGTGAGGTTGAGTATATGTGAGTGTTAGCGGAGTGTGGTATAGGTTCTGTGATCAGGAGATAAGATGATCAGTGGTTAGTAGTGGCTGCTGTGGCCGTCTAGTAGCGCTTGGGAAACACGCTTTATAAACTGATTGCGCGTGAGAAAGAAGACGTCCGCGTCACCGAATTTCTTGTCATACGTAGTGACTATTCTGTGTAGGACAGAGTTCTGAGCGTAGAAGGTCCGCGTGCGTTTCGTGCGAATATTATTAGCCCGAATACCCACCTGTCCAATCAACTCGGAGCTGTCTAGTGAGCCGTTGATAGCATGTAGCTATTTTATTTTTCAACGAATTTTAATTCTATTTTCACATTTGAACATCAATGTATGTCTATTTCTTAATTTTTAAGAAATGCATTTAATATTTGTTACTTTGAAAGTACCAAATTTATAGGTATTTTTGCCTTTATTTTCAGAAGGAAGCAGTACAATAGAGGATGTAACAGAAAAGGAACAACATCTCGAAGTAAAGGATATAGAAAGAGTCAACAAAGTAGAAACACAAATACACAAGGAAGGCAGTACTATACAAATAAAAACTAATTTAATTTTCAGAGGTAATTTTATAAATCTCAAATAATTACAAAAAATGTAACAGATTAATTTTTATAGAGATTAATTAATTTTATTTTTAAAATTGTAGATATTCCTAACAAAATAGTTTTAGGAAAAACATTATCTGGCAAAAAGTTAGTGGCAAAAGTTATGAAGGTGAATAAGCCTCTCACTAAAGATAATGAACCAGTTGGGAATTCAGGAGAAGCTGCTCAGTTAAGTATGTATGTTACGTTACAGATTGATTTCCCCCAGTTGTTACAATGATTATTATATCAGTGTTTGGAGTTTCTATCCCCTAGATTTTTATTTTTATTTACTTCTAAACCCGCATTTGACCTCGATCTCGCCTGATGGTAAGCGACGATGAGGTCGACGATGGAGCATGCGGGTCCAGTAAATGCCTATTCACTGTGGCCTTGAAGATCCCAAGGTTGTATGTAGGTTTCGGGAAATACAGATGCCGGCAGGCTGTTCCATTCCTTAGCCGTTCGCATAATGAACGAAGAAGCAAATCGCTTCGTACGTACCTGAGTCTCCTTAGTGGTTACGCTAAGAGGATGTGGCTGTTATATTATTTATTTATTACATGACCAACAACATAAAATTACAATAAAATATACACCAAATAATCAAATGTCAATTATATGTAACACCAAGACATAATAGGTGCATACAACTAGTAAAGCATTCGACATAGGTGCTACTCTTTTTCACCAATTTATTTGTTCCCCTTGGAGAATCCGCAATCTGTTGCCATACCATAATAGGTTGAGCTGAGATTGGCTTAGCCAGCAGGCGTTAGCAAGAGAAGAGTCATTGAGAATTACCTAATACTTGACAGAATGAAAAAAAATAATTGTACCAGTTACAGAGGCAGAAGACACGCAGTCTCTCGAGTGGCAGTTCCAGAAGATTATGTGGCGAATAATCCACACCGATGTGAAGTGCGACGCGGAACACTTGGTGGCCGCGAGTGACGTCATCAAACAGTTGCTGCAGCTGCCGGCGTTCAAACTAGCCGTCCTTGAACGCAATCTCCTCATAACCAAGGTACCGTTCAACTGTACAGTCCGTGAAATGTTAGAATGGGATTCGGATGTAATATTATATTGATGAAATCCGAATCCCATACTAAGACCTCACAGACTGTACTTCGTCGAGCTACGCATGTAGAAAACTACTAATAATTAGGCACATAAGTAGATATTACTGCAGCTTGATGACTAGTTAACAGAGAATGTTTGAAAAAAAAAACGCAACACCCAATGCATCTATCTGTACAGACAGCACAGACACAAAACAAATATAGATATTTATGTGGGATTCCTTATTATAATGGTATGGCCAGATTATATTACGTAACAATCTTTGTTACCTAGGCATAATTCGAGTTTGCATTTCAGCAAGTTTTTTGCTCGTTGATCCATCAATAAGCAAGCAGTGACTATTTCTTTTAAATATTCAATTCATGAACATTAATACTACATAAGTACCTACAGTAAATTGAGATTCCAATTCTATCTGCAAATAAAAAATAAAAACTTATTATTTATTTACAGTTAGTAAAGCACAAAGATAAAGACGTCCAGATCGAGGGTATAACGAGTGTAGTAACCGGCCGAGTGACGAAGACCCAATCGGGTGGAAAGCAGTTCGTCCACATGCCCAATATACTGCAAAACATCAAAGCTGAATCGGGTACTAGAGCTGAAACACTTGTTTGCAGGATTTAGTAAGGAACACTTGGCAAAACGAAATAACAGACAATCGACGAACGCTATGACGGTCCAGCTAGCTATTATAGAATATCTAGTACGTCATATGGCGCTTATGTGTATTCCAAATTATAATTTACCATCAAAGATCTAGTCTAGACCGATAGAACTCCATGAGGACTTTCCGAAAAACTACACTCAAAATATTATTTTTTCTTTTATGTATCTAAAACAATCACCGATCAACATCATTTGGAATCAACGGCATGGGATGAAGGACTAATCATCAGCTTATTAACCCATCCCCACTTTGAGGCACAGGCATCCCCTTGCACAGGGGGTACGGGTCATGACTCACCGTGCGAGCCAAGTGCTTGTTGGTGGATTTCACGTGCCTTTAGAAAACTGTTTTTTCCTCACTATTAGAGCGGTCGGTAAATGTTTATTGTATATAAGTCTTCATAAAAATCCGAAAAACTCATAGCAGCAGTACATAGCATTGCATGGTTTCGAACACGGACCTCCCGCATGAGAGTCCGACGCCCTAGCCACGACGCCAACGCCAACTACGCTCTTAGAATATAACCACGGTCAATTGGATAACCTGTTGTCAGTATGGAGAACAAATTGTGGATGACTCATATACAGAATCGTAAGAGCAGTGCAGAAGAATCCATCCAACTCTCCGTCCCATTTAGTTAGACCACAAGTGGGGGAAAAGTTAGTAGCCTCCTAAAAGAAAATGGATTTCACGTGGAACAACAGAATTATAACTGAAACTGACATTCTGTAAATGTAAAACTGTTGTGGATAAACTTTCAGTAGAAAGTGGTACTGACGGATCGTCACTCGAATCGCAATCCAGAAATCCATCTGAAGACCACAGCATTTTGCACATACATATAATGGAAACCAAATGCAAGGATAGCCCGGAATGTATTTCTATTACCCTCAAAAAACGACGTAAGTTTTACGATTTACGATTTTTTTAGTTTTACGATTTTGCATGTTTGCTTATACAAAAACTAATGGTAGGTATTTATTTTTGGATGTGTCTTTACAGAGCTACCCCTTATTGCAACTAGAGATTCGCCGTTTCCAAGAAGACAGGGTTTATACCAATCAGAAAAAGAGTTAACAGAACAACAAGAGGTAAGTGGAAACAGATAAGACGTATAACAATGAAAAACTAATCAGTAGGTATTATACATATTTTTACATGAATGTTTTTTTTTTCAGAATCAATCGCAAAAGTCAAGTTTACTATCCCATAATCTAGTCACTAATACATCCCTTCTCACAAAACGAAGGCAGGCTAAGAAAGTATATGCCTGTAGTTCATGTGCAACTATATTTCATACAGAAAAAGATTTAATGGACCATCAAGAGGTAGGTAATATAAACATTGTCGCTGTCACTCTTATACAAACTAGTACATGTGTGAGCGTGACAGAATCACTTAATTTTATCTTTAGGTTTAGAGGCCCCGCCGATTAAGATGATCTTTTTTTAGTGATCCGTATGGAAAACGGATCGCTCCGTCGTTCATCGGTCCGTCTGGCATGGCGGGTCTAGCACCTAAACGGAATAAGATATTAAAAAAATCACAAAAATTATATATTCGCTTGACTAAATCCGAATAAAAAAATTGAAGTTGTTTTTAAAGGGGGACCCATGTAAATGGAGCTGACAATAAAATATTTTTGTATCCCATAGTTCTTTAGAGCTCGTCAAGTAGAGTATGAATGTATTTATACAGTTTTATGTATATATCGCAAAATTTTGGTTATACCTACATATTTTTTCTTTCAGAATCAGTGCATAGAGCCCGAGCCCGAGGGCACCCTGACAATTGACACTGACCAAATACCTGTGAAATTTAACCCTTATTACGTCCTCAAAACGGACAATGGAACACAATATATTTGTATACAATGTTCTGTAAGTATTGTTTTAGTTACTTGGAGATTTTTAGGGATCTGTTCTGTACTCCAAAGGGGAATGGGTCGTCGGTCCGTGTCTCACGCGCTTCTAGTTCATAAACAGAATAAGATATAAAGTAAAAAAAATAATTTTACATGTACCTATTTCCCTTCACCTTGATCCGAAGAGAAAAACAGAACCCTATTGCTGTCGCTCCGTTGTCATATCTCGTAAATGTATTATGATACTTCAAACTTCATGTATTCCCTTCGGAATATCGGCTTAAAATTTTAGAGCTAGGTAGTCATTACGATTCTCAGAATGATGTCATAGGATGGCGTGCTAAACAGAGACAGCGCTATACCAACGCGATAGTGCTATCTCTGTTTAGCACAACATTTCATAATTATCATTTCATCGTTTTGAGAACTGTAATAGCCACCCAGGTCTCTTTCTTTCATAAAACTAAAGGGGACGAAAAAAAAATTTGTTTTGGTATGTTATCGTGGGGTTCGTTGTTTAGAGCTCATCATACAGAGTATACCGACGTAATATGCGCCTGTCAAAGTTTTCAGTTTTAGACCACTTTTGTAGGTTTATCTATTATTGGTTATATCCTCTATTTAAATCACAAATACTAAAACTTGTGATAAGAACAAGTAAATGTTTTTGCTTATAACCTTTGAGCATGAATCCCTAAAGAGCCAGGCCCAACTCCCACCACTTTACCAGTTTTTTACTTTATTTTCCAAATAGGAGTTAAATATTATTTTTAATTTTCAGCTTAAATTCAACAAACTTAGCAACTGTCAAAGGCATTGCAAAACACATTTCGCTCCAAGTAAACCAGAGGCTTCATTTCAGAAACATAAATCAGAAGAGACAGCAACTTACAAATGCAAAATGTGTTCTAGTTCATACTTTCACCCATCTACTCTCTCAAAACATATAGTCACAGCACATATAAAAGTGAGCACTAATTGAAATACAACTTAACAAATTCACTGTAGTTTTATTAATAATTAAATTAACCTTTATTTGGTAAATTAAATGGGAATAATTAGAAAAGATCATCTGAAAAAATGCTAACATCTAAACCATCCAATAAATCACTTCCATCATTAATTGGTCCATTAGCAGGAAATAAATTTGCCCCTGAAACAAAAAATTTAAGTGGCATTATACCTAATTTTATAGACAAAACTGACTGAACTGTGAAGTTTACTTACCAAAATTTTGTGGAGGAATTTCAGACTTTAACAAAGTAAAGCCTTCCTCAGAAACCCGGACATATCCATCTGGAAAGGGTTTATCCTCCTCTTCCTTTAAAATTGCTGAGCTGTATACAGCATAGATATTGCTCAATGTTATATTCAGATAGTGCTTCTTGAAAGCACTGCCTGTTGTTAGCACTGTGGGTTTTAGTAACACCAAGGCACAGTATTCTGACACTATGTATGGTGAAAATGCAGACCATGCATCTCTGTGGAGAGTGCATTTTATACTTCCTGAAAACAATTATTCACAATAACATTTATGTAATTAAAGCTCAAAAATAAACAGATAAAGAATGAGATGTATGTGACTAACCTGTTGTATCTCTCAGAATAATGAGTGGATCAATAACTGACCTATCAACAGTTTCAATAAAAGCCGTAACAGTCTGTGCTTTCCTCCGACGAAGGTTACCAGCTAATGCCTGCTGTTTGATTGCCTTTATAGGATCTACTTCACACAGATTCCAGCTCTTGATATCTTCCAAAACTCTAATCCAAAGTGGTGAATCAAATAAGTCTCTTCGTAAATTATTTTGGGTGAATTCCATATCCTAGAAATGAGGAATAAAATTTAATAAGTTGTGTTCACATTTCTAAATACTAAAAATTAATAAACAGCTGTTATTACCTGTGAAAGTAGTTCCATATGGCAAATGGTTTCATCTTTGGCTTCTAGATTTCCTGTCAACAGCCCAGCTGGGCCCGGAAACTTCCTTTTACTTTTAGGATCAAAAAATGAGTTTATTATTTTTCGCTTTGTGTGTTTAGGTGAGATTACACTAGTCGTACAATCTGCATTTATATTTCTTGTACAATCTCCATTTACAGTTCTAGTTGAGATCACATGAACATCATTAGGGTTATTTGCTGAAGGTATAGATTTGTTAACATCATTTCTGTTATTACTTGGAGGTTCTGGTGAAGGTTGCTTTACAATCTCATTAGTAGAGTTGTGTTTAATTTCTAGAGGATTACAGGTACTGACTTTTGTTATTTTTACCGGTTGTACCTTAGTAGTAACCTCGGGAAAATCGAACTGAGACAAAATCTGTAATAAAAATTTAGTACCATGTGAATCGTGATAGAAAAGTAAACTTTGTATTACTTAAATCAATTGTAAAAGTCACCTGATCAAAGTCGTCGGATTCAAACATTCCGAAAAGATAATAGGTACTAGGTTACTTATCCTGGATAATGTAAAATATACTGCACAAGTAGAAATAACAAATAGAAATGTTTGTTATTTCATCCCATTCCAAAGTGTTTCAATCATCGTTTTTAAAAAAAAAATTGACAGACAGGAGTTTAATTTTTTTTGTATAGTTGTTTCCATATTACTGGAAAAGGTAAAGGGACCTGAGCCCATACAACCAAATCTGACGTAAATAATTTTCTTCATTAAAATGGTGGTGAGACACATTTCAATGCTGTCTAGGAGAATCTGCCACGCTTCTGCAACGTCCGAAAGAAGAAGCGTCCCGGACGCAGTATGGCTCTTCAAAAACCAAGGAAGTACGGATAAGGCAACAACGTCATAATTAACTGTATATCACTACTTCACACACTGTTCACATCACAAGGACGTTATTCAATTAACATATACCGTTTTTAGTAGAAAAAGACCACTGTAAACAATTTGCATGACAATATAAAGTCAAGAATCCGTTCAGGACAAAAGCGCGGCAAAAACAGACAAGTTTGACGACTGACATTTTTTAAATATTTATTTTTAAGGCTCTGGATTCAAGTTCTTTTGAGAAGTAGTCAAAGTGTTGCCATCGAGAACAAAAGAAAAATCCCTACTAGTTGTGCCAAAAGTATTAGTATGAAAGGTTCTACCCGTTTTATATGATGAAGATGATTAAATTTAAAACAGTGGTCTTGGTTGAATAGCATAAATGTCAAGCAAATTGCTTAATTTTGGGCCTACAATCTACAATTCTATTCTGGGTAGGTATGTCTCACTAAACGTTTTAACTCAAACACGTAGATTTTGGTTTGAGTCAAACCATTTCGATCGTGTAGAAAACTGATTTGATAGGTTTGTCAAACCGTCACGAGTTTGAAGGGTGTTTGATGGAAAAGCATGGCCTCCCCCAGGCCCGTGTACGAAGAAGTTCTTGCCACCACGAAAGAGTTTGTAAACTTTTTGATTAATTTAAATGCGAAAAGTACAATCATTATTTCCAGACACTAAAACATTTGACAAAATTTTAATTCAATCATTGTCGATCAAGGTCGAGTGAAAGTCACATCTAAGATTTTATTAATTACAAAATGATTTTGTATGGGAGCAAATCCATCTTCTTTAATTTTTGTTGCGTTTTCCTTTTTTCCTTCTTATTTAATCATAATCATAGGTTGGCCACTAACCATACGATAAGCAAGCAAGCATAATCATAAAAACGAAAATAGTATAATAAGTTCAAGAAACGCCTTATCTTTGTCTACATTTTGCGATTAAATCACGTTAAACCGCTGCGGCGACAGGACTGACATAATTATTGTTATATTAGTTCGAAGAGTCTCTAAAAATAAAAATAAAATACTAAACTAAATATGTATTATTATTTTTGTGTCAATAAACTGTTTTTTCTTTCTTTTCTTTCTTTCTTCTTTCTCAAACCAACGTCAAACCGTTTCATGAAACACGTATATAATATTTGAATTCTGTGCCTGGGACCATAGACTTTATTTATTACTTAAAAGTTTGAATGAATAAAGAAAGAAAGGTTGAATGTACGGCAGACTAACCGTCACACCAGTGTGGCAGTATAAAGCAAGGATTTTGAAATTATCCCCTATGTAGATTGCTCCCTAGATAAGTTTTATAAGGAAACCGCGTCTGCCAGTTGGCGCATGCGATTTGAGCATTTTTCCATACTTTAGTTGGGCACTGAATTGTCAAATGTATGGGTCAACTCCTAAGAGCAATCATACTAATCTTACATGCATGTATTAATTTTATGGTTTTAGTTGATTGTTTACGATGGCTCATTATCGTAAAAAAATATTGTTTACATAAATATGAATATTTACTATAATTTTTTTATTAAAAACTGCAATCAATTCTTGTATAAATGTTGAAACCCTTGATTTTCATTGCTGGCTGAAAATATATGACGAAAGATAAAAATGTTCACGGCTTGTTTGTCATTGACTTAGTGTATTTGTTTATTTTTATTTTTGAAATATAATTATAAATTATTTTTACAATGGCTCAATTTGATTTTCTGAATCCACTGAAAAATATAACTCCTCGATTTACAGAAGAACAACTATCTGAAATTATTGAATGGTTTGATGAAAATTCGAAGCCTTTATTAATAATAAACGAAGGACCAGAACCCACTAATGTAATAACAATTGAGCAATTACAAACATTTTTGGGATTAAAAAAGTAGAGTATATTTTTTATCCAAAATAGGACTTTCTAGTCTAGATACCTAAGTAATTTATGAAATTGAATTTCTGGCGAAGTTATTAATACAGCCTTGAAAATATAAACATTATTATTTCAGATTTCACAGAAGAAGTTTTCACAATCCTAGCTATTTTGAAATTATGAAGGAGGCAGAGTTCCTTAAGGCAGGAGTAACAAGAATGCTAATCAAGGATCAGTTTATTTATGTGCTAAATAAATGGGTAGTCGAGCCCGATATGAAACATGAATTAAAACTCGCTTTTAAGGTATGTGACATAATACGCATTGGATTTGTTTCACTACATACGGCTTGTTTAAAAAAATGTCTTGAGCCGAGCAGTGTCGTAGTCACTGCCGTTACCTATATTCATGAAAAACCAGTCAATGCTAACGATCAAAAAGTTGTTAGAACAAACCGAAACCTGGGTTTTTATTTTCCTTAGTGGTACCTATGACAAAAAATTGTTTTGCATGATTTATTCTAGGTACTAACAAAAAAGTGTATGATGGTCTAGTAAACACGCCGAAATTAACATTTATATTTTCTTTAGAAGAATGAGAATTTGAACCCTCGTGGCGAGGAAATTCACGCCAATATGCATATAGTCACTTCATTCGAAATTTCCTAATAAGTTCTCGAGCTTGATGTTAAATTATCGAGTTTTACTGAAGAACCACAACATTTTAATAGGTACGGATTGATTTTAATACCAAGCTTTCATTTTAGGTATTTGATACGGAAAAGCGGGATTTTTTAGAAATTGAAGAGCTACGAGAAATTGTTACTAGTTACGGGGAACCTTTCGATGGACCCGAAGTCTTGGAATTTTTGCGTGATGTAAATGTCCGTGGTGATGGAAATGTAATCTATGATGATTTTGTGGAAACTATGTTCAGTGTTGCACCAGAACTCTATCAGATGAAGGTATGAACAATATGACAATATAAAATTGACAATTTAATTTAAATTTTAAAGTTGGGACATCTTGACCTCTATAATATATAATTAATCGGCTATTTCTAATTATAATAAAAGAGTTTTTGTGTAATTAAATATTTGTATTTCGGTACAGTGTATCCCCTAGTGATCCCTGGTACAACAGTGGACAATATTTGTGTTTCGGTACAGTGTATCCCCTAGTGATCCCTGGTACAACAGTGGACAATATTTGTGTTTCGGTACAGTGTATCCCCTAGTGATCCCTGGTACAACAGTGGACAACACATCGGGCTATGCCGTTCGATGCTTTGTCACTTTAACTTATTTGACACATTCATACGAATATCAACTAACCTTATTGTGACGGGGTACCGCGGGGTATGGCGTGGTGTGTCTTCTACACATGTGCTGCCTGAAAATCAGCGTCGCAGTATTAAAGCGCTGCGGCAACATGCTGAGGCAGTCGCCTTTTTCCGGTGCTGCACACCACCATCATCAAACTTTTATTTAGTTATTTATTTAATTTTTCGTTATTTGTTTGAAATATGATTATTTTTATCTTGTGTAATTGTTATGTATGTGTGGTGTGAGCTCCGGAAACAAAATTATTCCTTTCAATTTAAAAAAAACATTTTCTTAAAGATGCTCGGAAATGAGCTCAATACATACAAATTAATACATTCAAAAATACCGGCCGGGAAGTTGCTTGATGCAACATTGTTATTGGTGTTGTTGTTGGTCGCGGGGCGGGGCGGGGGGCGGGATCAACGCAGCGGTCAGTAATGTAAAAAGGATGTAGGTATGTAATGTATATATTACTGCCGCGTTAGGTGCTGCTGCACATGTCCACCTGGACGGGTCGCATGTCGGCGCCCCTCCCCGCGCTGCCCCCGATTACCAACCCGAGCAGCTCCAGCTCCTACTGTACAACGACACTTCTTTGCTTTTATGGACACCTAGTACTATCAGTTTGGAAGCAGTATTTGGAATGTGATTTTTTTTCGATTTACTAGCATTATTTGAGAAAAACACTATACAAAAATCGGCGGAAATAGCCATTTTTGAACTTGGATCGATAAAAGGCCTCGCCGTAATGATCCGCGGCCAATATTGGCTAATTTCCTGGCCTCTGCAGTAATGTACTATTTATCTTTTTAGATGTGATATTTATATATTATTATGACTATTATGAGACCTCTGGACATCGGTTATTTCTATTATTAAAAAGTATATGAAATATCGTTTTATGTTTTAGAAGGAATATTTATACGAAGATCCGGACGACGATCCTTCGGTTCCCCCTCTGCCTCCTGAGCCTGAACCAGAGCCGGAAGCGCCTCCGCCACCTCCACCTCCGCCGCCGCCGCCTCCTCCTGCAAAAGATACTAAAAAAGATAAAAAGGGTGATAATAAAAAGGATAAAGGAAAGAAAAAATGACAAGTATTATGAACATTATTGTTTGTCTTTTGTATTTTTTTAACTGATATTTTTTTTTAATAATAAAGATGATAATAATTTTACTACTTTGAGCCGCCTACCTTATTCGGTCTAATGGCTTAAAAATTAATTAATAATTAAATTTAAAAATTTAAAATTATAAAATAAAAAAACCACAGATTAAAAATTAATGTGCTTGGACTGGAGGCCGGACACGAGATCGGGAGACTTCCATTTGAACCCCCTGTCTGGACCCCTAGAAGGTCCATGGACACTGCTATTCCACTTGAATCCCCTGGACAGGGGTTTCAAGAAAACACGGGGTTTGAATCCGTCAATGCCAAAATATAATACCCCATACTAAGTATGTATATTCTTAAGTGTGTAACCATCACCACAGGCGGTATGCGCACTATGCCTGCGCCGACGGCGAGACGTAAGCGCGGTGACGCCCCTACGTAAGCACGGTGACTGCGAGTTGACCATGAACCGCGCGGTTCACTAGCTTGTCCCGAGGCGAGGCGAGGGTACGACGGTGATTAGTGTGCGTTGTAGTATAGAGTTTCATACAAAGAATACTGAACGGCTGGAGTTGAGGCAACGCGTGTTGTTAGTGCCGGGGTGATACGTGTGCTATAACCTTAATAAAGACTGTTTTGCTAAAAAGGGACAGAGCATCTCCCCGCTAATAACTTGAAATAAGTGAAGTAAAGTAAAAGTAAAATACACTTTATTGCACAAATATAAAACAACAAATATTTGAATTTGAGATGGAAAAGGAAATAGTGAAGTACAATTTAGGCGGCCTTATCGCTAAGAGCGATCTTTTCCAGGCAACCTTCGGGCAGAGGAAATGATTTCGAGAAAGAGGTAGTAGATGTGCAAGGTTTATGGAAAACGTTATATAAGAGAATTTTATTTACAACAACATATAAATACCAAGAAATAAATATATATTTTAAAACTAAATATATATTTGATGTTAGCGAAAAAATAAGATCCTTCTTCAGGATGTCCATGGATGTTTATTGATGGAATAAAAAAAGAAATAGAAACTACCCTATTAAAATGTTTCAATAGAATAAAGGTTTAAGATACTTGCGCTGCGCGGCGCGGCACGTAACTGCAAGGTTTAATTATGCTGTTGGATTATTTTTCATGTATATTTGCAAGGTGTAAAATTGTTATAAATAATAAACAACTGTAGTTAACTGCACTGCAGTTCTGAACGCGCCACAGCACTAGCCATGGCGACAAGCGCGGTCCCGGGGGGGTCACGTGGGTCATGTCGTATTGACTTTCACTTGGTTACCAATCACTAATCGACAGCAGTAAAGTAAGTTTATTAATACCTAGAATGTGGGGAAATATTTCCGTCTGGCAATACTTGGTAGAATGTTCTGTATCCAAGCCATAAAAATGTTATTAAAAAAGATTTTAGTCTATGGTTGGATTGGTTAGATGGATGTCATGTTGTCATGTCCCTTTGGTCATGTCGTTCCGTGGTTATTTTATTCTATTCAATTGGTGAATAGGCGTTCAATTGAATGGGAGATAAATATTTTCACAAGTTATTGTTTATTATATCTATGTAGATATTAGTGCGGTAGTAGAACAGTATAGTTTATTTTTTATAGTTACCTGTAAAATAGCCACAGCAATGGATCTGGAAGACAATGCGATGGGATTGTCCCCTGAGCAAACTGATAAAATACTGCAATTCCAAGACTTAACCGGCATTGAAGATATGTCAATATGCAGAGATGTTTTACAAAGACACCAGTGGGATCTAGAGGTAACACAACTTTGATATTTGCTTGATCAGCCATTTGTAAGCAAATAGTTTTTAGGTCACTCTATTAGAGCCATGTCCTCAGTGTAACTTGTAGTCTTTTGGCCCAAATTCTCAAAGTATGTTGGCCATTAAAGTCCATTGATTCTGTTTTTATATAATTGTGTTTTTATAGGTAGCAATACAAGAGCAACTCAATATAAGAGAAGGTCGACCGTCAGTGTTTGCGACAGAAGCGAGAGCGCCGCCCGTGGTGCACGACCATATAGCACAGCAGGTGTTCACAGACGACCCCCCTGAGGGCCCGGGAGGGGTCCGAGGCTTGCTGCAATATGTTGTCAACCTAGTAGTTTCTATGTGCTACAATACAATATCATCAGTGATCAACCTACTTCTAAGTTTTGTACGAAATGATGATAGGAGGTGTAAGTAATTGTGTTCTATTTTAACATTAGTTTTAACAGGTCTCAATCTATTATTTTTTTCCTCTATTATAATATTTGAGTCAGCAAAGTGAAGGTAGATGTCATTTTAGAAATACTGCTTTTTTTTAAAATAGCGCTAGTTATTGGACTTGGTTTGGTTCTGTGTAACCAGAGTAATATAATTTTCAATTTACAGTGTTTCTACAAGAAATGTTAAGATTATTTAGAATATCACATATAAAACATTTGTTTTGACTTGAGAATGCTGAGCTAAACTTAAAGCCACTTATCTGACCCTTCTATACAATAGATAAATAAATAAATTGTTTATTGAATGCATACAATTTTTGGAGATTAGGAATGATAGCACCCATACTAGTTTAGTAAAGAAACTATGACATAAAATATTATATTTGAGTATAAATGTTGCAGTGGTGACAGACCCGTTGGGCGATGTGGTGGGTTTCATCAACAACTACACACAGAGGTACTCCCCGCACCCCGTGTTCTACCAGGGCACATATGCACAGGCACTCAATGACGCAAAGAACGAGCTGCGCTTCCTCGTTGTATACTTACACTCAGATTCTGCTGCTGAAACGCAGAACTTCTGCAGGTTTGTATATTGTGGTAAAAATATTCCAGGTCTATTAAAATTCATAACTACATTAGCTATCTAATTCTCTGTCATCATTATGTAAATTGCATTAGCAGTTATAATATTGTTATGCTACAAATCACTGATTATGATAATCATAGTACTTTATTTTTTGCAGTCGCATTATGTAATTATTTTGAAATTCAATATCCAGTTTTGTGCCTTACTTTTATTGGCTCATTTGAGTATATTTTTTCTTAAATCTATTTCTAAATCTACTATCCCTTAATTGAATATGTGTTGCAATGCAAGGCGAATCTTTTCTACTCTGTGTAAGGTTTCTATTATTAATGCTTGTTTTGCATTGTTATATTGTAATAATTACTTGTAACTAACACTTGTAAATGCACACTTGCAGGACCACACTAGCGGATCCAGAAGTGATCCAGTTCATAAACACGCACGCTCTATTCTGGGGCTGTAGTGTGGAGACCGCGGAAGGGTGGCGGGTGGCGCAGTCAGTGGGCGGGCGGCGGTACCCGCTGCTTTGTGTCGTGTGTGTGAGGGAGCACCGTATGACCGTGGTGGCACGGAGTGAGGGGTCGTGCTCGCCGCAGCAGCTGCTGCAACGGCTGCGGCGTGTTGTGGCCGACAACGAACCGCATCTGGCTGCGGCGCGTGCTGACAGGTAGGTGATGATGTACAGTCGACCACTCCCAAAACATTAAAAGATTAAGATTACTGCAATACAAAATGAGGCTCAGCAACTTTTTAATTTACATATAATAAAATATTTATAATATAGCCCAAATTAAGATAAACACGCTGTAATCTTTATTATTTCCCAATAACCTAAAATCATTTTGTATTTAATAAAGTCTCAGATGTGACTTTCACTTGACCTATATCGACAATGATTGAATTTAAGATTGTCAAAAGTTTAGGTATATGGAAATAATGAATTAGTGCATGAAATACTACAAAAAACAAATAATTTTTTCACGTATTTGTTTTTCTCCCGCATTCATATTAAACAAAAAGTTTATAAACTCTTTAGTAGTGATGAGTTTCTTCGTACGTTAGCCTGGGGGAGGCCATATCTTTTGAGACTGAAGTGTACCATATTGTGCAGGCATAAGGTTGAGATTTAATCAAAGGCTTCAGCTAGTAATCGACTGTACAATTATTCTTTGTGTGAGACATTTTAATGCTCTACCAGATTCTGACATGAATTTAAATAGACTTAACCAGAATGGCTCTTGAAAAACCATCCAAGTGCAGATCAGGCCACAATGCCTTATTTGACTTTATTTCACTGATCACCTCATGCCAATAGAACCACTGCAATACAATGTGCAAGACACCACAACAAAATTAAATTATTCAGCTAAAAAACGCGCTTGCGGACGAACAGTGTGATAAGTGCATTTTCGTGGCTGGCTCAGTCAAATTTAAAAATGAAATCTATAAATGCCAGTGTACATTAACTTCTGCCATAGAGAAAATCAATAGTTCCTACTGGTGTATGGACTATGAATCCTTTGTAATCTTACCGCACAAATAAACTTATTCTTATCACAAAAAATATCGCAGTTCATTGATGGTGTAGTTGTAAGTCATTATAAAACAACGACTGACTAAATCTCTTATAATTTACTGTACAGAGTGGAGAGAGAGGTGACAGCCCGGCTTCGAGCGTCTCAAGACGAGGCGTACGCCGAGTCACTAGCGGCTGACCAGGAGAAGGAGCGACGCCGGGCCGCAGACCGCGCCGCGCAGCAGCAGCGAGAGAACGAGGATCTACAGCGTCGCCAGGTGGAGGAGCGACACAAACAGGAGGTAAACAGTTACATAGTTACTTAGTTGTTTTTTAGCTGTGGGTTAAAAACGAAACGCAATCTACCGCAAGCAAAATACGCATTCTTTTTTTAAGGTTCAGTATCTCTACCTCAATACATTTACATAGTCCACTCCACAGGTTTTGCGGATAAAAAACGCAAGGATTTTAAGCGCAGTGTGTGTGTGGCATTACATAGAACTACTCTCTTGGAAGAATAAATGGGGTGGTGTGCAATTGTCTTCCTCATTTCACATACTGAAAGAAAGGAAGAGTTTATTTTCAAACTGGTTATCTCAGTGTGCAGGTTTCCTCACGATGTTTCCCTTCACCTTCGGAGCAGTCGGTGTAAATGTACGTAACGTAAATGTAAATGTAGTCTTTCGAAAAAACCGAAAACTCATTGGTACATGACATTGCATGGTTTCGAACCAGGACCATGGGAGTCCGACGTCCTAGCCACGACGTATGTGATTAATTCCTTAGAATGATCACGACCCTCAGCAATGAGGATAACGATTAAGAAGTGCTAGGCATGGCACAAAAAGACGGCTGATTTTTCACATGGCATATCGTGTACGCATGTTGCACGATGTTCACGTCAATACTAGGTATCGGGGTCAGCACAAGGGTACGTCATCAAACCGTATGATGACGTACCCTTGTGATGACGTGAACATCGTGCAATTTGCGTACTCGATGTGCCATTCTTCTTGTGCCATGGTGCTAGGCATTTATTTGGCCCACAAGGATTTACTGCATTATTTTTCTATTCCATTGCAGATAGTGGAAGCTCGTAAAACAATGGCAGCGAACCTGCCGCCGGAGCCGTCGCCGGGAGCGGGCACGCTGGCGCTGCTCATCCGGCTGCCGGGCGGCGAGCGACTCACGCGCCGGTTCACATTGTCACACACCACACAGGTATGTGGGAACGTTCGATCTACCAAAGAACTTTTTCATTCCACCTATGCGAAAAACGCTCATTGGTTCTTCAAAAAGTGGGAGCAAATTAGGTCTTTTCTATAAGAAACTTTTTTTTTCTTTGGCAAGGCAGTATTAGCGCATTTACCTAGCCATATTTCAAATGTAAGACTTTCGAACAGGGATGAAAAGTGATTTGAATTTGGAACATGAATACACAGCGACCAAAGAGTAAAAAAAAGGAAAATATTGTATGAAAATTGTTACCGGCCGGTTGGGGCAGTATTTAAAAAAAATTATGAGAAATGCGCGAAATCGCATCTGTTCACGATGATTTTATTTTTACCTAATAATTTCGAAAAATTGAAATCATCCAGTAGTAAAAGCGAAATATTAACACCGGAATGTATTAAAACTGATGCGAAATATGTGATGTAACACATAATTCCAGCATCTCCATTCCGCCTTCGGACTACCAGGCGCGGGGAGGGGTTCCATCCTTATGTTGTTGATATCCCATCTGTTCGTACGAAGCGATTTGCTTCTTCGTTCATTATGCGAACGGCTAAGGAATGGAACAGCCTGCCGGCGTCTGTATTTCCCGAAACCTACAACCTTGGGATCTTCAAGGCCAGAGTGAATAGGCCTTTACTGGACCCGCATGCTCCATCGTCGACCTCATCGTCGCTTACCATCAGGCGAGATCGAGGTCAAATGCGGGTTTAGTAGTAATAAAAAATATAAAAAAAATAAAAAATGTAAATTAGCTTCATTTATAATATCCCCTTTTTAAACTAAACACTCCTACATATGTCAAACCAAACCAATCAAATCAAAAAAGAAAATAGGGTAATGATGACCTATTCCACTAGTCCCTACCAACTATCCTCCCTGGTGGGGAAGAGTTGAAATTTGATGACTTGTGGGGGAAGTGTGATGACTGGATAGATAGATAGATAGAAACACTTTATTGTACACAAATACAGGAAAAGTAAAAACTACAGGAATAGTAGCACGATATGTACAAAGACGGCCTTATCGCTTAGATCCAGGCAACCTCTGAAGTTAAATGGGCATTAAAGAAATTAGCGACAGTGTAGTGTGAAGAAAAAGGTTACTATTACTTAATACATAGTAAAGTTAGTAAAATAAAAGTAATATGATATACGTAAATAATTAATAATAAAAATTACATTTCTACTTTTTTTCCTTACAGGATTTATATGACTTCGTGTTCAGTCACCCGCAATCGCCAGAAGAATTCGAAATCACCACCAATTTTCCTAAGAGAGTGTTGGTGCGCGGTAAAAGCAGCTTGTACGACGTCGGGCTCAAAGACCGCGATGTCCTGTTTGTCAACGACTTGAACGCATAGGATCCCCCTGTGTCTCATTGTCACATAAATTTGTAATTTTTATACAACTAACCGTGACTTGCAAGAAACGTCCTTAATTTTAGAACTAAAACACTCTCATTTTAAATTATTATTAGATTTAACGTGTGTTACTCACTTTATAATTATAGCGGATGTTGCTCCGACGTTAGTCCGAAACACACCCCATTAAATCTAATAATAACGTCCTTAATGTTAAGGCTGAGGAGCTCGAAGCCTAGTTGCGAGCACGGTCCGAAAGTGATCGTGCAGGTTAAGCGACGTTGGCGCTGTCGGTACCTGGATGGGTGACCGCTAGTGGCATATTTCATCTGAGCTCCTCCGTGCCTCGGAGAGCACGTTAAGCAGTCGGTCCCGGTTGTTGTCGTTCGACAGCAGTCGTTAAGCCATGTCAGATGCCTACGGGCGGGCTGAACAACTCTGACAAACAGGTTGGCCACTAACCATACGATAAGCAAGCAAGCAATGTTAAGGCTTCCTTAAGTCTCGTGTCATCTCTATCTAGACTAGATTCTAGAGCTATGACGTAGAAGGAGATAGCATGTACTTTATGAAGACTTAATTTTAAGAACGTTTCGTGCAACTGACGGTAAGGGTCTTATCACACTAGCAATTTGCGAACGTATTACAAGCGAGGCGATCCGTCAGTGTTCGCTGCCTATGCGCAATGAGTTCTGACGAGTTCACCACGACTTCTCAATATTGTATAACCCGTCGGAAATACCTGTGGACCTGTGGGGCTTTCTGGAGCATTTGACATTCAAAGACGACGGCTACGGAATATATTGTTACGCTCACACATACGTTCATGTCTGCGAGTGAACGAGATGGACTAAAATATCGATTTCAAGTTTCGAATTCCGAAGATGTCATAATCGCTACCCCAGGTCACAGATATTTCCGACGGGTTATGCACCGACACCTCGAACGAACTCTAACACGTTGACCTTGAAATACGTTCGCAAATCGCTGGTTTGATAAGGTCTTAAAACGGAACGCGATGTTCGATGTTAATTGATGTGAGAGACTGCAGGCATAATAATCCCAATTTCAACCTTGGAACATTACAAATCCCAGACTGATTATGTTCATGAAAATCGCTCATTGCTACATGTCAGAATACTCCGGTACTTTTTATAAAAAATACCTAGTACAGTCCGCCACTAAGTATACCTGACAAAATTCTACAATTCAAATTTGAAGTCTATGGCAAACGCATTAAGGTTTATTTCAGATTGCAGAAATTTGACAGTTGGTATACATTAGCTACAGGCCGACTGTACATGTTGATTTTTGGTGATGTTCCTGGAAATTAAGTGTTGTGATAAATTGAATGATAGTAAAATGTAAGATGGTCCGTATATCCTTTAGATAAAACTGACATTCATGTAAATAAAAGTCTTGATGGAGAGTTTCAATAGTTCAATACAATTATAGCATATAATCATAATGAGATTAGGGAGTCCTTTCACGAGGTTTTTACTAATTTTGTACTTGAAATATTCCCTTTGAGGATTTTTGTTAATTTTGTCAGCATCGAAAATTTGACATTAGGCTCAATTTACATTGTCGCGGAATGGAATGGAAGTGAATATTCGCAACGTATTTGCACTAACTTTAAAGGAAGAAAACAGACTCTTGGTGACCGAGAGGAGGATATTGAGGAATATTCTGGGACCAGCCAAGAGGGAAGATGGAGGGTGGAGGATGAGAAAGAATAGGGAGATGGAAGAGATGGTGAACGAGCCGAACATCATAGGAGAGACGAAAGCGGCACGACTCCGATGGCTCGGACACATCACTAGGATGGGGGAGGATCGGGCAGTTAAACGAGCGTATATAGGACGCCCTAACGGACGACGTCCGGTCGGACGTCCCAGATACCGCTGGCGCGATGAAGTGGAGAAGGATCTGCGGGAGCTCCGGGCGCCTGACTGGCTCGAGACTGCGCAGGAGAGAGAGCGATGGCGCTCTTTGGTATCGGAGGCCAAGATCCACTTCGGGTCGCTGCGCCAGCGGAGTAAGTAAGTATATGCACATAGCATAATGAACTTTATGTCAATTGTGTAACATACAAACTAAATACGCTTTACCGCTAGGGGTATTCTCGAGAATGCGCGAGGATTCCCAGGAAGACGCGCGACTACTTTATTGACAAACTAAATACGAGCCAAAAAAGAGGTCGCGCGTCTTCCGGAGAATCCTCGCGCATTCTCGAGTATTCTCCTAGCGGTAAAGCGTATTGACAAAGTTCATTATGCCGTGTACAATTACGTAGCGAAAATTCGCTTCCGTTCCATTCCGCGGCGATGTAAATTGAGCCTTAGTAGGAAGTTTTCTCAATTCACATTCTCGGATCATTTGCCATCTATTCAGACTAAATTATATGATTTGAGTAGTAATCATAATTATTATGCTTTCTAGATGTTTTTGTTATGTTTGAAACTTTAAAATTAAGTTTTGGTTTCGAATACTCTTCCTTTGCGATTAGTATAAATTTTATTTTTGTCTTTGAAAGACCAAAAGAAAGAAGAAAGATATCATATCATATTCGGTTATTATTATTTTTACTATATACGTTCGAGTATATTATATTATTTTTGTTTGTATACAAGTTCTGAGAGTACATTACTTGCATAGAGAAAGAAAGACAGACGGCTGTCCGAATGTTTTCCAAACAATTTTCCTATTCATATGACAGTTATATTTTGTAAGACGTGATTGATATTTTATAAGTTAGCGCTAGTTAAATCAAGGAAGGTTACATAATAATAATTTCTGTGCATTTGAAGTTTGTTTTTGCTTGATACACATGTTTGTTTCTGCTGTGATTGTAAAGTATGCGGTGCGTTGGGTGGGACGACTGTACATGCATTTAAATTGGAGACGGATTGTGTAGTATAATTTTTATGTTTTGTTGTATGTATAATAATAATGTTCTTTCCCTAATAATATTTTTTTTTATTAACCCTAAACTTTACAAAGAAAAAGTCAGTAATAATAGTTGATACTATTTATTAAAAATAAAACATAACAGCACAACACTTACAAAAACAGAAAACTATACCTGGAATGTAGGCACTTTTATTAAAAATCTAAAAAAAGCTAAATTTTGATTAGTACATCTTCGCTATATAAAATCTGGTTATAAATAAAACATGCATTTGGGAAACAATTTGTTACCGACATACAGTCCGTCAAAAAAGAGTAGAAATTAAATAATGGCAACATTTACTGAAATGGCATTTCCATTGTGATTTGACATCAATGTATGGAAAGTTTCCATTATTTAATTTCTACTCTTTTTTGACGGAGTGTACCTAATTTAAATAATTACAATACGATGAATAAACAATGACTTAATTTTGATCACCAAGATACCTATTCAAAATACGATAAGTATGTACAATTTCCCTATTGTGATTACATAAGCCGCATCACTTGCGCTTGTTGTGGTATACACCAAACATGTTTTCTTCTACAGATGAGAAACAGACATGTTTTCGTGTATACAGGTGTAACAAAAAGGTGTATATTTGAGGATCTGATGCAGTTTATGATTTTTAACAAATCTGCATTCGTAGTTTCTTCAAAATCTGAATGTAGAGGAAATAACATCAAAATTCGTCGTCAAAACTTGACGCTGCACAACACTAGTGCCAACAGCTGATCGTGTCATCGAACTCTGCGCAAGAGATCCGCTCCATTATGTTACCTATCTCTCGTTCTAGCATACCTTTCTTTTCTTTCATTAATTAAATAAATTAGAGGTTTCTGATGTTCTTTTTTTTACTTTTTACAAATTTGCAATGGCGACCTCAAGATCAAGACTCGCGTTCGACCCTATGTGATGAATAATGATAATTGAAGATTAGATCGATGGTAGCAGCCTATAGGCAAGAATGACGGTTTTCATTTGATTCATTTTTCTAAATAATTGTATTAAATGAAAACTGTTATTATCAGCTTTTCATTATGCATTCGAGGATGTAGTATTGGAGCATTTCGAGAGCAATCCGAGGACCAGCACCCGTCTACCCGAGCAGTCCTCGGTGCCGACAATCATATGCAAGTGTGCCGCGCCCTCCATGCCGATGGCCAATATCCATAACACTTCTGCCGTACACGAGAGCTTACACCAGTGGATATCGAGCCACGTCTGCTGTTCTGTCAATGGTACCGTAACCAGATTGAAGCTTCGCCTTTTTGTAAAAGTGTAGTGTGTTAATGTGACTATTATTCAGATTTTCATCATTAACTATTCAAAAACAAGTACCTAATTATCAATTTTTCATTTTGATTCTTATTACAAGGGCATAAGCCACATAAGTGTTTAATCCGGTTGTCGGCGGCAAATTGTGGCATCCTTTGCCTTCCTTTGATAACGTCCGCCTCCCACGGCGGCGGCGCAACGTGGCGGCGTGCGGGACTGGGACCAGCCAGTCTACTTGGCGCACAGGAACTAGCAGGAGATGTCGAACATAAGTGAATTGACTGACCTATGCGTGCATTGACCCCGCTAGTGCTGCGCGTTTTTGTTTTGATGTAGAATAAATAGTTAGTTAAATTGTATGAAAATAAAAAGTATTAAATTTACCTTTAAATTTTGCATAGAAAATCTGTATCAGTTATAGTTTTGAATCCTTCAATATGACTACACCTTTCGTTACACCCATAAGGCTCAATGCAGACGACGGACTGTCCGCCGCGGACCATCTGTACGGAACTGTGCGCGGCGGACAGTACGCGAGGATCGGGAGCGCTCACAAGTTATATTATTTCCGCGTTCTATTGATTGTACGGTCCGGTCTGTGATTTTATTTTCTTGGTTATGGCACAGGTAACATGTATAACTGATATTTACACTATTATCTGGTCAGATAAAAAAATAACGCATCGATATGTATTATTTATCTTACCAGTTGTACATCTTTAGCTACATTTATTAATCACAATCAATAAGTATTACCTATTATTTAATAACAAAATGTATACAGTGCGTCAGATAAACGTCAGCGTCAATGATTTTCACACAAATATTAATTCGACGTACTAATCTTCCTCTATCATATACGAATAGACAGACGTCGGAATTTATGAATTGGGATGGGAATTTAGAATAAAATGCCGTAAGGTACTATTGTACTTAAAGTAATTCCATGCATAAATAACTTCTATCTTTTGGATAAAATCACAGAAATCGGACGACTAGTGTCTCCGCGCCATAGAGAATTTCAAAATCCTTGGAAAAAATACATTTTAGAAAAACCGATGCCGATGCGTTTTCCTGACACCTGTACAGTCTGATTTTAAAGAGAATTTAAATAATGGCAACTTTACATACGTTTCGATACGATTTCAGTAGAGGTTGCCATAATTTAGTTTATCGTTTAAAATATAATATATGGAATAATTTATTTAAAATCTGAAAGAATGTTAAAACATTTACTATTAGAAGAATATAGATTAATTTATTACAATTTATTTTCTGGCCTAAAGAGACTGAAATGGATGGAACATTTTATACAACAAATATAAATATTTGCATGTCTTTCTATACATTGAGCTATTCTAATGAAATGTTCACTAAAAATAAACAAAGATTACCTTAATACCGCTGTAATCTAAAATGCTATTTATCACACTTTAGTTAAAAACTACGTAATGAAACTAGAATCTTATGTTTTCAACACTGGTGCTTCTGTTTGGCCGATTCTTATTTATACATAGATTTGAAGTCTACATTACATTATCTATACAACGTATCTCACACGGGATGATAATCCAGAAGTATCTACATTAAGTCAATAAGTTTCTCACTCTTAGATGTCTTAAAATATATATACGTAGTATACTTGTTCTTCCATATTGCACTCACTATGCAACATCACACTCTAGCACGTATATGCTTTAATATCACCGAATTAGAGCCTATGCACACTATTGCACATCGCGTTTTTTATACGAGCTTCAAACGAGATTCAGACGCAGCCAGTAGACCTTTGCACACGTATATATCCGCGTTTGTATCGATAAAAATGCGCAGGTAACGCGCGTCTGTATCGCGTCTCTGCGTGTTTCTATCGAATCAAACGAACCTTAAACGCGCTTCTTCTTGTATGTATCGCGTTTTCATCGTTTACAAACGCAGAAATCTGTTTTTCTGAGTTCTACGGCGCCGTAAACGCGCAGACGACGCGCGTATTAAATACGCGGTGTGCATAGGCCCTTACCCATTCTTTCCCTATGGGTCTTTATTGTTAGTTTATGTTTAAGCGTGATAAATTAAATCTAATATCTCCTTTCAAAAGCCCCTGTTCACACCTTATAATAAGCACATACAAGTCCACTATTACTCCTTTAGCACACTGAAGCGAATGCGAAACGGTAACAAACCGAACCACCGACCACCAACCGATTTCTATAAAGGTTTGGCATACTGCTGTGTGTTTTACTGCGAATAAATTCATAACCGTTACCAATATTTTATAAATATAAAACAAACAAACACATGGCTAATTGCATAAAACGTCTCCAAAGCTAACGCTCCATTAACTCTATCTATCCTTTTCATATCTTGCGAGGCAATTGCATAAATAAAACAACATACTCATACATGACGGTAGTTGCAATACACGACAAATTTTTTTTACTGCATTTAACTTCCATGGACATACTGAAAATGGATTTGAAATCCGTTTATTGATATCTCAATTAACATCAGCGATATTAATAGTTGAAGTTAGTAGTGGGGAGATGCTCCGTCCCTTTATGTAGCCAAGGACCTGCTTGTATGGCGCTACTTAGGAGTGACGTCACTCTATAGTAGCGCCATCTCTTTCTTCCATCTAATTTCTGATTGCATGTAGCTTTTTTATTAATCAACGCATTTCAATTCTGTTTTCACATTTGACCATAAATTTATGTCTACTTCTTAATTTTTATGAAATGCATTTAATATTTGATACTTGTCATGTTACCCTATTGCCTATTATTGAAAAATATTCCCGTGTGCAGTATCAGGGGTGCTACACACATACTCGGCTCTGCACGTTCGAGGCGGCTTTAACCCCTCAGAGATATCTACGGCGATCTGATCAACTCTAACAATAGTTTGAGTACAAGAAGAAAGATTGACGTATCTGTCGACCCATATCTTTAAACATTAACAGCGAATTAACCCATAAAAGCGTGTATACAAGAGTCTTTAATGCCGAGTCCGTTCAGTAGGTCCAACGCGGTGTGAGTGAACTCGGTAGGGCCGCGGAAGCACCTACCACTTCTTTTAAAAGCTGTGTAGTAATACACCCCTGATGGCCTGGCCACGACTTGCATCTTCTAATATAACATTTATCGTATCTGCCGACAGATATCTTTAAACAATAACAGCGAATTAACCCATAAAAGCGTGTATACAAGAGTCTTTCATGCCGAGTCTGTTCAGTAGGTCCAACGCTGTGTGAGTGAACTCGGTAGGGCCGCAGAGGCACGCGAAGTGATGGCAGACCTCGCCGCACTTCAGCTTGCCTATCACTTCGGTTAGAAGCTCTGAAGTAATACGTCCTTTGTGGCCTGACCATGACTTGCTGGCTTCTGATAGGACGTGCGTCGTAGTCAATCTGGAAATCACAGAATCGGAATTAGTTAAGTGTGCGAGTTAAGACATAACCCATCACATCTATACTATAAGTGACTTTGTTTTACCCTGGCTAAAATTATGATAAAAAGAATTTCGCTCACGAATTGCAGCAAAAAGAAGAGATGTGCAATAAGAATATCTTCCCATACGAATAACATGGAGACTGGGAAACGGGAGTGAGCACTAACCAAGAAGTATTACAAAACATTTCTCGAATGTCTTTGTTTCTGGTTTTTGTCAGAAATCGGACTACTAGCGCCCTATCCACTAGAGTCCGCAAATTCAAGGCACAGGAGATCCATGCTGCTGATCTTGCGCTTAGCACGTAGTCTGCCTAGATTGAAGAGACCCCCGTCATATTGATATTGTACAGACACACCATGTGGGATACGGTGTTTGACGAGCTGGTAAATGCCAACCAGAAATATGGTAAATAGAGTTGGTGCATGTACGCACCCCTGCTTTACTCCTGTACGGACATCAAAAGCTTCAGAATAGCGCCCATTTACACAGACCCTTACTGACATATCATCATGCAGCAGTCTAACAAGCTGTATTATCTTCTGGGGGAAGCCAAGTTTCGCTAGAATGTTCCAGAGAGTGATTCTGTCTACTGAGTCGAACGCCTTTTCAAGACGCACCAGAGACAACAATATACAACGGATTAGCAGAAGTCATCCTCGCAACGAGGGACAGCCACGACGACGACGATCCTCTAGAGTGATGATGTGAGCACTGACAGCGAGCCAAAATGATTTGGGCAAATGTGCGTTAATACGCAGCAACAGGATATGGAACTAATGTTCCATTCATTTGACATTTAAATGCCCGACTAATATAGTACTCTATGGTATGGGATATATCGCATGCGCCAATTGGCAGACGCGGTTTCTATACAAAACTCATGAAGGCAGTATAAGTACTTAGAACTTTTATTACTTATTGTTAGTATCTTTTAGTACTTAACTTCCTTCTCTACATCTATAGGAAAACCATTTAAGTCTGGCTACGTTCAAGACGTAAGAGGGGCGCGGGATGCGACGACAGAGGGTGGCGAGAGGGGGGTGGGGCCTGTCTCCCGTTCGCTACCCGCTCTCCATCTGTCGTCTCACCCTGCGTTTACCTATACTTATAGGTACTTTTCTATCTATCTTTCTTATAGGGTAAATTTCAAAATCTTTGGTAAGAACTTATTTGAGATAAGTTCTTGGTAGGGATGCATGTTTGAGACGATGTTTCTGGTTTCAAACAAAGTATAAACTTTACCTGTTATCTTCTTTTGCAATTTCTTCAAACTTCTCCCGAAACAGAATGTCTTCTTGTGTCTTGTTGAAGAATACTAGGTGAATTCGTTCGCTGAAATAAATAAAAAATAAGTTAGTCTGAATAATATTTTGTTGAATTAAATAAAATTTAAATTGTCTAAAGATCTTCAGATTTCAGCGGGCTCTTGCATCTAACCACAAATCAAAGAATAATGTTTCTAATTGTTTACACGTGTTGAGTTTTTTTAGTCAAGTCAAGCGCCAAAAGATCCTTGTCGCACTGTACACACTACCATGTATGGTTATATGGTATGTGTTTACCTTCTAGGATTGGATCTCGAGAGCATAAACTTTAGTAATCCGAGCATGGGAGTGATGCCCGTGCCAGCTGCTATGAAGTAGATGACCTTCACCGCTTTTAACTGCAACAAAACAAACAAGATCATTACCTATCTTTGTTGTTGTGCAGCATATATTTATGTATATATATTTATTTATTTTGTATACTCATATATTTACATATTCATTTTTACATATTATTATGTACTTATCAATAATTTTGTAATTATATTATATGTATTGTTTTATGGCTAGGGCCACAGTATTTTAGTATTCGTACCGCACTTTACTTTTGTTATGTATTAAAAGTATATAAACCAATAAATAATTCATATTTCACTCTTCTGCACTATACTGCCGGTAAGCTATTAATAATTCTTCTATCGCCTAGGTTGCCTGGAACTCCTGGAAGAGATCGCTCTGAGCGATAAGTCCGCCTTTGTACACTTATTCTATGTTTCCTTTCCTATGTAAATTTCTTGTGTGCAATAAAGTATTTATCTATCTGTCTATCAAACGTATTGACGCCAATACTTATTAATACATCATTAATATGCTAATGTAGGAAATTTTACGTATTCTGGAAGGCTAATATGTTTACCAATAACAGGACAAAGCTACCTTTTGTAGTTGAAAACTGCCGTAAGGTCCGGATAACGTGAGGATGTCGTCGGGTCGTAGCGCCGCGAGCACTGGCGATAGAGCGCCCTTGTCGTATCGCTTCACGACCAGTTTGAGAGTCCCGGCGACGTCCGCGGGACACCAGCCCTCGCCCACTGGCGTGTACGAGCGGACGCAGTCAGCACCTGCGATAATAGTTAGGTTATTTTTAACTATTATGAAAACGGAACTTAATCGCGTCGGTATTTAATTTTGGTAAACTAGACAGAGTTGAATCACGAACAGAGTGAAGTATCGAGTGTCAACGACCCGTTTTCATATAGTTAAAAATGAATACAAATCAATCGTGTAAGTTTAAAATCTAATAATTAGGTTAGTTGGTAAATAATTTGGCTGTTGTTATATGTAAAGGATGTTAGGTGAGTGTCCGGAAAAATGAGAAACTGTTTCACTGTCTTGAACTTTGAACTGCCGTGTGACACTCACCCGCGAGCCTCCTGTGCACGCACACGTGGTGCCCTAGCGGCACGACCACGGGCCCGGCGCGCGGCCGCACGCTCAGCACGGTCGTGTCGTGCGACACGCGTTGCACACTCTCCACGCGACAATCGACACTGCGGGGAGACGACACACGCGTCGCGGCGCCCAGTGTCACCTCGCCGCAACCCTTCCATACTCCCGCTTCAGCTTTCTGGGCTACTATCTGTGAACACGTAAAGATCATCATCATCATCCGCCTATTATTGTCCCCACTGTAGGGCCCAGGGCCTCCTCTTGACCAAGGGGGTACGGGCCATGATCCACCGGAGCGGGCCCATTGGTGATTGGTGGATTTCACACACCTTCGGAAACTTTTCATTCCCTCAGACATGCAGGTTTCCTCACGATGTTTTCCTTCACCGTTAGAGCAGTCGGTAAGTATACGTAAGTCTTCGAAAAACTCATTGGTACATGGCATGGTTTCGAACTCGGACCTCTCGCATAGGAGTCCGGCGTCCTAGCCACTAGGCCACAGACGCTCTCACGTAAAGATAGTATAGAGTATTGCAAAGAAATTTTAGCATAAATAAAATAGTGTTTAGATATAGGGTATGGTACATAGAAGATACTTTGAAAAAGACTTAAGTAGAAAAGGGAATTGGTGTCCTGCTTTAATATGCATTAGTCGATAAAATACTTAGTCGTACTTAATAGTTTAGCTTTTACTATAAACATTGTTTGACAACTCTCTGAGAGACTCACCTCTATTTTCCCACTTTCAGTAAACGTCCGTAATTGCAGAGGCTGCAGCACTTGCGCTTCGGGCATCAATTTGAGTGTTCTGAGCCACCCGTCCGTCGCCACTTCTATCAACACGAGCCCGTCGTGAAGCCGCGCACACCCTCCAGGGTTCGCCAGAGCTCCCGTGTACACCGATATCGTCAACTTTGCGGACGTTTGTATCCAATCGTATCGAAGAGGCTGCGGAGAATCTGTACTTTTTGACGATTTCAGTGGACTGGACGCTGCTCTCCTACTAATCGACACAGGTAGGTCACTAGAATGTATCAAACTCTGCATTATTTTACTGGGCGGATTTATTTTAACATTTTCTTCGCGCTTCGAAGTTATTTTTTTCCTCACAGGTGTGATGCAATTCGCTAGATTCTCCATTGACTTTCTCACGAGCTCCTGCGCTTTAGACGGTTCTCTGAGGCGATCTGATTTCGGGGAATGGTTTGAAGTGTCGAAGAGCTCTTCCGCGTCAGGTAAGTCGAACCGTAGGGGTCCTACGAGGCATTTGGAGAGTAGGGAGTCATAGTTAACCCAAGGGTGTACTTTGTCGAACAGTTGTGTTGCGTCGATGCCTGCTCCTCGCATTAACTCCTCGGGTCCTAGAAAATAACGTATAGAATCGTAAATATTTTTTTCTGCTCCCATTTCGTAATTTGCTCATTAAGAAACTACAATCAATAACATAAAGAGGTTCATTCGTCATTGTCGTGTGAAAATAGTATTTAATTGAAATATTAAATAACAGTTTTCTATTGTAATATGTAAAATTTTCTTTGTTGTATGGCACTGCATACAAGAACTCTTTCGTATTAAATGCACTACATTTCATAGGTCAACTACTTGGTACTATAGCCATTTTAAAAACTCAACACCCGAGCCGCGCGATGTCGCAATACGTCAAACATATCTACGGTTTCAATAGTTACCAATAACATGTTAAGCTGTCATGACGTCTGTTGAAGTCTCTGTAATGGTTTGTATTTTCTGTTTATACGTAGAAAAAGTACAGCTTCGCTTCGTTTCATTAACAGTTCTCATGTTAAAATAGCTATCATTACGTGGCCGTTGTATAAACTACTATATCGACTGAGTGCTAGTTACCGAGGTAGCAATGTAAAGGCAGACAGTGAAGTCACTTTGAATTGGTTTTCAGTTCTCAGTGCCCTAAAACCTGCCATGAATTATTTAAGCTGACCTACAAAGGCTTGACATGCGGTTGCCGTCGGAACTGTAATTTCGAAATAGTTCGTACCTCCAGGATGATAAGGCAAATAATGTGTGATGTTGTAGACTCGACCGCGTAAAGCTAACCAAGCGTCCTCTGTAACAATAAATTATTTTGTTAATTTATTAAAAAATATATAATTATATACTTAGAGGTATTTTTAGAACGTTCTTAAAAAATCATAAATTGAGAGTTTCGTCGTCTCGTCCGCATTATTCAGATATTTTTTTTAAGATAATTAGGAATTTTATCCGATCCGGCCGTCGGTGGGTGAGCTCTGTCGGATCTGCTAAGCCGAATCCAGTCCATCAGGCTGTGCCCCTACTGCCGCGCATCTGTTACAGTGATTTACTTAATCACTAATAATGACTAACTTTGTGTGTTGTGCGCAGCTAGCTCCGCCGGTGAAACGGGCCGGATCCGGCCGCCGACGCCGGTAAGATCCTTGCCGGAGTTGCCCAGCCGAATCCAATCCATGAGACTGTGCCCCGGCTGCAGTGCGCATTTGTTACGGGGGTTGCCTGAAACAATTTAATTTAGAAAGTGAATTCTGCTGCCTTTGTTGAGCATTGTACGAAAGGCGCTATACATATATTCGGGGCCGAAACGTTTGGGCCGGCATTAATTATTATCAAACAACATACTAAATTGATAAAATAATGCCCGCCCGAACACCTTATACACATTTTTTCCAGCGTAAACCACGAATTCATAAAGTACACAGCTGTTTATGGCTCTGTGTCTACGGGATCTCGTCGTAGCCCCAACTGTAATTTGTACACTGAACATTTCGACAAAGCTCTAGCTAGTATAGTATAAAATATTTATGAATGTAAATTCCTTCAAGTTCAAGACTGCTACTTCTTTTAAGTCGGATAAAACTTCCGTTGTACCTTAGAACAAAAAAACAACTTTTCCAAGGTAGAATAACATCACTGGGAATCCCTGAATATTTATAAAGGAAGAGAGAAACGCTTACTTTCCAAACTCGGAATTATTCTACTATGACTGTATAAGTTTATGAGGGTTTCTTGTTTTTTTTTTACATTAACTTTATTTCCGGACGACTACGAATGTAAGATTGTAAGTGAATAAGCGATAATGTTCATTAAGAGTTTTTTTAAGCGTAGTTAAATGTACCAGAAATATAAAATAAATGAAAGAACCACGACAACTCATGAACTCGGTAGAGTTTGATCAAGTCCTCGTTATCCAAGTTAGAAATTCAAATGCGGTTCGTAGAAAAATCTACACAAAAACGGAACGACGACATCGTTACGATATTTCATCGAAGTCATAAAAATCTCTCAAAGTTCCTGGCAGCGACGAAGTTTTATCAATAAATATTCCTTTGTGTAGCTAGTATTTTTATTTTGTATCATAAATTCTGAGTTAAAATTCCGTTCAGTAAACCTATATTCTTATAATGTGAAATGCTATATAAGGGACAAATTCCATGTTTATTTTAGTAACAAAGTTAGATCAAAAGAACATTAGTACAAAAATAGATTTGTTTTCTTTACTTGAAACAAAGCGTATTTTTTTATAATTATACTTATAAGTACTTACCTAAGTAAGAAATGTAACAAAATAAGTAATGTCTAAATGTTATTACCTCTTAATAAACAGTTGTTTCTGTAACCCTTCTGATTTTGTTCTGGTATTATAGATTAGATTCCCTAGGATGATCATTTCATCCCTTTTAATGAACCTGTGCGTAGCCAGGCTGTTAACCAAACTTTATAACTTATTTATTTTATTTATTAGATATTCCGTGCTGCTAATACAAATAAGAATAAGAATAGTTTATTTGTGCGGTAAGATAACAGTGGAGTAGGAACTGAAAAAAATATGAAATAAATGTTACGTCCGTCCCATATTATGTCTGTTCTCCTAAGTTCGTAAGTTTACGATAATTAGCAACTTTATGCAAGCTGACTCCCTAAAAGCCCATTGTCCTAAAAGTTTGTTTATTTCGAGAAAACAAATCACTCAAACAAACCCCACATGAGGGCTTCGAGTCTCGTATTCGGTGTCACTGTTTGGGGACAGGGACCATTACGAGGAATCCGCTTAGCTTTTATACGAACAAAAGAATTCCACCGGGAGCGAATCAATAAACAAAAGCTGCCCAAGTTCCACAGCCTTCGAAGTTTTGCTCCTTACCAATCTTTCGTTCGTCTCTCAATGTCAATCAAACGATTCACTCCAGCGGGGAAGATTTGATCCCTTTGCTATTGGAATCCGATAGCTGACAAAATTAATTCCATTTTTATGAAAAAAGTACCCATCTGTAATTTATTTAATTTTTCATTATTTAATTCCCATTTAGGTCTTATTTTGAAATTGTAAAAGTTTCGGCTGTAACCTACAACATAGACAGTAAAGGAAAATTTGAGCTGAATTTGATTTTTAGCCAAATGTTTGTTACATTAGTACCTTATAGCTCTTACAGAGTTTCTAGAAAGTGCAATTTGAAATGGTTACACAGATGTAACCGAACACCGGACATTTCATGTAGGTAATCTAAGCATATTTGAAGGTCCCAGGAATTTATATCGAGCGTCATTGTCAGTTCTGAACCAGTTTATGTCTGATATACAGCAAGCAACAAACAGTCCATTATCGGTTAATGGCACTCCTGTGCTCTCCCACCACACAGCCCTTTATCGCAAACCTAGCTGAATGACACTTACATTCCAGCTTTAATGTTCTGCTCGGTTTAAAACAGTAATAAATATAAAGGAACATAAACGAAAACTAAACGGAGGTGAAAGGAAAAAATATTGAGAGAAATAAGCAACACAAACCTGTCTTTACCTACAGAAACTCGAGAGATTTCCAGTCAAAATACTTAATCCCATAATCCATAAATAGAAACTTAGGAAATGAGGTTAGGAAATGAATTTAGGAAATGAATTTTATATTATTTTTCGCGTTAGCTCTTAGGAAATTGCGGATAAGTACTTATACTTAGTACTTTTCCGCAATTTTGATGTAGGTGTACCATAGAACAGAAACATTGTACGTATGATGGAAGTATCGTTATTTATTTAACGAGTTTGTTCCAGCCAGTCAGCCCAGTAATGCGTCGGTTGGGGCTTGCCAAACTCCCGTTTAGGGAATCAATATTGGCTAACTTAATTCAACTTAGTGCTCCATGTTTACCCGGGAAACCTTTCGCTCAATCTCTATTGCGGCGGTAGTTTGCTAAGATCAAAGAATCAGTTGAGTGGAATTGAGGTACCGAACCCTTATAACACCAGGGCGAAACACAGACAGTTTAAATAGTTCAGGTGTGAACCCCGAGTCCAATTAAGTTAATTAAATTCAAAGGGACAAACGCCAGATGAAAAGAAAGTTAAGTAAGATTACAATAGCAGCTGTTGGAAGATCAATTTAGTCGTTCTGTTCATTTATTATTTAGTAAGCTGGGGATTAACAAAGGGATTCAGCAAACTAATGAGGTTCTTTCAAGAGATTATTCGAATGAAATTACAGTCGAGTTCACGACAGTTACTTGCTCTACGTGCTTTATGACATTGTTAAGTCGTAAAGTAAGTATAAATTATGTTTTAAGGCTGTCTGTGCTGTTGTAGCAAGATGGAGTAATACGTGGCAAGAATTTTATTGTAGATACGAGTACTTATAATTTTATTAAATTTATCTCTCTAAATGCGACATTTATGTCATACGCACTTGTTGTGTTGAAATTCACAAATCTATGTCTTCCCTTACTGACTTGATAAACTGTTCAATCAGTCTTATTTTTGGGAAATCTAATAGAAGTTAAAAAAGAAATTATCTAATATACTCGTATTAGAATATCTAATAGATATGAACCAGACGTGGATTACATACTTCACTGAAGGTCCAAATAAAAGTTTTACTCTAGACCATTTCTGGACCATTCTATTCTATACGTGTTTATAAAGAAATATTTCAGGCCGATAATCCGCAACTCAGCACAATAACGTTCTGCTTTTATTTATTTATCGGACTTAGGCCGAAGTAAAATTCCTGATTCATTATTTTTACGAAGTGATGAAATGATTGCATAACTTTCTGAAAAATCCCAATTTGTTCGAATTGCAAAATTTTTGACGATGGCCAGTATTTTTTGGAATTCATTGTTCCATAGTAACCTTTAAATCATAACTCATACTAAATGTATGGAAATAGTTTTTTGCTATTTCTGAGATTTTTAGTACTCGCACCTCGGTTGACCCCATAGTTTTTCACGAAATAGAATCGATGGGCATCAATTTTTTTGTGTGAATAATGGCATTATTCTCGCTGACTGTACCTTTTTTCAAAACTCTGTGAAAGCAGTTTTAAATAGCTCCAAAAGTTAGGGAAGGTCTCCTAAGACCATTTTCTCGTAGCTCCAACGGATCTGGTAGCTGCCCTGGGTGCCCCGCCGAAACTTTCCACCCTGTATACGTTTCGGCTCAGCATTTGGGCTTAGGGGAATATGAGTATGTACTTGAGTAAACACCTGTGTAATTGAAGTAGACTATGACAAATGTTTGCTAGTAATCCTCAAGAGCTTCCAACAGATAAGCTTGGCGGTTACGTTGTAATATTCAAGAGGAAATATTTCAGTTTATTTACCTACTTATTCTCCATTGTTTCTTATATTAATCTTGCATACCTAATCTTATCTTAGCTGTAGACATATAATTGAGACGTCCCATTACATATGAAATCTATTGTTTCATTTTACTCTAGATATGCTACTTAGAAACTTTTTATAAAAATATAGCCTATAAATTTCCTATTTCCTAAGATAAGATGAACGCCAATGGTGACACTGAAGCAAATAATATCTAAAATGTAAGTACTTCGTTCGAAATCATTATAAAAATAATTTAGTACGATATTTGAACTCGTACTTAAATTAATTACGAGTGTACGAGAACCATTTAATTTAATCGTGTAAAACAGACTTTTCCTTTGAATTCCGAAACACGATGCCGTCGTCGCTTTAATCTAAACAGTTGTGTTAGCACAAAACCGATTAATCCGATGTTCTTGGAACGTACGCTCGTAGAAATCTGAAGATTTACCTTAAGTCCTCGACATATTAAACTGGGTCTTAGAGACCTGCAATACAAGATATAAATTTATCGTTTAAAGGTAGATTTTTTTCTATAGCTGAAATATCAGTGCGAAATTAAATGATTGATGCGTCATGTTTCGTCGAGTTGTACGGTTCAACATCGGTTGATAATGAATAAGTGCTTTCTGTTTATGACAAAACGTAATCATCAAACGTTTTACTTAAAAAAATATTTAGTTACAAAAATGTAGCCAATGTTCCGAACAAAAACGTATGTTACATAAAGTCCGTTAATGAACACTCTTTGAAATTATCTGAAGGCATAAGTTAGTCAGCGATAATAAAGGTAAGTGCCAATTCCAATTTACGTTAATTCACTTGGGTAACGTTATTTATTAGCTCGTCTATAACGAGCTATTTCCGTTGTCGAAGAATTTTCCTCTTTGATTATTTAATCTCAGGGCTCTTGAGGCTGTTAATTTTCCAGAGGTCGATGAGGTTTCCTTTAAATTAAGTATTCAACAAATTAGAAGGCGTTGCAGAAATTTCATAATTGGGTCTCATTTTCGGAAATTAGTTGGCTTATTCTTTACTTTTATGAACGTTTTCAGGCATGACATTAGGCATGTTTTTGGCAAACTTAACTAAAAGTAAACTTCTTTTCTGATTGACACTGAAGGCTATATGTAAATCATACCAGGAATATCTATGGTACATGCTACGTACTACAGTACCAGGGACTGAAAAATACCGGTAGAAAGAGTGAATACAAGAGTGAGAAAGCTTGTAGTATGTGTCTGAACGGAGTGTTAGCTCGAGTGCTTAGAAAGTTCTGAACCACGTCCCCCCAAAAACAATTTCATATTCCCTGTTCCCTGCACCGCCTACACCGAAACCTATTCTTTACTGTTTGCCAACCTATTTTTAACGCCTAAACGTATTTCTTGACGGAATCGGCGAATCTTGTTTTCTTCAAAACATTTTCAATGCATAGTAATAGTAACTGATTTTTGAAATTATCGGAACATTTATTTAGTAGTTCGAATGAAAATCGATGAAATCTGATCGGTAGATCGATAGTTTTAGAACTTGGAATCCACCAGAGAGCACTACTTTTGTTTTCTGTACGACGACGACGACAAAAGATGACGAGAGGTGTAATTTATGGCCACAAGTAATAAAGTTAAAGCTTCTTTGGACTCTAGACCCGTACAAAGTTGCAAATTTCTAACACCCTGGAGCTTTCTGCACCTTTGTTCACAGTAAAACTAGGTAAAAGTGCTTATTTTCCTGACGTACGGCTGCTAAGATGCTTTTAGAAAGAAAGCTTCTTGGGGAAAATGTAATAGGATGGAATTTCCTGTTCATCCAGCTACTTATTCCATAATGGTTATTATATTAACTTGAAATGTAGACGAAACAGAGGAGCCCCTTGGGAGATTATTTGTTATTGCATTAAGTGATATTATGTTGTAGTTGCTTATACGCGTAGACGTTGACAACGAAAAACTTGTAACAATAGGTAACCTTTACGAAATCACTTATTGTAACAATGACCTAGAACAATGTCAATCTGTACAAATAGATACGAGTATGTAGTATAGAATGGCAAAATAATAGCCACGAAACGAATATACGAATGTCGGTGGACAGTTCAAACAGTCCAAACAAATAGCAGAGAAGTGGAAAAATAAAACAGGGGAAAATGCACTGAAAAGCCTGTTTTACAGACCTGAGGTAAAAAGGCCCACGGCGACATACGAAGTGTGATATTTATCCAATGCCCCTCACCTAATAAAAGCTTTTATCGTGAAAAGAAAATTGCGGTGTCGCATAAAAAGGCCCTATTTAGCGATCACAAGGCCGAGTTATACCTAACAAAAAAATTACGAGATCCACTGGTATAAACGCTTTGGAAATCAACTAAAGAGCTTCTCGAGAATTTAATATCGAAAATCCGATTTAACCCCGGTCTTTCAAGATAAATAACGAGCCTTAAGCGAACAGAGGTTTTTCACGGAACATTAAATATACTTAAGTGTTTTTAAATTATAGACATAATGCTTATTGTGAACGAGTTCATCCATTGTATCAGACTCTTCCTGTAGGCTTTTTAAATGTAGGTAACACTCACTTGTATTTTTGTGAAATCTAAGGTTTTAAAATATAGTAAAGCCCTTTTGAACAATTCGCCATGATGGTCTTTTGTCGGAGGAGATGCGTTCTCCTCTTTTCAGGTGTGTGAGGCAGGGTTGTTTGCTGTCTCCTTTGCTGTTCCTCATTGCCCTGGATAGCCTTTTCTCGCGTGTCAATGTACTCGTATGCGAACAGAGAGGCATAAAGTGGCGTCGATTCGGGTTTTTGAATGATTCGCGCCTACTCAGTCATAGTCGCACACAAATTCATCCAATTCAAAACCTTCAGGACAGTGTAGCACAGGTGGGCCTCCAGATAAAAGTGCGGAAACGAAAGAAGATGAATAAGAGTAAGAGCAGGAGCGTGCAATGATATGGGTGGGGAAGAAATTGAGATGGTCTCCAGTTTTACTTACCTCGCTACCGTATGTAGAACCTGGAGGACGTGACTTAGATACGGCATCTTGGATCGCCAAAACAAGAGATGTCTTCGCACTACTACTTGCCTACTGTGTTTGACTAGTTTTAAATAGCACTTAGTTATTATCATATCTTAATAAATACATCTATGATATAATAATAAGTAATTAATAAGTACGTACTGTAGCTTGTGGACGTAAACACAGGTTTTTTCTGCAACTAATAGCATCTATGGACGTATTAGACGGGGGCGGTTCACTAACGAGGGCGGGCGTCGAGGAAAGCGCTTAGCGGTTAATGAAGGATATCTTTCTTAGCATAGAAAAAGTTCTTTCACCGTTGTTTTTACAAGACGCTTCACCGACTCAACGCAAACGTATAAAAGAAAACCGGAGATCTCATCGAATTGAAAAGGATTTTGTAGGTGCTGCAAAGGTTTCAAAGGTTTCCTTTCAATAAAGAGTATCTTTACGACAGTATCTTATGAATCTGAACAAGATGAATGTATAGTGAAAATGTTTAAGGATTGATCTGAATCCGAGAGTATTATATTATATATGAAAGGAAGGGCAACTCCTCTGGGTGCTCTTGTCTCCCCAAATACAATAGAAACCTTTCACGTTTTTGTCAAATGTAAGTATACCTACGATACTAAATGAAAAATCAATGTGTCATTATTTTATTTTATACTACGATTATTACTAATAATGACACTCATATAATCACTGTATATTTACAAAAAATATCACGAAACACAATCCTTGCCTAACAAATCAAATTGTTTAGTTACTTCACGCACGTCGTTATCGTAAACGTAAAAAGAAAGGATAGGACCTAAAACGATACGTTTCGGGAATCAATTCGGTTGAGTAAGGCTATAATTCGTTTATAGAACGTAGGTACGGAACGGAAGGATCGGTGAGTAACGGAATACGATCTTAATTCTATTTTCCCACGCTCATCGACCCTTCATCCGGTGAATAAAAGATGAATTTGCAAATACCTACGTCGAAACCTAAACCTGGACACGGCGAGTGATACAGGAATACTGCGACCTGAATAGATAAATTCGGATATATATGAAGATAGACAGTTTATTTCAGATTGGCTTTGTTGACTTTGATATTTCGGCAAAATAATATCATCATTATAAGAGACGGTTTGCAATAAAAGATGAATTAGCTAATACCTCGGAACTTATAACTGGACTGGTAACTAGCGAGTGTTACCGGAAGATTATGTTAGATCTATTACTTCGACATGATTATATAAATTCGCTTATAAATAAAGGCAGATAATGGCTATTTCAAGATTTGCTTTGACTTTAATTGGTGCACGAATGAAATAATAATATCATCTTTATAAAAAGGGATCTGTAATTCATATAAGAATGTTGCGTTGTTAGCCTGAAATATAATCAAACTGTTGTTAAAAGTGCCCTCGAGCGCCATTAATTAATTTTAAGAAAACTTATCACGTATTCTAATAAAATTTTAAAATGTAAACAAGATGCGGAGCCGTAGCTTTCGAATAATATCTCAGACATTAGCATCCATTTTAGTAGTGGTAGATCCTAAAGTGAAGGATCGCCTGGGGTGGTACCACCCTCTTATCTATTTCTGCCGTGAAGCAGAAATGCTTGCATTTCTGTGTTTCGGTTTGAAGGGTAAGAGAGCCAGCGTAATTTCCGGCACATGAGCCAATCCATCTTAGTCCTCAAGGTTAGCGGCGCATCAAACACCTTCTAATATTAATACAGTGAGGTGAGATGTCTATGGGCGACGGTGACCACTTACCATCAGGTGGCCCGTTTGCTCGTCTGCTCTCCTTATTTAATAAAAAAAATTATCCTGAAATTATAATCCCTATCTTTTAAAAACAACAACGTTCATGCTTGTTGCTTTTCTATAAGTAACTCTATTTTCTATGAACGTACCGTAAATAATTGTTACAAATAAGTTTAATTCATCCCTTTCATTCAGGGCAAAGTAACTACTAATAGTTAGTAATTACCTACCTTACTAATAACCAGGCCAGCAAAGTGGCTTTGATTAGCAATCAAGCTGCTGGAGTTGCCTTACTATTGATCACGGTTTCTGACGTACCTACATAGCTATTACAAGTAGACCGGTAATAGCAAGATATCAAAGAGCACGTAAGTGGTGTAGACGTGTTCGAACTAATAAAGGATCATAGAACTAAGGAAATACCTAAGAAAATCGTGAAAGTTTTACTATCACTATTGTAGAAGCAAATAATGCTCTACCAAATTCAACTATTGCCGACGACTCAAGCGGAATAAAGCAAATTGCGCACTGGCGTGTATGAGTATATCGGAAAGATAAACCTGAAACTAGTTTGAAATTGTCAATGGCATGTTAAATTAAAACCGAGAAATCATATCCAACTTGGAAGAGGCCACCCTCTACCCCCTCTGCCTCGTCCAATATTTTTATGTGGATGCGGAGAGCCGAAGATTGGACTCAGTGGCAACTGGCACTGTTCCCGCACGTGATACACGCGATATTTGTATGCTACAGTTGTGAGAGAGATTGAAATTAAAAAAATAATTGATAAAATAAATTCAGTTTCATGTTCCCCAAAATTAACGTACAGTAATAAGTAAAGAAAGTGCGTGAACATTTTACTTATTGAACATTTTGAGTATTAAACATTATGCGACGCGACGACACCTGAGAGAGCTAGTGTATCTGATGTTGATTGATGGATTATGATAATGATATAAATACATATAATATATACAATCAAGTCATCCGTCACAAAACGCGAGTTACCGACATAGCTCATATGATTAGCAAGTTGAAGTGGCAATGGGCTGGCCATGTCTGTCGCAGAACCGACAACCGTTGGGGTAGACGAGTTCTAGAGTGGAGACCGCGGACAAGAAAGCGCAGTGTGGGACGCCCCCCTGCCCGGTGGACCGACGACCTGAAGAAGGTTGCTGGCGATGATTGGATGAGGAAGGCGGAGGACCGAGTAATGTGGCGCGCTCTGGGAGAGGCCTATGTCCAGCAGTGGACAGATACGGGCTGATAGATAGATAGATAGATCGAATATATACAATACATATACAATACATACACATACACAAGTACTATCAGATCGTCTACAGATAGAAGATAAATCGTTAAACTTTGTATCTTTACATTTAATACTTGCGTGTGTATTGGTAAAGAAAATGTTTGTTTCTGTGAGCTGAGCAGGAAATAATAGTATCGATTCTGTACACAGAACCGGGTGCTCTTCAAAGGATAGGTATGGTATGATATTGATAAGGCTGACTGACATTGTGTTAAGTGACTAGGGCGAGGGTTCCATCCACCTCGGCTTTGAATTCCTAATTAATTTGCGGAGACATTGATTGATTGATACGACAGAAAGCCTTATGTTCTAGTTTACATGTTCCCAGTTAATCTCTTGAAACATGAATTACGTACTCCTTAAAGAGGTTACGTTTATTTTGATTAACTGCACATAATAATTACTTGTATGAACGTTCCTGGCGGGATTCCTCAAAGTAAGATTTTATTTACTTCCTTTATTAGTCTCTAAAAATTTATCGTTTGAGAATATTAATTATCTCGAAACCAGGGACCTGAGTATTAATTAAAAACACTTAAAAGTTGGCGTAGCTTTGATTAAAAGAAAGGAGTTTACATGTTCCTAGCTAAACTCGTGCAACTGAAATTAATTTTGATTAACTACACATAATAATTATACTTACGTGTATGTAAGGACAATGTTTTTTTCCCATACATTGTTTGCCTAAAGTCGTAAAGAAAGGATTTGTTAATTAACAGGTTAGTAGGGTTTGCACGTAGGTATGTGTAAAAAAAGGGTAGCTGACTTTGCACAACCGCTTAAAATTCGCTCTTTGTCCCAGTATTAGTGTGTCTTAACATAGTAAACCTAATAGGTATGTCGACCTAATGGGACAGAATACGAATTTTAGGAAGTGATACCACCCTTTTATCTATTTCTGCCGCAAGTCAGTACTGTTTGCATTGCAGGACATATTATTCAGTAAATGATTTTTTAAGTGACAAAGATATTTAATCAGTGTTTGCCCCATTTTTATTAACCTTATGTCCGATCTATGTGTATGACCATAATCAGTGTTTAGTTAAATAATACTACGACTACTATTACTTACTATTAATACTACTACTAGTAGTCAACTGTTTAATTTAATTTTAATAATGTATATAATATTTACATTTAACAATTTATTGAAAATATTTGTATGTCAAACGACGGAGCATAGTGATACCAACTCATTAAACTATATACTTACTTATTATTATCTATGTTCACGAATAAATGATTGATTGATTGATTGCGGTGTTCCGGCTTGAAGGAGAGAGCCAACGTTATTACGGGCACATGAGGCACTTATTCTAAATCCTGAAGGCTAGCAGCGCAACGAAAACCCTATAATTAAAAATCCAGACGTGCTGAAAGGATGTACGTTTATTTATTTTTGCTTCTTAGTGGAAGGGTAGCCTGAATATTGACGTTTCGCTCCGTGGAATAATGATGGATTAAGAGCTTAACTCCGTTAACGTAATTTTAAGATGAACTCAATAAGACTGGGCTTAAAATAAACCGGCAGCGTTGTTTTCTTTTGTTTTTTTTGTGTACTTTAAATTGAAACCTAACTTTTGATCTAAAATTGTGGAAAATCAAATAAATTGATTATTGAACGGTTCGATAACGGTAGTATGAAAAGTCGAAAATGATATTTCGCCAACTTTCAAAGTCTAACATTCTTTATTACTTACATTATAATGACCCATTAAAAGGTTTCGCGTTATTTCATTCAAAGTTGTATATTTTAGTGAAACACTGCAAATTGTATCGAAACAGGCATTCGAGAAACAGAAATTGATAGTTCGAGTTCGTTTTTCGATTTTAAGGCGAATTGACAGACGTATTCAATGTTTCACTATGGCTCTCATAAGTCAGTGCGAGTTTCAATATTAAATCCCGAGGAATATAACAGTGTGCCATATTGGTAAATTGTATGTGAACAATTTTATTTCATATAGCAATCTTCATGACGTAGATTATAAAAGTACCGTGGCAACTCTATACATTCCTGGTCGGGGTTTGCCTATATATTATATATGTCGCAGGGCAGGTTCCCCGGGGTTCTTTCCTCCATACTACTTACTCTTTAAAAAGGTTTAGAACGGTACGTACGTACACGCAATATTTAACACCCCCCCACCCCCCCCCCCCCCCCCCCCCCCAACTCATTGTAACATGATAAACAGTTTTATCCACCAGCCGTCACTATTGACGACCAATAAACCCCAAATCCCTAGAGTATTCGGCTAGTTTACTGAATTCGGCTATTTCCCTGTGACATATACGAATCGTGGCTTAAAGATTTCCCCCTATTTTCTACTTTTGGGTTTTAAGTAAAATATATTCCAGGATCCTTAAACCCTGGAAATTCGAATATACGAATCCTGGAATCTCTTATATTATTTCGAAAACCAGGGTATTCAGAGTTTCAAAGTTTCAAAAGATTATTTCAAAATATGACAATAGCCAAAACTAACTTACAAATAAAAATACTAATGAAATTTATGTAAAATATCTGAATCTAAATCCGAAGAGAGTTTATTCGATTTCAAAAGTAAGTGTCTAGTGTTTCGAAGGTTTGGTATTGTAGTAGGTACTGACTTCATTCTAAACTAACGAGATTGAAAATCTCAAAAGGCTTTCCTGGCCCTGTTTTTACACATCAGCAATTCCCACTTTCCAGGTTCCTGAAAATATACTAGAATATTTTGCCGGCCGTTCGCACTCGAGCGGGTTCTCAAAAACGCATGATCGCTCAAGCAGACATACGAGAGCCCGTATCGCGTATCTAAAACGGGCTAACATAACACCGCATCTCCGTATTAAATTAGGTAGGTACGTGACAAAGAAAAATACAGCTGTATTTATTTTCCCCGAGAAGTTTAGATAAAGTGTTATAGTGCTTATTTCATTTTGTATAAGTGAGAAAAGGATTTAGGAGATTAGCAAGCTGAAGTGGCAGTGGGCCGGTCACATCTGTCGCAGAACCGACAACCGCTGGGGTAGACGAGTTCTGGAGTGGAGACCGCGTTTGGGCAAACGTAGTGTGGGACGCCCCTTGCTAGATGGAGCGACGATCTGCGCAAGGTGGCTGGCAGCGACTGGATGAGAAGAGCCGAAGATCGGGCTCAATGGCGCGCCCTGGGAGAGGCCTATGTCCAGCAGTGGGCTAGAGTAGGCAGCTGCTGATGATGATGATGAGAAAAGGAAAACATCTTTCTCTAGTGATATTGCAGCTTTCTATTTGTCTGCGTGTTTTGTTGTGTGCTTTCCGAAGACAAAGAAATTGGTCGAACATTGATTGTTTCGCTAATATTTATGTGACGTTGTGTTTAAATTGGTGTCTGCTTAAATATGTTGTGACGTATGAGCTCCCACACTCAGTGCAAGCTGTACTGCATCCTGTGACGTCATCCGCCGTCTCATCAGACGTAAGTAGAGGAGTCGACAACAAGATCAAAGGTAGGTGGGCTTATATGGTCATCTGTGCAACTACCATAATCTATTCCGCATTTTGTTCGAAAAACCCCAAATACAGTCCACTATTCGAATTTTCCCCAAAACCCAAGCGACCTATTCGATGTTCGTAACTTTCACATCCACTATTTTACATCGTCATATTTTTCACTAAACTCAGGATTACTTACGTGAGACGTGCAAACGCATGTAAATACAAACTGTATTCCTTAAGGATTTTCTGAATAGAAAAAGATTCTCTAAATCTCTAGATGCTTAAGTGCTGAATGGAAAATAGGCAAAATACATAATTTATACGGAAATTTTTCGTCTTTACTCACTTTTACATCTAGTTTTTCCACAGTTTTTCTGCGTCATAAAAGAAAGGGATTTAAGAGGAATGTGGGTACGGTTGATCCGTTAAAATGTTCGCGTCAAACGTAATATCGAATGTATCTAAAAATAATATACGTTACATTCAGATCAAACAAAAGGAGTCAGCGAATTGTTATAATAACGTACCATATGTGCGGGGATTTCGGCGTTGTTTTCACATGAATAAAGATTTTATGCTGAGCTTCCCAGATAAATAGAGCGCTGATGCATAAAAATGTTGGCGAAACTGTTTTGATTGCATGAATAACTCTAAATCTAAGAAACCCCGACGGACCATTGTGGACATCCCCTTACTTTTCCTGGTCATCATCAGATCCTTAAGGTTTTAGATGTTGGAAACGCACCATGAACCTGAATATTTGAGCTCAAATTCAAACCATCTAGCTATTACCGTTCCAGAGATGCCATCTGACATCAAAGATACTCCAAGATCTTGGAAACCAGTGATCCAATTTTTGACAGACCTAACTTCTTAACTAGGTTTGAGTGTTCTTACACTCTCGACAAAATTCTGTATTAAATAAATAAAAAACCGGATCCAAATCTGATCATCCGTCGTTTAGTTATGATGCCACACAAACACAAACAAAACACACAAACAGACAGACAGACAAACGTGTCAAACTTATAACAAGCCCTCCCTCAATCGGTCGGGGGTTAAAAATTGACGATCAGCGATAGAAACACGACCGCTGGACGTTTAAAAAAATTGCGCTCATCTAAGGGTATGGGGTAACGAAGTGTCTTTCTATCGCAACTACTAAAAGCACTAAAATCGTCTATAAGACTCGACTCAATTATAATACGTGATGGGCCTTTGGGGAATTGGACGTAACGCCCATGACTAGAACACTTCAGACTTGGATGAAAAAAAAGTCTTCCTCTAAGGGGCGGGCGTTCTACCTTCAAGACTTCAGACCAGAAAATGATGTCATGCAGAAAAATGAAAGTTAGTGCTATCGAATTAGGGTCTGTTCATTATATAGTTATTAATTAACTGGTTTGCAGCTAAAGCTGCCTGTACTTACTTTAATAACGTACTTTAATTAACGAAATGTAAAATACGCAACTGTGCCCAAACTCAAAAGCACTTATACCCGTATGTTCCATTAGCTAAAAATACCATTGGGAGTGTCTTTTACTGCCACGCCTGGCTACAGCAGCTATAGTGACTATTTAAATTAGTTTCAACATTTCATTAAAAATGCTAAGAAACAAATGATTGTATCACTATGTTTAGACATTAGACAACCCCACCTGTAGAGCCTGTGGTGACACCGTTGAGTCTATGGAACACTTGCTGTGCGAATGTGACTCGTTGGCTGGAAAGCGTATGAGTCTTCTGGGGGTAGCCTACCCGAAACCAGAGGACTATAGGCTCCTTCCTGTAAGCTGTATAGCGCCCTTGATGCAAAGCATCTTTAAGGAACAGGAAGGGGAGACTAAGGTTAGGGGTGAGAAAAGACCCATGAGGGTCGAAGTGCCGCTGGGGTTATCCCTGACCCCCTGTCATAAGATAAGATAAGATTACTATGTTCATCATCATTTATGTTATGATTCTAACTGAACTGGACTAATCATCCCTTTCATTAACTAATTGTAATTGATAAATAGGTACCTACTTACGTACTTCTTCTTCCGAGTTATTTTCTAAATTGAGAAGGTAATAAAACTCTACAATCTAATTACCGAAGTAAAGTCCAGTAAAGACGACCTCAGCGCGCGTCAGGCAGGCCGTCAGGTGGCTCTCGGAAAAAGTGATTGACGTAATAAATTGATCCCCATTGTCCCACCCGCAAAGAGGGTTCGACGAAGCCCAATTTAGCAGAAAGAAATTCGTGTACACTGATTGGAATTGGAATCTGAAAGCGACGTAGACATTTTCAAATTAAAATGTCGCCTTTTACTCTAGTTACTGTTGTATACCTATAGGTTAGGTACCTACTCAGTTTTATCTATTTATTGCATTGTCTTAGTCATGGTGAGACCTGGATCGTTTTCATAATAACTGACCGGAAGATTCGTAGGATATGGAGGGACACATGGAGAGGTTGGCAAAAAGCGTCGGTGGCCTAGTGGCTAGGACGCCGGGCTCCCATGCGGGAGGTCCGGGTTCGAAACCAATGCAATGCTGAATGCCATGTATTAATGAGTTTTTCGGATTTTTTCGAAGACTTACGTACATTTACCGACTGCTCTAACGGTAAAGGAAATCATCGTGAGGTAACCTGCATGTCTGAGGAAATTAAAAGTTTCCGAAGGCGTGTGAAATCCACCAACCAGCACTGGGCCCGGTCGGTGGATCATAGCCCGTACCCCCCTTGGGCAAGGGGAGACCTGTGTCCCAACAGTGGGGATAGGCTAATCATGATGGAGAGGTTGGAGGAAGGCATTTGCCCAGCAGTGGCACAGTGTGATAATTTTTGTTTTTTAATTTTATTACCATAGGCAATAAATTTAGGTAAGTGTAACGGTGTTACCTAAAATTGTCTATTTAATGTTACATTGCTGTTGCTGTGCCATGTACCCACTGTAATTTTATATTTATTATCTGAATAATGAAACGTAAACGGGAACGGATTTTGTCAAAACATGAACTGTTTGTCACGCACGACACGATCGATCGTCATATCGATCACTGATTGATGTGATGTGATCAATTAGTTATTCATATGGTGAAAAGGTTAGAATATTTGATTTATGATACTGTCCACACGCTACGCGTGCTATGAAAGAAAATATGAAAATGCACAGTTTTATAAAACTGGAAAATCGAGCTTTACGTTCACTCGCCAATTAGAGGATGAGATTGAATATTTCCATATATTTTAGTATGAAAGAGCTGTATTCCAATTCCATTTATTAATCGTGACCGAATTTTTAAGGAAAGATAAAATACCTATGTACTTACGTATATTGCAGTCTCCATTTTATCTGCCTACGCCATCCGTAAGAGATATAGTAAGTAAGTAAGTAATACGTTTATTTCACACACAGCAATGACCGAAACAGTTATAATTATGATAAAATAATTATGTAGTCAAAGGTAAACATATTGAAATCATGTCTGATGGTCTGCTGTTGTTGTGAAAAGGGCCTCAACTCAGCTTATTGCTGCAGACAAGAATGCCTCCAGCGCTGGTATTCTGTTGGACCATGACCGATGGCTGGCCAAAACCTGTCCAAGAGGGCAAAGATACGACACAAATAAATTTAATTGAAGATAGGTAGTATTAATAAGTAATTGCACCGACAGCAAGGGTGAGCGAAGTCTGTTTTTAAATGCATATTTTCCGGTGCAGCTACGTATTGGAGATATAGCGTGAAGGTATATATGTAGGTATGTATATTGTAGTGAACATTTTAATCAGCATCCGTGGAGACTAACAATAAGCGAAGTAATCAGTAAATCAAACAACTTCAATAGGAAATTCATCAACATGCAAATTGCCGTGTAAAGCTGTTATGGTTCGACAATATTTGGGAACCAATAACCGGTACGCAATATACACTAATTCCCTCAGTTTCCTATAATCCTTGCGCACTAGAGACAAATTACCTAACATATATCATCATAATCCCTGTATGTGGAAACCGTAACATAGGAAACTAGTGTATGTGACATATGGTAGGTACGTTGTACACATACTCGTATTTCAGTATTAATGTGTTTGGGGCTTATGAGACTGTAGGAGAGTAGCTGCCAATAAAATTGTGTCCCTGATTCGGTTTACATTCGCTTTCTATTTTATATGTACAGTAGCACATCATAGTATACCCCTAAGAGTAAGTGAGGGTTAAAAAACCATACTCTTAATGTTGTTAATTTGTCGCTTTAACTTATTTCATAAAAACGAATGTTAAGAATAACAAAAACTTATTGCGACTGGGATTCGACAGAGTACTACGAGTATATAGCTTGATCATAAACATTCAATACTAATTTCATGTTTGTGAACTTAATGTTCGATTCGACTTTACTTTCAAGCAGTACAACTATAATTGTTTCTTGCCCAATAATCATTATTTTCAGAAGGCATAATACAAGTTACGGATACGTTCTCCATATTTAAGGGTGTTTCGCGCAAGTATACTGACTTAGAGTCTATCAAGTTGATCTATCGCCTCTGTGTGTGGTAAAACCTACGTATGACAACAAAAATAGAAAAAAATAAACGTAATCTGTCAATATTTAGCAAAGAAAATTTATATCATTTAACGTATTTGATATTTAGGCCGTCTTGCACCAACCGTTAACTCTAGGGTTAATTCTCACTTGATGTCAATTTTGTATGTAAAGCATAGACAGTTCACGGTTCGTGCAAAACGGCCTTAGTAAATAGTATTATTTTAGTGTTGCTTACTGCCGATTTTTATTTTCCTTTACAAAAATGGGGTGCAATAGGTAACTAATTTGATAGACTTTTTCTAAAACATACTCATACCTACTCTTTATTTCAAATCATAGGAACTTAACTTGAAATGAAATGGTTTATTTAACAAATTGGTACAGCTTGTACACTTTTGTTCGTTAATTATTAATTTTTTTCAATTCAATTTATATATAAAAATTTAAGAACTTATAATAAACAATAATACAAATCAAGAACAATATAAATCAATAATAATAATCATAAATTTTTCTCCGTACATTAATAAAAATGTATTATTACTAATTAATAAAAAAAATAAAAAAAACTTCGTGGGCACTACAAACAAATAAATAATCAACAGTCTTGCCATGACTTGTTACGTCATTCACTGGTGCACACATGGTTGCATCCTTAAACTCAAAATCCCTCTTAATAAAGTGCACCTTCACGGACCGTGTGGAACTCGGAACATGAACGCCATTATGTTCAAGTTCCTCGTAACTCTGCTTACATCCGACCCGCGCCAGTCTTTGATGACACGACATTCCTTAATTAATCTATTTCCGGCAACAGCCGTTACTCCTTGTCCTACAGCGCAATACTCGTAAAAAACTAATTATAACGTTTTACTGCAAGTTATTACTGCTTGTGGTGGAGTACCGTAATGAAACTTAGCCTCATGTGAATATTGACATTCATAGGTAAAATATATGAATTGGTCGACGCTCAGTTTTCAGTTTTTCCATTTCGCGATTCTGCACAATTCAAATTTTTCACAATCGCTCTTTAGCACATTCAGGTTTCTGCCTAATCGCAATTTAGCAATAGAATACAGTCGCAACAATTCAATTTTACAGATTGACCCATTTTCTAAAAATACAGGGAAACAAACGTGTTTATTTTTCACTACGAAAACGGGCATATATTATTATTTTGGCTATCAGGGAATACAGTTAAACATGGAAATAATATTTCCATATGTTTTACTTTGTATATAACTAAAGGATCCGCCCCGGTTTTAAACTGAGAATTTGAAGAGCGTCGACCAATTCAAATATATTAGACTGTGGTCAGTTTAGGATTAATTATATTTAGTAAGTATAAGCGGCGGTGGCGTCGAGGCTAGGACGTCGGACACCCATGCGGGAGGTCCGAGTTCGAAACCAGGCAATGCCTTGTACCAATGAGTATTTCGGTTTTTTCGAAAGACTTACGTACATTTACAGACTGCTCGGACGGTAAAGGAAAACATCGTGAAAACCTGCATACTGAGATTACCAGTGTGTGAAATGGGGACGGCAATGACAAACCACCCCATTAAATCTGCCACGAGAGTCGTTCTAGGTGATTAATTCCTTAGAATGATCACGACCCTCAGCAATGAGGAAAACGACTTAGAAGAAGAAGATATTTAGTGAAATCTCTATTTAGAGGTAAAGCGTAGAAGCGTAACATATAATTAAAAATTAACTTAACAGCTTCTTGCAATTAAAAAGATTGCTTCTCTTATCTTTTAGGCATAGTTAATTATTGATCAAACATGATTCTTAGCAATTTTTGATGGCACTCTGATTAATCGATCGAGCCAATATTTGTATCTGTAGGTAGGTTAAGTACATAATTAGACATCAAACATGTTTTTAAAATAATTTCTCTTTAATGTAAAATATACACAACATCACATTACAAATACACTGGGAAGCAAAAATAACGGGTCGGTTACAAAAATCGTATGGATTTGAGATTTCGACCTAGAAAGACCCGAATTGATCTCCCAGATGCGCATGCGCTAGGAAATCGAGAATGGTGTGATCTGATAGGATATATATACGATGTAGTTTGCCAGAAAATTCTTCATACACTTCAACAAAGTGCCTCGGAGAGCACGTTAAGCAGTCGGTCCCGGTTGTTGTCGTTCGACAGCAGTCGTTAAGCCATGTCAGAGGCCTACGGGCGGCCTAAATAACTCTTACAAAGAGGTTGGCCACTAACCATACGATAAGCAAGCAAGCAACAAAGTTCAAGTTCAAACAAAGTTTTGCGTGTTATGCAACGTAACAGATTTGTTCGAAAATGAGTACACGCCCTTATATCGGAATTAGTTCATTCGCATTGACATGTTTATACTTGTTATAAGTTACGTGACAAGTCCATTGTTGAGTGCACGGTTTCTGAAAAGGCTGCATAAATAAACTGACGTTGCACAACTGCAACAAACGGGCAAGCAAGCGCAAGTTACATACTTTATTAGCAGTTAGAGTACCTTTGTCGTTCCGCTTCGTACAGTCGACCACAAGCTAAAGTATACCATCTGTCATAAACCTTTGATTAATTCTCAACCTTATGCCTGCGCATTATGGTACATTTAAGATTCTCAAATTTTGACGTTTTGGGTATGTTGACCTGTGGTTGACTGTACAACGACTAAGGCTCATTTTACATTGCCGCGGAATGGAATGGCAGCGAATTTTCGCAACGTATTTGTACATAGCATAATGAACTTTATGTCAATTGTGTTACATACAAACTAATAAGAAAAAAAGAATCAAAGAAGAGGTCGCGCGTCTTCCGGGGAATCCTTGCGCATTCTCGAGAATTCCCCTAGCTACTTTTCTTTTTTGGCTCGTATGTTACACAGTTGACATAAAGTTCATTATGCTATGTACAATTACGTTGCGAAAATTCGCTTCCATTCATTCCGCGGCAATGTAAATTGAGCCTAAGTTCAAACATTTAAATAAACTTGGCAATTTTATATGGATTCTGGAAACGTGAATCTCGTGGACAAAGGAGATTTAATAATGTAAATATTATCATTAAGCTTGGATTACTGTAGATTACACGAGAATTACAGACGGAAGGCACTGAAAACAAACATACAGCAACAAGATGAGCAGCCGTGGAAACCGATGTGATGACCCAAACTTCTTTCATAAATACCTAAGCAGCAGTACAGTCGGAAGAAAGTGTCACAAATTAACTGGAACAAACAGTGTAAGTACAAAGTACTGAACTGTCGACTTGTAGATTCGTTTATTTGTCGATACCACAAATTAAAACAAGTCGTTGCTTCTCGCACGGATAGGGTTATTATTATAAAGCACTGAAAATGAAATAGAACCTAAAATCAAATGAATTGGTCGTTTCTCCAACGTCGGTCATTATGCGTTTTGGTCATTTTGAATGTAAACGTTTAAACTCAATCTATTTTAAATTGATTCTGGCGAATCAATTCCATATTATACAAAATGGATTTAGGTAGGTGTGATTTTGTTTAGTGTGAGCAAGTGGTAAATAATGACCTGAATATAAAATCAATCATTCGTTTTGACAGCTCCATTCACTTTTGACGCTGCTTGTACCTGAAACTATTTTAGTGCCGATATTCAAGTATGAGCGGTGGTATCCTTCCCAACTTCATGAAGCGTGAGGTTCTTCAAACTTTGTGAGGAAGTGCAGAACGTTATTTTTAAGATATAGAATTTCATAAAAAAATAATTCGGGTTAAACGGGAAGTATCTATTTATAGAAATATGGAATTATTGAATGGTTTATGTAAGATTGAAGGTTACTACGAGTATGTAGCTATAGTGTGTTGCTCATGTAATACACTAAAATCTTTGCTAGTAATTTTCTTAATACTTAGTGGCTCATGGGATCTAACTCTACACTTTGTATATTTTTTTTTCGACTGCTCGTTATCCTCAGACGCCTTTAGTTTCTCCAGACTGTGAAATAATATCCTGTTTCGATGTTAAATCTTGTATTTTCTCGTTTGTATCCGCTTTTCTTGTCCGGAAACAAAACAAGGAAATCGAACGAGGTGGCCTTAGTTAAAGACTACAGTTCGATCTAGTACAATAAAAGTTCTTTTATGTTTGTTATCTGTGATCGTGTCAAGTAAGCTATTTGTATCAAGCGCGATGGCGCCAAAGAACTAGTTGTCCTATTTTATGGAAAGTAGTACCTACTTAATGCAATCGATACTGTGGATGATTCATACCTCAAGGACGGTACTTCACAATTGGTGGAAGTTGCGTGACTTTGACTTTGTTTAGATAACATTTGTCATTGTATTATAATCACTTACACAATACGAATAAATCGTATCAAAATGGAGACATCACGTAACTCAGTCATTTCAATTTCTATCGACGATAATAAAGTGAAAAAGTGAAAAGTTTATTCCCTTATTACAAGGCACAATAATAGGACCTCCGACTTACAAACTAGGTCGAAACCTGTATCTTGGAAGTCGGGACTCCGTCGTACTTTCCGTAATAATAATATCATTATTGAAATCTCAAATCACTGAGAAAATTATACGCAAAATTGTACGGAAATTAATTTTTCGGTCGCTGTTTTCGAAGTTTATTAATCTAATAAAGAAAATCTAGAAAGATTCGTTATATCGTAGGTACCTACTTATAAAGTAACTAATTAGTCCAATTACCGATCCTCGGATAATGGTGTTTTTTTATCGCTAACCCAATTTAAAAAATGCTTTGTAACGTAGGAAATCAAAATGATTTTGCAACAGAGTCTAAAATATATGTGGAAGAAAATTTGAAAAATAATAAGTAGTTAAGTGTTTGCAATATATATATTATCATTTTTATTATTATATATTTAAATCAGACCCTCCATACAAATAAAGTTAGTATATTATATTACTGAAAGATATAGTTAGTAAAAAAATTATTAAAGAAATAATATTATTAAAAAATATATATAAATAAATAAATTAATAAATAATAAATAAATAATAAATATAATAAATAAATAAAAATAATAATAAAATAAATTATATTATTATTATTTATTAATATAATAAATTAATATTATTTAGAAATAATACCATAGAAATGAAATGAATTTTTATTTGCAAGAATATACGTCATGTATGAAGGATCTTAAAATTACATAGGTAGTTTCAGCATATCCTACCACATTGTGGTGTGCAAATTTATATAATAGATACATATATTTTACAAGAAATTAGAGGTTTTTTTTGATACAAAGCTAATTAACTAATTCTCTAATTCTTGATTACATGTCAGACAAGATCTCCCACAAGGATCACAAATTACCAATTCATAATAATAATAATGCCAAGGCCACGGTACCGACCCCAAAGTACTGGAAGACTACTTCGCATACTAAAAAAATCATAATAAGTACTTACCTGCTTATAGCCCATTTATGAAATAATAAAATATCTTATAGGCAATAATGTGGGTAGGTATAATTTCGTCCAGAGTCACCTTATTTCCCGGAAGTAAATTGACAAAGTGGCGCGAGGCGTCGCCGGTAAATTGCTCGTTGATGACATCAAATATTTTAGCCTTATTTGTTGTCCCTAATGTGATTGCTTCCTTTTTTTTTACGGGGGAGAAATCTTCATAAGATACCGGGTCTCCTGGGGGAGATACCGGTGTATGTGGGATTTTCACCCATTGCTTGCTTATCGTATGGTTAGTGGCCAACCTATTTGTCAGAGTTGTTCAGGCCGCCGACAACAACCGGGACCGACTGCTTAACGTGCTCTCCGAGGCACGGAGGAGCTCAAATGAAATATGCCACTAGCGGTCATCCATCCGCACCAACGTCGCTTAACCTGCACGATCACTTTCGGACCTTGCTCGCCATTAAAAAATTGCTTTACCCATAAAAAACCAATATTGTGGAATTAAATGAACTATATTTTCATAGCGAATTTCATAACTCAGACTATAAAAGTATTAATGACTTGACAGGGTTTTTTATATTCCTGGTCAGGGTATAAATTCAAAGCAGAGGAACGAATAATGATACAAACCCTACATTCTCGTTATCTGGAAGGCGATTCTCGTAGTGGAATATCGAAATCGACATTAGACCTATCTCATTCACTCACATAACATGTGTGAGCGTGACAAGACGTTCGTAGCGCTCAACTTTTGTATGTCGAACGCTGCGAGAATCGCCTTCCTGTCCGCTTTAATTTTATCCTCTGTAATTACAAGAAGCAGTCACCATTATGTTATGTACACTGTACACTGATTGTCAGACGGGTCGGAGACGAGTTACATAAAACTTTTTTTAAAGTAAATGTGTGTACAGGTGTTACATAAAGTATCGCGTGTATCACGTACGCTAAAGATTATATTGTCGTACATCGTCATAAACCCCAGTACACTCGATGAGACAATGTGGTCCTTAACCCACTTGTTACACTATTATTATAGCTTTGAATTAACTTGACTTTTAAATTAACATTTTATAAAAAAAACATCTGTAAGATAAATAAATAAGGTGTTAGGTATTCCTTATCTATATCTTATCTTATGATAGGGGGCCGGGAATTACCCAGCGGCACTTTGACCTTTTGTGCCTACCCCATTTTACACACTGATCATATCAGTGTGCAGGTTTCCTCACGATGTTTTCCTTCACAGTTAGAGCAGTCGGTAAATGTATGTAAGTTTTCGAAATATACGAAAAACTCATTGGTACATGGCACTGCACGGTTTCGAACCCGGACCTCCCGCATGGGACTCCGGCGTTCTAGCCACTGTGCCAACGACGCTCTTCCTTGTCTATAACAATTTGCCTTGTTTCCTACTTTCGTAGTCGTGTCGTCAGCGTTAAAACCTTGTCTACATGATACGTCTATCTTTTAGCATATTAGCGACAATGTCGAGGAGGGATGCTAATCGGTTAATCGCGACCATCAGACATTCCACTTATATAGGTATAATAGTATGTAACTCGGTTACTTCACTTCAGTCTTCAGATAAATTTGACCTTTTAGGTCGCAGTGACTTATGGGCTACGACTCTACCCTAGATACGAATATAATAGGTATATACATGCCTGTCCAAGAGTAGATACATAGCTATATAAAAGCAGTTTTCCAAATTGCTTTAGGGATTTGGGAAGCGTGGAAAAAAGGGGATAGTTAAAGCTGACTGAATAGGTATTCGGGCGTCAGGTCCAAACCGTTCTGAGGAGACATCAATTTATATTTGAAGTGACAATAGCAGCCTATTTGAAGAATAAATTACTGTGTTGATGGATGAGGGGATGTAGACGTCGATTTGTAAGATGGGCTTTTAAGGCTTTACTCATCAGAAGGGTGACAAGTGTAACGTTGCAAATATTTGCGTTGCGAATCATCGCAACGTTAAGTTAATTATAATTTAGCTCAGTTTTGATCTTTGCTCCTTGATGCGACGATTTTTTTTTATTGTTTCAGGAGAGCAGACGAAAAAACACTTGATGGTAAGTGGTCACCGTCACGCAAAGACATCTCAACTTATTGTAATATTATTAGAGGGTTATCGATGCGCTGCTAAGCTTGAGGTCTTTGGTGGAGTGCCTCAATTGCCGGTAATTATGCTGGTTCTATTATAACCTTCCCTTTAAACCGAAACACAGCAATGCGGCATTGCTTTTTTGCGACGATAATAGGTAAAAGGGTATGTACACTTAGTAACTTTAGTAAGTTATATAAGAAAAACATTAAAAAATCCTACCTAACGGTCACATCACGCCTGGCCTGACTACGTAATGTAAGTATTGTTGGAGTTGTACAGTCGGCGTCTAGCTAAAGTATACCATCTGCCAAAATTCTATAATTCAAATTTGAAGTCTATGGTGAATGCATTAAGGTTCATTTCAGATTGCAGAAATTTGACAGATGGTATACAATAGCTAGTGGCCGACTGTACCAGTTCAAAATTTCAAATATCCAGTAAATGATTGATTTACATAACAAGTCTTAGTAATTTCAGACATAAGTTGAGGTCCCTATTATTGCAGAGGTGTTTCTACTCGATAACTGAATTTCTAGGAGCATAAAAATGTATATATATTATTAATTATTATTGACATATTCTGTATCCCATTTTATACTTTACGACATGTAATGTAATATCCTCAATATGTTTTGTTAAATTTCGGACACAAATGTATATTTGTTTGCGAAAAAATAAATGAAATGAAAATGAGTCAACTAGTCTTTTAATTTTACTAAACACAGTGTCACACACACCACAGTTTTCCATTTTTCCTACGTATTAGATAAATAAAACAATAAAAAACACCCACGGGAACAATACCGCAAACGCAGAAGAAAAACAATGCTGAATAAAAAATCAAACAGAACAATAACACGCGAACTGTTGAATTTATTCGACAAAATGTAGTGTCATACAATTGCAAAGAAAAAGTCTCCTTATCAAGTCTTTATATTTTCGCCGAATAAAACTAGACGCGAATTCACGCGATTAATTTAAGAAACACTACTAAGAAAACAAAATACATTGAAATACTGATCATTTTTTTATCTGGATAATAATACGTCAGAACTAAAATTCTAACGCCGGTCTGCTCACACGTATGCTACCGTCTTTGTCGCTCTAATGGAGAAGCTCTGCTTATTTTGAACGTAGTGTGTCACTGTTGACACGCGATTTTGCTCACACTCACAAAAGGAAACCGGGGTGTGCGTTCGTTAATTACCGGTACATGGGGCACTTCATCTAAGTATTCCAGGCTTAGAGAAGCCAGAACTGATCAATAAGATCTGGCTTCAGGCAGGTTAGCAGCGCATCGAAAACTCTCTAAAAACATAGTGAGATAAGATGTCACTGGGCGACGGTGACGGTAAAGTACCATCAGGTGGCCTTTTGCTCCTCTGTTCTCCTTATACAGTGAAAAAAAAAGTAAATAGCCCAATACAAACCTGGTATTAGACATTGAGAGTACGACTTCGATTGAACAGGCTTTGTTTAGTCTTTACGACGGGATGAGATGACATCCGATAAGGAAAGTATGTTTGTCTTGGCTCCAAGAAAGTTGGCGCCCCAACTCATCACTGAAATTTGTTTACTCGAAAACCCTGCGCTAACAAAACAATGGCCTACTTTCTACTGTTTATGGCTCTCATATATTTTCCTGTCCTCATTTCATTCAGAGTTAGACAAGATACAAATTAGGAAAGAATACAACAAATATTCTTAACGGCTATGGATGTTAGTTCAAAATTGACAAAGATTGCTACCTATAACAAAGGAAAACATCGTGAGGAAACGTGTCTAAAAAAAAACATTCCGAAACTCACCAATCAGCACTATGTCCAATCAGTGGATCATGGCCTGTGCCCCAATAGTGGGGACGTAAACAGGCTGATGAGAGAGTACAACAAGAATATTGTGTAAATAACTAGCGAAATGTTAAGGAAAAATAATATCCTGCAGAAAGTAACTACGTCGAGTATATACCGACTAGGTTCTACGCATTTATTCGTGCCGTGTTGTTTTGGTCGTGCATAATAGAAAAGAAATGAATATACCCTCGAATATCAAATATTTTTACTATGAAGCCACCTAAAATAAAAATAAAAAATAAATAAAAAAATCTGAAAAATCCAGCTGTTTCATACAAAATTCCATACATAACATGATACTTGACCGAAAACGCCGTTTGTTTTCGCGATCTCCAAGAGGCCTTCATATTAAAAGTTGGTTATATTCATATTTCACTTCCTTTTCTATTTCGGACGACCAAAAAATACACCCAGTTACACGTAGGCACGACTCCATGTAACCAATTGGTGATCAAAAAAATCTTTATTCATGGTCACACTATATCTACTGATGTAGTTGATACTACAATGTGAACCTATAGCAGAGAATTTGTTGAAACGCTTTCGCGTTCAAATAACGCCCTCGAAAATCCAATATCTGTGTTGCTACATTTTTCAACGACATAAACAAAGTTGATTTGATCCGGATTCGTCCGAGAAATTCATGCCAAATACTCTTTTTACATCAAACACAACAACACTGCTCAGAATATTATCAAATAACAAACAACAAGAGACGATAATGAAGTAACAAACAAAGAATTTATGCAAATTAAAGTCCCTCGATGTTAAATAATATCATAAGTAGAGATGAGAAAGCGAACTAACATTTTAATAGTAAAATGAAGTAAGTATAACTTTAAAAGCGAATGGAAAATAACTAATCAAGTGATATTGGAAAACCAATCCGATTCCGAAACAAACTGATTAGTAAGCTGTACCTAACCAAAAGTAAAAAAAAATCGTTAACAGTAAACCCGTTTTGGTAAACTGTAATCCAACTTTTGGGACTATAAAACGGGTTAACAATATCGAGTTTGAGGGTATATAAAACAAAATTGGATAATTGTGTCCCAAAACTTTGTTTACTATTAGATAAAGACTGAATAACAAAACTGATTCAGTAATTTTCAGTCGAGGAGGTATCGTACAATCATAAAATCTTGGCAGTAAAAAACCTTTAGAAAATGTATGCAAATTGCAAATGTAAGGACGGAGAAATACATACCCAACTGAAACAAGCGCCGAGAGTAGACAGAGCTCTTCAAGTCGACCCGGAAACGGAACTAACGAGCAATTTCGCCGCTGGATAGAGCGGATGCTGGTAACTACAAATACAGTCGTTTCTATAGCAAAGTGTATTTAGGTTAGGGTTTCGACGATACAGAAAGATACCCAGAAGTACACAGAAGATTTTTTATTGTTTGAGATTAGATTAAGCGACGATGAAGTCGAAGATGGAGCACCCTGACGTACATACGAGTATATACATATCATTCAAGTCCATACTCCCCGAGGGGGTAGACAGAGGAACCACAGGTATCACAGGTAGCCTAGTATATTTGTCTATTTACTCTCACCTAGAGGACCTTAAGGTTGTATAGGTTGTATGTTTCGAGAAACACAGACGCCGATAGGTTGCTCATTTGCCCGAATGTTTGCCTGCTTTAGCATAAGTAAACGTATTCCACTTGTGGCACCAAACTGAAGAGCATAATGCAAATAACACTAAAACTATTCGCGTTGGTGCTCTTAGTGAAATACATTGCATAAATATACTTACTTACTTGCTTGCTTGCTTGTCGCATGATTTGTGGCCAACCTATTTGTCAGAGTTGTTCAGGCCGCCCGTAGGCATCTGACATGGCTTAACGACTGCTGCCGAACGACAACAACCGGGACCGATTGCTTAACGTGCTCTCCGAGGCACGGAGGAGGTCAGATGAAATATGCCATAACGGTCACCCATCCAGGTACTGACCGCGCCAACGTCACTTAACCTGCACGATTACTTTCCGACCGTGCTCGCAACTAGGCTACGAGCTCCTCGTATAATATACTTACTGAAAATTGCTAATTCAAGTATACTGAATACCGCCCATACTAGCCGATTGCGCTGAAAATAATATTTACTTAGGCATATCTAAGCAGGACTGGTATCCCTTTTCCTTATCATTCGGAGACAGCCAAGAATGTTCTAAAAATAATTCATTCAGAAAAGTATTTGGATGAAAATATAAAATACGAGCCTAAAGCCAATGGTGAAATGAAAGTCGCTCAAACAGAAAAGTTATTTCGAAATGTTTTCTTTATATGAACGATGAGTTTATTTTCAATGGTGTTTTGCTTTAACACCTGTGTATGTTTTATTTCTGTAGATACTTATTTATATATAATATTTATGGTTCTAACAATTGCACATACATAAGTTACATGACACACCTGTCAAGTGTTTTCCTTAAGTAAAGCATAAATTTTTCGGGAATTTAATGATTTCACGAAAAAGTATTAAACAATACACAAGCAGAAAGTCGGGTTTATACCCTGAACAGGATAATAAAAATCTTAAATAATACAGTGTTAGTGATTTCGGGACAATATCTTATGAAGCAAAACCAATAAATGTATTTTTCAGTAATCGTAGTAAGATTTTTTTCCTTTAAATTCACAACCATTCAAAAATAACATACATACATACCTTCACGTTATGCCCCTTACGGGGAAGGCAGAGAGAAAGGAGCGCCACGAATCTATGTCTTAGCACGCTTCTCTTGCTTCCTCTACAGTAATTCAGAAATAAATTATTTACAAATTAAATGTTGTATTTTCTACAACAGTTAACGCGGAAAACTCAATTTTAAATAATACTTATTTGCTAAAACCGCAATGTGAATCGTTTAATTTTTCCGGCACGAAGAATTTGCGGACGCTAACGAAGCTCTCTTCAGTGATGAATCGGACCAGGAGCCAATTCTCAAAAAACGAGATATAATATCGAAATTCTATAAATATCCTGTCTCACATGTCGACTACAAATATCACGAAAATATCAACTGATAAGGAAGGACACGCTTGTTGCATGTCGATCGCTAGGACTCGATAAATGTCGAAAGTGATATTGCGAGAATAGCAAAAAGACCCGCCCTTAGATATCCGCCATTTTTTTCGATATTTATCTACTGTGATATTTATCACTTGGCGAGAATTGGCCTCCTGTTCAGTGTTTGCTTTTCAAAAAGACCCGCCCTTAGATATCCGCCATTTTTTTCGATATTTATGTACTGTGATATTTATATCACTTGACGAGTATTGGCCTCCTGTTCAGTGTTTGCTTTTCAAAAAGACCCGCCCTAAGATATCCGCCATTTTTTTTCGATATTTATCTACTGTGATATTTATATCACTTGGCGAGAATTGGCCTCCTGTTCAGTGTTTGCTTTTCAAAGAATTTCACGGAATAAAAATTACGTCTATCCGGACAATGGGTCGTCAGAATTAATAATTTTGTTTTATATTCAAATGGCTTTAATTCGATTCAAAATTTTGTAATGGCCTGGTGGTACACGGACAGTAGGTATAATATTTTTTGTACGATAATGAGTTTTTACATTTCATATGTTTTATTTCAAAAAAGGAGGTAAATGGTACTTTAGTAGTGTGTACTATGATGTTGATGACACATATTGACTCTGAATGTTACTGAACTAGTAGATAACATGAAATTTTACCAGTCTGAATACATTTTACATTGGTAAAATTCCAGTACGAAAAGTATTTCAAAACATAATATAACCAAATAAATGTAAGTACGGCATTCCAAAATCTTGGTTAAAATAAGGGCAATAAAAAGGACATTTACAAAACAGACACAGATAAAGCAATATATCAAGTTGACTTACTCGAATCACTGGAACTTAAAGACGAAGAAACGCTTCGTGAACTATGCTCAGAAGTAAAACAACAAAACATGTTTGAATCTGCGACAAACTAATTTAACTTGGAGTCTCGGTGGAGCCTACTTCGAACTGACAATCAGACGCGGACTGGCCACAGTGGAACCGAAACGGCCCTCATCGAAAAACAATCAATATGTCATTAGCAGTCATGAGGAGCTTGTAGCCTAGTTGCGAGCACGGTCTGAAAGTGATCGTGCAGGTTAAGCGACGTTGGCGCGGTCGGTACCTGGATGGGTGACCGCTAGTGGCATATTTCATCTGAGCTCCTCCGTGCCTCGGAAAGCACGTTAAGCAGTCGGTCCCGGTTGTTGTCGTTCGACAGCAGTCGTTAAGCCATGTCAGAGGCCTACGGGCGGCCTGAACAACTCTGACATATAGGTTGGCCACTAACCATACGATAAGCAAGCAAGCATTAGCAGTGATCGGATTAGGTAGTGCAATTTTGCGGGATTCCATGACGAAATATGAACATGGACATGTCCAACAAGTAACGATATCCCGGGATTTCAAATTCGATAGGAGCTGGTTACATTGGACAGTAAAATCGTTCAAAAATATTATTAAACATATTATATGAGATTTATACGAGGCTAAATTTGCTGCCATATTTTTGTTTACTTTAACACTTGACAAAACTTCTTAGAAAATGTATTCTTTCGCAATAACACGCGAAGACTGATAAGAACGTTCTGAGAAAGTGTTAATGTGAGAAAGAGACAATAAAGCCCGAATATAGTCCTAATAGTAGTATCTCTTTGTCTCTCGCAAAGGGGATGATGAGATTATTTCCTTTTGGAGTTCCCATTAGGAGAAAAAGTATTTTATATATACAGAACATTTCCGAAATCCCGCAATCCAGCGGGCGTATCCATACTAATATAATGTTTGAGGTCGTTAACCCTAAATTGCACAACCTAATTCGATCACTGGTCATTAGGATGCAAGACGGTCAACCAAATTGTCAACTCCAATATTGTTATACACTACAGTCATTCACATAACTGTTTTAGTAATGAAGTCCTCAATGCTATGGAGTACACGAGCAGTCTCAGATAACAGCAGTTGCAATCTTACTGAAAACTACTGTACTTACTAAATGAACAACTCAGATCAAAATCAATTTCATGTGAGAACTGGAACTAGGTAATAGGTATACTGTAGTGTAGAAGATACGATTGTGATATTATTCCTATACTAAGACATCAAACAATGTATTTACCTACAGTTCATTGTGGATATCTATCAAATCAATAGTGTAACTACTTATTTTACTTACAAGAATATCATCATCATCATCAGCCTATTAATATCCCCACTGTTGAGGCACAGACCTCCCCTTGTACAAGGGGGGTATGGGCCATGATCCACCGAGCGGGCCCAGTGCTGATTGGTGGATTTCACACGCCTTCGAAAACTTTTAATTTCCTCAGACATGCAGGTTTCCTCACGACGTTTTCCTTCACCGTTAGAGCAGTCGGTAAACAAGAATATAAACAGGAGGAAAAAAAACGATCTATTTTTCTACATTGATACTATCTAGTAGGAAGGCAAGAATGTCTAGGTAACGTTAGAATATATAGGACTACGAAAGCACTATCATTCATTCACTACCAACCCAAACTCAATTGAAGTATACATTTCAGTTGTAAATAAATTGAATTGAGCCATGCACGCTAGTCGCTGATTCAATTTCACAAAACTCGATAGGTGTACGAGAATAGAACGAAATTCTGTCCTGTCGTACGGTTTCACTCATGATGTATCTTTTTGTAATCATAACCAATATTCCATAGAGAGTATGAAATGAAAAGGTCCTGTACATCCAAAAAGAGAACCATCAAGAATATGTTAAACATTTTTTGTTACACCTGCTCAAAAATGGGTCTATTTATCAATGGAAAATTGTGCGGCAAGAGCCACATTCACAATCGGAAATACTCAACCATCAAGTCGCTACCGAATACAAACAATCTGTAGCTTCTCCTAATCCTAATCCTAAAACCTAATTATGTGATGATAATTTATGATAAGTAAATCTTTTAATAAAAGAAAATCTCCATATCAGTGATTTAAAAAAACTCTTTCAAATATTTAAAGACGTAGTAATAACTTATAATTATAAGTAGCTAATGGTACGCGTCGATATAATAACGAATAAACAAACAATCATTCATTTGAGCCCATGGACGTATACTTACTCTCCCTGGATATGAAACGACATGGACTGCTCAATGTTTTAGTTATTTATTTTAATTTTTTTCTTTTCTCGCAGGTGTAACAAAAATATTGTGTCCATTATGGGCGGGAAGACCACGTGTCACACTCGTGTGACCTATCCGTAACACTCGCCTATGGCTCGTGTCGCGAAATAACATTTGCTCCTATTTAGACAATCTACTAAAATCTTTCATACTAATTCCACGGATCAAAATAACCAAATCTGTGAAAGGTTTCCATTGTTGGTATGAAAATTAATTTTCTAAAAGCAAAGCAATTTTCGAATTACATACTGAATAAATAATAAGATTTAATATTTTCATAGTCTGTCTGTATCAATATGAAAGTTTGAAATTTCGCAAGTAACGATTGGTAAAAGCCTTGAATTAAAGAACAAACTTTACATTTTATAACAAGAATCAGAACTTTGACATCGCCTACAAATTAAAACAGAAGAAGCGAAGCGACGCCATGCTTAGTAAAGTACGTACTCAAATAGTAATATAATTTAGTAAATGAGGTTTATAACTAGCTACTTGAATTAGCAAGTAGTTCAATTACATGCAGTGACTATTACGAAAATAGCTCGTATGTAACACTGAGTGGATAATTTAATGAATAATTGAATTTCGTGGGAAACAACCTGCAGCCCCGGGGTCGGGCGGTCGATGTCTCTGCCTGCCATTCCACCAGCAGCCGCAGCACGGCATTACCGTCCTTCACTTCATCCACTATCTCAACTACAGTCTGCATTTTAAACTACACCCCATTTTATAATACACGACTGTCTATGAAACCATGAAGAGTTAAGAAAAGCTGTACAAAATTTTCACACAAAGTTCTTCGATAAAGAAAATTGATTCTGATCAATTCTGCGCATTGAAACTTTGCTTAACGAGCGAACGTTTTGATACATTAGACTGATAAGTAGTCACGATTAGATTTATAGAAGTAACCGCCATGACTTGTAGTTATATGGGATCGCTTCACTTTCCGTTCAGGAAACTAAAGTCGTAATAATGGAGAGGGCTCATGCAAGGCGCCCGCCGCCGACGGCGCTCAGCGCTCTACTGCTCTGAAAGATGAGGGTTTTCCATTTTCACTGTCCTCTACTTCAACAACATTTCCACTTATTTCTCAAATCGGAAACTCAGTCTATCCTTATCATTATCATACGTTAGACAGAAATGCATAATATAAAAAGGAATTTGTGATTGTACGTCGCGTCGTGGTGCAGGCATCGAACCGCTACGCTTCCCGTGTTTTTCTTGTTTATGGGACAAACACACTTAACCGTAATTTTATGTGAATTATTACGGTTTATTTAATACTTTGAAAATATGTACGATACTTCAACATCGTACTCACTCGTAGGGTAGGTATAGGTACATAATAATCACGAAACTCAAGATTGTTTGTAATGCGTAAGGTTTTACGTCTATTTTTTTTGGTTCTAGTTTGTTGTTTACTAGTTTTACATTGTAAAATATTAAACTTCGCCTATTTGATTGTATTGTTTTAATGTTCAAAGCAATATTCTGGATAGCGATAAATTTCAATGCTCATGAACTCATGAAAGACTACATCATATAGGTAGGTGCCTACATATACATACCTAATATTAATTTATCAAAACCAACCACTGACCTCGCTACTAATTACCACTGACAATGTTACTAGCATGAAGAGGATAATAGAACAAATAATGTTACCACAAATGAAATAGACCCTGATCCGTATTAATGACTTAAACAAAGGGGATCCAATCATTCACACGTCTATACTACTATATCCGGGAAATGTACCAGTCAAGGATAACGGCACCAATGACTGTAAGGTGTAAAAGGACTGTAAGCTTTATCGAAATAAATGTTTCGCTTCGTTACTCTACAATCTTCGTGGGTAGATTCATGGTACAACACTCTCACCCTACGGACATTTTTTTTTATAAATTCGGCAGATATGAAGCCGGTCCGCGTCGATATTTCCTGTGCTGCAGCCGGCAACGGAAACCCATCTTATCAACCCAACCTTATCCTTGCGAACCCAGTAACATTAGAGACACGCGTGGTGACTTTGCATGCGCTGTGCTGCAGCCGGTTTCAGACACAATTTCGATCTATTTCTGCATCAAAATTACTCCGCGAAGTTTTGCAGTAAAGTCAATGGGTGCCTGTACTGCAGCCGCCTTTGGAATTAAGCAGCCGGTCTACCTAAGAAACCTAAAACCTAAAACCTGCCCTTCCTTGCTTACAACCGCAAAATAAGTAACTAAAATTAGGGGTATAATACCTAGGTAACTAATAAGGAAATAAAATATTAGAGAAAATAATAATTTTAGTGCTGTATAGACAAGCTAATCGAGATTTGATGACAATGTGGCGAGTTGTAGTAGGTATGCAATATAATATTCGATGCTTGTAGTGTAGTTATATATACGTAGTAATCACATGATACATAGGTAAAAAACTCTAGTATAGGTACACCTTTTTTCTCTTCAAATATTGATTGATTTATATCTCTATTTATTTAAATCAGGAGTGTTAAGCATGAAAAACCGTCCACTTTTATTCAATAGTAATAAATAACGTCGAAAAGTTATCAGATATATTTTTGCGCGAAATAAATTTCCTGGTATGGGGCTGCAATACACGATTTATGTGGTACCAAACTATAAATTAGATACGTGACCTAACAGTGGGTCGGAAGTGGCCAACGGCAGATACCTATTTGAAATTCATTACATAATATGAATCATCCCCTAGACCTTTACTGATTATGAAATCCTATTTGTGTATCTATAACCTATCCTATTTTATAGAGCTCAAATAGGCTTCTGATAGGTATACGGGCGAGTGGATAGACTAGCTTTTTAATTTTTAACTGCTGTTAATGTTAGTTGAAATAGCCCCGCTATAACTTGCTTGCTATGGCTTTCAACTTTTACTAAAAGTAAGATTCGACCACAGCGCTGATTAAAATAATAGATCGATTCGCCCACAGATTAAATAAATTTCATGCACACCAAGAAAAGTACTTATTAATACTACCGGACACAGTTTACCACGATTGACGAATCCACTATCTTGTAAATAATGTATAAAACGTATCTGAGAAACGATAAGGGAAAATTCCAAGAAAATACGTGGCGATTCGGGAAAAACAAAATAGGGGTCTTAAAAATATCTATAAGAACCCACGCAAGTCAATAGTACAAATCCGAAGCAACTACACGGCTACGGAATACGAAATTACAATTTGGTTCAGTTTTGACCGAAAATATAATTTAGCTAGCGCGCGTGATCTGAATGTTTATATTATAACATTATACTATCTCCATCCTTGACTTATCTGCACTTTTTCGGGACGTTAGGGACATGCCCTATAATATTTTAAAGCAAAATAGGCAGAACGAAAATACTTAACCTACCAATTACTCTGAAATGGTTTAATTATTTAATGAACTAACGATTTGAATGAATTGTTGAAGGTTGCCTGGAAGAGACCGCTCTTAGTGATAAGGCCGCCTAAATCACTATTTCCTTTTCTGTCTCTTGTTTGTTGTTTTCTATTTGTGCAATAAAGTGTATTTTACTTTTACTTGTTTTACTTTTACCCTTCATTACAGGAGGGTAATGAATTACTTTTCACCCAGAGTTAATATCGCGTTGTCGCGGGAAACTAGTAACAATAGACTGTAGAAAAACTGATATTTAAAAGTGGTGTAGGTGTAACTAGTTATGTACATTATGGGATAATGAATTATTAGATAGTTTTCTTTCATGGAAATGGAAAAATTGTTCACAAAATATCTATACGCAAGTTAACGACTTTGTGTAGGTTGCGATAATACAGTTACGTTGCAATTACATATTTACAAAAGTGGTATGACTCAGTACAGATTCAACCTGCGGTAGTATGGTACCATTTATTTCTGCCGCTGAGCAGCAATGCTTGTTTGCAGTTTGAAGGTTGAGAAAGCCAGCATATTTCCGGAATATGACATACTCCATCTAAGTTAGCACTGCAGGTGGCCCGTTTGCTCATCTGCTCGCCCTATCTATACAATAGAAGAAACACTAACCTGTAGCTGAACCGGTGTTCTCTGTAGGCTGACCATCATGTTGAAGTAGATTGCTTGTCGGCGATGACAATTGCTGAGAGCTCGCTAGGGGTTTGGTTTGGGGGCTCGGGTTATTCATGAAAGGGCTAGGAGAGGCTGGCAGGGACAAAGGGGATGACAACCGTAGCGGTGACGTTGGGGTGCACAGGTTAGAAGGCAGAGATAACTTAGACTCCGATGAAAGGAGGGGTTTAGTAAAATCGGATTTTTCTGAAGTGGGTTCAAGGACAGTGGGTAAGGTAATTGTTAGTGTGCCGTTTTTAGTAGTCAACGTCTGCTCTTCCTCTGGTGAGTCGGCCATGGTACCCTGAAAAGATGGAAAATGCATTTTGGATTTTATGGAAAAGTACCCATTCACAATTCCATACCTATGTTACTTGCACACATAGATGTCGGACTCTTAGAGCCCACTTGACTTTCAAAATCTTTGGTTATACGACATCATAATTAGTATAAGTATAGGTAGGTCAAGCTATAACTAGCGCCCTACTACGCCTTTATAAATAAATACCTATCTCAACATTCCCAGAATAAAAGAGGCTAATGTTTTGGTTTTAGATACTTCCAAGTGTACCTAAGCTTTTAATCTGTTGTTTACATTCTTGTTCTCAGCTATCCCTACCCAAGTTTTGCGTAGTAGGCTTTGCTTTTGGACAGGTTAGGAGCAAGTTGGAGCGAACACCAGGGACAGAATATAACCTTGGTTCAAACTTCAACTAAACGGGATGTATTTTTATATTTCTGTGAATCAAATTAATTAAGGTAGATAAGATAATGATTCTGTTTAAGTATATTATCTACGAACGACTTTACACGCAATAAATAGGCAGCAGGTGTTAGAATGAAAGTCATATTTCCAAGATATAAACAATAGGCAACGGTTTTATCGAAACGTAGCCAAAAATAGGGAAAAAGAGGCGGATTTAATACGGTACATACCAGTTTACATAAAATTGTTAAGAAAACTCTTTCAAAAAATCAATTATCTTTCAAACAAAATGTCATGTGACAACTTTATTTGACGACTACTTGTCTAATTTTTGTATTTTTTTTATGTACTCGTATATTTATTATTAATTTTTATATACATTTAATTTTACACTAAATTATTAACCTCTACCAGACGAGACCGGCGGCAGTGTTATCTCGAGACGATGCTATCACTGTAAGTAGGTATGATAGTAGGTAGGTAGGTATGGTTGTAATCTTACCGCACAAATAAACTATTCTTATTCTTATTCTTACGATTATAACTCACATTTTCAAATTCATTATGATATGATAACATTCTTTAAGCAATCACATAAGGTTTTTCCAGCTTGAAGTGAAATTCAATGCTTTAATTTTACGATTGTATCGTCTTGTCCTATATTATGGCACTGGATTTTGATGTGTCGCTTTTTTTACCGAGACGTAGTACCTAAGTGTATGTATCCGTTGGTTGAGTACATAGTGGTCAATTGGCCATAGAAAAAGCAAATCACGTTCGAAACCTTCCATGCAAGCGTGCGGCTGTAACAAACACAACCTTTATGGGAGCTGGTAAATAAGTGATCCCATTTATTAGAGTGGGTGCATTAGACATATGGGTGGGAGGGAAATAAACTTTTGCTATAGGTACATTTAGTCACGATGTCTGCAACCTTCAAAGTTCAAGTGAATAAAAAACATCGCCAAGCGCGTGGATCCCTACATACTCTAGTACCTATAGTAACCTTACCAAACATGTTTGGAGCGAGTTGAGACCAACCAACAAGCGAGACAGGCGATAATGACGTAATACAGCGGAGTCGAGCATGATGTTTCGCTCATTCATTGAGGTTAAACAGTCTGCGACTCGCAACGCGACGTGTTATCGTCGCAAGTTTCACAAAATAAACCGTCAAGTAAAGTCACTTTGTTTTTGTAGATACTAGTTCCACAAAAACATCATATCGACCGCATCCGTGTGCTCGTGAACTTGTGTAAAAATAGACAAGTGAATGAATTATAGGTAAACATGAGTACCATAGAAACAGAGGATAACCGAATTGGAATCAAACTCAGAGTGTTGCATGTTATTCGATTAGCACTTGGGACTGTGGCGAGATTCTTCTTCAGTTTATACTATGGCAAAGAAGGTGAGAGGATACCAGCGATTACTGACGATATCTTGAAGCAGCCAGCCATAGAGGTCGCGAGGAAAATTAGAAGTAAACAGGTTCGTGTTTCCACGTTTATTATTATTACTTACGCTATGTATACGAAGTACGTATGTTTTCGACTTGTCGTTATAAGCTGAAATAACACTGCAGCAGAGCTAATTTATACCTACTACATGACGAATATTTCATCCGTGAACTGTAGTTTTCTATTTTGTAGGTACTTGCCTACCTAAACATTACTCATAAGACTGACAGGCAATTACCAAAGTAGGCTATAGGTTAACTTAGTACTTTGATATTGAACGTACGTGCAAACCTACCTGAAATTTGAATATCAGCGTAAGATAGTTATAATAAGATATTATATTGGTATTGTCAAGATTAACTTTGATCTCAAGTAACCAGACAGAGGGAAAAGCTAGTTTAAATAGCGCTGCATATTTGGTACCCGAGTATGTCAGCATTTGCTGACTTTCCCCCCTTTTGCCAAATATACATTACATATAATGCTTTGGTATAGTGTTTTGTACTATAATTTTAAATTTATATGATTTGGCAATAAATGTATTTCTATTTCTAAATAATAAATACGTAGGTACCCAAGTGCGGTTGTCGTTAGGTATTATTCTTTGACCACAATGCGAACGTAATTTTTTGCAGCTATTAATATCTATAATAATGAACAATTAATTAACAATTGCCGTTGTCATGTCGATAAGCTTCTAAATAACATAGGTAATGAAAACATAGAAGTAAAATGAAATGAATCACCTTTAAGTACCACGTAATTGTGTTGCTTCGTCGTCAAAGACTTATAGGTATATTTCGTCGTTCGTTACGTTACAAGTAGGGATGTTACGGAGCTTCGACTCCGACTCCGAAAGGTCGGAACTTCCGATTGATTTTACACCTCCGACTCCGGCTCCGATAATTTTGAATTCGGAGGTTATACCGAAGATTTGTGAGCAAACATATTCAAATATCAATATTTATTTAAATAGTCTAGGACTACATAAAGGAACATGTATTATTGCCACAAACGTCATCATAAAAAATTTTGGCCAGTTCAGCTATAAAAATTAAAAAACGGTTTAAAACATCTCTCTTCCACCTCCGCCTCCGGTTCCAACTCCGATAAATAAATTTAAAACCTTCGGTTTCGACTCCGGTTCCGGTAAAACCACCTCCGTAAAATCCCTAGTTACAAGCACAACAAAGGAAACGCTGTTACCCATTGGTTTTGTTTGGGTTAAAGCACGGAACATATCCTGCTCTAGGTTAAAGTACGTAGGTATATTATTATTTATTCTGTTGTTAAAGCCAGGATAAAAGGATAATTTTGTTTGGCTAGTTCGCGGTTAGATCGACTCATATTCGTAACATCATAAAACCACATAGTGTAAGGAGACTCTTGTTAAAAGCAGTCTGTGTGTTGGCAGTTTGGCACACTATAGAGCTTGAGAGCTTTCGTCAAACACATAAAATATTGATTCCAATGCAAACTAAACATTATTTCTAGGACACTTAATATAACATGTTAATTAACCGAAACTCCTAACTCCAATGTCATTTTGTTGGTGTTTCTTTATTGCCTACGTTGGCCAGTTAAAGTAAAAATAATAAAAAAGGAGAACTGGTTATACAATTAATAGGGTCACAAAGGGGTCTAAATTGATACTGTAAGCCTTTATGAACGAATAAATGAATTGATGACTACTTCCCACGAAAGCGTACGCCTAGAGACTGGTCATACCTACCTTTCCAACTTTTGAAATGTGCAGAATTATATACCCTGTATGATAGCAAACAGCACGTAGCCAGAAAAAAATCGCCTAAAGAATACGACATAGGTCCTATTATGTGTCCATTACTTATGTGTCGCAGGGAAATTAGCCTATCAGGGATATTTAGAGATTTAGCCAAATCCCGGTTTTAGGCTATTTCCCTGCGACATACTCGTATGTTTTACCAACGTGCCTAGTTGTCTACATCGAGTTATCACTATGGGCAAATGTTTATCGACCTGTGTTTATGGTGATTCGTAATGGTTATTTATAGTTTAGGTATTATACTTAGTTTGTAATGTTTACAAGCAGGCATAAGGCAACCACGTTACTCATTTCGGCGGCGAAACTCTAAGGAGGAGGTTGTTATGGACGCGTGCATTCTGAAATTACGTTGAGGTACAAGAAAAACTACTACTAGGTACTATTGTACGCTCCGAGTGTCCCTCGTACGCGGGCGGGACTTATCCGAAAAAAAAGTACGCCAAGCGCCGGGTGCGTTATGTACCTATACACTAAAAGAAAAGCTTGTTTACTTCAAATAAGATCTTGTTTCAATACGAGCATATAAAGTCGGTTTGTTAACTTCATCCAAGAAATTGTTCACTTTAACCAAGATCTTAGTAGTATCTATCAAGTAATTTGTGTTCAAATGAAAAAAAAAATTACTTTATATGCTCTAAATCAAACAAGTTTTCTTTCAGTGTACCCCTATTCCTATGTCATAGAGTTGTATATGTCACGCAAAGAGAGTTGAGGCCGCCAACACACACATAGATTTGGAATTTATTCCCGCTCGCGGCGGCAACGTCATTTCGCAGCGTCAACTGTATACGTAAGATGTACCTGACCGAGTACCGTGTGGCCTCAACTCTCGCTGCGCGACCTATACTGTCTATTTTCAGTCCGTCATCTGCGCTGAGCCTAATTCCTAGGCTACACAGTGCGAGCTGGTCTGGTCAGTTACTGCAGTGCAGCTACTCGTATAGTGTGACCGCATGATAGTCGTATCAGTAACTCGTTACTGTCATAGGGTAAGAGCTCCAGTGAATGAACGACCCCCAGTGAATGAACAAAATTGTCGTTATTTGCTTAAACTAAGAATTCAGCGGTGTTCTACCAAACGATTATATTTTTTTTTGCTTGGCAACCCCTTTACCTAATTTTTGGCAACATCCATGAGGTCTCCAGAGCGTCAGTCACAAAATGGCGAACGTGTAAAGTGAACCAGTCTCGCGCGAACTTTGACTTGTATGGCGGAATAATAAGGATTCAGGTTAGTACTGCCACATTTAACTTGATTTATTAGATTATCCTAAGGTTTCTGCCTTTTGTACTCGTATCTTTCAGTAGTTTAAAGGATTGATAGTGTTATTTACATGCGATCCAACGTGATTTTGTTTCATTTTAACCAAAAATCTGGATGTTCCATTATTGGATTCGCAAAAATGCAAATATCTAGTAAATGAACCCCCCGTTCATTCCAAGGGGACAGGCGTAAAATAATTTTTTGTAATATTTTGTTTTGCCAATCTTGAAATAAATTTTTGTTTTCTACAATGTACTTACTAATACATAGACGAGATTATGTCCAGTATTGGAACAACTTTTTAAACATGAGTATTCATTATTGGTTCGTTAATTCCAGTGAATAAACTTTCTTTACTGAGCCTAGTTCATTTACTGGATTTTAGGATCTAGTGTTTAAACAATGTACAAAACATAAGTTTATGTACACGCGTAGAAAAGATATTATGGCTGATACAGGTACAGAGACTGAAAGAGAACATAAAGATGACCTGCAAAGTACTATGAAAATAGTTGAATCAGACATTGGACGGGAGAAACGGAAAGAATTCATCGAATTCTATCAAAGAAAAATAGTACATGATCATCCTTACTTTTCCTTGTGGATGAAATGCAAACAAGGCATCGAAAACGCAAATCCACCCATCACAAACGAAATTTCAAATGCCGAAACTCCGCTAGACTTGTCAAATACATCGTCTAATGGAGTTGCAGAAACAGAAACTTCAGGTGCCGATCAGAACCATTTTCCATCTACCCAAAAGAAAAAGACAGACAAAAGTACCCAAAATGATAACTCTGAAAGTCAGGCCACTTCTTTGGTAGTAGTTTCAGAAATCAATGCTGTTCAAGATGAAGAAACAGTCAGGCAGAAGAAAAATACAATTAACCGAAGTAATTTAGATGAATTACCGTGTTCCATAGATATTTCAATGGAGTCTGGTAGTTTGGTACTTGAAGACATTGATGATATATTTGACAGCGTAACAAGACGAAAATTTAACGATATAGGTGAGATTTGTGAATTCATTATTGAACAGGAAATGAATGCCTCTCGAATTCTGCCTGGACTGGATATTCTAGTTCCTTACACATCGATCACTGGTGTTCGTGATATGGAGGCTGTCATCCCAGATTCAATCACAACGAGTACAGCTGCTATCACTGCACATTCTGTACCTACAACTACTACCAACGCATGTTCAACACCCACAGACCCTGCCACTACAGTGCCAAGGGAAGCTTGCTATACCAATAGTGTAATTGCAGCTCCAGTTACTGTAAGCTCTAACAATGTAGCTTCGTCGATAACCGACTCCACAAATGTAGCTCCTGTGACTTCAGCCTTAGTTGTCTCCAATAATAAATTTTCAACTGGTGCATGTGGTTCAAATCCTGCAACTATCTACGATACAGATCTTTCTGCCGTAACTGCTAAAATTTCTGCCACTGCTGCTCCTGCGACTTTGTGCTCTTCTGATACAGCTCCTATGGGATGCTCAAGTAATACAGCTTCGGCAGGTGCAAGTACTGCTATCGCCAGTACGAGTTTGTCAAATATAAAAATTGGAACAATTTTTGACTTATCCTTCAATATCTGGAAAAAAGACAAAGAATATAAAGAAAAAAGAACCGATGCCATATGCATTAACTGGACAAAAATACAAATAATATGTGAGAAAACTGGAAGATGAATAGAAAAAAAAGGAAGAGGAAATAGAAGAACGAAAAAGAAAGAGATTGGAGTCGAAAAAAGTGAAAGATACAAAGAAACGTCATGCACCAGAAAAGGATGAAGGGCCGAAAAAGAAGACAAAAAGTGGTACGAATGAGGAGGAAAAAAATCAACAAAAGAAGAGAGTGACTTCTATAGATGCTATTAAAATGATTGGGAAATACGTTGTCGCACAATTTAAGACCCCAAAACGGATACGACACTTTATCGGAAAAGTGCTCTTAGTAGACTTAGAAGAAAACAAGTACAAAATTGACTTTCTGAGAAAGAAAGCTTCTGTTAATGATAAAATCAATTTTGTAAAACCACAAACTGCAGACATCGCGGAAGTTGCTTTTGAGGATATTGTACGTACATTACCTGAGCCTAACAGTTCTAGGCGTGGATTGATCTCTTTTGAGGATATTGTACGTACATTACCTGAGCCTAACAGTTCTAGACGTGGATTGATCTCTTTTGAGGATATTGTACGTACATTACCTGAGCCTAACAGTTCTAGGCGTGGATTGATCTCTTTTGAGGATATTGTACGTACATTACCTGAGCCTAACAGTTCTAGGCGTGGATTGATCTCTTTTGAGGATATTGTACATACATTACCTGAGCCTAACAGTTCTAGGCGTGGATTGATCTCTTTTGAGGATATTGTACGTACATTACCTGAGCCTAACAGTTCTAGGCGTGGATTGATTTCTTTTGCTGATTTAAGTTTCACGGACGTTGAATAAGGTGGAATAAGTTTGAATAATTGAACTTTCCTCGTGAATTAATACACATTAGATTACGTTATCTGTTAATTATACATTTTATTATGTTTGTTGTTACCTATCTCGGTAAGAAGAAACCTTTATTAGTACCTAAATATTTTTAAGGATTTTGTGAAGTGTGAAGAAACTGATGACTGTGATACCATAAATGTAGATTACATAGGTAGGTAACTAGATTGCTATCTAAGTATTGGTCATTATTAATACGTGTGTAAAACTCTTGGATCTCTCAAAATGTGATTTTAGTGCCATAAGTGTCAGAATAATATTATGTTCCTAAGAAAACTGTGGAGACTGTATGCCATGAAATATTTTCAGTTAGTGTTGGTTTTTTGATAATTTACCTTGTTGATTAATTCAATTATGATGAAAATAATTATGATAATAATAGAAAAGTCGTTAACGACCATTTAATTAAACGAAACTTTACATAAACGTTGTTATCTTTCAATTATTTCTTACAGTTTATTCACTGGGTTACCCGCTGTTCATTCACTAAAAACTACCGTTCATTCCAAGGGGATTTGCCGATTTCTGAGTTTTATTTGCTTTTAAGTCGAACATGGAAATAGAATATTTGAAAGAAAAGAGATTCATTACAAACTTGAATAAATTCTAATGTCATTGAAACCATATGTATCACACTCAGATAGTAATTTCTAATAGAAATTTATTTTCAAAGTCGACAATGTTCCTTAATCGTCTATTCACTGGAGCTCTTACCCTATGCGAGTCGGTCAGTAGCTCGCATCCGAGTTACTACATTTTTTTTTTTTCACTCGCCACTCGCCTTCCGCCACCACGACATAAGGCAGCAGCTCGCACGATTTTGCGAAAGGTCAGTAGCTCGTATGCTCGGGCCCATATATTTTATTGTGACATCATGGAGATGACTGCTGTTTAGGACAGTGAATGTGGTTACTCGGAATATCAGCTACTGTCATTGGTGACCAGTCGAGGCGAGTCGAGCTACTGCCATGCGAGTACACAGTGGCAGTAGCTGTCTACTGTCAGGTCAGTAGCTCGCACTGTGTAACCAGGCCTTAAGTTTTTTAACTGTATATTAATTTCTGAATAATAAATTCGTGTTTAATACTATATTTAACGAAGATGTTACAATTAGAAAATGTCTGAAAACTCACAGGCCCAACCAATCAAATAATTTATTGACTATAACTGGCATCGATTCTGGGTGGCTGCCAAATTTAGCAACGATCGCTAAACGAAACGCGCTCACTCGTAAAAATCTAGTAACTATATACGAGTGAACGTGACAGTTTCATTTTAGGTTTAGCTTTAGATTTGGCGGCCATGGTTGTATCGTGTAGGTAAACACGGCCGTCAGAGTCAGGACGTGTACGTGACCAAAATATTCAGTATTTTGAAGAAGGCTTCAACAATTTGGTATTGAAGCGTTAATGCTCAAAGTCTAGGGTACGACTGCGGCGCAAACTCCGCCGGATGTACGAGACTGCGGCGCAAACTCCGCCGGATCGAATCCACCTTTGGACCATTAAAGATAAAGATACTTAAAGATAAATTATTATTGCCATTGTGATGGACTACTTTCTTACGCATTTTAACCTAGTTGGAGTAGTTGATGAAGAATATTGGTAATGTTTAAAAATTACCAAATTCGATTACCATCTTTTTCTTTTTATCGAGTGGTTTAGTGGCTAACCAATTCCTTGGCTTCAGCCGCCGTAGGTCTCCGACGTTGATGGAGCCGACGACGTTTAATGAGCTCTCCGAAACACAGAGGAGTTCTGATAAATATTCGCCACTAACAATACCCATCCTGGTTCTGATCGCGCCCAAAGTTGCTTAACTTGCACGATCACTTTCTGATTCATGCTTGCACCTAAGCAACAAGCCTAACTTACACAAGCGATGAAATGTTATCTAGAAATAACGTTTATAAGCTAAAAATAAAATTAATCAGTGCCTTGTAATTAATTATACCTAACTAGAAACCAATTGTACTATAGACCGGAACCGACGTCGAAGTCGTCTTTTGTCTGTGACTTTTCCTAAGGCTTGCTTTTTACCATTATTACCTATCATGTCTCTGATCTAGGTTTATCTCTGTATTTCTAGATAACCAGCGTAGAAGTTCTAGAAGCATGTATAAGGCGAATCAAAGATGTGAATTCTGCACTCAATTGCTTCGTAGAGGATCGCTTCAAGCTGGCTATGAAAGAGGCTCAAGAGGCCGACGACCTCATCCGTAGCGGTTCACAGAGCACCGAGATCTTGGAGAGAGAGAAGCCTTTCCTAGGCGTCCCTTTCACCACTAAAGATTGCATTGCAGTGACAGGTAACTACCAAATGCAATTGGGCCATTCTTGGAGCGTTTCAACCGCTGCCATTACCGCCCTCCAATATTGTTGTTTACAACACCTGTCCTGTTGTGTACAATTGTCCTCGTGGACAGTTTTATAATTGTATGTCCTTTTGTACTATAAACAATAACATTACGGAGGGGCGGTAATTACAGCGGTTGAAACGCTCGAGGAATGGCCGAATTAGTCATAGTTGTATCTCATATTACGATTAACCTAGGTACCTATTTAGGTCACGGGATTCGGAACGAATAGGGAATATGCATGTGATTCAATTATAGGTCAAGTATTTTTTTTGTAATTTTTTTTACTACAGAATTGTACCAATATATTTTTAATCGCTTTTTAATTAAGACTTTAAATGAATAAAAATGGGAAACTTGTGAGTGAAACTTATAGAAAAAAAAGCAAAACGCAACGCTATTGGCTTGACCGAAACGTGACGTCAGCGTCCATGTTGGATTGTCAACAAACAAGTAATTTCCTTTGGCTAAACACTCCACAGCACACAAAATGTCAATGCTGTTGTGGACGCTGACGTCACAGAAAACGCGCCAAAAGGAGGCGTTTAAATCGCCCGATTTGATTGCTTTAAATATTTATTTTTATAATAAATAATGATATATTTTTAATAATAAAGATAACAACCCATGTGTTCATAGTTAACCTATTGTAAGTAGTTAAATTTTGGTACTATGTATTATTACCTATATTTATTATCAGTGTTGTAATATTTATTCTACTCCCATTTGAAAATTTGTTCAATACGAAACCATTGCAATCGCTCAACAAAGTAGTTCATTTATTATAATAATATAAGGTCCCTTTTTATTAGTCGCAAATATTTGGAGGGGGGGTATGTGCAGGTCATTTGTACCACTTTATACGAAAAAATAACCCTTTTACTTGTATGAAAATTTTCCATAATAAAGAAAAATAAACCCCATTATTTTGCGCCTTGGTGGTATACACTCATTTTTGTCATTATGAATGAAACGAGTTTCATTTATACTTCTAATTTCAGTATTACAATAGCAATAATTCATTCATTTGTAGAATTTTCAATCAAACAATTATGTCGTTTTTCTCGAAAATGTTACGAGTAAAAAGAATCTTTTTTTGCCCTATCGTTATTTTTATAACCTATAGATGACACCCTAGAAATATTTGCCGCTAATATATTTTTTTGTACTCTATGCGTTCCTATACCATTCATCCGATTGCGATGAAACTTTCGTAAGTTGATGTGCGCACGCCCGGGAAGGTTTCAGAGTCAAAAAACAAGACGAGCGAAGCCGCCGTCGCCGCCACGCCCGGGCGCAGCTAGTATGAAGTATTTTACAGCATGTCAGCAGCACGAATTGGAATCCAAAAAGACCGAGGACATTCGATATTAAACATTGGACATTAGCGTCATCCAATAAATGCCTCTTGAATGAACTTTGGATTAATTGAGTAAAACTGTGTGGACAGTGTATTTAGGTATTTCATGGTCCTAGAAAAAGCCAGAAGGTATCATATGCCACTGCACTGTTCATTTTGTCACTCGTGCTATTTATTGTGAAACTCGGCTGTGCCTTGTTTCTAAAACTAGCCCTCGTTAAAAATGGCTATCATTACTCGTGTTGAATACGATGTACTTTTATGTAGTTAGCAACCAGCGCCCTTGCACTCTGTGAAAGCCAACAATTAAAACGCCAGGCACCAAAGTTCATGGCTGTTTATACGGACAACCAACAGAGATACAAATATCTTATCAGCTATGACTATTAAAGGTAACTAAATGTTTATACACAGGTCTACATCACACGGCTGGCGTGGTCATGCATAAGGATGTCATCGCAAAGAAGGATGCTGATGTCATTCAACGGCTGCGAGAGAAGGGTGCCATTATCATCGGCCTTACAAATGTCCCTGAGCTGTGCATGTGGTACCTACATTACTGTCTAAATCAAAGTACTTGTATCTTAAAACTCGGAAATACTTCATAATAAATAACTACCTATTTCTACCTGGTAGCAATAAAAAACGTAGGTCTTCAGATATACAGGGTGGAAGGGTAAACACCTTTATCCTTGAAACTAGATATTCAATATAATTTATAGAATCTACAATCGATAGGAAATAATACCATTAAAAAAATAAAAAAATATTGAGTGTAGGTAACTTGCGCGTGACCCCCCTAGTGAACTCAGCGCGAGCGAGGGGTGATAATATGACGGGCGGCAGGAGCGCCCGCGCCGCGGCAGCCCGGCGTGGCGCGCGGACGTCCGTTGACCTCGTGACCCCGATGGGACTTACGCGCCATTTATTTTATTTTAATATTTTTTTGGTATTATTTTCTATCGTTTTAGATTCTCTAAATGATATTGAATATCCAGTTTCAAGGATAACAGTGTTTACCCTTCCACCCTGTATTTGGAAAATCCTTTTCTGCAAAAAGGTCTAGCGAACATGCATGTAACGAAGAATGACTACCTAGACGAAGCGAGAAGCGCGCGCCTATAGTGTGCCAAGACAGATTCATGACACTCCATTTACTCTGCCTAACACGTAAGGGACATAGAGTGAAGATATGTGGATGTGTACGTTACGTAATCACTAAATACGTTAGCTAAGTTGTTGACACGAATTAAAAGACTTTAAAACAATGGAAATGTTGTAAGTAAACAAACACAACTTTGAGTGAAATTATGATATTCTTGGCAATTTTTGTACCAGGTGGGAGACACACAACCATATTCATGGTAGGACCAACAACCCATATAACACTACAAGAATCGTTGGCGGGTCCTCAGGAGGGGAGGGTTGCTTGCAAGCGGCTGCTGGAAGCATTTTTGGAATCGGTAAGTTGCCCAAAAAACGGAATAGTCGAATAGAGAAACAGTCTGTTCATAAAATATATAGGTGTGTCATTGCTATGCTTTTGATTCTTAATTTATTAATAGTATCAATTTTGTTTCAGGTTCGGATATAGGAGGTTCTATTCGAATGCCAGCTTTCTTCAATGGAATATTTGGTCACAAACCATCACGGAATGTCGTCTCAAATGACGGACAATTCCCGATGCCTAAGACCGATTTGCATAACTCGTTTTTAGGTAGGTCTTTATAATCTAGGACTAAGAAGAATATTCAAAATGCAATATTTTTACGATGTTGTTATCGAAAAGATTCCGCAAGAAGTTTAATTATACAACAGCGGAATAAATATTATAAGACCTTATCACTGATCTGTAGTGTCCGACCGAAGCTTCGGCTTCGGCTTTGGCCACCTTCGGCCAAACCTTCGGCTTCGGCCAAAATGGGCCGAAGTTTTGGCCGAAGCCGAAGGTTCCTAACAAACGACGAATTCGAACGAACTTTTACGAATGAGCGGAGAACATTATTTCGAAATGTTATTATTTTTCCCAAATCGCAAGGTAATTTTGATTACCACCAGATCAACTTCTAGAGAAGATTAAAATTACCTTTCTATACTATATTATAAGTTTTAAAATCAAATCATTTAAATTAGCTTGTATGAAATCTTAAACAAAATTCTTAGAGCTTTTAAACCTTCGGCTTCGGCCGAAGGTTGTGCCAATAGCCGAATAATCGGCTTCGGCTTCGGCCAGAAATCGACCTTAGGTCGGACACTGCTGTTCTGTAATCAATGGAATTGATACATCTAATACAGCCTTAACACTTGTGGTGGTTGTTGGTTGTTGGGCTCCTTTATCCGCATTTAGACATAAGCAGTCCTTTATGCGTGTAAGTATGTTAGGTTAGCTAGATTTCCAGCCAACCCTGCTCCGGCCAGAAGCTCAGAAGTCTCTAAGGCTTCACGGAGCGTCCTTGGTTCGCCAAGGAGTTGTGCCTGTTGATCTGCAACTGCTGAGCAGTGTAATACTGCATGAGCGGCTGTTGCCTTAGCCTCCATGCAACTACAGCATCTAGAGGACTGTCGGTTATCTCCAGCTTATGTAAATAGTAGTTAAGTGGGTAATTCCTATACTATGCTTAAGTACAATATAGTACTTTAACACCATAATTTGTTTCCAGGTATCGGCCCCATGACCAGACATGCGGTGGATTTGAAACCTCTTCTAAAGATAATTTCTGGCGCCAATAGTGCTAAACTCAATTTAGACGAGCCTGTTGATATAGGAAAATTAAACGTTTTCTACCAGTTCAGCAACAATGCTCCACTAACTGATCCGGTTGATCCGGATATTATAGGCGCAATGAAAAAAGTCGTGGAATTCCTAAGCGTAAAGTACAAAGTCAACGTCGAAGAGAAACGCATTGCACGACTCCGTAAATCAATAGCTATATGGTTCGCAACAATGAAAGATAAACAGTTATTTGGAGAATTAATAATGAAAAACAGTAGTGTATTAAACATTATTATAGAAATCTTTAAGAATTTCATAGGTTTATCTGGAAATACTTTAATTGGGCTCTTTACTGCTCTATTTGATTATGGTGGAGTGGAGATCGGCAGCGAGAAGTACAAACATTACCTCAAATCTCTCGAGGACTTAGAGAACTATTTCAAAGCTATGTTAGGCGACAGTGGTGTGTTTCTATATCCAACACATCCGACACCAGCCCCGTACCACAACGAACCATTAGCAAAGCCCATGAACTTCTCCTATACCTGCATCATAAACTGTCTTGGTTTTCCATCAACAACTGTACCCCTAGGATTGGGCAGGGAAGGCCTTCCGATTGGAATCCAAGTCATAGCAAATCATAACAACGATAGACTATGTCTTGCTGTAGCTGAGGAACTAGACAAAGCTTTTGGAGGTTGGATAGAACCTCAAAAATCGTAGTACAATACATACAGGGTGATATGATAATCTATATAGATATAAAAGGTAAAGGTGATAAGTAATCAGTTTGAAATAATTTTAAAGCTAATCTTTTGTATGAAATTGTGCATATGAATGCCACAGAGACAATGACATTGATAATTTTATACAATATTATAAAATGTTCACTAAAATCACAAATGTTAGTCACGAATGATGATGATGAGTTACAAATACACTATATTATATTTTTACATGTATTATGATTATTTAATGAGATTAAAATAAAATGTTGGTAATTAAAAATTCTCCTTTATTTCACAATAATAGTTTTTTAATAAACAATTGTTATTGAAATTTTGATTATTGCATGACAGTAAAAACAACATACACATATACAAATAAATAAAATAGTTATCAATACCAGCTATGGAGAACTAGAGAGATTATGTATGATAGCCAGTATTTCTCTTCTCTTTGCAGTGGGGTTGATTTTGACTAGCATGTCACACGAACCCACTTGTCCTTGGCTAACAACACACTCTGCCAATCTCTCAGTATTACAGATCACATGGATACCACAATCATAGCCATTACTTTGTTGCAAGCATTCCTTATTCACAAAATTAATTGAATCTGTAACAGAAAGATTGATTTAATTTAACAAGTCAAAGTTCCAACTTGTTATAACAATTTCAAATGTACTATAATAAAATAATAGATCTTACCCCCTCTTCCCAAGTATGAAATCAAATGACTTGCAAATTCCCATGCCACACTGTGATTACTCCCAGATGATGAGTCAAGATGAAAGAAACAACTTTCAGGTTTTGAATAGACAAGGAGACTCCAGTGTGAGCCACCAGCTCTGTCAGGTGAATCATTGTCATTCAGAGCAAAGAACACAAAGTTCTTTGTTTTGATACCAAGTGGTTCTAAAAAAGTTTTTATTTCTTCTGTTTCAACCATCTTTATACATTGTGTCACTTCTGGTGTAACAAACAGTATATCCTCAGTGTAGCTGAACTTGACTCGTTCTAGGTACTCAAAGTAAAACGATATGACGGTATCATTCAGCCAGTATGGTCCATCTAAGAGTTCAACATCTGAGCGATGCAGCAGGACCTCGTGGAAACTCAACACAACTGATGCTTTAGCCATCACATAAAACACTTCTTAGTTAAATTGGCTCTCAAACAATTGATCCGATATTATCTGATAATCAGAAACAAAATAAAACTTACAATGAAATTAGGAATAACTTTTGAGTAAGTAAATACTAAAGCCGCGTCGCAACTTAATGGTAGTCGTCATAGTGTTTTGGAAATAAAATCTAGGTTTATAAATATACTCACCAGTTTTCGTAAGAACACAGTTGTACAGTATATTCTAATTTATGAAATCAATTTCACTCTTGAAGGCTTCCATGCTTTCACGAAAAATATCAGGTTTTGACTTACTATTTTTCAGTAAAGTATGTACCTACATGAATTTATTTAAAAAACAAATGAATAACATAGAATTTTGAGTTTTTGGGTGAAAATTATCAAGACAAAATAATATTGAGCATAAAATTAGTAGGTATGTAAACCGCGATGACAGATTTCGATTCGATCGTTGCCAAGTGTTCGTTCGTTGCATCTGTCAATCGCAGTTGTCAATCATCCATTCTTTAGTTTTTTTTACGGCTCTAAATCTTCTTCTAGCTCTTTTGAGCAATCATCTTATTAGCAGTCACAGACATTCCGATTTGGCTGGATCCTGCAAACCAGAGATCGGACCCACGTCACCCATGGGTTCGAGTCCTCGGACCAGGAATTCGGATCCGTGTCTTTTTTTAAATATATTTTATGGCCTGAAATCAAGTTCTTTAGGCCAAGGATCCGTGGAATCAAGATCCAAGGACTCAATGGATTTGGCTCCGAAAAAATTCCGCAAGTACCCATCTCTTGCTGTAGGATTCAGCCAAATCGGAAACATCTGTGCACGGTATTTGGTTTCTTATTTATAGGTACACCCGGCAAGGATCAAATGGCATTTGCTGGGGGCGCCAATTTGTAGGTAACATAGCGAATTGTCATGAAGTGACGTTATTCCACAGATTAGAGTAAATGTCTAACGTTATTCTAGATAGCGGCGTTAGTTTCGATTTTTGCCACGTGCCAAAAGATCTTTGTCGGATTGTAGGTAATTAAAATTTCTTTGATTTGGCCTTTTGACAAAGATTTTTTTTCTCTCTGTAGACTAGAGATACACGTTTTGTGTTTTACATTGAATCACGCATAATCAACCAAGGATTAAATCGATTTTTTTTATCGGAATGTAAGAATTGTAGTCTAGCTAGACATAAGCAGTTGTCACGTAATCATTACAACATGAGTGCAAGTTTGGAAAACGAGACGCATGTTTCAAATCAGCACGAGTGATAAAATCATTATTTCTTGCAGTGCAACACACGTAGTGATTAATTTGATTACACCCCTTCCTTCTGGTGCCATACAACTTTTTCTACGCCCATGAAATACCTAGGTATATAAAATGTCCTGTCCGTGCACTGATTTACACAAGTTCATTCTAGAAGTATTTACTAGATGGCGCTAATGTCCACCCATTGTTCGTCTAACCTACATCATACGCAGGGGATAGATCCTGGGTTTGGGAGTATTAATAACTTCTCTAAGGTTTGCTGGCGTTTGTTTCGGTTTCTTTATTGTTCTTTATCTAAGTGCTCAGGGTTAGCAGCGCATCGAAAAATCCTCTAATAATAATACAGTGAGGTGATATGTTTATGGGTGACGGTGATCGATCACTTACCATCCTGTTTGCTTATCTGCTCTCCTTATTTAAAAAAAAAACATTTTGACTCTATTTAACCACGACGCTATAAAATTTTGGCATTATGACCACAGGCACATTTAGCCTGACTACACGCGTCTGGTTCGGTTCGCTTCAACAAATCACATGCGCTTCGCCCTCCCCCCATTTGAAATCAGCGCTTCGTGATTGGATGAAGCGAACTGAACCGGACCCGTCAGTACAGCATCATGCCTATTATTATAAAATGTTGATCCTTGTTAATATTTCATTTTAACACTACCATGATACTTTATGGGCGAATTCGGATATTTCCAGCGCCCTCTCCTCTAGAACAATGATGTGAGCACTGACAGCGAGCCACTAGTTATATTTTCATACATTTGACATTTTGAAATTGCTCACAGCGCATGTGCCAACTGGCAGAAGCGATTTTCATCTAAAATCTAGCGAGCAATCTTCAGGGTGAATTTCAAAATCCTTGGCTTCGCCGAAGGAATCATAGTACACGTTTCGCAAGCAAATAAAATCTCTTTCGTTTCTGCAGTGCTGATGGGTTTTGAAAAGAAGAATGAATCCAATTTTTTTTATTAATCATAAATAATGTTACAATCATAAATTACCTAATTAATCATTAATGGTAACTTAGTTGCAATAATTTTAAGTATGCCTATCTAAACATAATTTATGAAATAATTTTACAAATGAAAAACTAGTGCTGGTGTCTATTAATAATTTAATAACATTAAAATAACACAACATTGTTATGCTAGGCGAAAATGTATGTCCATGCGCTTGTACTCACAATACGAGTATCAATCTAGTTACTTGAGAAATGTAAATTTTCCTAAACGTTTAACATTACCGATACTGATTGGGCTAAAAATAAGAAGATTATCCCAGAAATATAATGGGAAATACTGCTTATTTCAAATGTCTTTTCCTAAGGTCTGTGGGGTTTACTTGGTAGCATCTTTTAAGAAGGCTATGAGGTCCGCGCGATCGCTGGATTTCTTTAAGCCCGCGAACACCATTTTGGTGCCAGGGATGTACTTTTTGGGGTTCTCCAGGTATTCGAAAAGGGTGTCCTCATTCCAGTTGATACCTGGAAACAAAATTATTATTGTTGTCATAAGTACATTCATTATGTCATACTACAAACTTCTACAATGATATTTTCCCCCCAATCTTTCCTCCTTGTTAATCTGCACAATATTTTTATTTTAACCCACTTTAGATTCATTAATGGTATGAATATAGGTAAGTATGTTATCTAAGTGTCATCATCAATGATGGATAATAGCATGAGTACTTTGTTATCTTAGTTTATCATGGTACGAAAGGACATAGATATAGCCTTGATTATCTATCATAAATCCGTAAGTAACACAAGTACTAGGAATTGCGTAACTATGTAGTTATCTTCAAATGATTAAAAGTCTAATTATCAGGTTGGATAGTATTTAATGCCACCAATTCTGACATGACCACAAAGTCTAAACCAAATGAAATTGCCACACTCACTATTATATATGTTTAACAGTGAGGGCGACATTTTAGTGACACTCCAGAATCGGTGCCATTGTTTACAAAGATTACGTTTGAAGAAGAATTTCCCTAAAGTTGTCATTGTCATTAGGTATGTGGTTGCTACTGCTAAAACTATACTGCACATACCACATTATATCAGACGGAAATGTTCATATTTAATTGAAAATAATGTTCTTTCTTTTAGTTGCTTACCTTTGGATTTGTTGGCGTCTGAGTAAGAGAATCCAGCCGCCTGTCCTGTGCTGCGGCCCCATATACCGTGGAGGTTGGGCCCCACTTTGTGTTTGCCGCCAGCTTCAACCTAGAAAATATTTATGTATTGTTTAATTACAATTGTTGAACAGTGTTGAATTTTATGCCTTTAGGTACTTCTACAGAAAGAAATCGGAACTAACGCCCTATAGAAAATTGAAGAAAGCACTGAAAGAGGGCCAAGGTTCTCGAGTTCAAGATCAAGATTTTAATATTGCCAGTACTAACAGTAACAAGATATCATAGCGTTGACAAGGTTTTTTTCATCTTCATAGTAAATTGTGTTGTGTATCCAACAAAGGTATTTGTAAAAAAATATTTATCCACATCATTCAAACAAAATATTATTTTCACTTCATTGTACTACAATAATAGGTACTACATAGTAAAAGTACCTAATTAAAATATAGTACAATAGTTGAACTTATTTCTATTATGAGCTATCACTAGACGACAAATAAATTAGATTAATAATCATATTAAGTAATGTAGAGTAAATTCAGTAACTTTTGAATTTATATTAAAATCATTTTATATATTTCACGAAGAAGATAAACTTTATATTTGTGAATTAACTCACATTTACTAATGCGAGATGAAATTGTAGATAATAAGTTAGCTTAATACTAATGTGGGTGGATCAAACAGACATGGTGCAACAATTAGTATAATTACGATATGAACGAAACAAAGATAGCATTTACATGACAGGAGCCCACTGCCAGACAGAATTTTGTCTGCAATATGCTCCAATGATAGACATTATGATAATAAGATGAGAGTGGAACAAAAAGTGGGAACAAAGGAGCAACAAGGGAGCAATAAGTCCGCCGATAAACTGCTAAGCAGTTTGGCGGTATACATTTATATATTACTGTATTTACTGTAACTGTGTAAAAGTTCAATAAAAAAAAAAAAACCGTTAATGGATGTGTGCAGTGGATTAGAGCACTTAATGTGGTACTTACTGTGTGACACTGGGCACATCTCTGCACAAAGAGCTTCTTTCCGTTGTCAGCGTTGCCAGCAGGGATACCCATTTTTTTTATCTGCAATAGAGTTACATTTATATAAAAATTGGCTCATTAATTACAGACATACAGGTATGTATGAACTTGACTGTCTGAAGTGACCTCTATATTATGTAAAGTTTTCACAAAATATGTAATATTAGAAATATCATGATAGCAATAAGCATTTCATCATCAATGCTGGATTCTGTTAATTTTCTCCAACAGTTAAGATTTTCTTTTGAAACGAATTATTCAATTCAAGACTCCACAATGGATTTGGAGATGGTGAAAAAGATAGTGATACCTATATTAGAATTTGGCCGGTATAAAGGTGTATTCAGCAGGAAACGAATTATTATCTAAGCTTTAAAATAAGGTCAGGATCAATGTCACGAGCTCACGAGGGAATTCCAAAGCACAGTCAGTGTCGTAATGACATCATTACGTAAGCGCTAGAAATGTGACTTCTACCAGGAATATCACAGAGAAACATAGCTATAATTATTTGGAAGAAGAATGATCTGAAAAACAGTCAATAGTAACACATTTTTTCAAAAATGATCATGATTTTTTTATTATAGGTTATTTCATCATTAAAGGTGTTCAACAGCAACAACTCAAATAAGAATATAATTAAAAACGTAACGAAATATTGTATGCAGATAGATATTACACTGTTAGAATGATATAATACTCACTTTTTTATTTTAGAGAATATTAACAATTTTGAACGCCTGTCGTCGACTATTTCGATTTTCACGTTTTGATTTGACACCACCCGTGGCGCTGCAGTCACTTGCCTGGAAAACGAGGTTGCACGAAACCTCACGACGAAACTAACCGATGCAAAAGCGCGAAGGAAATGAGCCAATCTAGAAGGCCAAGTAGAGATATGAAAATTACGGGTTAATTCCGATTGATCAATCGATAGGTAGTGAATTTATTTCAAGAATCGATTAAAATTCGTATCATCAAATAAGTTTAATTGATATAAAAAACTCCTTTCCGCAGAAATCCGATTATAATATTGAATCTTTTTGCTCCTTTCTGACTTAACAGAATTTCAGGTGAATATAATTATGTGTTGTGTTATTTTTTATATTTATATATATTTTTTCCTTTGTAATAAACAATAACTGAAAAAAAATGGTTTTGTATAGTCGGATATCAGATATCATATGTAATGTCCCCATGCCCATGCATAAACATTCTTCTTTTATTGGCCAACATATTGTCACAGTTGTTCAGGCCGCCCGTAGGCCTCCGACATGGCATAACGACTGCTGTCGGACAACAACAGCCGGGACTGACGGTTCGTGCTCTTCAAAGCACAGAGAGCTCAGATGAAAATTTGCCACTAACAGTCCATTAACAGCAACCCATCCTGTTTCTGAACCGCGCCCAACTTTGCTTGACTTTCACAATCCTGATCAAAAATTGTGCACAATCATGCACATACTTCATATCTACACAAACTCTACGACTCTGCCTCTACTATCTCTAAGTTCTAAGTAGAGACAGTCGTAGAGTTTGTAAGATAAATATAGTATCAGGCAGGCAGGGTCGTAGCATTACAAGGCTTGTATATTTCGTGAAACAGGTCCCTGTAAATGTATAAACCCCTCTGTAAAGGTCGCCCCTATGAATTATAAGTTGGGAGGTAAGTAAAGGTGAACGCAAACATGGCCGCGCCGCAGTCGCTGCAGTCGCCGCACGCAAAGCATCGAATTGCTTTCATACACGTGCCACAGAATACACCAGAAGGTCCGCTCCGGGCGTCCGCGATTTTGATTACGTCACTCGACTGTAGAGCTAGGGCAGTTATAATTTCCAGTTTAAAAGGAACAGCTTTGTGAAAAATATTTCTGGCAATGTATTTCGTTTATTAAAAGTACAAAAAGTTATATCTACCATTCAATTGCGCTACAACGCGTGTATTTCGCGCCAGAGTTCCTTTGACTTCCTCTGAGATCACCTGTACGCGGAGCCCGTGTGTGCGTACTTTCTGGTAGATTCTGTGCACGTGCGCACAAAACCGATTCGGCCGGCTGGTGAATGCGAATGACGTCATTCGCGCCGCGCCGCCGGCAGCGGACCGGACGCATCGAACGCGCCGATGTTGCTGACGTCATCAGATGCGGCTGGGAGAATTCGGTCGCTTCGGGTGTGCGAGGTTGCATAGAACTTCATACAAAGAATTCAAATGCGGCGCGTGAGGCCAAGTCTGCGTTCACCTTAAGTAGACAATATTTACTTTCAGCGTACCTATATGTTACTAACTTCCAGCGTTTATGTTACTAACTTTAACCTTATTTAGACTTTTATCTGGATTGTGCTAGCTAATATTTGCAAGTAAATATAAATAGCAATAACTCTATTAAACAAGTTGGCGACTTTCAAAGTCTTCAATCCTTAAAGTTATAATGGGAAAACTTCGTCAGTGTAGGAATTTAAGAGACGATCAGCGTTAAAGAGAAGTTTCGTTTGGACATAAGTTACTAACTGCGAAACTTCACTTTACTTTACTGTAGTGTAGGTACCGGTAACTTGTAACCCCTTGATTTTAATGGTGTTACAACTCGTAAAAGACCATTCAAAAGATAAGTACTAAACCTACACCCAATATATTTTGAGAGGTTTGTCACTATACTCGTAGTAGCCAAAATATGCTGATACAGTAAGATCTTTTGTAAATAAATAGTCTGTATTGACTTTTTTATTCGTTAAGTAGGTAGGTAATTACTGGGTTTTTTTCGGGTGTTACTAAAGTTGCTATTGAATTGAAAGCGGAATTTTCATTTTAGTCAATCAATAAATTATTGTCCCAATATGGTCAGTCAGTGCACTGTTATAAGTCTGTTGAGCTTAAAATCGTTGAAGTTCACGGTTGAAGTCAAGGGCACTTTCTGGAACTAAAAACTTTTCCAGTTTTGAAACAAGTGAGTATAAGTATTTCATGATCGGTACAATAACTAATATAACTACCTATACAATAAGTCAATAACTAAAGCTCCTAAAATTTTTCTGAGATACGATAGTATCAATTAGTACGTTAGTATACGTTAGTACGAAGTATAGTTATATACTTCCTGAAAACACCCTCTCTTGGCATTCTTCAAGTTAAACTAATCGCAGGAAACTGAAAAACGCCACTCCACTTTTCATCTTCGTAAGCGTAAGCACTACAGCCATGAACGAAAATTGTAGCTTTTGTACTAGATGGCAGCACTTCCCACGATCAAAATATTATATATTTCTACTACCTATGATGAAGGTGGTTCCTCTGTCTACTCCTCGGGGATTATGGACGTGAGAGTTATGCTATGCTATATATTTCTGTAGGTACGTTTGAAGGAACGTTAATTAAACTTGGCATCCAGTTAGATCACAATTCTTTAAACGGAGAAGCCGACAGTCCTATTGGTTCCTTGAACCGAACTTGGCAGTTTTTTTCGCATTTATGTTTTTGGTGGGATATCAATAAATTTTGTAGTTTGGTTTCATGTAGGTAATATTTAACTGATGTTAAATGATTATTTACTTCGAAGACACAATAAAGAATCTTAATTACAGTCGAAGATAGAACCGTATTTCCCATATCAAATGTAAGGCTGGTCATTAATTGTATCCCAATATTATCTCGTGATCCCTGGTGCGATCCGAACTGGCAGATTGCGTATCCTTGATGAGGGTACCCGGGAAATTGATTCGGAATTACCGAGGCTTGACTGAAGTCGTTAATCCTACATATGCAGTGATAATTAGTACTTTAGGTCACTTTAGTTTAGATTCAAAGTAGGTACAAAAACCTTTGGCGAAACTGACGAATCCGTACTTACGTGTGCTTAGTTACACACCAAGATTTTATGGCCCTCGCAATGGAAACCAGAAATCATGTGTCCATGATCCTCCAGATAAAAAAAGACATGGTTTAGATTAGGAGCTTCTCAGCTGGTCCTCGTCATGCGCTCCAGATACTCAACGCAGCCGGACCATCCCGCTCTCGGCAGATCTAGACGACGATTTCGATCTTTTGTAATATTTAAGTTATATCTTCATTGCTATAGTTTAATTGTGTTGCTGTAAGTATTTTATTTTTTATTTTATTATATCTCTTGTAAGGGATAAAGAACACCGAAAATATTATATTTATTTTAATTTTATTACAATAGGAATATCGACTATAAATCCGAAACCGAAAACGTAATCCATTTTTCGGTTTTCTAAACTATGGATTCGGTCCTATTCCGTTTTAAAATCACTGCAGTGTGCTAAAGGCGTAAGAGTTCCTTCTTTACCACAAAAATAGTAAAGGAATGACTAATATAAGTAGATACCTACATACCTACTACATAAAACTACTATGTATTCACAAACGATACATTTCCCCTTTTTATGAAAGAAAGTAAGTAAGTACCCATCCGAAGGATACGAAATATGGATGCAACGTGAAAAGCGAGGAAAGGATTTCATAAATATGTAATTTCACCCTTATTGCTTACTAGATATTGAAATTCTTTAGTGAGATTGAGCTCTACCAGCTCTACTGACCCCAAATAATCTTTGACTTTTCCAAAATTGGTAGATAGCATTTTTGTATATTGTAAAACTAATTTATCCTCTGAATTACTACATTTGAGACCAACTTTGAACATCTAAAAAATACTATTTCATCGACTAAATATTGCTAAAACAAGAAAGATTTCAAATAACCTCAGCATTGTAATTTACTGTAATGGGGTCTAATTCAGATCCCCCCCCCGGCCATTGACCTTTCTCCTCTCACCCCTCACCCAACGCAAGCATATACAAACAGTTTTTCTGGGTAGTTATGAAAAAATAACCTAACGAAGGTTAGGGCGGCAATAACCTAAACGTGCCGGTTTCGTTACGATATGTAAGTTAGCTTGCAGGAAAGAATGTGCAAACAGTTTTTTCTTGGTTATTATACATCGGTCGCTGCAAATCAGTCGCTAATTTATTAATCGAAACGCAGAATCAAAATAATTGTTGTTCTTTAGTTGATGGTTTCATATCCTAACTTACGGAGTAACAAGTTACTTCACGTCCCTAAGTTTCACACTAATTACATAAAGAATAACCTACCTAGTAAGAGCATGATCACAATATAGATATTTTCTACAGTAGTCCTGATTCCGTAAAAACCCTACTTACTCGTACAAACGAGTTTTCTTCTGCCCATCTGTAGTAGGTACCTACTATGCTTAAGTCTAGAATAAGAGTTGCTTTATTAATAATTTAACATTAACTGTGGAAGCGTATTAGGCTTTTGCTTTTACACATGCATATGTAACTTGTACATGTGGCTGTAAGCAACCCTAATAAAACAAAATAAATTACTCTAGACAAGGCCCGATCCAAAAATAAATTCCTACTTAGGTACCTTACCATACCGTATATTATTTAGATAGGTAATCAAGGATAGAACTCATTTATTAATCGGGATATCCTTAGGCTGAAAACATTCCGGTTTAAACGAAATGTTTTGTTTCAAATTTAAATCGGCTTTGGAAAAGTTCAGGGATTAATAAGGATATAATCCTGAATGAGAGGGATACCTAACATAATCCTTTTGGGAGTTTTATTAATCTATTGCAAGTACAATCTTATTGCCATCGTTCATACTATAAATAACCGCAATTTTTAGATCCGTGTTTCACATATATTGCAAAAAATGTGACATACAGAAAAATATATCTGAAAATAGTTACGGTTTCCATCTAATCTATTTTAGTTAGGTACATACCATAGGTTAGGAACGTCGGTGGCGTCGTGGCTAGGACGTCGGACTCCCATGCGGGAGGTCCGAGTTCGAAACGAATCAATGTCATGTACCAATGAGATTTTTGGTTTTTTCGAAAGACTACATTTAGCGATTGCTCTGACGGTGAAGGAAAACATTGTGAAGAAACCTGCACACTGAGATAACCAGTGTGTGAAATGGGAAAGGCGATGGCAAACCACCCAAATAACAAAAAACAATAAATAAATTTAAATCTGCCATGAGAGTCGTTCTATATGATTAATTCCTTAGAATAATCACGACCCTCAGCAATGAGGAATACGACTTAGAAGAAGGTACCTAAGTACTACAGCTACGGATCAAGGGACTATATACTTATGTGAAATTTTGAAGTCGGAATCTTATGCCGTTTACGACATAGAAGCACATGACGGAGGGATGGACGACGGGGCGACAAGGTATTCCGTTTTCCCCTACAGAGTACGGACCCCTAAAAATAGAAATAGTCTTACAAAAGAAGGCAACTTCCATTTTAGAACTTTCCACGTGGAAGTAACTCAGTATTTCTTGATTTTCCTCTCATTAAGTATACAATAGATACGGAGCGGATTAAAGCAAATTTATTGTTTTCCCTTGTTAGCTCTAATAATGTAAACGGCCTATAAATACTTCTATTTTCGTAAGATATACGGTTATTTCCGCAATAGCCCCAGATTAGTCGCGTCCTATTACATTACCACTCACTGAAGTAGGTAAAATGCCTAATATGAGTAGTAAAAGTATAGCCCTCAAAAACATTTCAAATTCAAATGTTTTATTGCTGATTACAGGTTACATGGTTCTTACGATTAATAATTTGATCCGCTATAATCAACATTAATTATAATAATAATATAATAATAATGTCAAAATGTCAAAAGTAGACTAGTCTCGTGTATCTTTACTCGGAAAAAGTAATGAGATCCAATATCAGACAAGTCTAATGCTCTTACTATTACATTTACTAACAAGTCGTTACATATTAAGTTTAAGAACATTCTGTGACTTGTCAATTAAGCGACTTGGAGCGACTTGTTAGTGAATGTAATAGAGGTAATAGTAAGAGCATCAGACTTGTCTCTACATTGGATCTCATTACTTTTTCCGAGTAAAGATACACGAGATTTGTCTACTTTTTACATGAATTGTTTTTGAGGGACATCAGTCCTTTTTGTAAGTACGGTGGAGGAGTAGTACTATTATGGGACCAATTATGAAATCGCGAAAAAACACCGTCCATGACTTTTCTTATGAAAATTTACACTTAACCCAGCTTAAACCGAGATTGATATTTACGCAAATGGGTTTTATTCATTAATTGCGACTTTCAGATTATAAATATACAAGCGATTATCAATAAGCAGTAATTTCCAGTTCGGAAAATTGCTTTAGTACTAATTTTGTACAGAAATTTTAGATTACAAACCGCAAATAAAATGTCTTAATTTGTGAATCAACTAATGTTTTTCGAAGTTTTAATTTTTCCTTTTGTTATGTACCTACTAAACACTATGATTATACCGAATTTCAAGTTTCTAGGGCAGCTGGAAGTACCTCAGATTTTAGATGATCGGTCAGTTAGTCAGTGAATGGCGAAATAATTAAACTTTCTATTTTTTATCTCATGACATGAACTATAAAAGGTAGAAGCTTGAAATTTAGAGTGCTAGTAAAGTCAATAATAACAAAAACATAGTCTTTCCATTCTTATAAGAAACAGGATCGATTGATACTATAAAAGAAGACGTGAGAACTGCCCTTTTTTACCTTACAAAATGTATATGGAAATTTTTATTTGTGATTTCTAACTTTTCTAGTACTCTAACCTCAGACCATATAGTCTTTTAATCCTTATGTGTAACAGGATCGATTGATACCATACAAAGAAAACGTGATAATTGCCCTTTTTCGCTAACTTTACCATTTTTTCAAAATTTGTGAAAGCAGTTGTAAATATTTTTAAAAGTTAGGGTAGGTCTCTTAAGAAAATTTTCCTGTAGCTACAACGGTTCAGGTAGCGCCTTTACTGCCCCATCTCAAATTTCCACCCTGATATATACGTAGCTTGATGTGTATTAACTCTTACTTTATCGTAACGGGCGGAATAGTTAACTTATTCCCAAATGCGATTCAGCAGATTAAAAATTTAATTACACAGCTAAGCACCGAACGTTTTTCTCTTAGAGTGTTTTATCAGGGACCGGCGCAGGAATTTGAATAAATTGTTGCCGGCGCAGCTATTAAGAGGTTTTGCTTGGGGTTTACGATCTGGATCTACTGAAAATGGAGGCCAGCAAATTCACTTTCACTGTAACGTGTAATGTTGGTCAGTCTTTTATATAAATGTTCACTTTCATTGTTTGTAAAATGGACGAACAATTTTAAGGTACCTAATTAGATAATTATTTCCCGTAACCTCCTTCTGCAAAGACATGGAACATACTCGTATAAGTACTTAAGTATTCTAGCGAACAAAGGGGCCTAAATAAAACTGCATAGTCATAGATTTTTAATTCATCCTAGACCTAGGTAAGGGCGCTACTACCTATAGTCAGATTTCGATTGTTGTGTGCATATCATACATAACACATTTCTGTGAACACTAAAAGAAATGTTCATTGATTGAATAAATACGAGTATTTTTTTCTCGCTACTCTTCTCTTTTTTTTATAAATTAACCTACCTGTAGCGAGAAAAAAATATCAAACGTGGTAAAAATTCATATCGATTCCTGTTCATCTAATTAAATAGACATTAATATTATTACTAGGGTGTATCAAGTTCGTTAGTTAATTATTTTACCTATTTCGTGACTTTTGTCACATATCATATTATTGGAAAAGGTAAAGGGATCCTGAGCCCATACAACCAAGTCTGACGTAAATAATTTTCTTCAATTCTTCATTAAAATGCTGGTGTGACACATTTCAATGCTGTCTAGGAGAATCTGCCCCGCTTCTGCACCGTCCGAACCAAAGATGCGACTCGGACGCAGTATGGCTCTGCAAAAACCAGCCAAGTACGGATCTAGCAACAACGTCTTATTTAACTTTTTTTTCACTGTTCCACACACTGTTCACATTATAAGGACGTTTTTCCAATAAAATACACCGTTTTTAGTAGAAAAAGACCACTGTAAATCAATTTGCAAGACACAAAATAAAGTCAAGAATCCGTTCAGCACAAAAGCGCGGCAAAAAAAACCCTTGTCACATATCAATAGTTTTATTTTGACAAAATTTTCAGGATTTATGTTCTACTTCATTTACCTGTAAGACATTATTTTTCCAGACAGGCTAAAATTTCATTCGGTACACTATTGATGAAGAGCTATTCTTTAGATGCACTACTTCAGCGCCACCTAGCGTTCGAAACTTTGTAGGCTCTGACGTTTCTGTCAAAATATTGTGATAAAATAATGAAGGTGAAAATTGTATGTAAATTACATTAAATTTCACTGTATTGCTCTAATTTGTGTAGACAAAGACTTGTGAAACCTTGTTTCCGTTCTGTAAAATTAAATGAAGTAAGTAAAATTTATATAAAAGTGTGTTTTGTTTCGGATACATCAGGGTTTGTTTACTTCATGTTTACTTGTAGTTTTGTTGTGAAACAAGAAAAATAGGGCTATGTTATTGGTTTCATTAAAAAAATATAAACATATAATTGTTCCTGTATCGCTAGTAATAAATTAAATATAGTTTTTAGCTCGAAATGAGTATATCATAAAAGACCGGCTTTGTGAGTGTCACTCACAATATAATATTCCAACCACAAACTGTATCCAAAGGCAAATTGTTGGCATCTACTGAGCATGTCTGGGATGTAGAAGAATTAAAAGGTTTATCTAAATGAAAAAAAAAGTTTAAATAAATCTTAAAAATAATTATTTATTTATTTATCGTTCGGTCGTCAGCATCACACAATCACACATTTTTTTTATATTTTTTTACAAAGGGCTCAATATTCTTCATCCATGCTATGACTACGTAGTCCAGCAAGTGCAATCTGTCGATTCCTCATTAAAAATAATAATACTTAATAACGAATTAAGAAATATTTACAGATGCGAAAATCAGTTTCTGCATAGATTTGTATGACAGCATAGGTACAGGGCCTATTTAGTTTGTGTTTTTGGCCACTGCGAGCGCTGCGATCGTTCCCATTGCCCCACCTAGTACTTCGCACCCAGCGTATAGTGAAGTAGGTACCACAGCCGGGGACAAGCGCTTGTACCACCGATTGGAGTGCTTGGCAATGTTTTTCATACTCATGAATAAACAATATCATCCCCAGAGCTCGAACGCAATACTGTTTTTTTTTCCAACACTCCGGGTTTTACCGGTAAGTGAACATGAAAGCAAATCCGAATGATCAATTTGGGGTTAGATAGAAAGCGGAATATACCAACATTACCTATATGTTTATTTTTATTATATAGGGTCCTTAAAGTATAGTGTATAAAAATTTAAGGAGGTAGGTAAACGGTAAGTTATAACAATGCCATATCCTTGAAAAATTTAGTTAAAAAATAATTAAATATCAAAAGATAACGATAACGATACATCTTGCATGCACCCATCCCTTCCACGCGAATGAAAATTACGTCACAAGGTCACCAACACGCAGAGTTCAAAGTTCATCAGCTGATAACTCCCATGGGTCAATGACCTGCCTTAAAATAGGCGATTATTTTTTTGGTGATCAGAATATTTTGAAAAAAAAAGTCAAAAATTAGATCGTATTTTTTCTTTTTTGATGGAGTGACTCATGTGCTGGTATTAATTTACCTGACTCTTACCCTTCAAACCGAAACAGCAATGCTTTGCAGCAGAAGTAGATATACAGACTCATTACAGACTGACTCTGCAAAGAGTTATACTTATGAGTATAACTGTTACTCTCTCTCTCTCTCTCTCGTCCTATGGGACGACTTTGAAATTTTGTCAAAAACTACTGAACCGATTCTAAAAATTCTTTTGCTGATATATATGGTTTAAAGTTCAAACTACGTGCTACTGAATATATTTTTTTTTATTGGTCTATTAATAACCTACCTCATATTTAGAAATAACAAAAATGTTGAAACAACACTCAACAGTTAAAAGATATATCACTCACTTGGAAATCCTCGGAAGCATTGTGTTTCAATCGTTCTTTGAGAATATAAAACTATAAAATCCCGGTTGCCAGTGAATCATAATACGATCTGTCACAACTCCGTAGGAGGAGAAAGAACGATTGAAACATAATGCTCTTGAGGATTTCCAAGTGAGAGATACTTTTATTCTTCATTTACATATCTTCTAGACACAAATATATATTTACAGCAACACCTACATAAGAGGGGAAAGCAGTGGCGTATTTACAAATTTGGCGCCCCGGGCCAATAAGGTTGGCCGCCCCATAAATTAACGAAAAAAAGCAAAAATCTTTTAATAATGTAAAAGGCCATACAAAAGAATAAACAAAACACCATAGGTACGGGATATAAAATATTTACATTTTTTTGTTCACCAATCAACATTAACATTTAAAAAAACGGGGAATTATAAACCAAGCGACCGGAATTTTATTTAACGACAACAACCTAACATCCTAATTAATGCATGAGCAACGAGAAAACAATAAAGTTTCTAATAAAAACAACTGATTTTTAGAATAAAAGTAAAGAACAACAATTATTTTGATTTAGCGTTTCGATTAATAAATTAACCTCTAAATTACTAGTTTAGTAGACTAGACTGATTGTCAGCGACAGATTGATAATAACCCAGAAAAAAATTCTTGCACATTATTGTCTGCAAGCTAACTTACATGTCGGAGCGAAACCGACACGGATGGGTTAGGTTGAAGGCATTTGATGGATTAAGTTAGAAAGCCAGGACGGGAGCGACCGCAGAGAGCTCGAAATCTTAGCGTAAGTCCGACAGATGATGGTTTAGGGTAGGTTAAAAAGTCTAGGACGAGAACGAGCGAAACGAGTTTGAAATTTCTGTTTGATTAGGTTAGAAGGGCTAAGGTGGGAGCGAGCAATGCGAGCTTATTTTGGTGCAGATCTGACACAGATGATGTATTGGGTTAGAAGTTTAGAAGGCTACGACGGGAGCGAGCGAAGCGAGCTCGAAATTTCGGATCAGATCCGACACAGATGATGGATTAGGTTAAAAGGTTTATTGGATTCAAATATTTATTGACCCCTGTGACCACCGTCCCGCGCTGGGACCGCGACTGGTTGGCGGCTTACGCCGCCCCTCGCAGCCTGCCGCCCCGGGCTATGGCCCCCTTGGCCCAAGGGTAAATACGCCACTGGGGGAAAGGAGTGGGTGGCAAATCAGACTTCTGTATCTGACGGATCAATAAGATCTAGAATAAAAATAAAAAGTATAGGTAGACAGAGTATTTTGTAAAGTCGATCACGTCCTCTTCTGTAGTCGTATATCAGAAAGTAATACAGATTTACTGCCAGTGCGATTACCATTTTATAGACAATCCAGGCCCGTAGGCAGGGGGTGGTTTTGAGGGTGGAAACCCCCCGAATTGCTTAAACAGGATACAGCAGTGCAGGGACCTTCTACCAACCTTCCACAGCCATTCAGGCATTTTTGGGCTGCGATGAGTGAGCGCATGCGACTATCTACTATCTGAAACTCATCAACTCCCTTGAACCCTCCCTGGCCACTGAACCTGGCTACGGGCCTGAGACAATCCCTTTACGGCCGCAGGCACTGATGCCACAAACATGCAAATCATAGCTTTGTGTCATAAAACTAGAAATTGATCACAGTCTCTGTAAGGTACTACTACTACTCTACTATACGACTCTTATGTAACAAGGTGATGATCAAAGTTCAAAATACTGAGTTGACAACAGGTAAGTAGCCATGTGTAGTGGTAGAACTTTTGTGACCTTTGTTCAAAAACTAAGTATTAGATACTTGTGCCGTACGTTTTCACGGGTCATTTGATATAGGACATTTTTTTTACTAAATTCTAGCCTGCGTGTGATTCATATAGGTACTTATTTAATTTTACTGATTTTAATGTAAAGTCTATCCGTTTACTTAGTAATCAATTGTGCAGCCAAACGTAATTGTGGTATAGAAATATATAGGTCTGCCTATAGAGGCAATAGTGAATTATCTGTAAAGGTTTTTTGTGACTAATGATAAACAAATAAAACTGAACCTAAACTAAATTCAATAAAAGGAAAAAAAAAATAGAAAATATATATATTATTCCCACTATTTTTGAAGTTTCTTCTATTGTAGCAGGCTTATCCATCCAATTAAAATCGTTATCCATTTCAACGGAGGGCAGTTTCTTTCCTTCAATAATTCAACCGACACAGTTGCGATGAACATTCATAATAATTTGCTTACAGGTTTTGCAAAATTTGTGTCATTTTGTTTTAGGTTCATTTGGCTTTGGAAATTTTTGGATCACTAACTGTTCTGTAGCCAATTTCGCTTTACAATTATTCTCGGGTAAAGTTAACTTTATGGAACCAGGTTTATGCGTAGATAAACAAAGGAGTTATGGAACGACCACAACTCGTCAACGTGAATAAATCAAATGTCAACGCATACGTAACAGTCACTGTGATAGTGACATGACAATTAACTCCGATTTTTTCAGGGTAAAAATTTTCACATGACAGTTGAAATATTAGGCTCGGACTACACGACGACGGTTTCACCGACGGTTCGGTTCAGGTACCGGTACCGGCCGTGTAGACTGCATTCAAACTCATGCGTTGCACTTAAGCCCCGCCCACTCCGTTCAAGAACCGAGCAGGCCGGTTCCAAGTGAAACCGTTGTACGTGTAGTTGACAGCGCATTTTTGTTTGAGTTTATATGAAGCACCGGTTCCATGGAACCGACCGATACTGGAACCGGCCCAGGAACCGTTGTCGTGTAGTCCGGGCCTTACTCGATTGTCCGGTTCTATAACACAACTTGAACTGTCAGATGAATTATCAACGTTTTGTTTCGGAACCGGGTAGAGTAATTCACTCTCAAGTACACGGCGGGATTATGTTGATAAGTCGAGATGCACAGATTTTGAGTTAATTACTACGGAATGATTACTCTTTGTCGAATAATTATTAAACGTTATGGAACGCAACTCTATACGGATACACTTTACTTACCCAATTATTTTAATTATCATTCAGTCATTTAAATTACAGAAAGTACATTTACATACAATATTCAACCTACCATGGAAATCTCGCCTACCACCTTAGATGAAAGAAAAAATCGGGGGGCGCGTTTGTTCCTTCATGCCTACAACAAATTAATTTGTAAAAGCAATTTCTGCTAAGAATAAACTTTACATAATTATTCCTGTGCTGTAATAAATAAACTTTATTACAAAAGGGAGTCACCTGGTTTCCGGAAAACCGAACCGAACCGAATATCTGCGTATCTACCTACCTAGGGGAGACCGGGGGTAATTGTAACATTGGCAATATTTCGGTAACTAAACAACGCAAGGATGTGATTAGTCTTGTGATGTGCCGCAACTCTTGCATCATTCAGCCGATGGGTTACTTTGACGTGGATGCAAGTATTGAGTCGGAAAGGAATTTTCGCCCCCTTAGGTAATCTTTTTGTCCTGGAATATTACCTTGTCACGGCAAAAATAAAGCATCTTTTTAAACGCCGATTTTTGTATAGGGTCACGTAAGAACCAGTGCAGGCAATGGCGTGTAACTTGTATGGTTTCTTCGTAAAGTAATGTAGAATATTTTAGTATTTCATCAAAATGAACACCAGGGACCCTAGTCCTTAAAGAAAGAAAGAAAGAAAAAACTACTTTATTGTCACAAATAAAAAATACATATTTAGTTCACTCCATAATACAATTGGCAATAGGCACAGCTAATAGGACAATAGTACCAATTTTGATGCGGTCAGTTGTAACGTTACAATTAACATAATGTTACAATTGACCCCAAAATAATATGTTTGTTTGTTAATATATTTTATTCCAAATGTATCTTTTTTCATCTTTCTTTAATAATAAGCATTTACAATATATCTCGGATATTATAATTTCTTTTTATAGACATATAATAAATGCTTGTTAATCAATTCGCTGATTGTTTTTCAAAAACCAGATTTTTTTCAAAGGCGGGAGTTAAAATCATTGCCAAGGGGCAATTGTACCAAAGTGTTCATTTTGAACACCGATTTTCATACAAAATATTACTCTTAAATATTTCGAGTTCACTTTTTTTTAAGAATGCTCATACAGTTTTATGTTAAAAAATTAGAACCTTTATCCTTAACAATGAGTTTATATCATTAGAACCTAAAATTTTATGAGCATTCTTAAAAAAATTAAAAAAACTAAAACCGTATTTTTGCTCTACTATTAATTGAAAACTTCACACAACTCCTATAAATGTGCAGTCAATACAACTCAAACGCAGCTTATACCTAATATAATGAAAAATAATGAAAAGTACTTAATCACTTAACAGCTTTGCTGCCAGCTTCATAATTATAAGTAAAGCCAAAGGCCACAAGTAAATAAAGCTTAGAAATTCAAGCGCAGTGCCGCTCTAAATACAACGTTCCGTTGCGCGATGCCGGTGACGCACTAACACAATAAGCCGTGCGTAGTGAGACAACACACCGCTGCCTTGTCGGCAGTGGGCCTGTTAAGTACTTAAGTTAAGTACTTAAGTACTTTAGTTTTATTGTCTTCCAAATCTTTTTTATAAATGACCCGGCATAGGGTACAATTGTAACACTCGTCAGTGTTTGTTTCAATCGAGAAGTATACAGTGATGTCGAATATGTAGAGTATTTTAAATTTAAAAAATGGCAAGATGAAGAAGTAAGTAAGGTTCTTTTAATACATACAAATCTACGAAATTCTAAGCAACTTTTTCATAATCGAACCTTGATTCAAAATTGTTAAAATTGCCCCCGGTCTCCCCTATATAACTCTAAAATTATCCTCAAGATTTTTTTGAAACCGGGAGAAAAGTTACTTATTTTCCTTACCACAATAAAAAAAATATGTAGGTAATTATTAGGTAGGTACTTATATTTACAATTTCATAAAAAATGTTTTTTTCCATGAAAACAGTTTAGGTTTTTTACCGTTTTTTTACAATCACTGCCGCTTGCAAATGGTTTAACTTCCTTCGACATCAAAAGCCAACTCATTCATATTGTTATCATTGGCACAACACAACTCATTGTAAGACAATGTTATGAAAACCATTGGATTGCACCATTGTAATCATTGCATACATAGAGAATATATTTTCTATTATTATTATATTCCCAAAATCGCTCATTTGTTGCCCAAAAAGTGCGCCTAAAGTAGGTCTTTTAGTCACATTTACTTTTAATCCCGCTTCTTTTAATCGATTAAAAGTAATTTGAATTAGGAATTACGAACATGAATATTACTATGAATACGAAATTATTGTATGTAAAATGTTACTGGCCGGTTAGAGCAGCGCGGCGGCCGTATGTATTAAAAAAATGAGGAACGAAACGCGCGAACCATCTTCTGTTCACATTGTGATTTTTAGTGTTAATAACCTCTGAATAATTTCGAAAAAATGAGTTCATCCAGTAGTGAAAACGAATTATTAACACTGGAATATATTAAAACTGATGCAAAAAATGTGATACATTATCCTATTGCCCATGAAATCCCGGGAAATATGTTTGAAAACCTATAACCATTTCATCGTATGAAAAAATGTGTATACAAAGGTGAAGATAAATTTTATTTTTAGTAATATTACTTGTACTTACCAATAATTGCAAATACCACTGTACCTATATAAATATATTCATGAGGTGTATTTAAAAACGTCCCTTATTTTATTTTCCTCATAGGTGGAATAAAAAGCAGAGTGTATCATCACTCTGGACTAAAATTATTTCTAACTCGGGCGACGTACATTCGCACAGTACAGTTCGCTTGCACTGGATTCAATATAACGCTCTTGCCGTAAATATACTATTTTAGTCCCTAATCCTTATCTATCTACTATTATATGTATATGTAAATACTTACTCGTAAATCACTATTATTGTTATTACAAGACAAACTTCTACCATTAATCTAAGTAGGTACATAACAATGCATCATCCACTAACTACTACTTACATATCGTAACCCGCCATTATTCAGCGAGAATTAACTTCAAAAACTTACTTTGGGTGTTCATTTTAGCGAGCTTTGTTTGATCCCGGGTCCCGATCCCATATATTTATGTCACAATCCCAGTTTCCGTACCAATGAGGCGCTTAAGCGGGGGATAAATTGGTCTATACTTACTAAGGGTCCATGGGAGTGCCTTCACAATCTGCGCAGTGGACTTAATCTATTGTTGTCATAACTCATTCGGTCTGCGCAGCAGGTCCTTGCCTTGATGTTATCTTCTTTGATCCTGCCTTTTAGTTCTGTTAATAGGGTAGTCTGTCTAATAGGTAAGTTGAGAAATGGGTACCTATTTTTTGACATTGGTACTCTTCAGTGAAAGGATTATCTAATTAATTATGTAGAGACATGCAGATGTGTTACCGTTGGGGTAGACGAGTTTTGGAGTGGAGGCCGCGTACAAGAAAGCGCAGTGTGGGACGCCCCTCTGCCCGGTGGACCGACGACCTGAAGAAGGTTGCTGGCGATGGTTGGATGAGGAAGGCGTAGGACCGAATAATGTGGCGCGCCCTGGGAGAGGCCTATGTCCAGCAGTGGACAGACACGGGCTGATAGGTAGATAGATGCAGATGTGACCATTTTATGAATCTCATGACACTGTACGATTTTATTTTTGATTCGTTTCAAGTTGCAACTTATATGTTAACTTTAATAAGGCGCTGACACATTCATGCGCTTTCGTCTTCGCATTCGTTTTCCACATACCGAATACGACAGCACATATAGCATATAGGTAATTATGTTAAGATGATACTCTAAACTTTTAGCTTAGCTTAGGATATTTTAATGTTAATGGATCCAACCACTGCTGCATGGACATAGCGGTTAGTTTAATAAAACTCTAAACAAAGGTGTTTAGTTTTTATTCCGATATCCGTTGGAAAGTAAGGAAAAACCTTTTGTTCAGTGTTAGGTTTTATTGAACACAAGACCTCAGCAAGGCGAACTACAAAGTGAAGTAGACGACTCTCTCGCTTCCATCGAATCCATTCTACACAGGAAATAGGAACTCTAAGTGCGAATAAAGTAGAATCTCGCCTGTCGTTTGCATTTGAGTGGGCCACCTCCATAAAAACCGGAATAAACTTTCAGGACATAAATTGACCTTTTTTATTTAAAATAAAAGTAGTCGTGAAAATGTACGGTCATTACAGCTTGTTAAGATATTTATATTTACAAAGTACAAAGGTAATGCCAGAAAGAGTATGAAATGAAGTAAAGTATACCCAAGTGGTCCAAATAGTGACGTCAAAAGGAAAATCTAGACTTCTCATACCTAAATGATACCTTATAAGTAAAATGCAATTTTTGAAAGTAGTAGTTTTAATAACTTTTCCTCTACGAGTAATGTAAGCTCTAGTTTTCGATACTTATATCGTAGATCTAATAAAAACAACAACAAACATAATGAACATGATGTTGTAGCTGTTGATGCAAGCGCTGTTATTTTCAATGTATACATCATTGCACAAATCCGTGGTGCAAATTGCGCAAGACTTGTACGTTGTATTGAGAATTGGCAAACTGACGTCACAGGAGCTGTCGCAGTCCCTGATAACGATCATATCTGGAAAGGCATTGTGTATGATGTACTTAGAAGTCGAAGACTAATTAAATAGGTAGACAACTTTTCTGTTTCTAGAATGATTTTGTATGATAAAAACGGTCGTTAAAAATAGCTTTATGTTAATACTTAAATATGTTATAAATCATCATCGGCTTATTTACGTCCCTATATACTATTAGGACATAGTTCTTCCCGACTGTTATAAGTTTAACGCGTATGACTGTGGCTTCATGTCATGTCTAATTAATTGATTTTTTGCCTCCATGTCTACCCAAAATTGGTTAAATCGTTTTCAATATCTTAGATTTTACTGAAAGAATCTTAAAAAATGTAAATGGTCCGAATTTGATAAAATTTCATCATCATCATATTGTGTCATTTCGACATCAGATGGAAGACAGTCAGAGGACATCAATAAGTCGAGGTTTATTAAATTTTCAATTTATAGCTATTTTAATTTTTCTTCACGTGGGAGTTTTCTTCTTCTAATAGGGTCAATCTATAGGGTGTTTATGGGTGTTCATGTTACGCTTCACAGTGAAGTTATTATAGTATTCCAATGGATGAAGAAATAGTATAATTTAAAATATAAACATTTTCTTGTACCATGTCATTATTACTTTTAATATATGATACAGGCAAGGATCTCACCGTTACTCTGATAGGTCTTCGTCACACAGGCGTCATGGCCTTTGCGACAGTACTTCACCATTGTTCTTCTATTTGGGCTCCAGCAAGAAATGTCGCTGGTACTACTACAAGCATAGCATACCCTGGAACTGTCCATCACCAACATCCTAGATGCAACTGAATCCAAGATACCGACACCTTTTGCTGGCTGAATAAGTTGTTCTTCAATATCATTAAACTTACGTGGCTCTTTTTTATTGATTGCTGTATTTTTTTTAGCTAAATCAATATTATTATTTTTATTCACATTCTTACTAACATCTGAATGTTGTACGAAATCTGTGTTCGGATTTTGATCATTTTTTACCTCTACATTCCTTGTGTTGCTCATGTTATTATTGTTATTCGTCTGTGGTTTATTAAAAGTACTTTCAAGAAATTTCTGTCTAACATTATCATAAAGATGATTGTAAAGATTATTGGGAGGTAAGTCATTATTTGTTTTCATAGCCAAATTATTTTGGTTGTGGTTGATATTTGCATTTGGTACATCTACAGCCATATCATTATTGATCATGAATCGTCTAGAAGGCCCTAAGTCTTCTTCTGGCGCTAGATTGTTGTCATTGTTACCACATTTTTCAGATACTTCAATATCTGTAATAGGCGCATCTCTAGCTATATTGTTTATTGGATTCGATTTAAAATCTTTATTTTCATTATTACTTTGCATGTAAATAGTATGTTCTGGTATGTTTCTTACATTTTCAACTGGAGATCTAGATTCTCCATTCTTATATACTGTAGTGAGACAATTTAATATCTTTTTTACATTGCCTTTATAATTATTGTTGTTTTCATCGACTGTGCCTTCACCTTTTAATGGTTGAACTTGAAGGTTACTGTCACTTGTCTTTTCGGTACTTTCACCTGTGGATGGATTTGAAATTTGTGGAAATGGCTTCTGATTCTGAATCAATTGCTCTTTATTAGGTGATATTTCACTTTGTGACCGTCGATTTAGACAAGGTTGAGGTCTAACAAGTGATTTGTCAAAGTTCTCCTTTGGTAAAACTTTAACAGTTTGCCCAGGCCATAGCTGACCTACATCTAAATCTCTATCATGGATATATGGATATGGATAATTTTCTGGATTGAAAATATCATATTGTTGACCTGTAACTGTTATGGTACAATTTTTTAGTAAGTACAAGTTTTAGTGCTAATTAATATACGAACAGAAAAAAAATACAAACCTGATAAAACTAAAATTGAAAGTAACGTTAAAATTCTTAACATTATATGAATATGCCTTAAACCACTTTCGCTTAGTAGATTCTAAAACTTACTGAAACCATTTTTAGACTAAGGCATTAGGTGTACACCATTGAGATGGCATTTTATCGCTAAAAGCTGTAAAGTAATATCAACCTATTGTGAATATGCTCTCGATGGAAAGATATTCCGTGAAAACAATGGACGTTCCGCAAAAATGGTTTTCATTGTTTCCACTGGAGAAAGCCGGAACCCCTAGAGTTGAGTTTTCGTAGACTACTACATACAACGAATGCACCGACAAAATGTTTACAATGACATCGATTGAATTAGAGTATAGTTTGCAGGTACAATTCTTGTTACTTCTTATTTTTTGTTTTCTTTAATACAGAACATTTTTAATCTACCACCGCTTCGTAAGGTGCAATTGCTGAAATCATAAAAGCGGTGTACCGCTTTCTTGTAAGACACAATTAGCAGCATAAAATAACTATATAGTATCATTAAAATAGCGATAACTAAGTATTTGAGTTTCTTATATCATGTAAAGCGATTAATGAGTGTGGAAGAAGCGAGAACGGTTTGTCATGATCGTTGCAGGTGGAAATCTTTAGTCTCTGACTACCCCTGCGGGAAACAGGCGTGAGTTTATGTATGTATGTTAAAGTTACGAAGTAATTTAAAGGTAAGGATAGTTTTTTTTATTTACAGAATTTGATAAGAATAACAAATGTTTCTTTTCCTAAATTTTCTTCGAGGTCAATTGTGTAAATAAGCACTGAAGTGATAACGACTTAGATGTGAGTTGAGTACGCATCTCATCAAAAACAGGATAGTAATATAGAGTTTAATATTGCAAGTCGGCTAACCCTCAAGTACAAGTCGGTTAGAGAACATCTTCAGAGACCTCTGAGCATCTAGTGTTCGCTTACCTTACTCTGCCTCTCTGTATACAGGTGTAACAAAAATACCCTATAGAACCAAAAGAGGATTTTTTATCCATAACCGAACAACTTTAACTATGGAGCCATCTGAATTCGTGAAAAAAACCCCAACTGTTTCATTCATTTTGGTCACTGTGTTTCGGTCATATATACGAGTAGGTAACTTTTGTATGGAACAGCTTGTTTTTTTTCGCTATTACAGGGTTGGCTTGGCCCCAAGTGAAAATTGTTCAGTTATAGATAGTGAACACCCCCCCAATTCGGCTCTATAGAGCCCCTATAGGGGGTTCTTGTTACACCTGTAGATACATACTCGTAGGTATTGCATTTTTTTATTGAATGAACATAAAAATGGAAGTTACGATATTATTATTAAATCAAAACAAATTCTTTAGACAACTTACGTAAGTACAGATATTTAACTTATCTTTTAAAAAGTCAAAGCTCGCCTCGAAGGAATTAAAAACAAACGGGTATAAGAAGAGAAATTAACATTGTTTATCTCCGTCATTTGTTTTCAGAATCCTTTATTAGTACCTATAGTCGCTCGTGTTTCTTCGAAGGTTTTGAAATACACCCTATTTAGATTGCTCGCTAGAAAAGTTTTATATGTAAACCGCGTTTGCCAGTTGCTTAAATAATCTAAGGCTAGTTGGTGCGTTGTAAGCATTTTCTCATACATTATAGACGGGCATTGAAATGTCAAATCAATGGAACTATAAGTGCATTTGTCCAAACCAAAGATTTTGAAATTCACAGCAGAGGGCGTTAGTAGTCCGATTTCTGTGGTCCAAACCCTTTGGCTCGCTCGCTGTCAGTGCTCACATCATCATTCCAGTGGAGAGGGCGCTACTAGTCCTATTTCAGTGTAATTATGTGTGTTTTCCTTATGAAAATTCTGTCTCGAGTTCATTTTTATGCTGACAGCTTTTCAATTTTGGATCACCCGATACTTGTATCGCATGAGCCAAAGACTTACTCGAAACCTTGTTTTAGCGTAAAAACTGGAAGTGTGTATCTACTTTTTTAAAACGGCCCTGTGTCGCCATCCTATATAAAACAAACGAAGACCTATTCATAAATGATATATTCTCATTTTAAATATAATTTTATGCTAAGTTGTTTCATACAAGACATACATTTTTAGAAGTCGGGAATGAAGAATTTGTGAACATGTTCTTGGAATAAATGAATGGAACGTCGCCATTGTTCTTTTAGTCGATCTGCTGTTACTTTCCCAGCAACTTAATCTACAGATTTTAGTACTTATCAAGTGTCACTAGCTACATTATAGGTTATAAGAGCACTTATAGGTTTTGATTTACATAAAAATATATTACAGTACAAAAAATACTAATGTCATGAAGTGAAATATGTGTAGGTAGGGTTTTCAAGTTTGTTCTTGTTTCCTACTTAACAGTTTCAGATATCCACATCAATATTTATTGTTATTTTAAGAAAGTAACCACTTTATTTTACATTATATTTGTACGTAGATAGGTACTTATTTTTATATCAATGTCATCTATTTTACCAATACACAATTATTTTATTCTGCGAGATAGAAAATTTTGTAAAGTGAAATTACAGTGTAAATAAGGTCCTTAAGTGTTATTGAACGTGGAGTTATTATGTATAAAAATCTCATTTTTAATAAAAACTGCCTCTTCGTTTCGCCGCTGATCCGAGAGAAAAGGACTCTTTACACCCTATTGAGTTAAATAATAATTTTAAGACGATCGCGATCGTTACGCGCGATGTCAGCGAGAAAAAATAACACTGTATTTTCCGAAGCGTGACTCTGAAATAATTTGCTTTTACCTTTTTCATTGATGATGATAAAGCTCGCAATTTCGTAAGTTCATCGGAGGAATCTAATTAATTGAAACGTAAATTACCTACTCGTTTATTGATGCTATAGGAATCCATTATTATTTAGTAGATTAGTTATTTCAACGTTTTAAATGCTTCTGATGCATACATAGGCATCTAAATTGAATGAATGAATTCACTTTATTGCACGAAAACCTAGTGTGAAACAGAAGGATTAATACAATCTAGGCGGTCTTATTGCTAAGAGTGATCTCTTCCAGACACTCTTTTAGAAAAGTATTTTTGATATGAAAATGTGCAGTTTCTACATTAAAAAAAAACAATATTTAACGATAACAGTCTATACGTATACAAATACATAACGTACACAGTATATTTTCGTATTAGATTCATTGAAATACCTACTGTTAATCTTGAGCAAAACCGTGATTTACCATCAAATGGAATTTTAAAAGATACGGTAGTTTTAAAATAAATAAATAAAACGTTCGTACCGTGAAGAGGCATTATGGCACATAAACCGAGTAGCTTTGAAGGAAAGAGACGCTACGAAGCTCAGATCTAATGAGACGTAAATAAACCTTTCTGAATGGGTAAGTGAGTATAAGAAATGCATGGAAGAAATGACGAAATGGAACTTGACTTATAAGGGATACACTGAGAAAGATTTTTAGTTATATGTTGCCAAGCTTTATCTGAAAATGAAAAAGTTTATTCACTTATTACAAGGCACAAAAATAGCACCTCCGACTTACAAACTAGATCGAAACCTGTATCTTGGAAGTCGGGACTCCGTCGCACTTTCCGTGCAAGCATATTACAATTTAAAACATTACATTAGTGTAACTATATTCTAAACCTAAAAGGAATTTGGAACAAGTTAATCAAAATAAAATGGATAGATAATGTTTAACAGTGTGCGACGGTGGGGGTGTGTTAGGTTGTGCCGAAGTGTGTAATAATGTAAGTGTGCATCTGTAGTGTAGGGTGGGTATCTACCTGTACCTAACGTGAAAATAGGATGACAAAGCTATTCATAACAATATGTACTAACCAAAGCCACATTTACATGTAAATACGTACTTTTGCTAATTTCAAATGAAATTTGGTAATGAATTGACAAAGTTTTATTATTACTGAAATTACCGAAGTAGTTTAGTATCCCTTTCTGACAGTGTATTTACCTTTTGACGTTATGAACTGATGGTTATGAAATTGTGTATTCAAACTACATAATTAATATACCTAAGTCCTTATTTAGGTTAATACATTCTCATTAATCATAATGTAGTGTAGGTACATACGTAACTGTAGTTCCTTGATTGATGTGGCCACAAACTCTGGTTATAGGTCACATAGGTAATATGGAGACGATTTCCTTGTTACTATGGAAACTATACCACTTCAATTCACGTGTTAGTTGACATCGTCGTCTATGAATCCTAATTCTGTGTGGAATCCACTATGTGATAGTCTAAAATTGTAGGTACCTCTTCCCGTTTATCAATATTATGTTAGTAGCTACCTCACGTACTCGTATAAGTAATAAAAATAAAAGTAGCCTTTATTCACTGCCAATTATTAATTAACATATCAACTACTATTAATTTATCAACTAGGTTTGACAGAGGCAGGTTGTCCATGGACATAGGTCTCCTCCAAGTCCTTCCACTTTTCTCTTTTCTGGGCCGCTCCTCTCCATCCATTGGGCAGGTCGTCCTCCCAGCGTCTCGCTGGGCGGCCTCTTTTACGTTTCCCATCTCGGGCGTGTCCATTCTGTGATATATATCTTATCTTATGACAGTGGGCCAGAGATAACCCCAGCGGCACTTCGACCCTCAGGGATCTTTTGTGCTCACCCCTAACATTAGTCTCCTTCCTGTTACTTAAAGATGCTTTGCATCAAGGACGCTATACAGCTTACAGGAAGGAGCCTATAGTCCTCTGGTTTCGGGTAGGCTACCCCCAGAAGACTCATACGCTTTCCAGCCAACGAGTCACATTTGCACAACAAGTGTTCCATTGACTCAACGGTGTCACCACAGGCTCTACAGGTGGGATTGTCTGCCAATCTCATCTTGTGTAGGAGGCTCTTAGTACCAAAATGGCCTGTGAACGCCCCTACAATGAGACGAATGAGACTCCTGTTAGTATATACTGGCCAACAGAGTATATATACCCTGTGATATATATACTCTGTTGGAAAACTTTAAGTTTCTACATGTTGCTCTTAGTGTATGACCATGCTTGGCATCCGTATGTCAGTACAGGGAGGATACATGTATCAAAGACCTCTTTTACGAGATAGACATTGACTTAGTCTTCATGATTTCTTTTAGGGATTTCGTATAAGTAATAGGTATTAAATAGCTACCTAGGTCTAGGTCCTTCGATAATATAGTTGTGCTTATTCAGAATATTGCCGCAAAGCTGAGGCAGATTCAAGTAGTTTGTCCATTCTCTCATGTGTTATTGACAGAGATGAAATAGATATACATTATTATGTAAGCGTGGTAGGTAGTTAACTGTTAGACTTCGAGTGGTAGACATGAATTTGAGTTTCAGGATCCTTAATCTCCCAACCCAGTTCTCTTTCAATTAAATTAAATATAATAATTTCGGAGAACATTTCCATTTCCCATCCCTAAAGTTAGTTTGAATATTGATTATAGTTATTCAAGTTTGTTTGTGACAGTTGACTTTAACCTGCATCCTTAACTTAGTTAACTCGCTATAACTTTGACTCTGCTTCGAGTTACGATAACTGAACTCGCTAAGTAACTCGTTGTCACCACTAACACTATGAGTACCTACCTATTACCAAAACCTAACTGCAAATATTATATTATTAATGTTATAAGTTTTGTCTTAGGAATTAAAGAACATCAGGGCTACCTAAATTCTATCGATATAACTTTCTGTACACGTCAAGAACTATCTACGAGTATGTAGGCACCTACTTATATGAATATATTTTTTCATGCAAATCCGTTAAGCCATTTACCTCGGTAAAAAAGGTAACAGACACACAGATACGGCGTTTCACTTTTATAGAGTTTTAGATTTACCTAAGTATTGTGCATTGCATAGATATTTTGTTCTACATAATAATGATAAAAAACAGCAACGTATTCCCTATGTCGTATTCGTGCAATATTTTACTGAAATATTATTACCACCAGGTCCATCGTGTTGTTGTACAATCGCCAAATCAAAAAAATATTATAATCCATTATAATATCCATATGAGAACACATCGTCGTCGTTTAGGTTCCCTGAGAGGGGGATGGTCCCAGGACACGTAATCTGTTTTATTTAAAATAGATATAAGTATTTAATACTCGTAAGTTCGAACGTCGGTGGCGTTCGTGGCTAGGACGTCGGACTCCCATGCCCAACGTCATGTACTAATGAGTGACTGCTCTAACGGTGATGGAAAACATCGTGAGGAAACCGCACACTGAAATAACCAGTGTGTGAATTGGAGAAGGCAATGGCAAACCACCCCATTAAATCTGCCACGAGAGTCGTTCTATGTGATTAATTCCTTAGAATGATCACGACCCTCAACAATGAGAATACGACTTAGACGAAGACTCGTAAGTTCGATATTTTCTTCACTTTTCCATAGGAAACTCAATAACCTCGGGTAACACCCGAGAAATCGGTGCGCAAAGATTAGAAGTCAAAGAAGCTCATAAATCGTTTCCAATTTTATATTATATTTCAGATTTGATCAAAGGACAGCAATCGCATAACCAAAGCAATACCCTGTAGTTACATATTTATGAATGAAACCCTCGTTTTATAGCGCGTCGGGTAAATTGTTCGTTCTTCTTTGTAAAGATTTCCACACATGTGACTTTTGTGGCGTCTCGTTTTATTAGTAGGTATATGAATGCAGAGGTCACGAAATTAGCCATTGTTGACTGCGGATCATATTGAACGATCCAAGAAAAATGGCTATTTCTGCCGAAGCTTGCATAGTGCTTTTCTCAAATAATGCCAAAGATGTATCGATCGCCCGAAAAGAGGTAATTAATTAATATATTATATAATTATAATATATTAATTAATTAATATAGGCTGTCCCACTGCCCAGCAGTGGGACAGCCTATAGGTTATTATAAAATAAATAAATAAATATTAACTTATTATATATACTAATCGATATCTAAAAATGGTATAAAAAAGGTAGGTACTTATATGCAAAAGACTCCGTTCAGATAATCAAAACAGTCGGTATAAATTAATGCGAGCCAATATAATTTTCTCGCATAAGTTATTGAAGTTTATTTATCCCAGGGTGGTTACGAATCCAATTACCAATGTTCCGCACTCGAAAATGAATTATAAAACGACTGCTCCAAGCTTCGGCAGGCTCTAAATGCCCATTTTATTTGTTACTGTACTCATTAAATTCAAAATACTGTACTTTGCGAGTCGCTACAATCGTATAACAAGTCAATAAAAGAGTTCTTTACTTTCCAAATAATTACATTGTTAAGGAATTCGGGGAAGTTAATTCGACGAATTGCTTACAGCGAAAAATTTTAATTGCCAGTCACGTAGTACTGCGAAGTGCAGTTTAAATTAAGTTAGTTTTATTTTTTGGCAATAATATTTCTTACGAAATGCAAGTTTCGAATCGGTCCATATTTTGTTCGAGTTAAAACCATAGTAAGACTTTTACACGTGACGTAGGTAATTAATTATAGATTATTTAGTGATGAAAGTCGGAAGTCCTCCAACTAAATTGGACACATTCCGTAATTAATCTTCCATTGAAGATGGTCGATTTTCTGCAGTGAGATATCCGTAATTTGTTGCTTGAAGGTATAATTTCTTTTACCACAACGTCGTAGGATCCACTTAAGGTCCGTCTAACTGGCAATCACTCTTCTATGAAGTCTGTCGCCGAATATCATCGTCTCGGAAGTAGGTAATATATTTACCAAAAAGTTTACAAGATTTCTTCTTCTCAAAATATATACGTATATATTATATATACGTATCAGCTAGTCAGTCAGTATAAGAATAAAAATAGTCATCACATCACGTTATTTACCAACTTATTTCACGTACCATTTTTTACCAAAACCCGGCCAAGTGCGAGTCGGACTCGCGCACCGAGTTCCGTTTTCAAAAAAATCATTTTCACGGTCATTTTTGTTTATTTTCTTTCTCCAAAATTTTAATTAATTAGACTTGGTTTTTTTTGGAATACATGCAACACCTTCTATCAGTACTAATTATTTTAGAATTATTGTCGTTTAAAAAATGATTTAAAAAAAAAAAATTCTCAAAAATTATAAATTTTTGAAACTTTGTTTTATTTTTCCTGAATAATATAGGTATATTATCTATGAGTCTGAATTATTTCAGATTTTCGGCTTGTAAACTTCGGAGATAAGGGGGAACGGTCATTTTTCGCACATTTTTGGCCATATCTTAAAAACTATAGCACATAAAAGTCACGCCCTTTGTGTTTCACATTTTTTTTTTGGTATAAGTTTGTATTATATTGTGTACAATAAAGAGTTAATAATTAATTAAGAGTTAATAAAATAAAGAAAAAAATAAAGCCCTTTCATACGAACCCCCCTCCTCCCCTCCCCCTCCCCCCTTCCCCCCACTTACTCCAGATGTCTGCCTACTTGGCTACCGGGCCAAGCCTAACATATTTGTCTAAACTATTCCCATAAAATATTATGTAGCTACAAGAATATTATTTAACTACCTGAATCTGAGCGGGCAATAGGTGTAACTTGCAGCGAGCAACGACTGGGCAATCACTGAACTTGATATTTTTTTTATAGATTTGCCTTTTTTCTGTAAAAACTTTAGGAATAGCAATGGCCGGTGAGTGGTGTTTATCGCCACCCTCCGTACACGAACGTGATACAAACCGTAAATACCGTGTACAAAATAGTGCACTAACGAACCAGCTGCATGCATGCACTTCTGTTCAAAACGGCTGTGTATTTCCTGGTAGCTGCAAAACTGTGCATAATTTAAACATGGACCTGTGAGACTTTGAATGTTTGTCTGAAATGTAGGAAATTATAGGATAAGGTAACTTCGATCATTTACAAAAGAAATTTTATATATTTTGACTTTTATGACATATACCCTGACCAGAAACTCAAAAACCCTGTCAAGACGGCGCCATTGGTAGTTTTATAATCTGTGTTATGGAGTTCGCTATGAAAAAAACAGTAGCATTCAATTCCGCAATATGCGCGAGGGTTTTTTAGTTCCCTGGTCGGGGTACTGAATAATACAGTGACTCACGAGCTTTTTTAAATTTTAATATTAAATAAATCCGCACGTGGTAGGATTAGGGAAGGGATACTGGCAACATTTGAATAGAAGGTTCCAATTAAAAGGTTCAATGAATAACATAACAAATCACCGAGGAAATAAACCTGTCAGATTAACCGAGAACATAGACCGCGTCGCTGCTGCTGTTCTTAGTTGAGCACGACGTTCAATCAAAAAACATTGCGGCGTCATCAGTGAATGTTCAGACATTCATCGTTCCAGTGTTCATCAAATTTTGAATTTGCATCTCAAGTTCCACCCATAGAATAATCAATTTATTAAAAAAATTAAACCTGACGACCTTATCAAACGGAAAAATGTCTGTGAACAAATGTTAGAGAATTTTGCACCGGATATATTGTATGAGGAGTATGGATGGACCTCGCACTGTTTTGTCGATTCAACACCAATCATGGCCTCTGTTGACTGCTCTGTAATGGTTTGTATTTTCTGTTATTTAGTTCATAGTCGTAGAAAAAGTATTGTATGCAACGCACGTAATGACGATTTTAACACTCGAACGATCTTTTGTGAAACTCAGATAAGCATAAGCTACTATTGTAAAACCAACTAGTGACTTTTAATAACTTTTTAAAAATCTGGAAATAGTCAACCTGTATAAGAAGAGACACCGTAATTGGGATACTTACCATAATAAGTGTCTACATAATTATAATAATCGGATTGCCTTTTCCTGGAAGAGTAACTGCCCTCTAATATTAACACAAAATAGTTTTTTTTCCCAATCCGTACGATAAGTAGTAGGTACGTAACGTAGGTTAAGATTTAAATGGAACACCCTTCCTTTAAAAGTGAAATAAGAAAGCCGGGTTATCCCCTCGGGCAGGGGAAACGCGGTCGAATAACGTTTAATTCTGCACGTAGATTCCATTACGGACGTACGGAGGAGCCTTTGTCAATGCGGTTAGGGTTGGAGAACATTGTGACTTTGGTGATGACGTTTTTGAAGGTTCGAACAAATACCTATCGTTTGATTATAGGAAAATGAAATATACTTAGACAAACTGAATAAGTAAGAGCGTCACCATTAAAAATTTGCTGATCCTATGATAGAGTAGAGTACAGATACGCCCCGGTTGCATTTAATTTTTAAACCCCGACCGATCGAGGGAGGGCGTGTTAAAGTTTGACACGTTTGTCTGTCTATTTGTGTGTTTGCCTGTGGCATCATAACTTAACAACGGATGATCGGATTTGGACCCGGTTTTTTAAATTAAATAGAGAATTTTGTCGAGAGAGTTCTTAGCTAGGTCAGATAAAAATTGGATCAGTGGTTTTCAAGATCTTGGAGTATCTTTGATGTCAGATGGGATCTCTGGAACGGTAATAGCTAGATGGTTCGAATTTGTGCTCAAACATTCAGGTTCATGGTGCGTTTCCGACATCTGAAACCCTGAGGATCTGATCATTACCAGGAAAAGTAAGTGGACTTCAATTTCGCAATATGAAACTTGAAGAATTTGATGATTATCAGCTCGCCGAAACTATAATAGTTAGATGAGGTCTTCCCGAACTAAAGTTGTAGGGAATTCTGAGACAATTCAATAGAAAATAAAATTTAAGATGGCGGCCAAAAAATAAATGGAAATGATGTGGAGCTATAGCCATGGCGAGGCCGAAGGCCAAGCTCCGCGTATGGCGTAGAACGCTCCGCCCTCCGCATCCGTTTAACCCGTTAAATGTTCTTAGCCATCGTTAGATGAAATGTGGATCAGTAACCACTGATCTTAGAACCCTAGGATCTTGGAGTACTTGGGATGTTGCAGTATGATGGGATCTCTGGAACGGTAACAGTTAGGTGGTGCGAGTTTGAGCTTAAATGTTTATGAAAATGGTGACCTTCCTACATCTGGAACCTTGAGGACCTGATGATGACCAGGAAAAAGTAATGAGATTTCCCCAATGGTACGACGGGGTTTGCTTAATTTTTTAATTTCGATTTATAATTAAATTGAAAAAAGAAAGACCATCCCCGCTCGGGAACAATCTATAACATCAGTGAAAACAAAACAAAATCAGTTCAACACCTTCCGGGCTTTGTATTATAATAACAATAAGTAAGTGTGATAAAATATTGGTACTTAGGTAATACAAATTAGTGTCTATATAAGGTTTATTACCCGCCTTTTAGATAAGCTTACACATAAGCTAGGCTTCCTACATTTTATACTGACCTACATGAGCCTTCGAAAAACCGGTTGCAAATAGAGCGATGTTTAGGAATTAGGAATATGCGGATGAGTGTACATCCATTACAACCCTAGCCTAGCATAGTGAGGGGTATGTACAATGAAGCCTTTTAGCAGTAATTTATTATGACCCTCTCCCCCGAAACAACAGCCAGGCTAGATAAACAATTATACTGGATTAACATAGCGGGAGCTTTAGATAACCATCTACTCAATTAAGATAAACTGAAGTTACATTCGTAATTATAGAGTTGCCAGATTCATCATGCTGATTTTGACGTGTAATTTGTAACAGAGTGTGACAATAAAAGCCTTTTATGCCTTAGTGTTTATTTAGTGAACATAATGTCGAAAAGTAGGCAGATATATTTCAGGCGATAGTGTCCGGCTTTTAGTCTATCGCCTGTGTATGGGTCTCTTCTATACAGTCATATCATATGATTTATATCATATCATGAGGAGATTAGAGACTTAATTTTTCACAATGTTAAACTTCATTTGGCCATGACCGTATATACGATTTACACATGATTATCTACAGTCTTAAAACTTTAATGGAAACTTAGCTTTAACTAAACTTTAACTAAAATGGAATTTAGAATTATCCAACGAACTCATTACTAGAAGCCGGGCTCTACATGTGATTTGACAATACATTGTTATCATTACCCCTGAATTGTTAGAAGGTTTCGGTTGTACATCCGCCTTCGTACGAAATGCCCTCATTGGCGGCTGTAACGGCTGCAATGATAGCTATCCCTTTGTTTAATAGGCTCTGAAATGAGCTCTTGGAAGGATAATGTGATGAAATGCGTATACGGGTAATGGTTTAGAAGAAAGGTGACAAAAACGGGTACCTATCTACTTGTAAAAGATCTATCAGTTACTACTAGCTCCACTATTTGAAATTATGTGTTTTGTGAAGTTTTGCAGATTACTTATTTATTTATCTATGTTCGGGCATTATAATTTACCTATAAATGGGTATACTACAATATCCGCGACATGCGGGCGTGCGAGTGGTGGGAGACTCTCGGTCGGCTGCCATCTTGCCTCGACCACACGAAATCAACGGCGGACAATTAAAAAATCGGTTTATGTGGTTTTTCTCAATATTTCTGGATAATTTCCTTCAATTTGTGTGCTATTAATTATATGTGAATTATGTTTGTGTAATAAATTGGCTAACCAAAAACTTTGTGATTATTGAGTAAACTGATGTGCACTGTTGGACATCACGTGGCCTATCTCTTTCCATGAGACGCAGCTCAAATGCAGTCAAGATGAATGGTATACTTCTTATGGGTCTATTGTAATGCCTGAAAACGCCTTACAGAAGACCCCGACCAGATCCATCCACTGTTTATCGAAGTCTATTAAACAATGTATAAAATATTTTTAACTTCTCTAAATAGACGTAATACCTTTTTCGGTGTTGTAAATCTTTGTCAAAGTTAAAAATAAGTAAGTTGAGAGTTTTCCTCAAACATCATACTTAAATGTTCTGAAGGCAGCCTCAAAGTCCGAATCTGGAACCTGGCTCCACGCCTTACCGTCGCCGCACTTGGGTACATTGTTGGGCACGCTTAGAGTGGGATGTGCCTTGTGTGAGCCTCATAGGTGTGTTTGAGGCAGCATGGTAGCGGCAGATACCAATGATAAGAACTATGAGCAAATAACAAAGAATGAATATCGACGATCAAATATTTAAAAGTATTTTCAATTTAAAAATTTATGGCTTAGGTACATGCTAGGTACCCATATTTTAGCACATTTTGACATTCTAGTATACAATCAGCGCCATCTGTCTAGTTGATTAGAAGCTGCCGGAAAATTCCTCATTTGATGTTTTGGTTTTAGATCCAAGTGTAAGCTTTTAATCCCTACAAATCACATTCTTGTTCTCAGCTATACCCAACCGTATAGATAATCTAAGACCCAAGCTCATACTTTTTGCGTTCTCTTTTAACATAATTATTACGTATTCCCTTGTTCTTCATTATTTTCTTTTCTATGATGAAATAAATTTTGGGTGAAACATCAGTACTCATATTCACTTTTTGTTCACTATGGAAGTAAATCTCCATAAAAGTGAACAAGCCAGGTTATTTAATAATATCGAACGTTACGTAACGTAAGGCAAGAATTTCATAAATATTTTGGGAACAGTATTGTGTAAATAATAACTTCCATTTCTGCTGTACGCGACTAAAACAACATTGCTGTTTGAGACGTATAAGTAAGTGCATACGCGACATGATGCAGAATGGCCACGCCAGTGCAATGCGAGCGGTTGCAATCTACGGAGAGTGCATGTCGCCCAAAATCTAAGACGGCGCCTCTCAGGGGTCTCATGTCGATATCCCTCGGCCCAATCTCAATTTGCATTGTTTATTGCCCATACCATAGCTATATGTTTCAATATTGATTTCGCTGCCATGCATTTCCAATAGACGATGTAGATACCAACTTCTAAGTCGTGTTCCTCATTGTTTGTTTGTTTGTAATCTTTTTAATGTACTTACTAATATAAAATACACTGAAATAAGAAACATATTAAAATATGTACAAAGGCGGGCTTATCCCATAGGGGTCTCTTCCAGCTAACCTTTGCTGAGGATCGTGAAGTCGCATAGTCGCAAGTCGCAAATACGGTTCAGACCTTAGGCACATAGTGTAATTCAATACTATTACGCTATATGCAGATCACTAGCATTTCACGAAGTGACTAAATATCTATAATATTACACTATCTGTCTAGAATATTACAGTATCTGTTTAACTTTATTAGCACTTCGTGAAATGACTACGCACTTCCTGAAATACGCCATTACGCTATATGGCTATGACATATATATCTCGACACTCTTAGAATCAAGGAGGCTAATCTTTTGGTTTTAAATGGTTCCAAATGTACGTTTTTAAGCTGTATAACTCACAATATTGTTCTCATCCATAATTAAGTTTTGGTTTGAAAAGTAGAATAAATTTAAATTGGCATTTTTCTTGCTAACTGCACCATTTTACAAAAATCTGTTCAAAAATCACGGAAGATCCCTTAAGAGCCTTTTCATGTAGCTTTAACGGTTTTGGACTTCTGGTAACCTACCACCCCGTTTTAATTAGTCTTCTCGAACTAAAGTCGTAGGAAATCCAGAGGCATTTCAAGATAAAAAAATATTTAAAGTAATGGCCTACAGTAAATGGAAATTATGTGGAGCTATAACCCTGGCGAGGCTGAAGGCCGAGCTCCGCGTAGGGCGAATCCCGGAGTTTCGCACCGCCTTCAGTATTCTTAGCAATGCTAGATGAAAACTGGATCAGTAGTTCTAAGATCTTGGAGTATCTTGGGATAATGGAGTATGATGGGATCTCTGGAATGGTAACAGTTAGGTGAATGGAGTTTGAGCTCAAATGTTTTTCCCTTTCCACGCCTGGAACCTTGAAGACCTTGATGATGACCAGGAAAGTAAGGAGATTTCTTCAATGGTACGTCGTCGGGGGTTAGTTACATTTTTAATTTAGAGTTATTGACTAGAAAGTCCAGCTCTATCTGTGGATAGACAACTATTCATATTACGAACGCAGGAATACACTGCACAGATATACATACGAGTACATAATTAATGACCATAATCATAAAGGAAGAAACGCCTGCCTCTACCTGACCTAGGTTCCGTTACGATACAAAATAACATTCATTATCTATCCTTGGGGAGGGAGACTATTTTTTCTTTCACCCAAGACCATATAATAAATCTAAATAACCCATAAAATAAATATAATAGTAAATGTACATTCACAAATAAAGAATAGACAAAGGATGCAGATAAGAGCAAAGTTGATTCCTACATCATAAATGATCAGATCAACCCTGTGTCAGAACTAAAATATTGAAATAATTTAGGACGAAAGGGATTTTGTTATTTGCAACAATTTGTGAAGGGACGGTGTAAACATTTGGAGGGTCAAACAAAATAAAGGGCTATTTTATCTATGGAACGTCGATTGGTTGAAAATTTAAGTAACTTTCGATGTCTGCTGTAAGCAATAGGAATACTTTTGATCCCTTCAGGCTGTAACAAAGTGATTGGTAAGTAGCCAAGACCTAGGCTCTCCAATATATTTTTACATATGGTATTTTGGCTTTACGCTCTATGTAGGGGTAATATGGTTAGGGAAAACAAGATTTAACAAGACACACGAGAGTGTGTTCGGGAAGAAAAAGGGCGACGACGCACTGACTAAAGAAACCATTTCGAGCTATTATCGACCCCCTATAACTCAAAATCTATTTGACCTACATATCTGAAATTGTATGTGTATTAAATTCTACTCAATTACTCAAAATCCCAAATTTCAAAAAAAATGTTCAAATTGTTCCTGAGATAGTGACCTCTGAAAATGCCAATTTTTAACCCTGACTCATTTATCAAAAACATATAATATACCACTTCCAGTTGACTTAGAAAGATAAGTGACATGTGACTAACTCATAGTATTGGATGGACCACCTCTAAAATATTTTAATTTTATATTTAAGTCAAGTTCAGATTTGAGTCATACTCGTATTATGTAAGAAATCCTTATATATATTATTCCGTTTAGAAGATGTCTATCTTCCACGTGACAGACAGACATAGCGACAGCAATAGGGCTCAGTCCCTTCGGGTTACAGATCCCTAAAAACGAAACCTTTATAGGATCACTTCGTTGTCCAGTCTTTTTCTCAATAAGATAGGTAACGGCAATGCCATATATTAAAACATAAAAAATATCGCTTGCTTAAACCTAAATCCCTAACTTGGCAAGTATTCATACAAAACTCATGGACTCTTCACTTTTCTTGAAAGATTCTTGAGTGAAAACTTGCCAAATTAGGGATTTAGTGTTAAGCAAGCGATAATTTTATGTTACCTATAGTTTCTGTAGATAAGTTTGAAGGGATGTTAATAATTGAACTTGGCATCCAGTTAGATTTCCATTCTTTTAACGACGAAACCGACAGGCCTATTGTTCCTTGCACCGAACTTGGCACCTTTTTCACATTTAAGTTTTTGGTGGGATAAGAGTATCATTATCCGCCGCCAGTTATATAATTATAGTTTACCTTTCTAAATCTGAGTGGCTAACTTGGAATTGAAAAACACTGTTAATTTGGTGTTAAAAATTTACTGAAATGTTTGGTGAAATAAATAAATAACGTACGTAACGTAGGTTTTGTGAATTTGTGATTGTTTCTTATGCTGAAAATTAATAAGTAGTATGTTTTCTATGCATATTTTATAAGTACAGATATTGCAAGTTACCAAATAGTATTTCCACAAGAAACAACATTTCCCGTACATAACTGATGCGTTCATTTCGCTAGGTTGGTACTCGTATAACGACTAGAGCCCACACCTGAGTCCACTAATATTGCTCGGATTATCGCCAACGATGTGCCTCGGGACGCCTTTGGACGATAAAGGCCGAGGTCCACCCGTAGACATCCGTGGCCCCGTCTGTGTTTATGTGAAATCATTATACTCGTATGTAAATGTTTGCGACAGTGAATTCGAAATTATATACCAGGTTGCTACAATCTGCCCTCTTGGTGCCGGCTAGCAGGGTTCTAGGACAGTGTGCAGATGAAGTAATAGAAGAAACTTGGTAATAGTAGAAATTATATTTATCAGGAACAGAACAAGACAATAGTAAAAATAGGTAGTAGTATGAGACAATTTTATAAAACGGACATACGTCCGTTCAGGACAAAAATACAGAGAGAATAGGAAAAAACAATTCAATTAATGGAATAATGGAATTTAGAAATGGGAATATGGTTTGAATTTTGATAATATAGATGAAGAAATGAAAAAGCCAACACGAAATGAGGTGAGATAAACGGTAACAATGAGGTTGAAATTTATGGTAAGGATACAAGGTATAAAGTATCTACCTGCTTTGGGAATATCTATTTTCCCTACTCTGATGTCCACAACAAGAGCACGCAACATCAATTGAGAACTCTAGTTTGTCGTTTCGCATTTCATCCTTTAAATGTGCAATCGTAATTTTACCAGGAAATGAACGCTGTTCTTTTATTAATCGTAAACGATTTCAATTGAGAATGAGCGAGAAATGTAAATGGCGGTAGCAAGACTCGCAAGCTATGTGTAAATGTCAGCTATGCGCCAGAAGTCTACATAAATAAGCAATAGAAGTGTCTGACACATTCGCGGTGCTGCGCTGATAGTGTCGCCACACGACAGGTTGGTCCACCAAAATGATGTTCACGAAACTTCGGATGGGAAGTGAAACAGTGTCTAAGTAATTTTCAGCATACCTATTTTATGGTGCTAATGCCTAACTTGCTTGATCAGTAGCTAAAGTAAATGGTGTATTAATAAACGATTTTCTATTTCTAAAGTATACCATATTTAGTATTTTCGTAGTGGTAGATCCTAAAGTGAAGGATCGCCTGGGGTGGTACCACCCTCTTATCTTTTTCTGCCGTGAAGCAGAAATGCTTGCATTTCTGTGTTTTGGTTTGAAGGGTAAGAGAGCCAGCGTAATTTCCGGCACATGAGGCACTCCATCTTAGTCCTCAAGGTTAGCAGCGCATCAAACACCCTCTAATATTAATACAGTGAGGTGAGATGTCTATGGGCGACGGTGACCACTTACCATCAGGTGGCCCGTTGGCTCGTCTGCTCTCCTTATTTAATAAAAAAAATATAAAAAAATACCATATTATTTTATGTAACTGACACGTAACTACAGCCATTGTAAAATGAGTTTTTAGTTTTTGATATGAGCGTATAGAAAAACGAGTTTTACAATTGCTAATTACGTGCAGTTGCATACAATACTTTTTCTACGACCATGAACTACCAAATAATTGAAAATACAAACTATTGTGAAGCGTCAAACACGCCATGCATGACAGCTCGTCAAAACCCCGTCGACAACAATGCGTGTCCGATAGCATTAAAAAATAATTAGTTTTCAATATTTTTTTCATAAGCTCTTAATTTTAGATCTTTCATGAAACTATTAATACTTTGTACCGAATTGAGGTTTATTTCAGTTTCACAAATTTTGAATTTTTGGGTATATTAACCTGTCGTTGACTGAATGAAAGGGTTACATCAGTGTCATACGTAACCAGAAAAAATTGTGAGTGGTTTTAGGGATGGGTTAGGAAAAAATTGGTACCTAATCACACATGATTTCAGGATACACCTTTGCTGCTACATACATACATCTCAATACTCGTCTGACATTTCATCAGAACATATTTTCTTGTAACGTAATAGAAGTAAGTAGAAGAAGTAGAAAACAATTCTATTGCCTATTTATTTCTATTTCTATTATCGAATGTATTCGAAGTCTGTGGCACCAACGCCGATTGCGTCATCAGCAGTGCAAATCTCATCAAATAAATAGCGCTTGATGAGGCTTAATCAACTAGATAGTACCCAGGGTTCGATTAATATTCATGTAGGTGTAAGTACCCGTTAGACATGCTCGTGTAAACTAACTGATATTATTGGACTATTGACTAATAATGCAATGGAAATAGATGTAGTGTAAGTTACTTTGTGCTTCACTTAAAAGCATTGCACGTACTTACTTACTTACTCCGCTGGCGCAGCGGCCCGAAGTGGATCTTGGCCTCCCATACCAAAGAGCGCCATCGCTCTCTCTCCTGCACAGTCTCCAGCCAGTCAGGCGCCTGGAGCTCACGCAGATCTTTCTCCACTTCATCGCGCCAGCGGTATCTGGTACGTCCGACCGGACGTCGTCCGTTAGGGGGTCCCACATACGCTCGTTTAACTGCCCGATCCTCCCCCATCCTAGTGATGTGTCCGACCCATCTTAGTCGAGCACGTACACGTATAGCACATATTTAAAACTGTTTGTTTTTACTTTGTAATATAAAGATTTAGTTCGGTAATTATTTTCCTTTTTATAACATATAAATAATGTAGATTTATCTACAAATTAGAAAACCTATTGTAAATTGTAATAGGCTTAAAAGATTACACTGAAAAAAAAACTGAGCTTACCGAGTAACTTGATTCAGATTGATATAATTATTTGATAGCCACTCAATTTTTCGAGGTCCCGACCGCTACAAGAGGTAACACTGATATTTGAGTATGTAATTATTTTATGTAAAATAGTATTAATTTATATGCGACTACATTATTAAATTGCGAATTCTTGTAATAATAATGTAAATTGTAAATAAAATAAAAATTTTTTTTTTGCATTTATTGATCAAAGAAGGGATACTAAAATAACACTTAAGCTAAAATTACATAATACCTAACTATTTTACAAGTAAAAGACCTGGTCCATGTCGCTCCCTGCAGGGAGTGTCCCGAGGAGGCTGACACTAAATTAAATATAATAATGAAAGATGCTAGCACGATGTTGGTTGAAGTAAACCAAACCGTCTTAGTAGGCTCTTAAGGAAACAAAAAATGGTTAAATCGAACAAGCATTTTTCAGTGTAACATAGGAAGAACAGAGTAGGTCTAATTTGTAAATTTCTAATAAGTTACTAATTTTAAAATAAAAAGACTTGTGTACTTACCACTTAAAATCCTATAACTTTCGAACGCAAACATCAACTGAGGGCTTATCCCGTAGGATTTTTTAGATAATTACGAAACGAAAATCTTTCTCGAAAAACGCGGTGTGAGACGTACTGGGTATTCAAGGCTTGTCTTTCTTGTCGCTTCGTCTCTATCGTCTATCATACGGAAACCATCACACAACCATTTACCACACTTTGCGGTCATCTCCGGAAGTTTTTGAGAGGCATTACCACAAATTCTGTTACAGTATGACTATTAGTGGCGCTATTGTATATGGAGCTTGGTTTTCGAGACCCGTTGTAAAAAAATTCGTTTCGTGACTGTCAAACTGAATTCTACGGGATAAGTACTTACCTAATGCTCTGATGATTTATTGCGTATGCCAAACTTTTCACATTCGCGCGTAACATAATAACTACACTTCATCGTCAAAGAGGAAAAGATCCAATTGCCCCGAGCTCTATCGCGCCGACATTGGGATTAATGGTAGCGAAAGATAAAAAAGGGTTCAATTGCTTTATTTTTTAATTTGTTGGGAAAAAGAATGAGCTTTTAACACATCTTTGGTTAATGGAAAATGTATTTTGGAATTCACCTCTAGGGCAGCGCTATTCAATTTATCTTGCAAGTACGCCGAATCGATTTTAATTTCGACCACTATTTACCCTGGTTCATTAACTGGTATATTAACTAGGTAGGCGTACACCATTTGATCAAAGGTGCGGCAAATCATGTAAGATGTCTTGTGAAATAAGTAAAAAAAGTAAGTAAGTAAGTAATATGTTTATTTCACACACAGCAATGACAGTTGTAACAGTTGTAATTATAATAAAATAGTTATGTAGTCAAGTCAAGTTAGTAGTATAATATTTAAGTTGACCATTGTATGGTATGTGAAAGTACCAATATACCAATATATTAGATTATAATTTGTAAAATAAACATTAACGTCCCACTTCATATTATTAATTGGATCATGAATTAAATTATATGGAAACGTGTGGTCAAAGGTGAATTGTAAATTGAAATCATGCCTGATGGTCTGCTGTTATTGTGAAAAGGGCCTCAACTCAGCTTATTGCTGCAGACAAAAAATGCCTACAGCGCTGGTATTCTGTTAGTAGGGTAGTATTAGTAAGAGTTGAACCGTTACAATATCCATGTTAGTGGTAAGATTGATGTGGAATATTGTCCTGTCACATCGCAGCTCAAGTTAAATGAAAGCCATTAAGTGTCACACAATGTCCCTTCCCAAATTGAACGCTTTGGCGTAACAAATCGGTATTTTCCGGCCCTCATCACTACTATAGTCACAGACAAGGGTCCCTTCACACACAATCAATCACAGTATGCCATACGCGGTCACAATTACATACATATTAAGGCTATTTCCCTTTTCCTAAGGGACAAAGCGGTGGACGGTCACAATTAATTTATGTAATGTATCTCTACAAGAAATCACAGTAAGTTAGATAGATTTACTTTTATTTCACTTTTAACTCAATTCAAAATTAAAAAATAAGATCGAAAATTCCTGTGAGTGAATTATGACGTGTATCTAACGTGTCTAAAATCCACATGGGATTGCTAAGGGATTTAATGAACAGGGTAAATAATGGTCGAAATTTAAATGTGTTGAATCACCCTTCACCTTCAGACATGTTGGAAAAGTCCCTCGATTTTGTTTTTTCACTAACTCCCATTGGTCAAATACTAATTTCAACTAAACATTATCTACCATAAACTCTTTCTAAGCAATACAGTAATACCTACTATACAATCTTACAAACGTCCTTAATGCTAAAGCTTCCTTAAGTATCGTGTCATCTTCAAAAAAACCATAAACTAAACATAAACTATTCTTATTCTTATCTAGAGTTATGGCGTAGAAACGAATAGCATGTATTTTAATAAAGACTGAACTTTAATGACGTTTCGTGAAACTGACAGTAATTCTATTCTATTCTACTTCATTACATTAGAACATTAGAATGTTTCAGTCATCAATACAGGGTCCTGCATCGATAACTGAAACATTTGTCAAGTAGTTAATACTTGCGGTTGTTGGTACTTGGTGAAACTTGTAGTACATAATTAGACTTAAATAATATACTGTTTCACAGGTTTTTACTGTATTTTCTTAATTACGACCGGTTTACCTGAAGATGTGTAAACGAAGCCAGTCGTAATTAATAAAATACACTAAAAACCTGTGAAACAGTATATTATTTAAGTCTAATCATTTGTCAAGTAGGTTACTGTTTGAATTTCAGAAACAATAATGTTTACTCGGCTAGTTCACGGTAGTTGGGAAATTACTCCCCCATGGACAGAAACGGCAGAACTAATGAGAAAATAATTCCCGCTTGTTCCGTAAACAGAACTGTGCAACAAAACTAGAGGGAATTGCTCCGTACCTATAGGTACGGTACGTATTTTTATAGAAACCAATCATCTAATCTGTTCAAATTGTAGAGACCCGAATATTTTTCAGAACAAAGATGGGCGATATTGTACGTACAAGTATTTGATGGAATTCGTTAAAAGCCTTTTATAATTTGCAGTTTTGTTTAATAGAGAAAAAATAGCATTAGGCTATAATAAGTAGTTTCCATGTCAAAGACAGGTACAGTATTATAATATGGTCTAGTTAGAATGGTCTCCCCTTGAGCTAGCGTCAGGATATTAAGCTCCACTAGAGATTAAATAAAGCTACTTTTAAATAGAAATTGCTATGGAACATCACCACTCAGGCAAATTGGTTTCCGAAGAGGCGAGCGAAAAAATACTCGTTCAGTGTTCTTGATATTATACGTAATCGTATTATGTTGCTAAGAATAGAAGATATAATATTGAACATCGATAGATGTGCTTAGGACGCCAGACTCCCATACGGAAGGTACAAGTTCGAAACCATGCAATGATTTTTTTTATCGTACCGATGATTTTTTTTTGTTTTTTCGAAAGACATACATTTACCGACTGCTCTAACGTCGAAGGAAAACATCGTGAGGAAACCTGTACACTGAGATAACCGGTGTGTGAAATGGGGAAGTTGCAAACAACGCCATTAAAATCTCCCAAGAAAGTCGTTCATGTGGATATTTCCTCGCAATGATCACGACCCTCATCAATGAGGAACTAAGAAGAAGTGTAAAAAGGTTCTATTGTTTCGTCATATTTAATTTTGGTCGAACTTCATTTACCACATTGCTCTATTCCGAGTGTCTTCCGCCTTCTCCACTTCTTCTTGTGACTGCTTGTCCATAATTGTCTCTATCTGTGTCTCTACTTATGTTTTGTTTATTCCTATTTATATCTGCTCTTCCTTACTTGTCTCAGTTTATATTACATGTCTAAATTACTAACAGAAAAACATTATAAGCAAATCTCATGAATAAATACTTAAGATAAATTATGCAAATTATGCAAATGGTTGAAATTAAAATTCTCACATGCGGCCTTAATGTCAACCCCTGTAAACGGAATGAGGCCGCATGTAATGATCATGACAAGAAATGAAGGCCCATTGAGCCTTGGCGGGAAAAAGCTCGCGCTCGTCCCGAAGGAACAACCAGTTTTTTAAGGGGAACCGATGTCCGAATATATTTAATCATCTGGTGTCACTATGCCCAGAAAAAGTGAGAGTTTGTGTGTTGGAAACTTTACTACCACAGTACCCCGTTTACTATTATCTCCGTTTAGGTAACTCCGGCTTGTTGCTCATGTATGTCTTCATACATGAGCAACAAGCCAAGTCCACATTCAAGTAACGAACGTAATACTTACGTCCATTTTGCGTATTCCATTTTTATTATTTCATTGGTAAAGATAATTGTTTTAAAATCTAAGATTTACAATAATATTATATTACAATGATAAAATATTTTACAATAATATTACTAACAAATGAGCATTTTTCTTGGTAACAAAGGTAGGTAACATAACAGCAAAAGACGTATATTTGGATAACGTCTATATAGACAATAGACGCAGAAAACCTACTAAACAAAAGAAATCCGAGATCTAGGTATGAGGTATACTTACTTGTATTCTTTTAAAGTAATTGTTTGAAAAATTGCAGGTTATTTTATTATAATAAACAGTTACAATAAGCTGACGAATTGAGCCATCATCGCTCACCGCCATTGTGTCAAAGCTAAAAATGAAAAGGAACTACCCAGGTAAGTAATGTACTCACTAAGCAATTTTTCAAGGATGTACGTAAGTAACAAAGTATTTTTCATTTTTAAGGTACACAAATGTATCATTTTTGTCAGTGGTAATATATATTTCTTAGATGTAAAAGCTGTAGAATAGGATTGGTACAAAATTAGGAAATTTTAGATTATGGAATAAGATTGCATGAAACTAGTAACTATAGAGGCGAGCGTTCTTTCCTCCGTGGTAATAATAATTGAAAATCAAAGCATATTTTACCTATACATTACCAGACCACATTTAACTTGTACTGGTTAATGTAACGTAACATATTTGGGAATTTAAGCAGCTGCTGTAGAGTTTGGATGTATTTGTCTTTGAGGCATTCGAGAACCCCGTCCGGTAGATAAGGGACATTTCACAAATTTGAATCCGTCTCACATACTTATAAGATCATAGTACAGGCAATCGCTTATGCTGATGGGCCACTTATTTTTTGCGTAAGCTCCGGGTTTCCGTTGATGAATGTTGGCAGCGCGATGCGTAGGGCTCGTTAACGAAGACTAATCGCGATGTCGTACCATGACCGATGTTCAGGTGCTGAAAAACAACATTAACCACTGTCCTAGCCGTAAACGAATTAATTCTTTAGGAAACTTCGGTCTCGGAGATAATTTAGAATAATATATAATTTAGGATAATTCAGGTGGAAAGCTTCACTGCAATCTAATGGCTCACGGCTCACAGTGATTCAAGAATACCAAAAAATGAGTGTAAAGCCGTTTTAACTAGTTCTGCATCCCCTTTTCTAAAATTGATTTTCTCTGGACTGCTACACTTGTGTTCCTCCTTGCTGAAACTCTTGGTCGAGTTTATATTTCTTATAGTTTATGCATTAAAATCGTCTCAGTAGTTTTAGAGAAAAATGCGATCATTTAGGGGTGATAATAATTATTTATGAATTCTAACTCTAAATTACGCTGTATCATTACTTTTACATTGAAATAGTAATCCTTTTAATAGCTATTTAATTTGTAACAAGTTTGTAACGATATAATACTCGGTATACATCAAAATTACATTCCAAATTAAACTCTAAAGAGTCCATTGAAAAGCAGTCCGAAATGAATTTACATAAACAATATGAATCACCGAGAACAATATGAATTAAACTATTTCAGTGAGGGTAACCACTAGATGGCTCGCTTTGTCGCTATTCGTTGAGCCCTAAAACCCTTGCTCATTAATTAGCAATATACGGACTGTTACAAAACGTTCACCACATGATGGGATGTTTCAGTGACGATAGAATACAATTGTAAGAAAAAAGAACATGGTCTAATCGTTACTTCATCATTAGCAGCCTACTCTAGTCCACTGCTGGACATAGACCTCTCCCAGGGCGAGTTATTGAGCCCAGTCTTCGGCTCTTCTCCTCCAACCTCCAGTTGCTGTCAGCCACTCTGCGTAGATCGTCGCTCCACCCAGCAGCGGTGCGTCTCATCTCCCACACAACGCTTGTCTAAGCTTGCCACCGTCAATTAGTTGTAATTATTTACAACATTTTATGGTATTCCTTCCTACCAGTGAGTCGACTATACTGCTCTATACTAAGCGATGTGTACATTGTTAATTCAAGTCAATGGACAGCAACAAAATGAGAACAATTCGGAATTCGGACCCTTGCTTAAATATATGGTAACGTTCCCTGAATTCCCAATAAGAACCGACTGAGATCGCCAGCAAAATTAATATGTGGAACAAGAACTAACAATAATAAGGATGGTTCAGCAGAACGCTAATGGTACCTCATACTCGTAATTACGCGATAATGTATACGAAGCAGGGACGTATTCAGTTGGGGGCTCGGGAGGCTAACTCCACTCTCAAAATCACAGAATACACAAGTGATATTAGGGAAAACAAACCATGTCATTGAAAAGGTGTAAGTACACAAGAATGTGAGAAAAATGTTTTATTCCTTATACAAAATGCCCTTGAACAATCGGTATAGTAGTATATAATATGTAAGTACTAACATATAGGAGTACTATAATAAAATATGTACTTATGAGCCGAAATTTTTCTTACCGATTCTGATATTTCCAATGATATCTTCATCTCTTACTTCTGTTTAGATATGCATAACGTGCTACATACACGAGTGAAGCATGTCATAAGAGCACCGTAGGGAGTTGGTACGCTGAATTTGATCGTGGCGAGAGTTTCCCTCCATGATGAGATTCGTGAAGGTCGCCCCTCAACTGCGATCACTGAGGAAAATGCGGCTACTGTCAGACGGCTAATTGAAGAAAACCGACGTATCACCTATGAGGAGATTCGAGGACATTTGCGGATTGGTATGAGCCAAATTCAATTTTTTTTATATTCTAAACTTTGTTGTCGCTGGATTCCTCATGAACTCACTTCAGAACAGAAACGGGCTCGTATTGATTGGTGCAAAAAATGTTAAAGTACCATCACGGACGTTCAAATGCTGTTTATAACATTGTGACAGGAGACGAAACATGGGTTACGATCCAGAAAGAGCAACAGTCTTGTGAATGGGTGTTCGAAGGCGACAGCAGACCAACAAAATTGAGACGGGCGAGAAGCATGGGCAAAAAATGGTTGTTTTTTCTCCCCTCCTGCACGATCCCACTCCAAGAATAAAAGACAGTTAATGTTAATGTGGTACACAACCATTTGTTTGCCCAGTGTGTTCGAAAAAGTTAGAGAAAAACAATCAAGAGTCACATCCTCTTGCACCATGACAATGCTTCTACGCACAACGCGAAAAAAACAAAGTCATTTTTGGCTTCTGAAAACGTGGAGCTCGTGACCCATCCCGCACACAGTCCGGACCTTGCACCATGATTTCTTTATTTTCCCAAAAGTTAAAGATTTGATGAGAGGTTTGACATTTACGGGGCCAATAAAGGCTGTGATTGCTTTCAATCAGCACGTGAAAAACATGGCCTCAGATCAATTGTCCTCATGTTGTCAAAAATTGTTTAATGAAAAAGTGTTTAAAATGGAACGGAGAAATACTTTGAAAAACATAGATATATTGCTTTACTTATAAACTCTTTTATTTATGAGTCACGCAAAACTTTCAGTTGCCTCACGTACCTTTCTCTTAATATGTACTTACTTAAGCCAGATCAATTATTGATTTTTTCTTATTTTATCTACAGCCAGACATCAAACGAAACCTTTGGCTTTGAGAAGGGGTATACTCGTAGTTTTAATCTAATTTTCCAAACTTAGCACTCGTCTTAATTCGATTTGTGTAGAGTTGATATTTCCAGCCAAGACCGAGCAAGATTCTAAAAATAGGTATTTTACCATCGAGATAGATGTTGAACTGGAAAGAAAATTAAATAAAGTTCGAAATAGATATAATATGCATATATATATAATGCAAATATACCTACTTAAAAGATTAAAACCGAGGAGAATTTCCCTTTGAGCTTCAATAGTAAAGGATAGAATTAAGTGGGTAGTGTTAAGTCCATGGAGCTAGTATAAGTATGTACTAGACTTAAAATTTCCTTGGTTAAGTCAGATTCAGGCTGAGGGCCAATTTAGAAAGAAATTTTGAAAATTGACAAGACTAGTGAAGTGCAAGATTCGATAGCGATTTAGGGTTGTATCGATGTTTACACTCATCAGTTAGTACATAAAACTGGATTAGAATTTAAAACAAAAAAAAATGGCAATTTGTATTCAGAGCCACAACTTAGGGGTTTAAAGTGAAATCACCAATAGAATTTCTATATTTTAGTTATATAGAAATTGTTTTAGCCATCTCTCTCTCTCTCACACACACACACAGAGAGAGAGAGAGAGAGAGAGAGAGAGAGAGAGACGACGCCAACATAGAAGAAATAAGTAAAAAAATTCAACACCATAATACGTAAATTATGTTACACACAACTAACCTAAAATATATTTGTCGTTGTAATATGTATACTATTTTTTTAAAATTTACATATGTATCTAGTTACCCATTCACTTACACCTACGTTGCTAGTTTAGCCCTTAGGAGTATTCTGGTGTTTACCTACTTATTGGGTCCGTCAAAATCCTCTGCAGCCTTGTTGCTGAAAGAGATATTCATAAATGAATTCTATCTATTACCCTACTCATCTAACTCTTTACGACATAATCAACAAATGATAGGTATTCACACTGACCAAACATTTTAACTTTCCCAAAATATCCATCCACGAACGAATTGCCAATCTCAATTTAGGGCGGATCAAAGAGAGGTTTGCCTGTAATTAGGTATCCGAGGCGCTTTCAGTTTGTGGAAGTTGTTGGGGCCAACCGCGGCCAGCTGATTGTGCCACAACTTTTTAACAAGTTTTTTCGGATTATCGAATCGCCAAATGCAATTACAGCTATCGAAGATACCTAAACTGATACATAAGTAATATAAGTATATCAATGTACGAGTATGTCATTTTATGCTATTATGTTTATGAATTTCATTTCAATCGAATGTACGGTCGGCCAAATAATTTGTTTTACACAGGTTAAATGTAAATAATTTTCAAAGATCAATAAAGACTATTTCGTATCTCTAAAAATATTAACCATGTATAAACCTTTACACTGGAGATTTTGTAAAATCTGGTATAAAATTGGTATAACCATGTTTTTGGCATACCGTGCCTAAGTACGTATAATGCAGTTGACAAGAACGTCGTGATTTTTTCTTTATCCTTGGCTTCCATAGGTATATATAACTTTTACACTCGCTAAGCATATAATACAGTAGGTAGGTGCGTAATGTTTGTACAATCTCTATCATACAAACATTACGTACAAAGATTACGCACCTACCTACTGTAGGTATTATATGCTTAAAGTGTTAAAGTTAATTATGCCTATGTAAAGTTTGAGAGCAAACTTTGTATGAAAAATAACCGATTAGACCAAACCGGACTCCATCTACTAAAGTGTAGTCAACTCACACAGAGGCCTAGAAACATTTAATTTTATAGCGACCCCTCTGGTCTCGCGAGAATGCCACTTTCTGCTATAAATAAGGCTTCATTATAGTCCCCCAAAGTCCGCCAGTTTTTGCTACTCTTTTACCAAGGTAAGTTATGTTTGTAATCAAATCACAAAGGGACTATTTCGATAAAGAGACGGATGAACGTAGAAAAGTGTTCTTTTTCCTGGATCCTTGTATTACTAGTAAAAAAAATATTCTGCTAAGTAAATAATAAAGTCATTATTGTACTATTATTTCATTATCTTTAGTCTTGGATTATTGTATGTTAAGTTTTATTTTTTATTTCAACTAGTAGGTATCAAATATTTATTCTTAACTTATCACACAACACAACTGAACACAATATCTTATTTTATAGAGGTGTACTTAATTTTAACTGTGCAAGAAACTATATTAGTTGTCTAGTTAGTTGTTATCTATATCTATATCTATACCAATATATAAAGAGGAAAGGTTTGATTTTTTGTTTGTTTGTTTGAATTGAATAGGCTCCGAAACTACTGAACAGATTTGAATAATTCTTTCACTGTTGGAAAGCTACATTTTTCCTGAGTGACATAGGCTATATTTCATTTTCAAAAAAAATGGGGATCCTTACTTAAATTACGATAAAGTGTAAAAAAATATCAAAAAACTTCCTTACATCGCGTACGCTGCGAAAACTATTGATGATGGAACAAAATGATATATAACATTTTTTTAGAACACACCATTATCAACAAAAAAATCAGCGGCAGCGTGTCTCTAACTATTATAGTCATGTCACAATAAGCGTTTTTTTATAAAAAAAAAAAGAAATTAAAATACCACCGCTACAAAAAGCTCCTTATTTGTACCTTATCAAAATAAATGATTTATTATTTAAGACTGCTTCAATACCTTTATATTACTTTTTGAATTATTCGATTCTGACATTCCATTCAAAAGATATCACGGGTTTAAAACTTTGAAAAAATAAACTCCATTCGGCTACTTATGCGTTGTAGGGCGTCACTCGGGCAGGGGTACGGGAGGGGAGTTAAGATCACGAAATAAACTTGCCGCGAGGAGGTTAAGGAGTTAAAGGACAATTTAATAGTAGCAACTATTATCACTGGCCCAGCAGGTGGTCAACTAGCTCATATACCGAGGATACCGATGATCCCAACTGATCTGCCAATCCCATTTAAACGGCTTCAATTTCCGGTAAAAACATCTTTCGCATTAACAATTAACAAGTCCCAAGGCCAAACCTTCGAATTAGTAGGGATCGATCTGCGAAAGAAATGTTTTACTCATGGTCAACTGTATGTTGGACTATCGCGAGTCGGATCCCCAGAAAATCAATTTATTTTGCTGCCACAAAATAAAACAACATCAAATATTGTTTACAGAGAAGCTCTAACATAATAAATGGCTTTTCTTTTGGGGTTATGACCTCTTTACAATAATGAAAAACAAAAACAGAAAAACCAAAAATTGAAAAAAAAAATATAAAAAAAGAAACATAAAAAAAAACAAAAAAAAAAAAACACAAAAAACATATAAATACAAAAAAAAACATATAAATACAAAAAAATCATATGAATACAAAAAAATCATTAAATAATACCAAAGAATTTAATTATTCTTATTTTTTTTTAATTTACTCTTTTTTAGGAGCTCGACGCAAAAAGGAGTGAATATGTGTGTTATATTATTATTATGAATGTGTTAAAATTAACAAATCTAAATGTAATGTTTAATGCCCGTGCGAAGCCGGGACGGGCCGCTAGTAATTTATATTTTTCATAAAAATACGAACAAAGTTTAAAGACGCTAATTCATGCAAAGTAGGCAAGTACATAGGTTGATATTGCGTAAATTTTAATCATAAATTTATGCTAATTTGTATCGCGGTGAACACGCAAAATACTCGTAAATCTCGTGTATGAGGTAAACGTTTTCGGAACGATAATTTCCTTTAGGGTTAGCCATGGGTTTAGCGTCGTATTTGACCCATCCCAATGTATGTAGTGCGTATGATTGTATACACGACATCAACTTTTGGAATACTGTAGCCTCGGAACGTAATGTCGTACATTACGTTAGTAATGTTTTGTTAGGAAAGCAATTTATCGGAAACCCACGTATTCTGGAGAATTTAGTCAGCGAGCGTTTGTGGGTAAACCCTAACTGCTTTCCCAAAAAAATAGGACTAAACCTAATTACCCACTTCTTCTTTCTTTAACAACTTTTACCGACCCAAACCGCAGTAATCTGATTTTTCTCTTAAAAATTTTATCCGGCTCTAAAAGGTTTGGAGGGAAAAGTGTAAATATTTGACTTCTTTGCTCTGCTTTGCTTTGAATATTAATAACCCTGTGGTAGACATTTTAAAGCTGTGCATTAATTTAGGCAAAGTCAAAGAATTATAATTTAGTACTTTTGGAGCTTATTTTAAGGGCTGTCAAAGCGACATCTTAATGTTTCTGTTTTCATTTGAATAATGTAATAAAGGCAGCAAGTATCCTGCGCTTAACTTGATAAGGTTTCTGGAGTGACAACGCTCTATTCAGACAGCTAGATAACTTCTGTGGTTAATTTGTTTAGAGTTGCTGGCTTTGTAATTTGATTCACTACAACATAGACAAATTAAACAATTGACAGTATCAACCTCATAAACCTAGAAAGCTGATTTTGATTAAATCATTTATCAATATATCATTTCAATGCTGTATTTCTAAGTAAAGAAAACCTCTAGTTTCGTAATAAAAACCAAAATGGAATAATATAACTTACGAATAACCAGAGCAACATAGATTACAACTATGGATTACAACTACCTATTTAATTTTCATAAGAATTCCGAATGCTGTTTTCTAATCTTCTAGTCTAATTTATTACAATTTTATATATAGGTTAATACATAAACAATGAGTTTTTTTTTCTGTGTTTTCGATAGACTTCCGTACATTAACCGACTGCTCTAACAATGAAGGAAAACATCGTGAGGTGAAGATACCTGCACGCTAAGATAACCAGTGTGTGAAATGGGGAAGGCAATGGAAAACCACCCCATTAAATCGGTCAAGAAAGTCGTTCTGTGTGATGTTTCATAGAATGATCACGACTCTCATCAAAGAGGAACACTACTAAGAAGAAAATTTAACTATTTATGCAATCAATCCTACATACAATTGCTATCTAGATGGTACGAGTATAGTCACTTTATCTCCGTTCTCTCTCTCTCTCTCGATATTCATCATATTTTTTGTCGTCAAATTTATGATAGGTAAAGCAACTAATCTTTGATAGTTATTCTACCTAGACGTAAATGCTAGCTGAAACTCAGTGCAATCGTGCGTGACATCTCCCTGGGGAAAGTTTAGGATCACCAATAGCTTTTGTCAGATCGGAAAGTTAACGGTGTATGGATAACCTCCCTTTCGTGAACACTTGCAGAATACTAATTTAATTTTCTTTTTCTGGCGTTCAGCAGATAATAGTTGGCTCAATTTCGTCACAAATTGAGTTTATTTTTAAAGAAGTTTTCGTACAGTTGGTGTCATTTTATAATGTGAGTATGTAGCAGGACCTATGCATGGAATTTTAACATTGACCATCGAGATTGTTTTTGCGATAAACAGAAACACTTCATAAGTGTTATTCACATTCCTACTACGAGTAATACCTATTAATAGGGGGGCCCCATAAACAAAAGTGGGTTAAGTCTTTTGAGAGCGGGTTATAGAGCCTCTTCAAATCGTTAATGTCAATGAAGATTTGGCGAGGGGCCAGAACCCTCTATAAAAAGATCATTAATCATGACCCGTTACTGAAAGGCGTCGCCAATAATTGATTTAAAATAAAACCACAACCTAATAGCCTGTGGGCTCTCGTCCTCGTCATTTGAGTGGAAAGTAACTTAATTAGGCGTCGATTCCGGGGTAGCCGCCAAATCTACCCAAAGCAAAACCTAAATGAAAAAATCACGCTCATTCATCTAAATACGTAGGTACTAGATTGTGTATGTGTGAGCGGGATATTCATCATTAGCCAATGATCTCTATTGTACGATGTCTGTGTAGTTAGGTATAATGAAAAAGTTTTTGTTTGACTTCCAGACTTGAGGTAGGTACTTAAAGGGTTAAAATCGGTGATGTTCAGGAAGATATTTGTTGATTCTTTATGATTCTTTCAAGGATCAATCTTCAAAATCTGCAGAAATTGTTCAAATTTTGCAGAGCGAATCCTTAATAGAAACATTTATGTTGATGTTAAAAGAAGTTACACGTTTTAAAGATAGATCAATCTCAACATTCGTTTTGGCTGGTTAGTTAGGATATTGAATAAGTTTTGTTTTATCAGGAAAAAAATTGTGCCTTTCTCCAATTAGGTACCAGCAAAAATCCGTATTTTTAATATAATTTTTAAGTTGTTAAATTCTTATCAAATAATATCTTAAATAATATTTCATTTAATAAGTGATGGCAACTGTTTGTCTTATCGCAAAGTTTTAAAAAACTCGACATTCAAGAGACCGTTTCTGCTAGTAACGAGCTTTGAAATGAAAACCATAAACAAATAGCCATGTGTGGGATGGCTCACCCATGTTTTCAGGCCCATAAATCCTCATGAGCCAAAGTGGCTGGCTTAGGTTTGAACCGCTCGCGGATTTACCGACGGTTGCCGGCGTCGGTGAAAATGGTTAGCTCTTACACTTTGAAAATATTTAATGTTGTAGTGTATGGAAAAAAATGTATTCGAGAAATTGTATTATAGTTTTTCAATTTAAATAATTTATAGATTTTAATATTTAAGAATATATTGATAAATTCTTGCCCCTAGATACAAAATAAATTAAAAAATAAATGCAAGCTATATTACATTCAATATTTTAAAATAGACTTTAACTAACTAAATTAAAATATAAACTATACCTACTAAAATATTATTTTAACTTTAAAATACTGCGAAATATAATAATACAATACAATACAAATATACTTTATTGCACAGCCGGGACAAAAACAAAACATGCAACATAAAGAGAGGTACAATATAATGTGCAGAAGGCGGCCTTATCGCTTTAAGCGATATCTTCCAGGCAGCAAAAGGCGTATGAAATAGATACTACCCTCAAATAAATAAATAACAATAATAAAAAAATGCAAGACATACAAGACTATATATTGGTCTCGGTTTCACAATTCCTGTCACTACAATCATTGTGCCCATCACTACCAACCGACTGATTCAATTAGGATACTGTTGAAAGATTATACCTACTTAATCATTGCACCTGATGGCAGATATGCTTAACCTTTTGATCTTCTTCAGTGAGTGGAAGCGTCTAAACTGGGTCTATTAACTTATGTTGACAGCTTTATGAAGTTTCGTAAGAAGCGAGACGCAAACATTTATCAAGTAGGTTAAGTAATATTAGAATAAAATATGCTGGGCCTGTTTTTGAATAAATTAAGAGGGGAAAAATAGGAAAAATTGTCAATCTAGGCGACAATCACCTGCAATGTCCAGCAACATAACCTGGTTTTGCTATTAATTCTCGCACTCGTTATACATGATGATGGTAAATATGGGAGCATCCTATAAGGTAAAAATATTGTGTCGTAGAAAAGGTAAATTGGGGGATGTTTTCGTTTTTCATAAAACTACGAAAACAACAGGAATAGAAAGGTCGTGTTGTAATTATTTGCGGAAACTCGTGCGTAGTACGAGAGCTACGCGTGCTACGCCGTAGCAACGAATTTGTTAAATCCGAATACACAGACCAAATGCGATACAGTTTCTTCAGCAGTGTAGAAAAACCTATATAATGGTCTTGTTGTGAATAATTTAATGTGAATAGTTTTTTTTTCTGAATTGTAGACACGTTTTGTAAATTTAATCTTGCTAAAGAAGACTCAAAGGGATTGCTAACCGAAACATTCTACCACTGGGAACCATGATGCATAATTTATTAACCGGCTTTCAAATAGGAGAGAATTCGTATTAGACACGTATATATACTTGTATATTGATACTTTTTAAGAGCGGGTTTTTTCTATAGGAATAATGCGTGTTCTTTTCGCATAACTAAGACGATATAAGTACACACACATGTGGGATACTGTGTACAGACATAGTGTATACTGTGTTCTACATTGTGAATTCTTATATCAGCCGTTTTATTGTCACGCGGCGCCCGCGTTAGGCTAGTCGTTTCTCTACAACCGTCATGTATGGTAAACTGTTTGGAAATATAAGTATTGGTTAACCAGACCAGTGTCCAGGTAAAGTTAGTATGGAACACGAACGAAGTTACGGGCACCAGCTAGTTAATAATGTGATATTACAGACTCCATGTCGAGGGTTGTGAAGTAGTGGGGAAGGAGGTACTCGACTGAAGGCGAAAGAGGGGTGATGTGTCAGCTTTACTCGAGTACTAGCAGTCTGGATCTCCGGCACCACTTGACTGCACTCACATCGTGATCTCGTAAGCTGTGTCGTAAGGTCATCTCTCTGTTACTCAGGTCAGGGGTCAAGTGAAATGCATTTCTTTGCTAAATAAGAGTATGAAACAGCTTATGGCAGTGCATGTGGCGAAACTAGCGCCACTCTCGAAATAAAATCTTATTTATTTAATAGTAGACAGTAGAATAATTATATGGGGGTAGTGAAAACTATTTTTTAATAATGTATAATAAAACAATAAGAAGTAGAAAGTGAAAGTAGGTAGTTTTAACATATTAGCTTTCTACTTCTCATTGTTTAAATATGAGTCAATTAAAACATTATTAAAAAAATCAATAATATTTCCGTTGTCCGTTGTCCACTCTTTGTTTAGTGCCTTAGTTTAGAAGATTAGAAATTTTTTCGGGAATAGCGCTAGAACGAACTAAAAAAACTTCAAAAACTTAAAACTTTTCTTGAAACTTTCTGCTTTACTAATCCTCAGCTAGAAAAGTTAGAAAATTAACTTTTTGTCTATTTTGGTTAATTTTAAACTACCTCCAAAATTGCAACCATAAACAAAACGAAAATTGCATGGTAAATTTTATTTTACGAGTAAGTATAATACGAAATTCAATGTATGGTTCGGAAGAAAAAGTTCCGTGCAAATGATCAGTTTCTATCGCATCAATTTTAAAATCTCTACGTTTTCAGTCGAATGAATTCTATCACAGTGTTCAGCGCTACTAATGTACTGAAACTCGAAAGAGTGTCTACTCGTTCGAGATCTCGAGCTTCTATCACAAAATAAATAATGCATATTATGTACATTTTATAAGACTATCTTAGGAATGTTAGCTGAACTAGCATTTTTTATTAGATTATGTTGCTGGTTGGATTATGCCGTCACCCATCCCAACGAAGCTTAAATATTTGTTACGTTTCACAGTCTTCTAATCTGAAAATTTTGGCATCTGAAATACAGTTGTACATCAGACCACCGCACATTGTAGTGTCTCGACGCGAACCCGGCACGAATTCAACTCAGAGCAAAGCATTGAAATGTGAGTTTTATATCGTATTACATACAGTAGGTTTTCGAAATTCAACTGAAGTAGTGTCCACGAGTGGCCCACGCGTTGACAACTCATCGACGACTACTTCACCTTCTACTTTTTAGAGCTCTGAGTTGAGTTCGTACCGGGTTCGCGTCGAGATAGTATAATATGCTATGGTCATTAATGTGTGTACGAGTACCTATGCTTGACTCTTTGAAACGGTTTATACAATCATGGTAGGGGATAATCGATCTAGAGGGCTGAGAGTAAAACAATTATCTTAAAAGGAATGATAATTGAGCAACCCTCATTCTTTTTTCATCCATAACAATGAGATTTCCTATCAACAAATTGAAAACAAAAAGAAGTAGCAACATTTCTCATGTTCTCGTGGTCTATTTTTAGAATGGATAAGTGAATGAAATGGAAGCAGAGAACACAGAAAATGTTACACATTAATTATTCATATTATCTCAACCAACTTCCTCTTAAGAACCGTGAACAAAAAAAATAAGTTATTTTTTTGTAAAAAATCAACTATTAATCGGTCTTTTTTGTCCCTTTTGATGATTTCCCTTGGCAGACGCAAAATTTAGATTCCATTTCCAGTTTTTTTATTTAGAAAACCATCACCATGTTTTATCAACCGTACATATACAGGAAGTCACAGAAAGTATGGATCAAACGAAACAGGGAGAGGTCATTACCTATCTATATAACCCCATATATGGTTATCCGATTCTTCACGATAAAAAAAATTTAGGAACTTTATAAAAAATGACCTAATGAATCCTCTAATAAAATTATATTAAAAAAAATAGCAGATATTTGGCAGATTTTTGTTCTGTGTTACGCTCTTCAGAGTCCTTTTCTCTGTAAGCATTAAAAAAAATCATGTACAGCATGTAATTTAATTCATATTTTTGTAAATCTTAAACCACCAAAAAATGAACGCCATACTCGTATTTAAATGACTGTCCTGAAAAAAATGTACTACAAAAAGTTGATCAACTATTTTTAACTTCCAACTTGAATCTCATCAGATTAACTTCAAACGCTAGTTTAGTAAAAAACTCTAAACTCTATTAAATAAGTAATGTATATTTTCCATATCAATATGCAGGAAAGATATTACAAATATGATCACGTGCGGCGTTGGCACAGGTTTGTCTGCAGTTGTTTTTTGGTGAAATTCACGTCACGTAGGTCAAAGGACGTACCAATACCGCGCTACGTGGCTTGTTTTGGATACATTGTGTAATTTCCTAATCTTCGACCTTTTGTAGGATTTCCTACAAAACATAAGTATAAAAATGTGGATTTTATTTCAAAATAATAGAAAACTTCGCGTAATACAAAACAGCGAGCGCCGGTGGTCTAGTGGCTAGAATGCCGGACTCCATGTTCGAAACCATGCAATGCCATGTACCAATGAGGTTTTAGGTTTTTTTCGTAGATTTACGTACATTTACCAACTGCTCTAATGGTGAAGGAAAACATCGCGAGGAAACCTGCATGAAAACTGACGATTTTGTTAGCTGTGTAGAGCAAAAGTAATTTGTAAGCTAGGCAGTAATTTATGTTACCAGCTTCGTACGGGTTTCGTACGGGTTCGTACGTAGCAGCCAGGGTTCGTACGGGTTTATTTAATTGTAATTAAGTACTTTATTATATATACAAAAATCTATCCATAAAACCGGAACAAAATTCATTAAGCCGTTTCCGAGATTAACCTTCACACACAGACAGACGGAGCCCCAAGGTCTTTGCTTTATATGTGTATGTACTGTAACTACTATGTGATAAATATTAATTTAGATAGATACCCAGTACCCACATAATAACTTAATTTATATACGCCATGTTCACGAAAAGATGCGAAAGTGTGAACTATATCTTTAATGAAGGTGGTTCCTCCGTCTACCCCCTCAGGGATTATGGACGTGAGAGTTATGCTATATGTTCACAGTTCGAAAATCGCCAGGATTGCAGATTTTGATAAATTCGGAGGAAATAAGCGAAATATTCATTTTATTAGCAGCAAAAACAAAATTCTTGTAATATGTGATATATTAGTTGGAATACAGGTGGACCACAGACAACAAACCTTTACTTTCGGTTTCACAAAAAGCACAACTTGTTTAGTCTTTATTTGTGCAAAGGTGATTTATTTACTTATTCCCTATTCTTTCCTCTATGATTATTGCAAACGAAAAGCAAACAGTGAAGAAAGAATGTTCCCGAACTGTAATATGCAATTTTACATAACTGAAATGTTTTCGTTACGTCTAGTCATTGTTTCCATTACACGCTTAACTGGAAACGTCGGCATCTGAAGCGAGTGTTACGGTTATTGCAACCACTCTAAATACGCCAGTAACGATTCTTTTTCACTCACAAAATTTGCTTGGGTTTTGAACTTTCTCACACACAAAATATGCTGCTTTTTACAGTAGAAAATATTTTTGGCTGTCAAGATTGATAAGAAGAATAATTCGTCGTTTCAGTATTTTTTTAATTGTATTTGGAGAACAGGAGAGCAAACGGGCCACCTAAGTAATGGTTACCGTTGCCCATAGACGTTTCATCTCACTATAATCTTAGATGGTATGCCTCGTGTGCCGGTAATTACGCTGGCTCTCTTACTCTTCAAACCGAAAAACAGCAATACAATCATTGTTGCTTTGCGGCAGAAATAGGTAACAGGGTGGTACAAGCCACTCTATACATTTAAGATCTACCACCTGTTATGAGGGTGTGCTTCTGATTCATCTGACATCATAGAGATCCCCTTAGTATGTTTTTAAGAATTCAGACAAGCAGTAACGCTAACAAAAGTTTTCTTTCGTTCACTTTTATTAATACTTTTAAATAAGTATTGTATGTAAATTCTATAGCAATAAAACATATCTCACATAGAGCGTTTATTTGTTCGATTTCACTAGCATAAAAGCTCGTTTTGTTTTGAAGATGTTGGATTTTTCCACACGGAGCGGAGCGGGCGTCGACGAGTTTTCAATAACTACAAACGTAAATTTTTCGAGGAGGACTTCCGTAATTGGTATGCAAGGAGCGTTGCATTACTCTCGACTTGCATAGCACCTCCATTTCTAAAATGCACCCGTTCTCAAATGTATGTATGCGCCGAGGGTTAGATGTTAATGTGCTAGATAGAATGTAGAGTTGAGTATCACTCCACATGTCTAATAAAGTGTTCAAATGGATGTCAACCAAAAGCCTTTAAAATGAGCTCATGTGCAAATAAAGGTAAAGGTAACGGTTTTTTCTTAAGTATAGATATTTTGTTTCAATGTTTCTTACTCTAAAATAGGGTGTAAGTATTTATTTTGGTGTCATAAATCTGACCTACATACTGATTTGACGACGTTCATTAGAGACATATCCGTCGTAAAAAGAGGCCATACGAGTCGGCGGATCTGTCAATTTGCGAGCGCCTGTCCTATTGACAATTTGGTTTATCCGTGTCATACCTTTAACAGACCCGGCTCATACAGTCTTGACAAAAACGTGCCGCGAATGCGAACCTTTGTCGTTCTGGCGAAGGGTTCCGGTTTCGGTTGCGGTCTTGCGAGCCCACGGCGCTTTTTGTTGATCTGAAAGGCTTATACCGTGAGTTCGGAGCTGGTTTCGCGACGACAGGAAACAACTTCGTGTAAATCCACAAAACCCCGCCGAAATAGGGAAAGTTGAACTTTAAAAGCGAAGAGAAGTTGTCTAAATCAGGGTCGTAGTCAGGTCAGGTGACGAAACCGCTAGAAAATGTTCAATTCACTTGTTTACGAAACTTTTGTTAGACTGCTTCCAGTTCGGTTTAGTAGTGGCGATTAATAGTCGGGTTAAACAATGAAAACAGACAGTGCACGTGAAATAGTTGTGTATGCAACGGCCACGTAATGATAGCCATTTTAACACGAGAACTGTTTATGAAACGAAGCGTAGCTGAGTATCATAAAAGATCGTTCGAGTGTTAAAATCGTACGTGCAGTTGTACACTACTTTTTCTACTACCATGAAATACCCTAATAAATAACAAGTTTATTAAAGAGACCCCGAAAGGCGCTATAATGTCCCAATGACCAATGTCCGAATAACCAATGACCAATGTCCAAATGACGAATGACTAAAATATGTCCAATATCCAAATGACCAATGATCAATGTCCAAATGACCAATATATAATCTCCAAATGTCCAATGTTCAAATTGGTCCACTGTCTAATAAGAGTCCAATTCCATAAACAGCTCCATATTATAGAGCAACTGTAATTTAATGAAAAACAGTGTTAAAATATTTCATAATAACACTGCCATGAAGATTGAACCCCTTTATGATGTTGATTGTATTTCCTATTGAACAAATTACGCAATGGGAGTAGAAACACATCTTTTAGTTTTATTTGGCCAAACATATTTCATTAACTATAGATAGGATCATTATACAGCCTATGGATTTCTGTTCCACCGCCGAATCATCTCTTTGGTCCATTTTAATAAATCGCATGCCTAATAAATTGTATAGAATTATATAAAGTAATTATAGCTATTCCTTTACCACCTGATTCAACTCTCAGGCTTCAGTTATAGAGTGCCTAAAATGTCGACTTTAGTTAGCCACAAACATCTGTTCAACAAACCAAAGGATTTCCTTCGGCAACCGAACACCCACAGCCTTCGTCTACGAAATCAATTTCAGATTGTTGATCACTGTAACTGTATCGAAACGACACTCCTAACGTTGTGTAATTAGAACTCGTCAAAGGAAAATAAATAAAGAGCAGGATAAAAAGTCCTTCAGTGCGAACTCGTTTTATAGCATCGCGTTTAGAGTTGTTGTAAAAGAAATCGATTCCAAACGATTTACCCAATGTTTATGGCGTTACAAGGAAATGGAAGAACTCATCATTTTGTCTAAAAAAATTGTTGGGCGAGCATTTAAAACGAGGTTTTGCACATTTGAAGTCATGCCTTGAAAATGGTTCTAAATTAGTAAGTTACACGTGGACGTAATACTCTGTCAGTTACGTCCTCCCAGTACTTAACCAGTACGGAAACCGGTTTCGTATCACATCATATGACAATATCTTTATACACGATTTTAACCTTGATAAAATATCCTTATTACATTTTAAATACCCATACATTACATTACATTTTACACTAACTAAACTAACTACAATAATTAAAGTACATAAAATCTACTTAAACTAGAAGACGAATACGTCGTCTAAATCCGCGGCGTGACATAGTCCCCATTTCGATACTTCGTTAAAAAAATGTGAACCTACTTGCAAAGTATAAAAATCACAAGTTACTGATGAAACCGTTATAGAGGTGTCAACGCGAGGTTGCGACGACGCGACGTGGTGTGACGGCGTCGATTAGTTCCCACGGGCGGGCGGGACGACCGCGCCCACAACCGCTCAAGCTCGGTTATTGCGATATTTTATTCTGTTTTCCAAGCCTGGCACTCTTTGATGCTCGAAATCGTTTATCTGTCATATTGAGGTCGTCGCTTCAAAAGAATGCATTTATTCATACCTAACCTTTAACACTTATCGTTTATATTGAATGGATCGTATTGGGAGTAACCCTTTCCTTGTGTAAAATGCTGCTAAACTGATGGCCTTTTCACAACACATATGCAGTTTGTGATATAAATTGAATTAATTTAAATTTGAAACTCGCGGTATAAACTCCCATTTGACCTCATGCGAAGAAGAGGTCGACGATGGAGCATGCTGGTTTAGTAAATTCCTATTCACTAGCCTTGGAGTTAATAATTTTTTTTATTTACCACTAAACTCCCTTTACGACGACGTTAAGTGACGAAGAGGTCAAAGATGGAGCATGCTGGTTTAGTAAATACCCTAATCTTGACTTAAAGACCCCAAGGTTTCAGGCATGGTAAACAGACGCCGGCAGGCTGTTCCTGATTATCTCGGAGTTTTTAAATCTCAACTTTTAAAACAAAGGATTGGTGGTACAAATCATAAATCAATTATATTTATTTAAGTCACCTCTACACCAATTTAAAAAATCTAATGCTAGCAGAAGCTTTTGTGGGTTACCTTCCTCTATGAGTAGGTATTATACCGATATTAGCCATAGATGTTATCTTAGCAATAGGTGGCGGTTTAACGAGGGAGTTTATCACAAAATTGGTGCTAATACAGCTGTAGGCTATAAAAGCGCTTTGTGCGCTGGCGGCGGACAAAAGTCAGAGTTTACGAGCCATACGACGACCCTCGTCCGGCGGGCCGCGTCCGCCGGAACTCTACCGGCTCTACAGAGATACACGCGAATATTGGAGCAGATAAAAGCAGTGCATACAAAATGCACAACAAGGACTACCAGGCTGTTTCGAATTCAATTTCGAAATCTGCTGCTTACGGTCGGATATTGGGAATAGTAGACGACTTTCCCAGTATCGAATAATCTCGAAGGTTCTAGAAAAGTGAACAACGGCAGTAGGTACGATGCTGATGTGTGCAGTCAGCCAGCGATAGTACCACCTTTCTACCTATTTCTGCTTACATTGCTGGCTTTCGGCACCTTTCAATTGAAAGGGTAAGAGAGCCAGCATAATTACCTGCACATGAGGCACTACATCAAAGTCCTCAAGGTTAGTATCGAAGGGCGCTACCCTTTTATAATGAGGTGATTATGTTTAATGGGCAACGGTGACCACTTACTCGTCTGCTCTCTTTGTAATACAATGATGGTTCACAGCGTGCAATGGGATCTCAGTTCTTAATGGTGGATTTCACATGTCTTTAGAATAAAAATATCCTCAGACATGCTGCATATCTGCTTCTATACCTACCGGCCGAAACCGGCCTCTCAATATAAGTTCATAGAAGATGAAAAAAGAGTTACGTGGTTAATACTTAGAAATTTTGTGTAAATATTTGCGTGTTACAGACTTATCTATTATCAACAGAAAGTAATTCTCGTAAACTCGTATTTATTTGAGCAATAAATTCACAAGTCTTTTTTGCGTCGGTAACAGCATCTTAAATTTTTACGCCTGCCCCGCATTTATTGGAAACGCTTTATCGGAAATAATTGAAATTTTGTTTACGACGACAGAAATCAACAAAGTATCTATATAGGCACGTTTTAGAAACTTTGTTGTTTGATCAACAGCCCCTTGCCGGGATACCAAATTTTGTTAACACATTGTGCTACTATGCAGTTGGGATCGGTACACTATTTTTATCGACCGCTGAATATATTTTATGGATTTTAAGCTTCCCATCTGGCTAAGAAACTACCTTGCTTTTTATTTGTTACTTTAATGCCAATTATTAGTGTACTCTGTTTAAAAAAATTAACCTTTCAGGTATGAGGGGTTTATTTATACCAACAACTATAAAATTGCTAATAACTTTATGTTTCTGTTTATTATGTATACGTCTTAATGCACGAAAATAACCTTTATTTAATATCGTTTCGGACATATGACACCACCCAATTATACTACCACGGGTATTTTCAATCCCTATGACACCACCCACCATGTAATAGAGCTGTGCCATGGGTATTTTCAATGGCGGCACTGACCCGGGCTATAAGAAAAAGCTAAAGCTCTGAAAGACTGAGGTTCACTTATAAAATCTTATTTTTATTACAAAAATATGATACTTTATCTGCTTTGGACCGCCTCGGCCAAAATAAGGTGTATTTTTCCAAATTTCTCCCCACTTTTCCCCTTATCTTACACTTTTCTGCCACTTATCTTACATTTTTCTCTCCCATTTCTATTCTACTTTTCATCCATTTTTCATACATTTCAAGGGTACAAAAATGGAAGGAAAATGGAAACCATTCCATCCATTTCTTTTCCATATTCCTTCCATTTCCCTTCCACCTCTATTCCAGTTCTCATCCATTTCTGTCCCATTTATTTCCCAATTCTCTCCCATTTTTCTCCCATTTACTTCCCAATTCTCTTCCATTCCTCTCCTATTTCTCTTCCATTTCTCTTCCATTTTAAATGGAAATGGAATGGATATGGAAAGGAAATCGAAGGAAAGTGAAAGGGATATGGAAGGGATATGGAAAGGAAATGGAAAGAAAGTGGAAGAGAAATGGAAGAAAAGTGCAATATAAATGTAAGAGATAATGGAAGAAAAATGGTAGAGAAATGGGAAAGCAATGGAAGAGAATTGGGAGATAAATAGGAGTAAAATGGAAGAGAAATGGATGAGAAATGGAAGAGAAGTAGAAGGAATATGGAAATCCATTTCCTTTCCATTTCCTTTCCATATCCCTTCCATATCCCATTCAATTCATTCATATTCATATTCAATTTCACATACAGTTCTATTCAACTCTTCCATTTCTCTTCTACTTTTCATCCAAATTTCTTCCATTTCTCTTAGATTTCTCTTCCATTAATCTACCAATCCTATTCCATTTCTCTTTCCAATTCTCTTCCAATTCTCTTCCATATAATCTTCAATTTCTTAGCCATTTCTTTTCCATTTCTCTTCCATTTCATTTCCATTTCTCTTCCATTTCTCTTCCATTTCTCTTTCAACACTCTTTCATTACTCTTCAATTTCTCTTCAATTTCTCTTCCATTTCTCTTCATTTCTCTTCCATTTCCATTCCATTTCTCTTCCATTACTCTTCCATTTCTTATCCATTTCTCTTCCATTTCTCTTCAATTTCTCTTCAATTTCTCTACAATTTCTCTTCCATTTCTTTTTATTTCTATTTCATTTCTCTTCCATTTCTCTACAAGTTCTCTTCAATTTCTCTACAATTTCTCTTCCATTTCTCTTCCATTTCTCTTCCATTTATTTATCATCCATTTCTTTTCAAATTTTCTTCCATTTTCTCTTCCATTTTTTCCATTTTCTCTTCTACTTTTCTTCAATTTCTCTTCCTTTTTCCTTACATTTCTCTTCCATTTCTTTTCCATTTCTCTTCCATTTCTCTCCAATTTTACTTCCATTTCTCTTCCATTACTCTTCCATTTCTCTTACATTTATCTTCCATTTCTTTTCCAATTTTCTTCCATTTTCTCTTCTACTTTTCTTCAATTTATCTTCCTTTTTCCTTCCATTTTTCTATAATTTCTCTTCCATTTCTCTTTCATTTCTCTTCCATTTCTCTTCCAATTCTCTTCCATATAATCTTCCATTTCTTAGCCATATCTTTTCCATTTCATTTTTCATTTCTCTTCAATTTCTCTTCCATTTCTCTAACATTACTCTTTCATTACTCTTCCATTTCTCTTCAATTTCTCTTCCATTTCTCTTCATTTCTCTTCCATTACTCTTCCATTTCTTATCCATTTCTCTTCCATTTCTCTTCCATTTCTCTTCCATTTATCTTCCATTACTCTTCCATTTCTCTTCCATTTCTCTTCCATTCCTCTTCCATTCCTCTCCCATTTCTCTACAATTTCTCTACAATTTCTCTTCCATTCCTCTCCCATTTTTCTCCCATTTCTCTACAATTTCCCTTCAATTCTTCTTCATTTCTCTTCAATTTCTCTACGATTTCTCTTCCATTCCTCTTCCAGTTCTCTTCCATTTCTCTTCAATTTCTATACAGTTTCTCTTCCATTCCTCTTCGATTCCTCTCCCATTTTTCTCTTCTCTACAATTTCTCTTCCATTCCTCTTCCATTTTTCTCCCATTTCTCTACAATTTCCCTTCAATTCTTCTTCATTTCTCTTCAATTTCTCTACGATTTCTCTTCCATTCCTCTTCCAGTCCTCTCCCATTTTTCTCCCATTTCTCTACTATTTCTCTTCACTTCCTCTCCCATTTTTCTCCTACATCTCTACAATTTCCCTTCAGTTTTTCTTCCATTTCTCTTAAATTTCTCCATAATTTCTCTTCAATTTCTCTTCAATTTCTCTACAATTTCTCTTCCATTTCTCTTCCATTTATTTATCATCCATTTCTCTTCGATTCCTCTCCCATTTTTCTCCCATTTCTCTACAATTTCTCTTCCATTCCTGTCCCATTTTTCTCCCATTTCTCTACAATTTCCCTTCAATTCTTCTTCATTTCTCTTCAATTACTACGATTTCTCTTCCATTCCTCTTCCAGTCCTCTCCCATTTTTCTCCCAAGGGAAATGAAGAAGTATTGAAGAGAAATTGTAGAGAAATGGGAGAAAAATGGGAGAGGAATGGAAGAGAAATTGTAGAGAAATGGGAGAAAAATGGGAGAGGAATCGAAGAGAAATGGATGATAAATAAATGGAAGAGAATTGGAAGAGAAATTGAAGAGAAATTGAAGAGAAATTGGAGAGAAATTGAAGAGAAATTATGGAGAAATTTAAGAGAAATGGATGAGAAACTGAAGAGAAATTGTAGAGAATTGGGAGAAAAATGGGAGAGGAAGTGAAGAGAAATAGTAGAGAAATGGGAGAAAAATGGGAGAGGACTGGAAGAGGAATGGAAGAGAAATCGTAGAGAAATTGAAGAGAAATGAAGAAGAAATGAAGGGAAATTGTAGAGAAATGGGAGAAAAATGGGAGAGGAATGGAAAAGAAATTGTAGAGAAATGGGAGAAAAATGGGAGAGGAATCGAAGAGGAATTGAAGAGAAATTGTATAGAAATTGAAGAGAAATGGAAGAGAAATTGAAGAAAATTGTAGAAAAATGGGAAAAAAATGGGAGAGGAATGAAAGAGGATTGGAAGACAAATGTAAGAGAAGAGAAACTGAAGAGAAATTGTAAAGAAATTGGAGAAAAATGGGAGAGGAAGTGAAGAGAAATAGTAGAGAAATGGGAGAAAAATGGGAGAGGACTGGAAGAGGAATGGAAGAGAAATCGTGGAGAAATTGAAGAGAAATGGAAGAGAAATGAAGAAAAATTTAACAGAAATTGTAGAGAAAGGGAGAAAAAAGGAAGAGGAATAGAAGAGAAATTGTAGAGAAATGGGAGAAAAATGGGAGAAAAATGGGAGAGGAATGGAAGATAAATGGAAGAGAAATTGAAGAGAAATTGAAGAGAAATGGAAGAGAAAATGAAGAAAAATTGTAGAGAAATGGAAGAGAAATTGTAGAGAAATGGGAGAGGAATGGAAGAGAAATAGTAGAGAAATTGAAGAGAAATGAAGAAGAATTGAAGGGAAATTGTAGAGAAATGGGAGAAAAATGGGAGAGGAATGGAAGAGAAATTGTAGAGAAATGGGAGAAAAATGGGAGAGGAATCGAAGAGGAATTGAAGAGAAATTGTATAGAAATTGAAGAGAAATGGAAGAGAAATTGAAGAAAATTGTAGAAAAATGGGAAAAAAATGGGAGAGGAATGAAAGAGGAATGGAAGAGAAATTGTAGAGAAATGGGAGAAAAATGGGAGAGGAATCGAAGAGGAATGGAAGAGAAATTGTATAGAAATTGAAGAGAAATGGAAGAGAAATTGAAGAAAATTGTAGAGAAATGGGAAAAAAATGTTAGAGGATTGGAAGACAAATGTAAGAGAAGAGAAACTGAAGAGAAATTGTAGAGAAATTGGAGAAAAATGGGAGAGGAAGTGAAGAAAAATAGTAGAGAAATGGGAGAAAAATGGGAGAGGACTGGAAGAGGAATGGAAGAGAAATCGTGGAGAAATTGAAGAGAAATGGAAGAGAAATTGAAGGAAAAAGGAAGAGAAATTGAGAAAAGTAGAAGAGAAAATGGAAAAAAAGTAGAACAGAAATGGATGGTAAATAAATGGAAGAGAAATGGAATAGAAATGGAAGAGAAATTATAGAGAAATTTAAGAGAAATGGACGAGAAACTGAAGAGAAATTGTAGAGAAATGGGAGAGGAAGTGAAGAGAAATAGTAGAGAAATGGGAGATAAATGAAGAAGAATTGAAGAGAAATTGTAGAGAAATGGGAGAAAAATTGGAGAGGAATGGAAGAGAAATTGTAGAGAAATGGGAGAAAAATAGGAGAGGAATCGACGATGAATAGAAGAGAAATTGTACAGAAAATGAAGAGAAATGGAAGAGAAATTAAAGAAAAATTGTAGAGAAATGGGAAAAAATGGGAGAGGAATGGAAGAGAAATGGAAGAGAAATTGAAGAGAAATGGAAGAGAAATGAAGAAGAATTGAAGAGAAATTGTAGAGAAATGGGAGTAAAATGGGAGAGGAATGAAAGAGGATTGGAAGATAAATGTAAGAGAAGAGAAATTGAATAAAAATTGAAGAGAAATGGAAGAGAAATTGAAGAGAAGTGGAAGAGAAATGGAAAGAAATAGGAAGATAAATTGAAGAAAAGTAGAAGAGAAAATGGAAAAAAGTAGAAGCGAAATTGATGATAAATAAATGGAAGAGAAAGGGAAGAGAAATTAAAGAGAAATTATAAAGAAATTGAAGAGAAATGGAAGAGAAACTGAAGAGAAATTGTAGAGAAATGGGAGAGGAAGTGAAGAGAAATAGTAGAGAAATGGGAGAAAAATGGGAGAGGACTGGAAGAGGAATGGAAGAGAAATCGTAGAGAAATTGAAGAGAAATGGAAGGGAAATGAAGAAGTATTGAAGAGGAATTGTAGAGAAATGGGAGAAAAATGGGAGAGGAATGGAAGAGAAATTGTAGAGAAATGGGAGAAAAATGGGAGAGGACTGGAAGAGGAATGGAAGAGAAATCGTAGAGAAATTGAAGAGAAATGAAGAAGAATTGAAGGAAAATTGTAGAGAAATGGGAGAAAAATGGGAGAGGAATGGAAGAGAAATTGTAGAGAAATGGGAGAAAAATGGGAGAAGAATCGAAGAGAAATGGATGATAAATAAATGGAAGAGAATTGGAAGAGAATTGGAAGAGAAATTATGGAGAAATTTAAGAGAAATGGAAGAGAAACTGAAGAGAAATTGAAGAGAAGTGGGAGAAAAATGGGAGAGGAAGTGAAGAGAAATAGTAGAGAAATGGGAGAAAAATGGGAGAGGACTGGAAGAGGAATGGAAGAGAAATCGTAGAGAAATTGAAGAGAAATGAAGAAGAATTGAAGGAAAATTGTAGAGAAATGGGAGAAAAATGGGAGAGGAATGGAAGAGAAATTGTAGAGAAATGGGAGAAAAATGGGAGAAGAATCGAAGAGAAATGGATGATAAATAAATGGAAGAGAATTGGAAGAGAAATTATGGAGAAATTTAAGAGAAATGGAAGAGAAACTGAAGAGAAATTGAAGAGAAGTGGGAGAAAAATGGGAGAGGAAGTGAAGAGAAATAGTAGAGAAATGGGAGAAAAATGGGAGAGGACTGGAAGAGGAATGGAAGAGAAATCGTAGAGAAATTGAAGAGAAATGAAGAAGAATTGAAGGAAAATTGTAGAGAAATGGGAGAAAAATGGGAGAGGAATGGAAGAGAAATTGTAGAGAAATGGGAGAAAAATGGGAGAAGAATCGAAGAGAAATGGATGATAAATAAATGGAAGAGAATTGGAAGAGAAATTATGGAGAAATTTAAGAGAAATGGAAGAGAAACTGAAGAGAAATTGAAGAGAAGTGGGAGAAAAATGGGAGAGGAAGTGAAGAGAAATAGTAGAGAAATGGGAGAAAAATGGGAGAGGAATCGAAGAGAAATGGATGATAAATAAATGGAAGAGAATTGGAAGAGAAATTGAAGAGAAATTGAAGAGAAATTATGGAGAAATTTAAGAGAAATGGAAGAGAAACTGAAGAAATTGTAGAGAAGTGGGTGAAAAATGGGAGAGGAAGTGAAGAGAAATAGTAGAGAAATGGGAGAAAAATGGGAGAGGACTGGAAGAGGAATGGAAGAGAAATCGTAGAGAAATTGAAGAGAAATGAAGAAGAATTGAAGGGAAATTGTAGAGAAATGGGAGAAAAATGAAAGTGGAATGGAAGAGAAATTGTAGAGAAATGGGAGAAAAATGGGAGAGGAATCGAAGAGGAATTGAAGAGAAATTGTATAGAAATTGAAGAGAAATGGAAGAGAAATTGAAGAAAATTGTAGAGAAATGGGAAAAAAATGGGAGAGGAATGAAAGAGGATTGGAAGACAAATGTAAGAGAAAATAAACTGAAGAGAAATTGTAGAAAATTGGAGAAAAATGGGAGAGGACTGGAAGAGGAATGGAAGAGAAATCGTGGAGAAATGGAAGAGAAATGAAGAAAAATTGAAGAGAAATTGTAGAGAAAGGGAGAAAAATGGAAGAGGAATGGAAGAGAAATTGTAGAGAAATGGAAGAAAAATGGGAGAGGAATGGAAGATAAATGGAAGATAAATGGAAGAGAAATTGAAGAGAAATGGAAGAGAAAATGAAGAAAAATTGTAGAGAAATGGAAGAGAAATTGTAGAGAAATGGGAGAGGAATGGAAGAGAAATAGTAGAGAAATTGAAGAGAAATGGAAGAGAAATGGAAGGAAAAAGAAAGAGAAATTGAGAAAAGTACAAGAAAAAATGGAAATTTTTCTCCCATTTCTCTACTATTTCTCTTCACTTCCTCTCCCATTTTTCTCCAATTTCTCTACAATTTCTCTTCAGTTTCTCTTCTCTTACATTTGTCTTCCAATCCTCTTTCATTCCTCTACCATTTTTTTCCCATTTCTCTATAATTTTCTTCAATTTCTCTTCCATTCCTCTTCGATTCCTCTCCCATTTTTCTCCCATTTCTCTATAATTTCTCTTCCATTCCTCTCCCATTTTTCTCCCATTTCTCTACAATTTCCCTTCAATTCTTCTTCATTTCTCTTCAATTTCTCTACGATTTCTCTTCCATTCCTTTTCCAGTCCTCTCCCATTTTTCTCCCATTTCTCTACTATTTCTCTTCACTTCCACTCCCATTTTTCTCCCACTTCTCTACAATTTCTCTTCAGTTTCTCTTCCATTTCTCTTTAATTTCTCTTCCATTTTCATCCATTTCTCTTCTACTTTTTTCCATTTTCTCTTCTACTTTTCTCAATTTCTCTTCCTTTTTCCTTCCATTTCTCTTCAATTTCTCTACGATTTCTCTTCCATTCCTCTTCCAGTCCTCTACCATTTTTCTCCCACTTCTCTACAATTTCTCTTCAGTTTCTCTTCCATTTCTCTTCAATTTTTCTTCCATTTCTCTTTCATTTATTTATCATCCATTTCTCTTCTACTTTTTTCCATTTTCTCTTCTACTTTTCTCAATTTCTCTTCCTTTTTCCTTCCATTTCTCTTCCATTTCTTTTAAATTTCTCTACAATTTCTTTTCAATTTCTCTTCAATTTCTCTTCCATTTCTGTTCCATTTCTCTACAATTTCCCTTCAATTCTTCTTCATTTCTCTTCAATTTCTCTACGATTTCTCTTCCATTCCTCTTCCAGTCCTCTCCCATTTTTCTCCCATTTCTCTACTATTTCTCTTCACTTCCTCTCCCATTTTTCTCCCACTTCTCTACAATTTCTCTTCAGTTTCTCTTCCATTTCTCTTAAAATTCTCCATAATTTCTCTTCAATTTCTCTTCCATTTCTCTTCCATTTATTTATCATCCATTTCTCTTCGATTCCTCTCCCATTTTTCTCCCATTTCTCTACAATTTCTCTTCCATTCCTCTCCCATTATTCTTCCATTTCTCTACAATTCCTCTTCAATACTTCTTCATTTCCCTTCCATTTCTCCTCAATTTCTCTACGATTTCTCTTCCACTCCTCTTCCAGTCCTCTCCCATTTTTCTCCCATTTCTCTTCACTTCCTCTCTAATTTTTCTCCCATTTCTCTATAATATTTCTTCAGTTTCTCTTCCATTTCTCTTCAATTTCTTTATAATTTCTCTTTAATTTCTCTTCCATTTCTCTTCCATTTATTTATCATCAATTTCGCTTCTACTTTTTTCCATTTTCTCTTCTACTTTTCTTCAATTTCTCTTCCTATTTCCTTCCATTTCTCTTCCACTTCTCTTCAATTTCTCTTCCATTTCTCTTCAATTTCTATTCCGTTTCTCTTCTCTTACATTTATCTTCCAATCCTCTTACATTCCTCTCCCATTTATCTCCCATTTCTCTACAATTTCTCTTCAATTCTTCTTCATTTCTCTTCCATTTCTCTTCAATTTCTCTTCCATTTCTCTTCCATTCCTCTCCCATTTTTTTCCCTTTTCTCTACAATTTTTCTTTAATTTCTCTTCCATTTCTCTTCAATTTCTATACAATTTCTCTTCCATTCATCGTCGATTCCTCTCCTATTTTTCTCCCATTTCTCTACAATTTCTCTTCCATTCCTCTCCAATTTTTCTCCCATTTCTCTACAATTTCTCTTCAAATCTTCTTCATTTCTCTCCCATTTCTCTACTATTTCTCTTCACTTCCTCTCCCATTTCTCTACAATTTCTCTTCAGTTTCTCGTCCATTTCTATTAAATTTCTCTATAATTTCTCTTCCATTTCTATTCCATTTCTCTTCCATTTATTTACCATTTATTTCTGGTTTACTTTTTTTCCATTTTCTCTTCTACTTTTCTCAATTTCTCTTTCTTTTTCCTTCCATTTCTATTCCATTTCTCATCAATTTCTCTACTATTTCTCTTCCATTCCTCTCCCATTTCTCTACAATTTCTCTTCCATTTCTGTACAATTTTTCTTCATTTTCTCTTCCATTTCTTTTCAATTTCTCCTTCATTTCTCTTCCATTGCTCTCCCATTTTTCTCCCATTTCTCTACAATTTCTCTTCCATTCCTCTCCCATTTTTCTCCAATTTCTCTACAATTTCTCTTCAGTTTCTCTTCTCTTACATTTGTCTTCCAATCCTCTAACATTTTTTTCCCATTTCTCTACAATTTTCTTCAATTTCTCTTCCATTTCTCTTCAATTTCTATACAATTTCTCTTCCATTCCTCTTCGATTCCTCTCCCATTTTTCTCCCATTTCTCTACAATTTCTCTTCCATTCCTCTTCGATTCCTCTCCCATTTTTCTTTCATTTCTCTACAATTTCTCTTCCATTCCTCTCCCATTTTTCTACGATTTCTCTTCCATTCCTCTTCCAGTCCCCTTCCATTTTTCTCCCATTTCTCTACTATTTCTCTTCACTTCCTCTCCCATTTTTCTTCCACTTCTCTACAATTTCTCTTCAGTTTCTCTTCCATTTCTCTTAAATTTCTCCATAATTTCTCTTCAATTTCTATTCCATTTCTCTTCTCTTACATTTATCTTCCAATCCTCTTTCATTCCTCTCCCATTTTTCTCCCATTTCTCTACAATTTCTCTTCAATTGTTCTTCATTTCTCTTCCATTTCTCTAGGATTTCTCTTCCATTCCTCTTACATTCCTCTCCCATTTCTCTACAATTTCTCTTCTATTTCTCTACAATTTTTCTTCATTTTCTCTTCCATTTCTCTTCAATTTCTCTTCCATTTCTCTTCCATTCCTCTCCCATTTTTTTCCCATTTCTCTACAATTTTTCTTTAATTTCTCTTCCATTTCTCTTCATTTTCTGTACAATTTCTCTTCTGTTCATCGTCGATTCCTCTCCTATTTTTCTCCCATTTCTCTACAATTTCTCTTCCATTCCTCTCCAATTTTTCTCCCATTTCTCTACAATTTCTCTTCAATTCTTCTTCATTTCTCTCCCATTTCTCTACTGTTTCTCTTCACTTCCTCTCCCATTTCACTACAATTTCTCTTCAGTTTCTCGTCCATTTCTCTTCCATTTCTATTCCATTTCTCTTCCATTTATTTACCATCCATTTCTGTTCTACTTTTTTTCCATTTTCTCTTCTACTTTTCTCAATTTCTCTTTCTTTTTCCTTCCATTTCTCTTCCATTTCTCTTCAATTTCTCTACTATTTCTCTTCCATTCCTCTCCCATTTCTCTACAATTTCTCTTCCATTTCTGTACAATTTTTCTTCATTTTCTCTTCCATTTCTTTTCAATTTCTCCTTCATTTGTCTTCCATTCCTCTCCCACTTTTCTTCCATTTCTCTACAATTTCTCTTCCATTCCTCTCCCATTTTTCTCCCTTTCTCTACAATTTCTCTTCAATTTTTCTTCATTTCTCTTCCATTTCTCTTCAATTTCTACACGATTTCTCTTCCATTCCTCTTCCAGTCCTCTCCCATTTTTCTCCCATTTCTCTAATAATTCTCTTCACTTCCTCTCCCATTTTTCTCCCACTTCTCTACAATTTCTCTTCAGTTTCTCTTCCATTTCTCTTCAATTTTTCTTCCATTTCTCTTTCATTTATTTATCATCCATTTCTCTTCTACTTTTTTCCATTTTCTCTTCTACTTTTCTCAATTTCTCTTCCTTTTTCCTTCCATTTCTCTTCCATTGCTCTTAAATTTCTCTACAATTTCTTTTTAATTTCTCTACAATTTCTTTTCAATTTCTCTTCCATTTCTCTTCAATTTCTCTTCCATTTCTGTTCCATTTCTCCACAATTTCCCTTCAATTCTTCTCCATTTCTCTTCAATTTCTCTACGATTTCTCTTCCATTCCTCTTCCAGTCCTCTCCCATTTTTCTCCCATTTCTCTACTATTTCTCTTCACTTCCTCTCCCATTTTTCTCCAATTTCTCTACAATTTCTCTTCAGTTTCTCTTCTCTTACATTTGTCTTCCAATCCTCTTTCATTCCTCTCCCATTTTTTTCCCATTTTTCTACAATTTTCTTCAATTTCTCTTCCATTTCTCTTCAATTTCTATACAATTTCTCTTCAATTCCTTTTCGATTCCTCTCCCATTTTTCTCCCATTTTTCTCCCATTTTTCTCCAATTTCTCTACAATTTCTCTTCAGTTTCTCTTCTCTTACATTTGTCTTCCAATCCTCTTTCATTCCTCTCCCATTTTTTCCCATTTTTCTAGAATTTTCTTCAATTTCTCTTCCATTTCTCTTCAATTTCTATACAATTTCTCTTCAATTCCTCTTCGATTCCTCTCCCATTTTTCTCCCATTTCTCTACAATTTATCTTCCATTCCTCTCCCATTTTTCTCCCATTTCTCTACAATTTCTCTTCCATTCCTCTTCCATTTTTCTCCCTTTCTCTACAATTTCTCTTCAATTTTTCTTTATTTCTCTTCCATTTCTCTTCAATTTCTCCACGATTTCTCTTCCATTCCTCTTCCAGTCCTCTCCCATTTTTCTCCCATTTCTCTACTATTTCTCTTTACTTCCTCTCCCATTTTTCTCCAATTTCTCTACAATTTCTCTTCAGTTTCTCTTCTCTTACATTTGTCTTCCAATCCTCTTTCATTCCTCTCCCATTTTTTCCCATTTTTCTAGAATTTTCTTCAATTTCTCTTCCATTTCTCTTCAATTTCTATACAATTTCTCTTCAATTCCTCTTCGATTCCTCTCCCATTTTTCTCCCATTTCTCTACAATTTCTCTTCCATTCCTCTCCCATTTTTCTCCCATTTCTCTACAATTTCCCTTCAATTCTTCTTCATTTCTCTTCAATTTCTCTACGATTTCTCTTCCATTCCTCTTCCAGTCCTCTCCCATTTTTCTCCCATTTCTCTACTATTTCTCTTCACTTCCTCTCCCATTTTTCACCCACTTCTCTACAATTTCTTCAGTTTCTCTTCCATTTCTCTTAAATTTCTCCATAATTTCTCTTCAATTTCTCTTCAATTTCTATTCATTTTTCTCCCTTTCTCTACAATTTCTCTTCTATTTTTCTTCATTTCTCTTCCATTTCTCTTCAATTTCTCCACGATTTCTCTTCCATTCCTCTTCCAGTCCTCTCCCATTTCTCTACTATTTCTCTTCACTTCCTCTCCCATTTTTCTCCAATTTCTCTACAATTTCTCTTCAGTTTCTCTTCTCTTACATTTGTCTTCCAATCCTCTTTCATTCCTCTCCCATTTTTTTCCCATTTTTCTAGAATTTTCTTCAATTTCTCTTCCATTTCTCTTCAATTTCTATACAATTTCTCTTCAATTCGTCTTCGATTCCTCTCCCATTTTTCTCCCATTTCTCTACAATTTCTCTTCCATTCCTCTCCCATTTCTCTACAATTTCCCTTCAATTCTTCTTCATTTCTCTTCAATTTCTCTACGATTTCTCTTCCATTCCTCTTCCAGTCCTCTCCCATTTTTCTCCCATTTCTCTACTATTTCTCTTCACTTCCTCTCCCATTTTTCTCCCAATTCTCTACAATTTCTCTTCAGTTTCTCTTCCACTTCTCTTAAATTTCTCCATAATTTCTCTTCAATTTCTCTTCAATTTCTCTTCAATTTCTCTTCAATTTCTCTTCAATTTCTCTTCCAATTCTCTTCCATTTATTTATCATCCATTTCTCTTCGATTCCTCTCCCATTTTTCTCCCATTTCTTTACAATTTCTCTTCCATTCCTCTCCCATTTTTCTCCCATTTCTCTACAATTTCTCTTCAATACTTCTTCATTTCCCTTGGGAGAAAAATGGGAGAGGACTGGAAGAGGAATGGAAGAGAAATCGTAGTAAGTGAAGAGAAATGAAGAAGAATTGAAGGGAAATTGTAGAGAAATGGGAGAAAAATGGGACAGGAATGGAAGAGAAATTGTAGAGAAATGGGAGAAAAATAGGAGAGGAATCGAAGAGAAATAGATGATAAATAAATGGAAGAGAAATTGTAGAGAGATTGAAGAGAAATTATGGAGAAATTTAAGAGAAATGGAAGAAAAACTGAAGAGAAATTGTAGAGATGTAGGAGAAAAATGGGAGAGGAAGTGAAGAGAAATAGTAGAGAAATGGGAGAAAAATGGGAGAGGACTGGAAGAGAAATCGTAAAGAAATTGAAGAGAAATGAAGAAGAATTGAAGGGAAATTGTAGAGAAATGGGAGAAAAATGGGAGAGGAATGGAAGAGAAATTGTAGAGAAGAGAAAAATGGGAGAGGAATCGAAGAGGAATGGAAGAGAAACTGTATAGAAATTGAAGAGAAATGGAAGAGAACTGGAAGAGGAATGGAAGAGAAATGGAAGAGAAATCGTAGAGAAATTGAAGAGAAATGAAGAAGAATTGAAGGGAAATTGTAGAGAAATGGGAGAAAAATGGGAGAGGAATGGAAGAGAAATTGTAGAGAAATGGGAGAAAAATGGGAGAGGAATCGAAGAGGAATGGAAGAGAAATTGTATAGAAATTGAAGAGAAATTGTAGAGAAAGGGAGAAAAATGGGAGAGGAATGGAAGAGAAATTGTAGAGAAATGGGAGAAAAATGGGAGAGGAATCGAAGAGAAATGGATGATAAATAAATGGAAGAGAATTGGAAGAGAAATTGAAGAGAAATTGAAGAGAAATTGAAGATAAATTATGGAGAAATTTAAGAGAAATGGAAGAGAAATTGAAAAGAAATCGTAGAGAAATTGAAAAGAAATTGTAGAGATATTTAAGAGAAATGGAAGAGAAAATGAATAAAAATCTCTTCAATTTCTGTTCCATTTTTCTACAATTTCTCTTCAATTCTTCTTCATTTCTCTTCAATTTCTCTACGATTTCTCTTCCATTTCTCTTCCAGTCCTCTCCCATTTTTCTCCCATTTCTCTACTATTTCTGAATGAAAGAGAAAATGAAGAAAAATTGTAGAGAAATGGAAGAGAAATTGGAGAAAAATTTCCATTTTCTCTTCTACTTTTCTCAATTTCTCTTCCTTTTTCCTTCCATTTCACTTCCATTTCTCTTCAATTTCTCTACTATTTCTCTTCCATTCCTCTCCCATTTCTCTACAATTTCTCTTCCATTTCTCTACAATTTTTCTTCATTTTCTCTTCCATTTCTCTTCAATTTCTCTTCCATTTATCTTCCATTCCTCTCCCATTTTTCTCCCATTTCTCTACAATTTCTCTTCCATTCCTCTTCCATTTTTCTCCTTTTTTCTACAATTTCTCTTCAATTTTTCTTCATTTCTCTTCTATTTCTCTTCAATTTCTCCACGATTTCTCTTCCATTCCTCTTCCAGTCCTCTCCCATTTTTCTCCCATTTCTCTACTATTTCTCTTCACTTCCTCTCCCATTTTTCTCCAATTTCTCTTCAGTTTCTCTTCTCTTACATTTGTCTTCCAATCCTCTTTCATTCCTCTCCCATTTTTTTCCCATTTCTCTACAATTTTCTTCAATTTCTCTTCCATTTCTCTTCAATTTCTCTTCCATTCCTCTTCGATTCCTCTCCCATTTTTCTCCCATTTCTCTACAATTTCTCTTCCAGTCCTCTCCCATTTTTCTCCCATTTCTCTACTATTTCTCTTCACTTCCACTCCCATTTTTCTCCCACTTCTCTACAATTTCTCTTCAGTTTCTCTTCCATTTCTCTTTAATTTCTCTTCCATTTCTCTTCCATTTTTATCCATTTCTCTTCTACTTTTTTCCATTTTCTCTTCTACTTTTCTCAATTTCTCTTCCTATTTCCTTCCATTTCTCTTCAATTTCTCTACGATTTCTCTTCCATTCCTCTTCCAGTCCTCTCCCATTTTTCTCCCATTTCTCTAATAATTCTCTTCACTTCCTCTCCCATTTTTCTTCCACTTCTCTACAATTTCTCTTCAGTTTCTCTTCCATTTCTCTTCAATTTTTCTTCCATTTCTCTTTCATTTATTTATCATCCATTTCTCTTCTACTTTTTTTCACTTTCTCTTCTACTTTTCTCAATTTCTCTTCCTTTTTCCTTCCATTTCTCTTCCATTTCTCTTAAATTTCTCTACAATTTCTTTTCAATTTCTCTACAATTTCTTTTCAATTTCTCTTCCATTTCTCTTCAATTTCTCTTCCATTTCTGTTCCATTTCTCTACAATTTCCCTTCAATTCTTCTTCATTTCTCTTCAATTTCTCTACGATTTCTCTTCCATTCCTCTTCCAGTCCTCTCCCATTTTTCTCCCATTTCTCTACTATTTCTCTTCACTTCCTCTCCCATTTTTCTCCCACTTCTCTACAATTTCTCTTCAGTTTCTCTTCCATTTCTCTTCAATTTTTCTTCCATTTCTCTTTCATTTATTTATCATCCATTTCTCTTCTACTTTTTTCCATTTTCTCTTCCTTTTTCCTTCCATTTCACTTCCATTTCTCTTCAATTTCTCTACTATTTCTCTTCCATTCCTCTCCCATTTCTCTACAATTTCTCTTCAATTTCTCTACAATTTTTCTTCATTTTCTCTTCCATTCCTCTTCCATTTTTCTCCCTTTCTCTACAATTTCTCTTCCATTTTTCTTCATTTCTCTTCCATTTCTCTTCAATTTCTCCACGATTTCTCTTCCATTCCTCTTCCAGTCCTCTCCAATTTTTCTCCCATTTCTCTACTATTTCTCTTCACTTCCTCTCCCATTTTTCTCCAATTTCTCTTCAGTTTCTCTTCTCTTACATTTGTCTTCCAATCCTCTTTCATTCCTCTCCCATTTTTTCCCATTTTTCTACAATTTTCTTCAATTTCTCTTCCATTTCTCTTCAATTTCTATACAATTTCTCTTCAATTCCTCTTCGATTCCTCTCCCATTTTTCTCCCATTTCTCTACAATTTCTCTTCCATTCCTCTCCCATTTTTCTCCCATTTCTCTACAATTTCTCTTCAATACTTCTTCATTTCCCTTGGGAGAAAAATGGGAGAGGACTGGAAGAGGAATGGAAGAGAAATCGTAGTAATTGAAGAGAAATGAAGAAGAATTGAAGGGAAATTGTAGAGAAATGGGAGAAAAATGGGACAGGAATGGAAGAGAAATTGTAGAGAAATGGGAGAAAAATGGGAGAGGAATCGAAGAGAAATGGATGATAAATAAATGGAAGAGAATTGGAAGAGAAACTGAAGAGAAATTGAAGAGAAATTTAAAAGAAATTTAAGAGAAATTATGGAGAAATTTAAGAGAAATGGAAGAGAAACTGAAGAGAAATTGTAGAGAATTGGGAGAAAAATGGGAGAGGAAGTGAAGAGAAATAGTAGAGAAATGGGAGAAAAAGGGAGAGGACTGGAAGAGGAATGGAAGAGAAATCGTAGAGAAATTGAAGAGAAATGAAGAAGAATTGAAGGGAAATTGTAGAGAAATGGGAGAAAAATGGGAGAGGAATGGAAGAGAAATTGTAGAGAAATGGGAGAAAAATAGGAGAGGAATCGAAGAGGAATTGAAGAGAAATTGTATAGAAATTGAAGAGAAATGGAAGGGAAATTAAAGAAAATTGTAGAAAAATGGGAAAAAATGGGAGAGGAATGAAAGAGGATTGGAAGACAAATGTAAGAGAAGAGAAACTGAAGAGAAATTGGAGAAAAATGGGAGAGGAAGTGAAGAGAAATAGTAGAGAAATGGGAGAAAAATTGGAGAGGACTGGAAGAGGAATGGAAGAGAAATCGTGGAGAAATTGAAGAGAAATGGAAGAGAAATGAAGAAAAATGGAAGAGAAATTGTAGAGAAAGGGAGAAAAATGGAAGAGGAATGGAAGAGAAAATGAAGAAAAATTGTAGAGAAATTGAAGAGAAATTGTAGAGAAATGGGAGAGGAATGGAAGAGAAATAGTAGAGAAATTGAAGAGAAATGGAAGTGAAATGGAAGGAAAAAGGAAGAGAAATTGAGAAAAGTAGAAGAGAAAATGGAAAAAAGTAGAAGATAAATGGATGATAAATAAATGAAAGAGAAATGGAAGAAAAATTGAAGAGAAATGGAAGAGAAACTGAAGAGAAATTGTAGAGAAGTGGAAGAAAAATGGGAGAGGAAGTGAAGAGAATTATTAGAGAAATGGGAGAAAAATGGGAGAGGACTGGAAGAGGAATGGAAGAGAAATCGTAGAGAAATTGAATAAAAATTGAAGGAAAAAGGAAGAGAAATTGAGAAAAGTAGAAGAGAAAATGGAAAAAAGTAGAAGAGAAATGGATGAAAATGGAAGAGAAATTACAGAGAAATGGAAGAGAAACTGAAGAGAAATTGTAGAGAAGTGGGAGAAAAATGGGAGTGGAAGTGAAGAGAAATAGTAGAGAAATGGGAGAAAAATGGGAGAGGACTGGAAAAGGAATGGAAGAGAAATCGTAGAGAAATTAAAGAGAAATGAAGAAGAATTAAAGGGAAATTGTAGAGAAATGGGAGAAAAATGGGAGAGGAATGGAAGAGAAATTGTAGAGAAATGGGAGAAAAATGGGAGAGGAATCGAAGAGGAATGGAAGAGAAATTGTATAGAAATTGAAGAGAAATGGAAGAGAAATTGAAGAAAATTGTAGAGAAATGGGAAATAAATGGGTGAGGAATGAAAGAGGATTGGAAGACAAATGTAAGAGAAGAGAAACTGAAGAGAAATTGTAGAGAAATTGGAGAAAAATGGTAGAGGAAGTGAAGAGAAATAGTAGAGAAATTGGAGAAAAATGGGAGAGGACTGGAAGAGAAATCGTGGAGAAATTGAAGAGAAATGGAAGAGAAATGAAGAAGTATTGAAGAGAAATTGTAGAGAAAGGGAGAAAAATGGAATAGGAATGGAAGAGAAATTGTAGAGAAATGGGAGAAAAATGGGAGAGGAATGGAAGATAAATGGAAGAGAAATTGAAGAGAAATTGAAGAGAAATGGAAGAGAAAATGAAGAAAAATTGTAGAGAAATGGAAGAGAAATTGTAGAGAAATGGGAGAGGAATGGAAGAGAAATTGAAGAGAAATGGAATTCTCTTCAATTTCTCTTCCATTTATCTTCCATTCCTCTCCCATTTTTCTCCCATTTCTCTACAATTTCATTTCAATACTTCTTCATTTCCCTTGGGAGAAAAATGGGAGAGGACTGGAAGAGGAATGGAAGAGAAATCGTAGTAATTGAAGAGAAATGAAGAAAAATTGAAGGGAAATTGTAGAGAAATGGGAGAAAAATGGGACAGGAATGGAAGAGAAATTGTAGAGAAATGGGAGAAAAATGGGAGAGGAATCGAAGAGAAATGGATGATAAATAAATGGAAGAGAATTGGAAGAGAAATTGAAGAGAAATTGAAGAGAAATTGAAGAGAAATTGAAGAGAAATTGAAGAGAAATTGAAGAGAAATTATGGAGAAATTTAAGAGAAATGGAAGAGAAACTGAAGAGAAATTGTAGAGAATTGGGAGAAAAATGGGAGAGGAAGTGAAGAGAAATAGTAGAGAAATGGGAGAAAAAGGGAGAGGACTGGAAGAGGAATGGAAGAGAAATCGTAGAGAAATTGAAGAGAAATGAAGAAGAATTGAAAGGAAATTGTAGAGAAATGGGAGAAAAATGGGAGAGGAATGGAAGAGAAATTGTAGAGAAATGGGAGAAAAATGGGAGAGGAATCGAAGAGGAATTGAAGAGAAATTGTATAGAAATTGAAGAGAAATGGAAGAGAAATTGAAGAAAATTGTAGAAAAATGGGAAAAAATGGGAGAGGAATGAAAGAGGATTGGAAGACAAATGTAAGAGAAGAGAAACTGAAGAGAAATTGGAGAAAAATGGGAGAGGAAGTGAAGAGAAATAGTAGAGAAATGGGAGAAAAATGGGAGAGGACTGGAAGAGGAATGGAAGAGAAATCGTGGAGAAATAGAAGAGAAATGGAAGAGAAATGAAGAAAAATGGAAGAGAAATTGTAGAGAAAGGGAGAAAAATGGAAGAGGAATGGAAGAGAAAATGAAGAAAAATTGTAGAGAAATTGAAGAGAAATTGTAGAGAAATGGGAGAGAAATGGAAGTGAAATGGAAGGAAAAAGGAAGAGAAATTGAGAAAAGTAGAAGAGAAAATGGAAAAAAGTAGAAGAGAAATGGATGATAAATAAATGAAAGAGAAATGGAAGAAAAATTGAAGAGAAATGGAAGAGAAACTGTAGAGAAATTGTAGAGAAGTGGGAGAAAAATGGGAGAGGAAGTGAAGAGAAATAGTAGAGAAATGGGAGAAAAATGGGAGAGGACTGGAAGAGGAATGGAAGAGAAATCGTAGAGAAATTGAAGAGAAATGAAGAAGAATTGAAGGGAAATTGTAGAGAAATGGAACAGAAATGGAAGAGAAATTGAAGAGAAATGGAAGAGAAATTGAAAAGAAATTGTAGAGAAATTGAAAAGAAATTGTAGAGAAATTTAAGAGAAATGGAAGAGAAATGGAAGGAAAAAGAAAGAGAAATTGAGAAAAGTAGAAGAGAAAATGGAAAGAAGTAGAAGAGAAATGGATGATAAATAAATGAAAGAGAAATGGAAGAAAAATTGAAGAGAAATGGAAGAGAAACTGAAGAGAAATTGTAGAGAAGTGGAAGAAAAATGGGAGAGGAAGTGAAGAGAATTATTAGAGAAATGGGAGAAAAATGGGAGAGGACTGGAAGAGGAATGGAAGAGAAATCGTAGAGAAATTGAATAAAAATTGAAGGAAAAAGGAAGAGAAATTGAGAAAAGTAGAAGAGAAAATGGAAAAAAGTAGAAGAGAAATGGATGAAAATGGAAGAGAAATGGAAGAGAAATTACAGAGAAATGGAAGAGAAACTGAAGAGAAATTGTAGAGAAGTGGGAGAAAAATGGGAGTGGAAGTGAAGAGAAATAGTAGAGAAATGGGAGAAAAATGGGAGAGGACTGGAAAAGGAATGGAAGAGAAATCGTAGAGAAATTGAAGAGAAATGAAGAAGAATTAAAGGGAAATTGTAGAGAAATGGGAGAAAAATGGGAGAGGAATGGAAGAGAAATTGTAGAGAAATGGGAGAAAAATGGGAGAGGAATCGAAGAGGAATGGAAGAGAAATTGTATAGAAATTGAAGAGAAATGGAAGAGAAATTGAAGAAAATTGTAGAGAAATGGGAAAAAAATGGGAGAGGAATGAAAGAGGATTGGAAGACAAATGTAAGAGAAGAGAAACTGAAGAGAAATCGTAGAGAAATTGGAGAAAAATGGGAGAGGAAGTGAAGAGAAATAGTAGAGAAATGGGAGAAAAATGGGAGAGGACTGGAAGAGGAATGGAAGAGAAATCGTGGAGAAATTGAAGAGAAATGGAAGAGAAATGAAGAAAAATTGAAGAGAAATTGTAGAGAAAGGGAGAAAAATGGAATAGGAATGGAAGAGCAATTGTAAAGAAATGGGAGAAAAATGGGAGAGGAATGGAAGATAAATGGAAGAGAAATTGAAGAGAAATTGAAGAGAAATGGAAGAGAAAATGAAGAAAAATTGTAGAGAAATGGAAGAGAAATTGTAGAGAAATGGGAGAGGAATGGAAGAGAAATAGTAGAGAAATTGAAGAGAAATGGAAGTGAAATGGAAGGAAAAAGGAAGAGAAATTGAGAAAAGTAGAAGAGAAAATGGAAATTTTTCTCCCATTTCTCTACAATTTCTCTTCCATTTCTCTACAATTTTTCTTCATTTTCTCTATCATTTAGAAATAGTAGAGAAATGGGAGAAAAATGGGAGAGGACTGGAAGAGGAATGGAAGAGAAATCGTAGAGAAATTGAAGAGAAATGAAGAAGAATTGAAGAGAAATTGTAGAAAAATGGAACAGAAATTGAAGAGATTTTTATTCATTTTCTCTTCCATTTCTCTTAAATTTCTCTACAATTTCTTTTCAATTTCTCTACAATTTCTTTTCAATTTCTCTTCCATTTCTCTTCAATTTCTATTCCATTTCTGTTCCATTTTTCTACAATTTCTCTTCTTTTTCCTTCCATTTCACTTCCATTTCTCTTCAATTTCTCTACTATTTCTCTTCCATTCCTCTCCCATTTCTCTACAATTTCTCTTCAATACTTCTTCATTTCCCTTGGGAGAAAAAGGGAGAGGACTGGAAGAGGAATGGAAGAGAAATCGTAGTAATTGAAGAGAAATGAAGAAGAATTGAAGGGAAATTGTAGAGAAATGGGAGAAAAATGGGACAGGAATGGAAGAGAAATTGTAGAGAAATGGGAGAAAAATGGGAGAAAAATGGGAGAGGAATCGAAGAGAAATGGATGATAAATAAATGGAAGAGAAATGGAAGAGAAATTGTAGAGAAATTGAAGAGAAATTGAAGAGAAATTGAGGAGAAATTTAAGAGAAATGGAAGAAAAACTGAAGAGAAATTGTAGAGATGTAGGAGAAAAATGGAAGAGGAAGTGAAGAGAAATAGTAGAGAAATGGGAGAAAAATGGGAGAGGACTGGAAGAGGAATGGAAGAGAAATCGTAGAGAAATTGAAGAGAAATGAAGAAGAATTGAAGGGAAATTGTAGAGAAATGGGAGAAAAATGGGAGAGGAATGGAAGAGAAATTGTAGAGAAGAGAAAAATGGGAGAGGAATCGAAGAGGAATGGAAGAGAAACTGTATAGAAATTGAAGAGAAATGGAAGAGAAATTAAAGAAAAATTGTAGAGAAATGGGAAAAAAATGGGAGAGAAATTGAAGAGAAATGGAAGAGAAATGAAGAAGAATTGAAGAGAAATTGTAGAGAAATGGGAGAAAAATGGGAGAGGAATGAAAGAGGATTGGAAGATAAATGTAAGAGAAGAGAAATGGAATAGAAATTGAAGAGAAATGGAAGAGAAATTTAAGAGAAGTGGAAGAGAAATGGAAGGAAATAGGAAGAGAAATTGAAGAAAAGTAGAAGAGAAAATGGAAAAAAGTAGAAGCGAAATTGATGATAAATAAATGGAAGAGAAATGGAAGAGAAATTAAAGAGAAATTATAAACAAATTGAAGAGAAATGGAAGAGAAACTGAAGAGAAATTGTAGAGAAATGGGAGAAAAATGGGAGAGGAAGTGAAGAGAAATAGTAGAGAAATGGGAGAAAAATGGGAGAGGACTGGAAGAGGAATGGAAGAGAAATCGTAGAGAAATTGAAGAGAAATGGAAGGGAAATGAAGAAGTATTGAAGAGGAATTGTAGAGAAATGGGAGAAAAATGGGAGAGGAATGGAAGAGAAATGGAAGAGATTTTTATTCATTTTCTCTTCCATTTCTCTTAAATTTCTCTACAATTTCTTTTCAATTTCTCTACAATTTCTTTTCAATTTCTCTTCCATTTCTCTTCAATTTCTCTTCCATTTCTGTTCCATTTTTCTACAATTTCTCTTCAATTCTTCTTCATTTCTCTTCAATTTCTCTACGATTTCTCTTCCATTCCTCTTCCAGTCCTCTCCCATTTCTCTACTATTTCTAAATGGAAGAGAAAATGAAGAAAAATTGTAGAGAAATGGAAGAGAAATTGTAGAGAAATGGGAGAGGAATGAAAGAAGAATGGAAGAGAAATGGAAGAGAAATTGAAGAGAAATGGAAGAGAAAATGAAGAGAAATGGAAGAGAAATGAAGAAGAATTGAAGAGAAATTGTAGAGAAATGGGAGAAAAATGGGAGAGGAATGGAAGAGAAATTGTAGAGAAATGGGAGACAAATGGGGGAGGAATCGAAGAGAAATTGATGATAAATAAATGGAAGAGAAATGGAAGAGAAATTGAAGAGAAATTGAAGAGAAATTGAAGAGAAATTATGGAGAAATTTAAGAGAATTGGAAGAGAAACTGAAGAGAAATTGTAGAGAAGTGGGAGAAAAATGGGAGAGGAAGTGAAGAGAAATAGTAGAGAAATGGGAGAAAAATGGGAGAGGACTGGAAGAGAAATGGAAGAGAAATCGTAGAGAAATTGAAGAGAAATGGAAGGGAAATGAAAAAGTATTGAAGAGAAATTGTAGAGAAATGAGAGAAAAATGGGAGAGGAATAGAAGAGAAATTGTAGAGAAATGGGAGAAGAATGGGAGAGGAATCGAAGAGAAATGGATGATAAATAAATGGAAGAGAAATGGAAGAGAAATTGAAGAGAAATTGAAGAGAAATTATGGAGAAATTTAAGAGAAATGGAAGAGAAACTGAAGAGAAATTGTAGAGAAGTGGGAGAGGAAGTGAAGAGAAATAGTAGAGAAATGGGAGAAAAATGGGAGAGGACTGGAAGAGGAATGGAAGAGAAATCGTGGAGAAATTGAAGAGAAATGGAAGAGAAATTGAAGGAAAAAGGAAGAGAAATTGAGAAAAGTAGAAGAGAAAATGGAAAAAAAGTACAACAGAAATGGATGGTAAATAAATGGAAGAGAAATGGAATAGAAATGGAAGAGAAATTATAGAGAAATTTAAGAGAAATGGACGAGAAACTGAAGAGAAATTGTAGAGAAATGGGAGAGGAAGTGAAGAGAAATAGTAGAGAAATGGGAGATAAATGAAGAAGAATTGAAGAGAAATTGTAGAGAAATGGGAGAAAAATTGGAGAGGAATCGACGATGAATGGAAGAGAAATTGTATAGAAATTGAAGAGAAATGGAAGAGAAATTAAAGAAAAATTGTAGAGAAATGGGAAAAAATGGGAGAGAAATTGAAGAGAAATGGAAGAGAAATGAAGAAGAATTGAAGAGAAATTGTAGAGAAATGGGAGAAAAATGGGAGAGGAATGAAAGAGGATTGGAAGATAAATGTAAGAGAAGAGAAATGGAATAGAAATTGAAGAGAAATGGAAGAGAAATTTAAGAGAAGTGGAAGAGAAATTAAAGAGAAATTATAAAGAAATTGAAGAGAAATGGAAGAGAAACTGAAGAGAAATTGTAGAGAAATGTGAGAAAAATGGGAGAGGAAGTGAAGAGAAATAGTAGAGAAATGGGAGAAAAATGGGAGAGGACTGGAAGAGGAATGGAAGAGAAATCGTAGAGAAATTGAAGAGAAATGGAAGGGAAATGAAGAAGTATTGAAGAGCAATTGTAGAGAAATGGGAGAAAAATGGGAGAGGAATGGAAGAGAAATTGTAGAGTAATGGGAGAAAAATGGGAGAGGAATCGAAGAGAAATGGATGATAAATAAATGGAAAAGAAATTGAAGAGAAATTGAAGAGAAATTGTAGAGAAGTGGGAGAAAAATGGGAGAGGAAGTGAATCAATTTCTATACAATTTCTCTTCCATTCCTCTCCCATTTTTCTCCCATTTCTCTACAATTTCCCTTCAATTTTTCTCCCATTTCTCTACAATTTCTCTTCCATTTCTCTCCCATTTTTCTCCCATTTCTATACAATTTCCCTTCAATTCTTCTTCATTTCTCTTCAATTTCTCTACGATTTCTCTTCCATTCCTCTTCCAGTCCTCTCTCACTTTTCTCCCATTTCTCTACTATTTCTCTTCACTTCCTCTCCCATTTTTCTCCTACATCTCTACAATTTCTCTTCAGTTTCTCTTCCATTTCTCTTCAATTTTTCTTCCATTTCTCTTTCATTTATTTATCATCCATTTCTCTTCTACTTTTCTCAATTTCTCTTCCTTTTTCCTTCCATTTCTCTACAATTTTTCTTCATTTTCTCTTCCATTTCTCTTCCATTTCTCTTCCATTTCTCTTCTATTCCTCTTTCATTCCCCTCCCATTTCTCTGCAATTTCTCTTCCATTTCTCTACAATTTTTCTTCATTTTCTCTTTCATTTAGAAATAGTAGAGAAATGGGAGAAAAATGGGAGAGGACTGGAAGAGGAATGGAAGAGAAATCGTAGAGAAACTGAAGAGAAATGAAGAAGAATTGAAGAGAAATTGTAGAAAAATGGAACAGAAATGGAAGAGATTTTTATTCATTTTCTCTTCCATTTCTCTTAAATTTCTCTACAATTTCTTTTCAATTTCTCTACAATTTCTCTTCAATTTCTCTTCCATTTCTGTTCCATTTTTCTACAATTTCTCTTCAATTCTTCTTCATTTCTCTTCCATTTCTCTTCCATTCTTCTTTCATTCCTCTCAAATTTCTCTCCCTCTCAAAATGAAGAAAAATTGTAGAGAAATGGAAGAGAAATCGTAGAGAAATTGAAGAGAAATGGAAGGAAAAAGGAAGAGAAATTGAGAAAAGTAGAAGAGAAAATGGAAAAAAGTAGAAGAGAAATGGATGATAAATAAATGAAAGAGAAATGGAAGAAAAATTGAAGAGAAATGGAAGAGAAACTGAAGAGAAATTGTAGAGAAGTGGGAGAAAATGGGAGAGGAAGTGAAGAGAATTATTAGAGAAATGGGAGAAAAATGGGAGAGGACTGGAAGAGGAATGGAAGAGAAATCGTAGAGAAATTGAAGAGAAATGAAGAAGAATTGAAGGGAAACTGTAGAGAAATGGGAGAAAAATGGGAGAGGAAAGGAAGAGAATTTGTATAGAAATTGAAGAGAAATGGAAGAGAAATGGAAGAGAAATGGAAGAGAAATTGAAGAGAAATGGAAGAGAAATTGAGGAGAAATTGAAGAGAAATTGAAGAAAAATTGTAGAGAAATGGGAGAAAAATGGGAGAGGAATGGAAGAGAAATTAAAGAGAAATTAAAGAGAAATGGAAGAGAAATTGAAGAAAAATTGTAGAGAAATTGAAGAGAAATAGTGGAGAAATGGGAGAAAAATGGGACAGGAATGGAAGAGAAATTGTAGAGAAATGGGAGAAAAATGGGAGAGGAATCGAAAAAAAATGGATGATAAATAAATGGAAGAGAAATAGAAGAGAAATTTAAGAGAAATGGAAGAGAAACTGAAGAGAAGTGTGACAATTTCTCTTCAATTTCTCTTCCATTTCTCTTCCATTTCTCTTCCATTTATTTATCATCCATTTCTCTTCGATTCCTTTCCCATTTTTCTCCCATTTCTCTACAATTTCTCTTCCATTCCTCTCCCATTTTTCTCCCATTTCTCTACAATTTCTCTTCAATACTTTTTCATTTCCCTTCCATTTCTCTTCAATTTCTCTACGATTTCTCTTCCATTCCTCTTCCAGTCCTCTCCCACTTTTCTCCCATTTCTCTACTATTTCTCTTCACTTCCTCTCCCATTTTTCTCCCATTTCTTTACAATTTCTCTTCAGTTTCTCTTCCATTTCTCTTAAATTTCTCCATAATTTCTCTTCAATTTCTCTTCCATTTCTCTTCCATTTATTTATCATCCATTTCTCTTCGATTCCTCTCCCATTTTTACCCCATTTCTCTACAATTTCTCTTCCATTCCTCTCCCATTTTTCTCCCATTTCTCTACAATTCCTCTTCAATACTTCTTCATTTCCCTTCCATTTCTCTTCAATTTCTCTACGATTTCTCTTCCATTCCTCTTCCAGTCCTCTCCCATTTTTCTCCCATTTCTCTACTATTTCTCTCCACTTCCTCTCCCATTTTTCTCCCATTTCTCTACAATTTCTCTTCAGTTTCTCTTCCATTTCTCTTCAATTTCTTTATAATTTCTCTTTAATTTCTCTTCCATTTCTCTTCCATTTATTTATCATCAATTTCGCTTCTACTTTTTTCCATTTTCTCTTCTACTTTTCTTCAATTTCTCTTCCTATTTCCTTCCATTTCTTTTCCACTTCTCTTAAATTTCTCTTCCATTTCTCTTCAATTTCTATTCCATTTCTCTTCTCTTACATTTATCTTCCAATCCTCTTTCATTCCTCTCCCATTTTTCTCCCATTTCTCTACAATTTCTCTTCAATTCTTCTTCATTTCTCTTCCATTTCTCTTCAATTTCTCTCCCATTTTTTTCCCATTTCTCTACAATTTTTCTTTAATTTCTCTTCCATTTCTCTTCAATTTCTATACAATTTCTCTTCCATTCATCGTCGATTCCTCTCCTATTTTTCTCCCATTTCTCTACAATTTCTCTTCCATTCCTCTCCAATTTTTCTCCCATTTCTCTACAATTTCTCTTCAATTCTTCTTCATTTATCTCCCATTTCTCTACTATTTCTCTTCACTTCCTCTCCCATTTCTCTACAATTTCTCTTCAGTTTCTCGTCCATTTCTCTTAAATTTCTCTATAATTTCTCTTCCATTTCTATTCCATTTCTCTTTCATTTATTTACCATCCATTTCTGTTCTACTTTTTTTCCATTTTCTCTTCTACTTTTCTCAATTTCTCTTCCTTTTTCCTTCAATTTCTCTTCCATTTCTCTTCAATTTCCCCACGATTTCTCTTCCATTCCTCTTCCAGTCCTCTCCCATTTTTCTCCCATTTCTCTACTATTTCTCTTCACTTCCTCTCCCACTTCTCTACAATTTCTCTTCAGTTTCTCTTCCATTTCTCTTAAATTTCTCCATAATTTCTCTTCAATTTCTCTTCAATTTCTCTTCCATTTCTCTTCCATTTCTCTTCCATTTATTTATCATCCATTTCTCTTCGATTCCTCTCCCATTTTTCTCCCATTTCTCTACAATTTCTCTTCCATTCCTCTCCCATTTTTCTCCCATTTCTCTACAATTTCTCTTCAATACTTTTTCATTTCCCTTCCATTTCTCTTCAATTTCTCTACGATTTCTCTTCCATTTCTCTTCCAGTCCTCTCCCATTTTTCTCCCATTTCTCTACTATTTCTCTTCACTTCCTCTCCCATTTTTCTCCTACTTCTCTACAATTTCTCTTCAATTTCTCTTCCAATTCTCTTAAATTTCTCCATAATTTCTCTTCAATTTCTCTTCAATTTCTCTTCAATTTCTCTTCAATTTCTCTTCCATTTCTCTTCCATTTATTTATCATCAATTTCGCTTCTACTTTTTTCCATTTTCTCTTCTACTTTTCTTCAATTTCTCTTTCTATTTCCTTCCATTTCTTTTCCACTTCTCTTAAATTTCTCTTCCATTTCTCTTCAATTTCTATTCCATTTCTCTTCTCTTACATTTATCTTCCAATCCTCTTTCATTCCTCTCCCATTTTTCTCCCATTTCTCTACAATTTCTCTTCAATTCTTCTTCATTTCTCTTCCATTTCTCTTCAATTTCTCTCCCATTTTTTTCCCATTTCTCTACAATTTTTCTTTAATTTCTCTTCCATTTCTCTTCAATTTCTATACAATTTCTCTTCCATTCATCGTCGATTCCTCTCCTATTTTTCTCCCATTTCTCTACAATTTCTCTTCCATTCCTCTCCAATTTTTCTCCCATTTCTCTACAACTTCTCTTCAATTCTTCTTCATTTATCTCCCATTTCTCTACTATTTCTCTTCACTTCCTCTCCCATTTCTCTACAATTTCTCTTCAGTTTCTCGTCCATTTCTCTTAAATTTCTCTATAATTTCTCTTCCATTTCTATTCCATTTCTCTTTCATTTATTTACCATCCATTTCTGTTCTACTTTTTTTCCATTTTCTCTTCTACTTTTCTCAATTTCTCTTCCTTTTTCCTTCAATTTCTCTTCCATTTCTCTTCAATTTCCCCACGATTTCTCTTCCATTCCTCTTCCAGTCCTCTCCCATTTTTCTCCCATTTCTCTACTATTTCTCTTCACTTCCTCTCCCACTTCTCTACAATTTCTCTTCAGTTTCTCTTCCATTTCTCTTAAATTTCTCCATAATTTCTCTTCAATTTCTCTTCAATTTCTCTTCCATTTCTCTTCCATTTCTCTTCCATTTATTTATCATCCATTTCTCTTCGATTCCTCTCCCATTTTTCTCCCATTTCTCTACAATTTCTCTTCCATTCCTCTCCCATTTTTCTCCCATTTCTCTACAATTTCTCTTCAATACTTTTTCATTTCCCTTCCATTTCTCTTCAATTTCTCTACGATTTCTCTTCCATTTCTCTTCCAGTCCTCTCCCATTTTTCTCCCATTTCTCTACTATTTCTCTTCACTTCCTCTCCCATTTTTCTCCTACTTCTCTACAATTTCTCTTCAATTTCTCTTCCAATTCTCTTAAATTTCTCCATAATTTCTCTTCAATTTCTCTTCAATTTCTCTTCAATTTCTCTTCAATTTCTCTTCCATTTCTCTTCCATTTATTTATCATCAATTTCGCTTCTACTTTTTTCCATTTTCTCTTCTACTTTTCTTCAATTTCTCTTTCTATTTCCTTCCATTTCTTTTCCACTTCTCTTAAATTTCTCTTCCATTTCTCTTCAATTTCTATTCCATTTCTCTTCTCTTACATTTATCTTCCAATCCTCTTTCATTCCTCTCCCATTTTTCTCCCATTTCTCTACAATTTCTCTTCAATTCTTCTTCATTTCTCTTCCATTTCTCTTCAATTTCTCTCCCATTTTTTTCCCATTTCTCTACAATTTTTCTTTAATTTCTCTTCCATTTCTCTTCAATTTCTATACAATTTCTCTTCCATTCATCGTCGATTCCTCTCCTATTTTTCTCCCATTTCTCTACAATTTCTCTTCCATTCCTCTCCAATTTTTCTCCCATTTCTCTACAACTTCTCTTCAATTCTTCTTCATTTATCTCCCATTTCTCTACTATTTCTCTTCACTTCCTCTCCCATTTCTCTACAATTTCTCTTCAGTTTCTCGTCCATTTCTCTTAAATTTCTCTATAATTTCTCTTCCATTTCTATTACATTTCTCTTTCATTTATTTACCATCCATTTCTGTTCTACTTTTTTTCCATTTTCTCTTCTACTTTTCTCAATTTCTCTTCCTTTTTCCTTCAATTTCTCTTCCATTTCTCTTCAATTTCCCCACGATTTCTCTTCCATTCCTCTTCCAGTCCTCTCCCATTTTTCTCCCATTTCTCTACTATTTCTCTTCACTTCCTCTCCCACTTCTCTACAATTTCTCTTCAGTTTCTCTTCCATTTCTCTTAAATTTCTCCATAATTTCTCTTCAATTTCTCTTCAATTTCTCTTCCATTTCTCTTCCATTTCTCTTCCATTTATTTATCATCCATTTCTCTTCGATTCCTCTCCCATTTTTCTCCCATTTCTCTACAATTTCTCTTCCATTCCTCTCCCATTTTTCTCCCATTTCTCTACAATTTCTCTTCCATTCCTCTCCAATTTTTCTCCCATTTCTCTACAACTTCTCTTCAATTCTTCTTCATTTATCTCCCATTTCTCTACTATTTCTCTTCACTTCCTCTCCCATTTCTCTACAATTTCTCTTCAGTTTCTCGTCCATTTCTCTTAAATTTCTCTATAATTTCTCTTCCATTTCTATTCCATTTCTCTTTCATTTATTTACCATCCATTTCTGTTCTACTTTTTTTCCATTTTCTCTTCTACTTTTCTCAATTTCTCTTCCTTTTTCCTTCAATTTCTCTTCCATTTCTCTTCAATTTCCCCACGATTTCTCTTCCATTCCTCTTCCAGTCCTCTCCCATTTTTCTCCCATTTCTCTACTATTTCTCTTCACTTCCTCTCCCACTTCTCTACAATTTCTCTTCAGTTTCTCTTCCATTTCTCTTAAATTTCTCCATAATTTCTCTTCAATTTCTCTTCAATTTCTCTTCCATTTCTCTTCCATTTCTCTTCCATTTATTTATCATCCATTTCTCTTCGATTCCTCTCCCATTTTTCTCCCATTTCTCTACAATTTCTCTTCCATTCCTCTCCCATTTTTCTCCCATTTCTCTACAATTTCTCTTCAATTCTTCTTCATTTCTCTTCCATTTCTCTTCAATTTCTCTCCCATTTTTTTCCCATTTCTCTACAATTTTTCTTTAATTTCTCTTCCATTTCTCTTCAATTTCTATACAATTTCTCTTCCATTCATCGTCGATTCCTCTCCTATTTTTCTCCCATTTCTCTACAATTTCTCTTCCATTCCTCTCCAATTTTTCTCCCATTTCTCTACAACTTCTCTTCAATTCTTCTTCATTTATCTCCCATTTCTCTACTATTTCTCTTCACTTCCTCTCCCATTTCTCTACAATTTCTCTTCAGTTTCTCGTCCATTTCTCTTAAATTTCTCTATAATTTCTCTTCCATTTCTATTCCATTTCTCTTTCATTTATTTACCATCCATTTCTGTTCTACTTTTTTTCCATTTTCTCTTCTACTTTTCTCAATTTCTCTTCCTTTTTCCTTCAATTTCTCTTCCATTTCTCTTCAATTTCCCCACGATTTCTCTTCCATTCCTCTTCCAGTCCTCTCCCATTTTTCTCCCATTTCTCTACTATTTCTCTTCACTTCCTCTCCCATTTCTCTACAATTTCTCTTCCATTTCTCTTCCATTTCTCTTCCATTTATTTATCATCCATTTCTCTTCGATTCCTCTCCCATTTTTCTCCCATTTCTCTACAATTTCTCTTCCATTCCTTTCCCATTTTTCTCCCATTTCTCTACAATTTCTCTTCAATACTTTTTCATTTCCCTTCCATTTCTCTTCAATTTCTCTACGATTTCTCTTCCATTTCTCTTCCAGTCCTCTCCCATTTTTCTCCCATTTCTCTACTATTTCTCTTCACTTCCTCTCCCATTTTTCTCCCACTTCTCTACAATTTCTCTTCAGTTTCTCTTCCAATTCTCTTAAATTTCTCCATAATTTCTCTTCAATTTCTCTTCAATTTCTCTTCAATTTCTCTTCCATTTCTCTTCCATTTATTTATCATCAATTTCTCTTCGATTCCTCTCCCATTTGTCTCCCATTTCTCTACAATTTCTCTTCCATTCCTCTCCCATTTTTCTCCCATTTCTCTACAATTTCTCTTCAATTCTTCTTCATTTCTCTTCCATTTCTCTACAATTTTTCTTCATTTTCTCTTCCATTTCCCTTCAATTTCTCTTCCATTTCTCTTCCATTCCTCTTTCATTCCTCTCCCATTTCTCTACAATTTCTCTTCCATTCCTCTCCAATTTTTCTCCCATTTCTCTACAATTTCTCTTCAGTTCTTCTTCATTTATCTCCCATTTCTCTACTATTTCTCTTCACTTCCTCTCCCATTTCTCTACAATTTCTCTTCAGTTTCTCGTCCATTTCTCTTAAATTTCTCTATAATTTCTCTTCCATTTCTATTCCATTTCTCTTCCATTTATTTACCATCCATTTCTGTTCTACTTTTTTTCCATTTTCTCTTCTACTTTTCTCAATTTCTCTTCCTTTTTCCTTTAATTTCTCTTCCATTTCTCTTCAATTTCCCCACGATTTCTCTTACATTCCTCTTCCAGTCCTCTCCCATTTTTCTCCCATTTCTCTACTATTTCTCTTCACTTCCTCTCCCACTTCTCTACAATTTCTCTTCAATTTCTCTTCCATTTCTCTTCCATTTATTTATCATCCATTTCTCTTCGATTCCTCTCCCATTTTTCTCCCATTTCTCTACAATTTCTCTTCCATTCCTTTCCCATTTTTCTCCCATTTCTCTACAATTTCTCTTCAATACTTTTTCATTTCCCTTCCATTTCTCTTCAATTTCTCTACGATTTCTCTTCCATTTCTCTTCCAGTCCTGTCCCATTTTTCTCCCATTTCTCTACTATTTCTCTTCACTTCCTCTCCCATTTTTCTCCCACTTCTCTACAATTTCTCTTCAGTTTCTCTTCCAATTCTCTTAAATTTCTCCATAATTTCTCTTCAATTTCTCTTCAATTTCTCTTCAATTTCTCTTCCATTTCTCTTCCATTTATTTATCATCAATTTCTCTTCGATTCCTCTCCCATTTGTCTCCCATTTCTCTACAATTTCTCTTCCATTCCTCTCCCATTTTTCTCCCATTTCTCTACAATTTCTCTTCAATTCTTCTTCATTTCTCTTCCATTTCTCTACAATTTTTCTTCATTTTCTCTTCCATTTCCCTTCAATTTCTCTTCCATTTCTCTTCCATTCCTCTTTCATTCCTCTCCCATTTCTCTACAATTTCTCTTCCATTCCTCTCCAATTTTTCTCCCATTTCTCTACAATTTCTCTTCAATTCTTCTTCATTTATCTCCCATTTCTCTACTATTTCTCTTCACTTCCTCTCCCATTTCTCTACAATTTCTCTTCAGTTTCTCGTCCATTTCTCTTAAATTTCTCTATAATTTCTCTTCCATTTCTATTCCATTTCTCTTCCATTTATTTACCATCCATTTCTGTTCTACTTTTTTTCCATTTTCTCTTCTACTTTTCTCAATTTCTCTTCCTTTTTCCTTCAATTTCTCTTCCATTTCTCTTCAATTTCCCCACGATTTCTCTTCCATTCCTCTTCCAGTCCTCTCCCATTTTTCTCCCATTTCTCTACTATTTCTCTTCACTTCCTCTCCCATTTCTCTACAATTTCTCTTCCATTTCTCTTCCATTTCTCTTCCATTTCTCTTCCATTTATTTATCATCCATTTCTCTTCGATTCCTCTCCCATTTTTCTCCCATTTCTCTACAATTTCTCTTCCATTCCTTTCCCATTTTTCTCCCATTTCTCTACAATTTCTCTTCAATACTTTTTCATTTCCCTTCCATTTCTCTTCAATTTCTCTACGATTTCTCTTCCATTTCTCTTCCAGTCCTCTCCCATTTTTCTCCCATTTCTCTACTATTTCTCTTCACTTCCTCTCCCATTTTTCTCCCACTTCTCTACAATTTCTCTTCAGTTTCTCTTCCAATTCTCTTAAATTCCTCCATAATTTCTCTTCAATTTCTCTTCAATTTCTCTTCAATTTCTCTTCCATTTCTCTTCCATTTATTTATCATCAATTTCTCTTCGATTCCTCTCCCATTTGTCTCCCATTTCTCTACAATTTCTCTTCCATTCCTCTCCCATTTTTCTCCCATTTCTCTACAATTTCTCTTCAATTCTTCTTCATTTCTCTTCCATTTCTCTACAATTTTTCTTCATTTTCTCTTCCATTTCCCTTCAATTTCTCTTCCATTTCTCTTCCATTCCTCTTTCATTCCTCTCCCATTTCTCTACAATTTCTCTTCCATTCCTCTCCAATTTTTCTCCCATTTCTCTACAATTTCTCTTCAATTCTTCTTCATTTATCTCCCATTTCTCTACTATTTCTCTTCACTTCCTCTCCCATTTCTCTACAATTTCTCTTCAGTTTCTCGTCCATTTCTCTTAAATTTCTCTATAATTTCTCTTCCATTTCTATTCCATTTCTCTTCCATTTATTTACCATCCATTTCTGTTCTACTTTTTTTCCATTTTCTCTTCTACTTTTCTCAATTTCTCTTCCTTTTTCCTTCCATTTCTCTTCCATTTCTCTTCAATTTCCCCACGATTTCTCTTCCATTCCTCTTCCAGTCCTCTCCCATTTTTCTCCCATTTCTCTACTATTTCTCTTCACTTCCTCTCCCACTTCTCTACAATTTCTCTTCAATTTCTCTTCCATTTCTCTTCCATTTATTTATCATCCATTTCTCTTCGATTCCTCTCCCATTTTTCTCCCATTTCTCTACAATTTCTCTTCCATTCCTTTCCCATTTTTCTCCCATTTCTCTACAATTTCTCTTCAATACTTTTTCATTTCCCTTCCATTTCTCTTCAATTTCTCTACGATTTCTCTTCCATTTCTCTTCCAGTCCTCTCCCATTTTTCTCCCATTTCTCTACTATTTCTCTTCACTTCCTCTCCCATTTTTCTCCCACTTCTCTACAATTTCTCTTCAGTTTCTCTTCCAATTCTCTTAAATTTCTCCATAATTTCTCTTCAATTTCTCTTCAATTTCTCTTCAATTTCTCTTCCATTTCTCTTCCATTTATTTATCATCAATTTCTCTTCGATTCCTCTCCCATTTGTCTCCCATTTCTCTACAATTTCTCTTCCATTCCTCTCCCATTTTTCTCCCATTTCTCTACAATTTCTCTTCAATTCTTCTTCATTTCTCTTCCATTTCTCTACAATTTTTCTTCATTTTCTCTTCCATTTCCCTTCAATTTCTCTTCCATTTCTCTTCCATTCCTCTTTCATTCCTCTCCCATTTCTCTACAATTTCTCTTCCATTCCTCTCCAATTTTTCTCCCATTTCTCTACAATTTCTCTTCAATTCTTCTTCATTTATCTCCCATTTCTCTACTATTTCTCTTCACTTCCTCTCCCATTTCTCTACAATTTCTCTTCAGTTTCTCGTCCATTTCTCTTAAATTTCTCTATAATTTCTCTTCCATTTCTATTCCATTTCTCTTCCATTTATTTACCATCCATTTCTGTTCTACTTTTTTTCCATTTTCTCTTCTACTTTTCTCAATTTCTCTTCCTTTTTCCTTCAATTTCTCTTCCATTTCTCTTCAATTTCCCCACGATTTCTCTTCCATTCCTCTTCCAGTCCTCTCCCATTTTTCTCCCATTTCTCTACTATTTCTCTTCACTTCCTCTCCCACTTCTCTACAATTTCTCTTCAATTTCTCTTCCATTTCTCTTCCATTTATTTATCATCCATTTCTCTTCGATTCCTCTCCCATTTTTCTCCCATTTCTCTACAATTTCTCTTCCATTCCTCTCCCATTTTTCTCCCATTTCTCTACAATTTCTCTTCAATACTTTTTCATTTCCCTTCGATTTCTCTTCAATTTCTCTACGATTTCTCTTCCTTTTCTCTTCCAGTCCTCTCCCATTTTTCTCTCATTTCTCTACTATTTCTCTTCACTTCCTCTCCCATTTTTCTCCCACTTCTCTACAATTTCTCTTCAGTTTCTCTTCCAATTCTCTTAAATTTCTCCATAATTTCTCTTCAATTTCTCTTCAATTTCTCTTCAATTTCTCTTCCATTTCTCTTCCATTTATTTATCATCAATTTCTCTTCGATTCCTCTCCCATTTGTCTCCCATTTCTCTACAATTTCTCTTCCATTCCTCTCCCATTTTTCTCCCATTTCTCTACAATTTCTCTTCAATTCTTCTTCATTTCTCTTCCATTTCTCTACAATTTTTCTTCATTTTCTCTTCCATTTCTCTTCAATTTCTCTTCCATTTCTCTTCCATTCCTCTTTCATTCCTCTCCCATTTCTCTACAATTTCTCTTCCATTTCTCTACAATTTTTCTTCATTTTCTCTTCCATTTAGAAATAGTAGAGAAATGGGAGAGGACTGGAAGAGGAATGGAAGAGAAATCGTAGAGAAATTGAAGAGAAATGAAGAAGAATTGAAGAGAAATTGTAGAAAAATGGAACAGAAATGGAAGAGAAATTGAAGAGAAATGGAAGAGAAATTGAAAAGAAATTGTAGAGAAATTGAAAAGAAATTGTAGAGAAATTTAAGAGAAATGGAAGAGAAAATGAATAAAAATCTCTTCCATTTCTGTTCCATTTTTCTACAATTTCTCTTCAATTCTTCTTCATTTCTCTTCAATTTCTCTACGATTTCTCTTACATTCCTCTTCCAGTCCTCTCCCATTTTTCTCCCATTTCTCTACTATTTCTAAATGAAAGAGAAAATGAAGAAAAATTGTAGAGAAATGGAAGAGAAATTGTAGAGAAATGGGAGAGGAATGAAAGAGGAATAGAAGAGAAATGGAAGAGAAATTGAAGAGAAATGGAAGAGAAAATGAAGAAAAATTGTAGAGAATTTCTCTTCAATTTCTCTTCCATTTCTCTTCAATTTCTCTACAATTTCTCATCAATTTCTCTTCAATTTCTCTTCAATTTCTCTTCAATTTCTCTATAATTTCTCTTCAATTTCTCTTTCATTTCCCTTTAATTGCTCTAAAATTTCTCGTCCATTTCTCTTCTCTTACATTTATCTTCCAATCCTCTTCCAGTCCTCTCCCATTTCTCTTCAATTTTTCTTCCATAATATCTTCCTTTTCTATTCCAGTTTTCATTCATTTCTCTTCCATTTCTTTTCCAATCCTCTTCCATTCGTCTTCCATTTCTCTCCCATTTCTCTCCCATTTTTCTCCCATTTGTCTCCCAATTGTCTTCCATTTATCTTACATTTTCTCTTACATTTCTATTCCACTTTTCTTCAATTTCCTTTCCATATACCTTCCATTGCTCTTCCATTCCTCTTACATTTCTCTTCCATTTTTTGAAGTGAGAAGTTACACTAGACAGTGAATGCAGAAAATGAATTTAAAATATATATTTTTTTAAAGATTTTCATTAAAATGGAATTCCTTGTAAAGTAGCGAATAATTATTTTGTTAACACCCCGAATTTATGAAAGTGGGCATAAATTGGGGACACATTCTAAAGTAGGTACCCTCTAATTATAAACAATCAAAAATTCCTAAACACATTCGTAACTCTACGTCGGAGCCGACCTATAAACATCACGTTGTACGAGTTGTTTAGGACTGTATTTATATCTCAATATAGTAGTCATTAACGTCTAGACACTCTGAATTCGCGAAATGATTTGCGTTTATTTGTATAATGCTGACGTCACTGGCGTCGACTATTCTAATCGATATGTAGTTATGTACATACGTTCACTATTATTATTATTATTTATCTCTGTTACAGCAGAAAAATGGTCAATGATGAATTGATGATATATTATACATAATAGGCTATGTCATACCGCGCAGACTAGGTAAAAAATCGGAGGAAAAAAATCGGCCCTGAAGTTATTGAGGTTTATACCTCATTATTGTAGATATAGTTTAGTATTAGATATACGTACCTGTTATAGACAAGAACTTTTGTTTACATTTCATACTAAGTATACTAATCTTTGTCTAAATATTTGGCAGTAATTTTACCTATCTTTTTATACAAAAATATTCGAATTATTATGTCTTTTTAAAACGATTACCAAAATCCGTACGATCAGCACCTATTGTGTCTTGTATTCCATCCATTAGGGTTTAAAACTTTTCTCAAGATCTATCGGTGGTTCTTCTGTCTATCCCTCTACATTATTCTACATTTACATCCTTTGCATATTTAATTTTCTATGTTTATGTTTAATTAGTGTGTACTTGTCTTGTCTACATGAACTGAAATATGTTATTTACGTTTAAAATATTTGTGAACCCTTTTTGTTTCTGTGTATTTTTTTTGTTATATGTATTTCTATCTATTTGTAAACTGTTTGTGTTCCTTAATAAATAAAATATAAAAATATCCCATCGGGGATTATGGATACAAAATATCTATATATATTGTATCGTAGACGTGAGCTTATATATCTATGTACGGAAGTGCATCCGTATCTCTTATTTATTTCATACCCATATTGCTTTATAAAATTAGTTATTTTTGCCGTGCTTTTCAGCAATCAGCAATCCCGTATCTATGGACAGTGGACGACACATCTGTGGAACTCTGTCGCAATAAGTTTTTTGGGTGATTTCTTGACATAAGTATGAATTTGTCAAATAAGTTAAAGCGACAAAGTACCAAAGCGTTAAAAATTTACTCCATTCCAATACAGGGACTCAATATTTACTCCATTCCAATACAGGGACACAATATTTACTCCATTCCAATACAGGGAAACAATATTTACTCCATTCTAATACAGGGACACAATATTTACTCCATTCCAATACAGGGACACAATATTTACTCCATTCCAATACAGGGACATAATATTTACTCCATTCCAATACAGGGACACAATATTTACTCCATTCCAATACAGGGACACAATACGGATAACAAAAGCGTTTAATTAGAGTGCGCCTGTAATTAAGATCGGCTAAAATTTTGTAGCAACATAAAATATGCACTCAGCCTGCAATTTGGGACGCACATGGGACATGTTTACACGCTCCACTCCAGAATAGAGTTAGTACCTACCAAATTAAGTAAGTAAGTTACAATGGCTGAAAATGAAGTAAGCAGATAAAAACTAGTATAGTTAGACCCGTTATTCTTACCACGGTTTGGGGTTGTTTTGAGCTTCCGATATTTGGCGTTTTCTATGTATTTTGCAAGTTTTGTAACTGTTGTGAACAATAAACAAAAAAATATTAAAATATAAAAAAAACAAGCGTAAAATACAAGCGTATTTTAATTATATCTTGGATGAGAGAAAAAATAGTCTCTCTCGACGTAGGTGCGGGAGCGCGTTCGTTCTTTCATGATTTATACCGAGTGCAATAGATATGCACCTTTACCTTTCCTGAATGATATATGCACCTTTCCCTTTCCCCTTCCTGAAAGTTAATAATTAATACCGAAAAATAAGCATATTCACTATTAGTCTATCAAAGATACTCGTCCTATCATTTTGTATGATAAGTCCGTTTTTCATCCATCTTTTCTTTTATAGCCTATAGACTGTCCCGTAGACCCCCGTCATCCATCTTTATTTAAACAAAAATATTTTATCCGATTTAAAACAGAAATATCCAAGAAAAACCTTTTTGCAATATTTACAGGCATGTCTAAAAAATAAGTTATCCATTTTCCGGCATAGAATGCACCTGTTACGTAATTTACACAACATGTGTAATTATTACAATATCATACCATATATCTTGGCCTAAGATATTGGGGCGCAAAGGCCAATATTACCGGTACATGGGCACGGAATAAGAATACTAATTCCCGCCCCGTTCGACGGGACTATATAGACGTGTCATAAAAGGGGATTATGCCCGGGTCCGCAATCATAACCGGCTGGCAGACTAAAACGAATATATCCGGCTGAATCTGGATAATACATCTCGTAGTCTATCAGAAATCAGAAATGTTTTATTGTAAGTAAGTAGGTTAAAGTACATTTTTACAACGTCACTTTTTTACTCTACCACCGTTTCGGAAGGTGCTATTGCTGAAAGGAAAGAAGTGGAGCAAGTAACAATCAGCAGCACATCTTTTCAAATAAATATACATAACTTACAATAATAATGAATACAATCACATATGCTTAAGTTCCTACTCCATTGTAATCTTACCGCACAAATAAACTATTCTTATTCTTACACTAGCTGTTGCCCGCGACTTCGTTCGCGTCATATAGCCTATGTCACCCGGGGATAGTGTAGCTTCCCAACGGTGAAAGAATTTTTCAAATCGGTCCAGTAGTTTCGGAGCCTATTCAATTCAAACAAACAAACAAAAAATCAAACCTTTCCTCTTTATAATATTGGTATAGATATACGATGTGCAAATCTGGAGCTGTATTCAGGAATTTATCTAAGGTCTAACACGTTAGGATAGGATAATTACGTGTTTTACATAATTCGTCCATTCAGTTTAGTCTATTTATAAAAAAAGTGAAGTGGTATTATCATCTCTATAGAATATCTAATCGTCGACAACTTTGGGTAAATTAGCCCTACCTTATATTCCGATCACTGGAACTGAAGTATAACGAATTATCTACTTTATTTAGGAAATACGAAAAGGTTATTTAATCAAGATAGATATTTCATATTTCATTTATTTATTGCATGCTAAATGTACAATCACTTAAGTCTTTTGACATTTAACACCCTGCACGGGCACAGCAATTTATGTACAAATGTAATTTAAATTAAATTAAATTAATTTCAAATTATTAGTCTATAATTTGCATATTATATTCGTTTATCATCTAGATATTCCTTAAACGAGTAATAATTATCTTCTATTAACCGTTTTCTAAGTTTATTTTTAAATATAATGTCTTTTTCTTCACACTTTATGCTCTCTGGAATTATGCTAAAAATCTTGATAAATCTGCAATAAGGACTGTTGCTATGCATTGTCACGTTACTGCCGAGTGGTGCCAGCCTGTGTTTGTGTCGAGTGTTTCTGTTGTGAGTGTCTTCAACTTGTTTAAAAAGGTGCAAATTGTTTCTTACGAAAGTTGCTACTTCCCAAATATAGATCGAGGGAAGGGTGAGTAATTTGTGTTTTAAGAAGTAGGATCTACAGCTGGTTCTTAAACGTATATTAGCTAATATCCTAACACATTTCTTTTGCAAAACAAACTGATATCGACTAAAATGTTCAAGTTAATTGTTACTGCCTACTTCTAGGCGAGTAAGCTCCTATTTATAGCTCATCAGCATCACTATAAGCCTAGCGAAGACAAAATTAATGCATCACTTAATTATTCGGTGTATAGGTAGGTAATACCAATTAGAGCTATTGTTTGGGAATGTTCGAACAACGGCGAGGGTATGCGAGTCAAAGTCAACCGACATAGTTAATTAAATTGTATGTATCTCATAATAATAACGCGTGTCAGTATTATATAAAGTATACTTGTCTTATCAAAGGTGAGTTCTTAACAGGGCGTTATGTTAACAAAAGCGAAAACATTCGTTTCATTAACTTTTGTCATGTTAATAGTTGGTGGTAAACGTTAATACGAATTAAACGTTAGCAAAAATAAATTAGGCTCTCTGCATACAAATTAAGGGATAGGTAGCGATCGATTGTATAGAGAGAGTCCATTGGTTGTTTTTTTTTGGAAATGGAATGAGTATTTTTATTTACTGGATCAGCCCTATAAATAATGTAAAGTAGGTAATGTACCTACAATTGTTTGTAAGAAGTCGCTAAGTAGTTATTACGTCTCTGACACTTGTCTCTTTGTCACACATAGAATCCAATAATATATAATACCTGCCTACTGAACATTACATGAGATATATTTTTACCAATACCAATGAGGGAGAAACTCGTGTAAGGAAATCGAGAACCACCGTCCTCGATTTAATTTCCTGTTTTTGTGGTATAAAATTGTTCATCTCTATATTTGTGTCATAAGTGTGTAGGTATGCATCGATTACGATGTAGATACTATAAATTTTTAGTAAAACTGTATATTTATTTATGTATCTACAAGGCATTTACTGGACCCGCATGCGCTCCATCGTCGACCTCATCGTCGCTTACCATAAGGCGAGATTGAGGTCAAATGTGGGTTTAGTAGTACATACTTACTTACTCCGCTGGCGCAGCGACCCGAAGTGGATCTTGGCCTCCGATACCAAAGAGCGCCGTACATACGTAGTAGTACATACTTAATATGAAATTAAAATAATACTTATTTAGTTTACTAACTTTGTAGCAGCCGAGTACGTTTGCACTGGAGCCTCAAGGACGCATTTGCAAAATTTTGTGCAGATCGTCGTTTGCCAGTGAAATGAATAGCGGCTGTACCCCCAGACAAACAGACAGATGACGCTTCACTTTTATAAAGTTATATATAGACAGATTTTATTCAGATACTGTTCTCATAAAAGATGGCGTGTTATTGTATTTAAATGATTTTTGTATTGTATTATTGTATATTATTATTATTGTACCCTTTTTCATTTCAATATTATCATGAAAAATTTGATTAATATTAGGGTGCGTGTTTGTCCGCGGTCCTAAACTAACAACTTACGGAAACCCAAGCTCAACCCACCTCCACATACACAAACGTGTTGATTGCCGGGCTGGGTCCTCACAATGGCCATTCAGCATCCTCATCACGAGTTTTAGGTCCTTAGAATCTATCGTGTAATGTTTGAGTACAAGTATGTATAACTTTTTATTGGTAATGGTCCATGTCCTATTATTCGTCTAAATAGAAGCCTAACAAAAATTCAACTTTCCGTCCATTGTTTGATTTCCAGTCACCATTTTTATGGGAAATAATTAAGTACTTTTCCTCTTACACCTAAGGAACACTTACGCCAACGTGAAATCTTTGATTAAAGTCAGGTTAGCGTTTATTTTTGTATGAAAATAGAAATTGATTTTTTCCTAGGTTAGCTCGAGATTTCACGTTGGTTTTTGAACCATAGGCGCAATACACACACAAGAGATGCGGCGCGGACGCAACGTTCGAATTTTGAACTATTTGCAAACGCCTATAAATAATCTTAATAAATAATAAAAAATTAACCTTATCCTTGTCAGCATACATTTCAAACTTTGATTGATGGTCCGGCCCGGCAGTGTCGCGCCGCCGCACGACCATCTTTTGTTTGGCCCGCGGCTAAGTAAAGCCTTTAAGTCATTAAAACATATCTATAACCCATAACATACACATCATAATCATAATTGTATGTTAATAGAAACATGAATAGAAGCCACCTATGTAAAGTTGGTTTGTGGATTATGTGCATAAATAGAATAGAGACGTGGCAGGGTGCATCGCGGGTCGGATTTCCATAATCCTTCGCAAATATATTCGACCCACGCGGACCGTGCTCGTCTTAATTACGACCGTTCGCATGATAGACGGCGCCCTCCTGTGAATACCATACGGGTACAAACTTTAGTACCAAATTATGGTATTTCTTCCGTAAATGTACAAGCGTCTTTATAAGTTACTTATTAAATTATCTGCCTTCACATGCCTGTGGAATACGTATTAGGTAATGTCCATATGCTTTCGAATTTGCACGTAGACCTTCGTTAATTTGTGGCAAACCAGCAAACCTTATTAACGTCAACTGAGTTTTTTTTTTAAATATGCGAAATTTTGCAATGACATACTTTTTGAACAACATTTTTATCCACATTAACCAACCTTATCTTATGGACAGAGTGCTGGAGCATAACTCGACAACGACTCTAGGGTATATTTTGTTTGATAACACCTAATACTCTCGATTATTTTTACTTACCTAGGTACCAGCAGTTATTGTGCAACCATCATAGCTCCCTCCATACTGTCAGATATTATCGTGGCTTGTTCAACTACGAGTAGCATGGAATGTACTGTTTTATAGTCGTACGTAGATGCATGATAAGTTCATCATCAGTTCATTGTTACACGACTCGGTTTAATAGATCTCGTTTCAGCATTATCTCGATACAAATACTAGTAACACAAATTATTGTATGTGTTTTTCTAAATAAGGTATACCCGAAGTGTTTTTTTTATCTATTTTTATTCAACACGACACACATATTAGGAGGTGAAAGCCCCGCTTGCGTGTGTACGTACCGAATACGTGACGGAAATGTTGAGTGGAAGCCTATTGAAATCGCACCGTTGTCTTTCTTCCGGTCCCGCCATTAACTCCAACGAAATTATCCCACATAAGTTACCCAGTGAGAGAAGCTTTAGAAATATCGCTCATTATATCGCTTTTATTTTACGAGGTCTACCTATGCCTATAAAGTAAGAGGTATAATATGATTATGATAAATCAAAAGTTCAAATTTACAAGCATATGTATAGGTAAAGAAATATTAAAATGTGATACAAGGACGGAAAGTGAGCAATTGTAAATGAGGTGGCGAGTTAGAATCCAGCCGACAATCACTTAATTTTTTATGTAAAATGAATAAAGGCACTATAGTTTTCTATTATGTTTATGAGCAGGTGTGATGAAAAATTAACGGAATTAATAATTTCAACAGCTGCTACTATTTACACATCCTATCAAACTCTTTTTATTATTATTGTGTGAACAAACGTTTTAGAAACGTAATAGGTTCTATGATTTTGTTCGCGTTTAAGAACGACTCAACGAGTCTTAGCGGCCGCATCCGGCACTAGAGATGGGATGAAAATAACCGGTAGCTGTTACTGGCTCTGGATCAGACCCCACATCATGCAACGCAAGTAATGGGATTGCGATAAGAATTTACTAGGAGCAGGTTATTTTCCGGATTCGTATTGACGATAGTAATCGGGGCGTTAAATAGGATTTCTGTGATGGTATTGTCCAAGAGCAGACGATGCGGGAAAAGGTCAGGCATTCGATATCGCGCCAGTGTCAGTTTGGTCATCTCCTCGAGTTTTACAGTCGAAATTTCCGCGTCGGAATGGCTTGCCGATAGCGGTGGCACCTCCCTCGAACGGTGCAAACTGGGGCGTAATCGTATTACTCGTATAATAACCCGATATCGTTCGCTTGAATATGTTTTAATTTATTTTGACAATGTAAATTGTGGATTGTAAAAGACGCCGGCGTTTGTATGGGGATTGGTCCAAGTGGTGGTTAAAGATAAATCCTTAGACACTTAGTAGTACCTTGGATAATAAGAAAAGTTAGATGCCGTAGGTGTGTTTATGTTTGTTAAATTAAGGTTAGGACCAAAGTTGAAGCACAATGCTCAAAGTGCACTGACTGCGGTGCAAGAGTCGCCGGATCGAATCCACTATTGTGGTAGCCATAGACATATATTTTAGTCTATTTGAATATTGGTAATGTTTAAACATATTATATATCAGTTTGTGGCTCTCCTTTCCCACAGATATACCTATATTACCTACTATTTATTTACAGATGTAGGTAGTACGGTGCGTGAATAATATTCTGTGGGAAAATGTAGCAGAAATTCAGAGTGTTTGCATTTGAGGTACGAGATCTAATATCGTATTCAATCCCTCGATCCCGCTTGTGGCCAAGCCGCGTAAGATTTGTGAACTGCGGAGTTCGGGAGTAACCGCACCGCACCAGACACTCTCGAATTCTGTTGGTGTAATACATCTACACTTAAACTTCAGCTTATCACACTTGTTAGCTTGGATGAACGAAAAAATAGTCTCACTTCACTAATTAGGTCTCCATACGGACGTTCCTCCGTGCCTGTTATTGATTTTATTTTCACCTGTTTAAAAAACATATAGTTTTCAGAATACCTAATTTAAAATATAATCTGCCCACTGATTGCAGTATTTTAACTGTACAAAGGCAGACTGAAGGATTTGATGAAATATGAACTATCTCTAATTTAAAATTAATTTTGTCATAGTTAGGTATTTTGTAATTTTAGCTGAATTACGTATTTTAGTATTACTTTATTTTGAATAAATTAATACATACATACATATTTTGTCATTCAAAACGTTAAAATAAAAGAAATTTATTTTAGTGGGATTGGGGTTTCAGGGGAGGGAATGTTGTATACCACAATACCTATTGTATTGGATAAAGTTACATGGATCGGTATTGAGGTTTCGAGACGAAACGGATTTTAAAGGAGGAGGGGGGAGATAAAACCTTAAAACGATAACTTTGTTTTACTTTAATAAAGATTAAAAAAGAGCTTGTTCGTCATTTCCTAAATTCTTTAATATCCTTTTATTAATCATCATTATCACCAAAACTGCAATTAACACTTTGGTACGAAAACCAAGATAACAAACTTTGTAACATCAAAAAATAATTACACCTAACGAACAATAAAATATTCTGGTAACAATAACAAAGCAAAATATCTTAAAAACATGTTTTATGCTGCACTTTAGCTATATATAGGTAACTAATGAATTGCTAAAATTGACTTGTTGTTATAATTATAGCATTTCTTCATAAAACTGGCTATTTATTGTACATATTATAATAACTTCTCTGCTATTTATTTAGTTTACATTCCTTCTGATTTGACAATGGAAAATACTAGCCATTGAGAGTAGGATAAGGTCATATTAAAGTTTTAGACAAGACATAGAAGATTTCTATAAATATTGGTATCATCTACTACGACAAAGGTCCCACAAGTACTTCAAGAATTAGAAAAATCCTCTAGTTTATTTTACATACCCTACTTTTGATTTCAATATAAATATTAATACGTAGGTAGATACAAGCACGAGTAACGGGTAACATTAACAAAATCTTAGTGATAGTATTTTAATTATTTTACACGAACATTACATGGAGAGTGATAAAAAAATAACATTGTTTACCAGCTTTACTTAGAAATTGTGGAGCATACATACAATATCATCAATCCCTTTTATTGCTTTATTAATTATTCTATCACTTCGACCTTCAAAAACTACTCGAAAGAAATATTTACACATTCACTTTACGCATGTATTTTCACTCGAACATTCATCGTCACGAATATAACTGTTGTTAAAGTTCGCACAAATTTGGCACTAGTTAGATATCATACGGAGGTAGTGATCTGTTCTATGAGGTGGTGTTCGCGGCGACGGCAAGTGCCCCGACAGGAGCCAGGGCGGCTCCAGGTGGCGCCGCGGCAGGCCAGGCCCTCGGGCACGCTGCGCGAGGGCCGCAGGGGCGCGCGCCGGCAACACTCCGGGTAGTGCGCCGCCGAGCAGCAAACGCGGTCCAGCGGAGCCGCATACGAAAGGGATTTCGGCAAGCGACCGCCACAAGTAGGCCCTGGAAAGGCGCAGTAAGCCGTCGCGCCGCCAGCGCTGCACGCGCACCAGGCCGGCTCGCAGCGCGGCGGCGGCGACACGCATGGACAAGCCTCAACTATGGTCGGCGCGGGCGCCGTCGGCGGCGGATCTGGGTCCCGCTTCGAGAACCCCACGAAGAACAAGAGTAAGGCACCTCCCAGCGTTGCCGCTGTCGAGAAATAGAAGCCCGCCCTCGGAGCCTGCTGGTTGATGTATCCTGTTACTGGTACACCCACTATCACAGGTATCGCTTCCGCTCCTTGCACGAAACCTGTCCAAAGTAATTTACTGGTGATATTTATTGTACATTTCCTAATTAACTAAATATACCTGACTTGCCTGGAAAATGCTTACCCCAGACTTTAGTAAAATGTCGACCTCTGACGCGTTCCATGGTGAGCATTTTTATGGAATACAGAAAGCCACCCAAGCACAAGCCATACATCCACGCGAACAGGACATATCCATGATAACCCTCAACACTGGCCAGAGCGAGTATTGAAATACCTGAAATGAAATTATTTCAATGAATATGGTATACCTATAATAATTAGGTGAGTAAAGTACGAAATCTTATAGAAGCAATCCTTACCTATTCCCAGCATAGCAGTTTGGCATAGATACTGTTTGGAGACTAGGCACTGAGCCGAAGGACGCACCAGCACGAGCCCAAAGCCGGCGCACCCAAGGACTGCGGCAAACCCCAGAAACGTCTGAAGTAGCACCAGTGCGCTGTCCTCCAAACCCTCTTCAGAACCTTGCAAAGCCTGTATGTAATCAAAAGGATTGTAACTCGTACCGAATGAAGAATTCATTCAATATACTTAGGTAAGAGCACAGCTTCGCGACTGACTTACCAAAAAAAAGACTGGAGTGTAAAGTCCAAAAGCTGCTAAGCCCGCCGCCAACAACAAAACTTTTGCGGGCCGCGAACGTAGGGGGCTTAAATCGATAAGCGGGGGTCTTTTCATTAGGCCTTTCTTTTCCTTTACCTGTAGCAAATAATAAAAACAAATGTAGTAATGAAAGCATGACTAAAATGAAAGTATAAAAGCATTCGCTAATTCGATTCAATTTGAGGCTCTTAAACCTCGGGTAGCTGATTAGGGATTTTATTTGAGGCACAATTTAGCGGAGCAAGATTATTATTTACTGAGGTCTCGAGAGACCTCATTAAGGAAGGGATGCTCTTAGACATTTTTAGGGTATTGACCTTGCGGCGTTGATTTTTGAGATGTAATATTGCTCGTCGTTGGGGGTGGTAGAGAGAGGCGCTTCGGTATACGGCACCGAGGAAGAAGGCTAGGATTAGGATTCCTGTTATTGCCTGCAGACCTAGTCGCCATCCGAGATTGCTGAAACAACAAAACAGAGTGTCTCACACCAATTTAGTAAAATTCATGGACAATAATGAGGAAAAACGTACTAAAATAACCTAAACATGAACAATTATGCCAAAAAAAAAAAGATTTTCGTGGGTAAATAAAGCTATCGCTTTCAATGGCCGAAATTTATTTTCGCGAGATTTATTCTACTTTCACCCCTCATAAAAGAAAGGTACCGTTTTCCCTGATACTCCGCTAAGTAACTTACCCCACAGCCTCTTTGTAGGCGACACTGAAGAGCGCGATGCCCACACCGCCGCCAGCATGTGCCACAAGCTCCACAAATTGCCGTCGCCGTCTGAAGTACGCGCCGAGCACCAGCCCGGCTGCCTCTCGCACCAACCCGCACCCCACGCCTAGTACCAGACCTGTGAAATCAATCAGCTTATTTATAAAGTCATTTACAAAGTCGTTTATCTCTCTCTCTCTCTCTCTCTCTCTATCAAAAGCTTTTACATAAGAGAAGAAGAAAAATCATTAGAAGAGGATGGTATGCATTCTGGTGGAGAATTAACTTTATCATGAACGTTGCTATGTTGTGTGGTGGGCCAGATTTATCTCCGATGCAAAAAGTATAGTGCAGAATCTTTGAAGGTAAACGGCTAGTTTGCGTACATATGGCGCTTGTTGCAAAACAAAAATAGTAACGCAGTCGGCGTCTTAGGGGGACAATGTCGCACTGAGAATCTAGATATCGAGATTGTGCTAGTCATTTGTAACGCATATTTTGTATGCTATTCACCAACATAACATACCTACCACTTTATTCTTTTTAATATGACAAATTGAGATAAGTACTTATTTGAATAAAATGCTTGAGAAAATAAGTGTTTGTTTTTCTCTTCGCAGTTTTACTCCGAAGATTTCTATTCAAGTCGTCCAAGCACGTAGGTATATTCAAAGAAGCTTGCTCCGCCGTAGTATCCGTCAACGTCACCGGTAATTGTGCTGAATTTTTCACAATTCTGCACTTTTAGCTACCCTTCGTGACGTTTGCTTCATAATAGGAAAATTAATAGCGGCGACATTCTTTCAGAGTTTCCGCTTATCTTTCTTTTCACATTTAAAATTTTCTAAAAGCAATGACCCTTGTAATTTAAATCTACTCATCAGTTATGAATGTTGTTTTTTTGTAGCTGAAAAATAGCCTCACTTTTTTCTAATTAAGTAATGATTTTTTTAAGAATTAGAAGGAACTACTAGGAAAATACTACTTTGCCCCTTACTTTCATAGATAGGATCAATTCACCGCAATGTTTGCTTCGCACTCTCGATCCAAGGACCTTTAGCCATTGTCGCTTCATATTTTATTTACAACTACAACTACTTTAGAATCTTATACCGCGGGAAAGCAATGTTTGATCCAGCTATCTACATGCCTGGGGTGCAAAATTGTACTCTAACTGACTACTAATCATGCAACTGTTCTGGGATCATACCATAAATAAGCAGTGACTGATGCTTTCCTAGAGCCATACGATAAAAGATCAATTTCTGATGCAGCTCTAAAATCATACCGTAACTAAGCAGAGCAATGTCTGATATTATAGCAGTAGCAGAGTCACACATAATTGAGTAACACCTGGAGCCCGTACAGTCACACATACATAACTGAGCAATGTATGATGGGCTAGTTCTGGGTTCGGCAGATTCTTTCTAGATTCATTCCATAATTAAACAATGTCTGATGCCGTTATAGAGTCATACCATAGCTGAGCATCGTCTGATGTAGCTGCGTGGCGAAGGAGGTGAAGAGGCAGGCGAGCGGCAACAGCAACCCGCCCAGGAGAGCCGCCAGCCGCGGCGAGCGCTTGCGCGCCGAGACCAGAGCGCCCGCGGCCCGCGACACTCCCACGCATATCGCCCCTGCCCACACTGTGGCAAAAAAAGCACCATTGCTGCCCAGAAACAAAAAGGCCGTTAAGTGCAAAATGTGATTTTCGAGTAAATGGCAAAAAACGCGTCAAATTGGTTTTTCAGTGTTTTCCGGAATTATTCTTTGAAGATTTCTGGAATTTTGATAGAATTCCAGAAACATCAGAAAACCAATTCGAAGCATTTTTGCCATTTTCTCGAAAATTACGTTTTGCACTCTTTCTTAGATTAGACGGTTAACATACGGTGACGCATTAACGTAGACTTTGCCACTTTCCTTGATCAAAAGTCCGTTTAGCGTCGCATTTCAAGTCGCTCCGACAGTCACCATATTTTAAATTTTTAACCGTCTTCAAGGGTGCAAGAAATTATAATACGGACACGGACATTTTTCGTTTGGTGGTAAGTGGCACACAGGGATCACTATCTCTTTAGCACTCTTCTGTGTAGTGTGTAGTGTGTTTTCTATGAACTACCTACTTACGATTAAATACAACATTTTAATTCTTAATATTCAAATTAAGTTAATCACGGACAAATATTAGACGCAATCTTATATTTTTAAAACGTACTAAACAAGTAGAAAAGAAAATAGGATCGATAGCTGTTTGTAATTCATGAATTTTGCTGTTTTGTTTATCCTTCACAATTATTTCTGGATCTATCTTCCAAAATTTCTGAAAAGCTGTCAGCGTCTTTGATCCATTAAAAGTTTGAAAGTTAATTACAATTCGCTTACACTGTAGACAAAATTGTGATGAATTTGTATTAACAAAGACCATACCATTTAGACGGGACAAGCGTATAAATAAGGAATTTGTGGAGTCTCTAAAGGCTCTATCGCAAATTAATATTCAATTTAACATAAGCCTGTCAGTGGCATATGGCGCTCACAATAGTCTTTGTGCCTCCCGCATAATAATGGTTCGATACCACCCACATCCACTAACACAATCTCTATTTACAAAGAGTTACGAAAATGTTGAGAAAATTGTGAAGACGGAGAAGGGATATCAGAAATTATTGATATTTCTTTCTTCTTATTTATCAGAAATAAATTATTCCGACTTACGTACATAATTAAATAAAACAAAAAAATACAGATTTTGGTCAACTTATCGTCCTAAACAACATTTTTTTTCAGCAAATTTGACCGCAACCTTTTTTTCCTAAGGAAAAAAAACATTTCTCCTTTTCCTTACACGGAAAAGGAGAAATGTTTTTTTTCGGGTGTGGTGCTAGTTTTCTACGGGTAGCTATGGGTAGCCTCTTCAAAATACAATTAAACTTTGTCTTATTCTGTTTAAAAGTTAAAGACGGATGGCCGAATAAACGTTAGGTATAGAGACTGCAATAGGTCTCAAAAAGTGTTACTCTTATGTTTTCCAAGTTGCTGTAATAGGACATTGCAGTTGGCGGGTAATACCCCGATATAACGATGCTTACCCTATCTGTTTGATGCTAATGTGTTTTTAAAATGCTGGATGGCCGTGTACCGGTTTGGGAACGGTAAAAAGTATGTATTATACAATAATTTTGTTGTGGGTGTACATAAAATAAAGAAATAATTATATGTAAGAATAGGCTTTCAATTTGCTAAATGGTCAATTTCAAAGAGTAATTCTCATACTTTGAAAATATCAAATGCATAGGTATAGTGATACCGAAAGTCCTACGAGTGAAAAGGCTTTATGCCATTCTTCGATTCCACAGCACAATAGTGGGTTAATAGCAGCACTCCGAGTGCGATGCCTAAAAACGCAAAACACATTAGCTTGAATGAAGCAGTAGGCAATTTGGCGAACACAGGAGCTATCAGGGTTTCACTTAACGCAATTATGCTGAGAGCTCGTTTCACTTTATGAATTAACTATGACACCTGAGATGAGAATTAGATTATCAATATTTGTTCAAAATCCTTAGGTGAAGCCGACAACAAACACGCTTCATAATTTTCTAGTTAAGCTTTCGTAAGCCTTAAGAGTACCTAGGCAAACAATGAACGAACAGGTCAGACTATACGTTTAGTGTTTTCTTTGGAAGTTTTGTACTGCATAACTCTTACGTCCATAATGCCCGAGGGGGTAGACAGAGGAACCATCTTCATCATAGGTAGTTCCCACTTTTCGCCGTAATTTCATTCAGTCAAATTTGGTGGGCAAACGTGATAGGTGGCGACCCTATCGCCATCTACTAGGTGTCAAATAGTATCCACAAATACCCTTAGTCGCCTCGTATGACACGCACGTGAAGAGTTGGGGTGGTGCTATTCTTTATGGTCGGCAAGACAAGGCATAAGTTGGAAGTTTTGTAGGTAATTTTATTCATGAAACGAGCTAATTATCATTTCTTTTTACAATGCTAGAGCTCTCGGTAAAGTAACATCAATTAGGAGTTAAAATCAACAGGCAGGTCGTTTGTCGCTGGGCTCGTGGCCAGCTGTGGCCGTGTAGTCAGCGCTTAGCGCCATAGCGCCGGCGATTACAGGCCTAGCCTCGTTAGCGTCGGCGCTAAATTCCAATTTCCCAGCACCATCGCCAACCTGACAGAGTTATGTTCGGCCTCGCCGCCCACGCCGCTGACAACAAAGACCGCTCTCATAACCGAAATTACTTCTTCCTCTTAATATTCAACCCGAGTCGTGAATCTTGGAAAATTAATTCAATAAATCAGACCCGGTCCACAAATACCGGCGACTTGGAATCTTAATTTACCTAATACCCAATTTTAAATATTTCTTAGCCAAACACGCTGTGGGATGTAAACATAAATTACTTTAGATAAAATATTGCTTCTATAAACAATCTATTAATTAACGCCTTAAAAGAAATTCAAAGAGATCATCGACTGAGTTCACAAAACGATCGTACTTAATTAAATTTCTAAAGTCTCTCTCGTTTAATTTAGATAATACCGTTAAGCTTTCATTGATATCGAAGGAAAAACTTGGTTTGTTTGTTTGTTTGTTTAGTATTGTTGGAGGGTGCCGTTGATAGATTGCTTTCCGGCGAGCGGGGCTCATGACGGGTTGCTACGCTTTCAAATGGGTTTCTTCCTCAATCTTGGATTCAGTGACGACACACATTAGATGCTTTTGTCGTTTCACCGCGTAATTTATTGCTGTCAGTTGCCGGTAAACTCCAATTTGCTGGTAGTTCACAAATGACGTGTGTGGAACCTACCGCTATACAATTAAAGTTTGCGTTACCAATGACTAATTGCTTTAATTTTGAGAATTTGTTGAGATCATTTGATAATTTGGTAGGTACCTATTTAATAAATTATTATAAATCGCTCAGGTTTGAACTCACCAGCGTGATCGGAAGACGGGCCAAGATGGTTCTTAGCGTACACGTGGAGAGCTCCATAGGCTAACTGCAGTCCGGTGGATAGTAAATGGGCGAGGAATGCCGCTCCACACACGATCCATCTGCAAGCAAATAGATGATTCAGCTAAATGTAATTAAGTGTGAACATCCCATAAGTATATAAATTGTCTAGTTGATATCGCTAAATGATTCTAGTAATATTCGAAATCTTGAAGTAGGTAAATGGTCAACGTTTTTGATTGGTGTGAATGATTATTATTATAATCTTTATTACTCACACACAGACAAAATACAAAAAATACTTATGTATAAAAGGTATAGCATAACTCGTTTCCAGTTTTCTCCCTGCTCACCATCGGGACAGAGAAAGGTGATAGATTCGAGCAGGCAGAGTATGTGTACACATACTTACATATACCCACTTGCTACAATACATTGCATACAATACATATACCCACTTGCTACATAATATACATACATATATACCAATCCATACATAAAATAATAAATAAAGTATAGAATTCATAAGGATAGATAATGCTCCTTCACTCTACTCTTGAACACTTCCAAGGACGGACTTGCACGTATAGCATGTGGGAGTGAATTCCACAACCTTACTGAATGGACAGTGAACGAGCCATCGTAGCGACTGGAGACGTGGGTAGGCATTTACAGATATTTTTTATGTATAGCGTATCAGATTTTAACTTCCCAAGTGACGGTAAATTGTCGGAAGAATCTCGTCGTATTTATCTTAAGTTCTCGGCATGAAGTTGTCGGCCCGAATGATGATAAGTCTTCATCTTGTGTCACGTCCGAACCACGGGGGAAATTCGAGATTCGTGTTCACGCGTCTCGTTGCTTGTCGCATCATTTATCTGCGGTCGTAGACAGGTTATTATGACGTGTTCTCTGACTGCTGGGATCCCATGTGACCGATATTGTTTCTCAGTGCGTGTTACAAGCGAATTTTGCTGCTTTATCTTTGTTTGACATAAAACGCGTTAGAGCCATAGCTACACAACTCCCTGATGGACCATTTCGTGTCATGTGTGACATACCTAATCATGGATGAATACAATACCCATTCCGTTAAACGTGTCCCTGGACAACCATTATTTTAATCCAGAAAAATGCTATTATGTCCAGGTACGTTACCCTCAGCCCCCCTCAGGGTAAAAGTGGTGTTTGATAGCGCCCCTGTCGAGCTCGCGGCGGAGCGGGCGCAGCGCGGGCACGGCGATGTGCAGTGAACGCAGCTCTCTGTAACCACTATACGTGCAGAAAGAGCAAGTTACCCCCAGCCCCCTTCGGGGTAGAAGTGGTGTTTGATGGCTCGCGTGTCGAGCTCGCGGCGACGCAGGGCGGGCACGGTGCGATGCAGCGAACGCAACTCCCGCTCTCGCAATGCGCCGCCTGTTGACTCCTCCTCGCCGTCCGGCCAACCATCTGCACATATAGGTACCTTATCCTATAACTATCAACACAACTAATAGTTATTACGCCGGCTTTATCCTCTCTAAATACAAATAGGCCATCAAAACTTTTCAATCCGAGTAAAAACGATCTACCACCAAAGTTTTAACGAGATTCTCAGTCAAACATTTTAGTTGCCTAATTCTGAACTAAGGCTATAAATAAAGTTATATTTTCATTCATCGACATCGACACTGAGAACAGCTATTAGTAAAATCCGGATTACAAAGGCAGGGATTCTGAGAGGCTCAAAGCAGGTGGCAATTGTATAGGTATCGTCTGTCAAATTATTTCAGGGAAAATACCTTTTGTTTGATGAATGAGAAAAAGAGTTTGAGAAAATTTATAAAATTTGTACAGTTTATCTAGAATCTAGATCATCTGAAAGAACATACTCGATATTTCCATACAAATAAGTACTAGTACCATTTGACCTCCAGTTACAAATGGCAACATTAATAGAAATTTCCATACAAAACGTCAATGTTGCCATTTTAGACACTAATTACAAGGATTGTTGCTTCGTAATCTGGAGTACAGGGTACAGCACTTCTGATAATTGTTCTGCATAATTAGCATAGAAGCAACATTCGCCAATTTCTCCAGCTGCAGCCCTATACTTACTATACTAGTGTAACTGGAGGCAAATGGAGGCCTGGAGGCCAATTCTCAAAAACGGGATATAATATCGAAAATCGATAAATATCACGTAAAATATCGAATGGGTGGATTCTTACCATAATGTGGTAGGCAATTGTAGCTGGTGGAGAGTGGGTGGCGGCAGCGGCAGCGGGCGGGCGGCGGGGCGCGGGGCGGCGGCGGCGGCGAGGCCGTGGGCGACGGTGACCACCAGCCCGCCGCGTCCATCAGCCGGCCATGGCTGCACGCGCACCCGCACCCGCGCCCGCGCTACCTGCATCACACACACTGTTAAAACCACAGATTTATAGCGCCTGATATTAGCTGCTATAGTAGCACCCACTCCTCTAGAAGGATGATGTAAGTGCCATAAAATGTACGTCAAACCAAATAATATATAATTTACTATGTGTCAAACTGAGACAGCATTATTTTGTACTTTCGTGAATCGATTAGAAGGGTTAGGTCTTATTTTTAATATTTTGTGTAAGTAACATGTACAATGTTTAAGTTCGACTAGAATAGTACAATGATGACGAAAGTTTTATAAAGGCGCACCAGCCCGTAAAACAACCTTAACCGTTCCTTGAACTCCAGTAGAACGTAATTAGTGAACCAACTAAACTTACACTAAAGCCTTGCATAGGTAGTGTATATACCTACTTACTATGTGCTTTGTGTTTACATGACGCTGTAAGATAGGCAACTCGAGAGGATAATGTAATTTGGTTTGTTATTCAGACATTGTTTCACTATAACGAACCTATTGAATTAGTATAAAGTGTAGGTTCTAGAATTGAAACTATAGTAAGACATTTTAAATATCTGATTAAATACGAATTACTCACTGATGAAAGATGGAAAGTCCTCTGACTATTAGGTACGTATGGCGAGGTGAACCGCCGCCGTGTCGTCAGGTGCTTGGCACTTTCCGTGACTAAGGCCTTCGAAATAGACCGAAACTAGACGGCTGACTTCCGACTTACTCGTACACCCGTATTTTATTACATATTTAGGTGTAAGTTCTCTTGGCATAGGTCTGTAAGATTTTGAACGATCAGTACTTATTAATGAAATTAGAATGATAATTATTTTGGTGAAGAAATTTGGGGGCACGGTAGTCGAGTTCAAGTCGAGCAGAATTTCTTTTTCGCATCCTTACCCGAATAAAACAAAGACACAAAAGAAACGGATGGAAAGTACTTAATCGCGAAACTTTTCCACTTATTTTTAATAAACGATAAGGCACGCAAATAAAGTTGCCGAAAGAAATACTTGCAAATCTCTGGCATCGACCGTGACAAGCTCAAAAAAGTTGGCTTCGTCACTAGTTAATTTAATTAGACGATCTAAAGTATTTTATATGAAACATTAATAATTTATAGAAATACTTATTATAGCTTTGATTTTCTCGACGAATGCTTATTTAACATAGATTAAAGATTAATTTCGCGTTAAGGAAAGTAATACTTACGTTGTTATATCCGTCCGGCACTAGACCCTATCTGTAGGTAACATAAGACTACATTTATTAACCTTCTATTATCTATAAATCGATTCGACTGTGACGAAAACCAATGCACAATATACCTACTCCTATAGGTAATTATAATACATAAAACTACTGAACTTGTGAACCTATTTTCTAACACTGATAAATAGATAGAAAGCTTTATTCACCACTGTGACATGTACATTATTTTATAAATTATATATGTAGTTTAACTTAAAAAATTGACTTCTAATTAGGCTTATACTTAAGCTATATGCCACAGCAGCGGAAGGGTAGCGACTCAGCGTATGCCCTACGCGTATGCTTATGCGTATGAAAAATCCCGGCGCTGATTTTCGGTCGCACCTCTAGCCTGAGTTTGAGGGACATGCCGTCACGACTGAACATAGACTAGACATAGTAAAATTAAACTTTTAGTAAAAGTCTTCATATGGTAAATAAGAAAAAAAAATAGTAAAAGCAATTCCTAGGGCCGGGTAGTGGCGGTGAATGTGTTTCCTACACACGCAGTGTCGATAAAACTGGTTGGCGCGTGTATAATGCACTTTGCTGGCGCCACGATGCCAAGCGTCATTAATAGGAAGGCTTTTAGTTGCTCTAATTAATTCCTAATCGCTATGCAACAGCGTGTTAGTAAACGGTCGGTAATTATGCCATACGGATAGCATCAGAGATAGGGCGCACGCAATAGGCGCTTGGATTGCGATTTAACTAAATACGAACTACGCGTAATACTAATGGTCTTATAAGCAACATATCATAGACAGTATCCAATTTGATTTATGTAGGTACTAATAACTCGAAAACTAATTTTGGTAACGCGCACTTTCGGAAAATGACGGTATGTAAGATGTTACACATCAAAAGTGTCTTACAACTTTTCTTCGCAAAGTGAAAATGGAAACTAAATCGTAATAAAGTTAAAACTCGGATTCTCACTGTTAAATTGTACGAAGTGTACAATTTAACAGTGAAAATACCTAAATTCTAAGGACTTCCTTAGAACTTAACTTTAGAAATCCTAGAAATTTCTAGTGTAGGTATTTATTAAATGTAGTTAAAGCTAAGTTAGTTACCCACAACTGCCCACAAGATATGAAGAAAAGAACTCTATAATTAATCATTACGATACCGTTAACAACAAGAACAAAAATTGAACAGTTCGCTTGTCAAATAACGCGAATGAGAGCATCAGCATCAACTCGTTCCTGAGCCTAAAGTGTTGTGCAATTAATTCACATCATAGAATTCAGAACATAAGAGCAGAGAGCGTAATTTATATGTGAAGCGATGAAACTCAAGCACTTCGAAATCCAATTTATCTATTGTTTTGTCCGGGGTCGACGTGAATACTCTCCATAGTGGCTTTGGAGATACCGGCTTGGAGCAATATCCGGCCGGGCAGACGTTTAGCCTCCCAGTCTCCGGACAATCTTATTGTAACCTCTAATGTACTTGTTAGGCATGGTCGGTCACGGCATGGTGATTTATGAAGAAATCACATGCTGCTATCGAGCTATTATTTGTATACATTTTCTTCTAAAAATATTAGGTAGACATTTTCCGTGTTCGGGCTGAACGTCGCTTACTGAATTAATTATCCTAAACGGGGGTTTAAAAAAGAAACTACTTATAAGGGTTCTTTTGGATTATTTTTATAGACTAGGAAGGAAATTGTACGTGTCACGAGTGCCAAAGTCTCTACAGTACTTTAGTCGAGTAAACTGAAGACACTTACTCGACAACAATGAAAAGAAATAGGAAATCGTGGGTATTTTGAAAATAACAACAGCTTCAGTTAATGTTGTTGTCGAGTAAACTGAAGACAGTTTTTATTCCAAAATACCCACGATTTACTATTTGTTTTCATTTAATGACTAAACTGTAAATAAGTCAATATTTTTTCTTTATTATAGATGCTACAAACACTTGTGCATAATGTAAAAACATCAAACTAATGTGTGTACTTAAATCGCATGTTACGTGAGTGTATTCTACGTTGCAGGCACTCTCTGAGGGAATTGTTCAGGGAAATGATATTTTCATAAATATACTGACTGTCGCGGTCAATATATTTATGAAAATATTATGTGTATACCTACGTAAAAAATTACCGTTATTTCCGAAAAACTGTGATAATCATAATTTCAATACTAGAAACAAAAACAGACTTGCAGTCCCATGATTTAGATTTAGTAAAGTAAACACATCATTTATGGGTCACTGTGTACGTTTTTTTTATAAGATACCTGATACTGTAATAAATATGACACAGAAAAACTTTAAACCCTATATAAAACAAACCTTATGTAAAAAGGGTTATTATAAAATAAATGACTATTTAAATGATAAAGATGTGTACGTTATATATTCATAATTATTGCAAGATATAATTATTTACAAAGATGTGCTGCTGAAAGTTTCTTGCGCGCTTCTTTCCTTTCAGCTATAGCACCTTACGAAGCGGTGGTAGAGTAAAAAATGATTTTGTTAAAATGTACTTTAAGGTACTTACTTGCAATGAAAAATTGACTTTTTGACTTGACTTTTTTGAACTTCAGTTCGTACCTAGCACAGGCGCACCGCTCCACGCCTTCGCTCACGCTGTACACGCTGCCGCGATGCATCCGCTCCGCGCTGGCCGCGCCGTCACACGCCCCGCATCCTGTATCATCCGCGCACTACGATCTCCGCATCCTCTTTAGTCTCTACACTCCTGGTACCGGCATCCTCTATCAGTCTACACTCCTGGTACCGGCATCCTCTATCAGTCTACACTCCTGGTACCCACATCTCGCTTCCACTAGTCCTACATGCCTCGGGCTGAAGACCTCTGGCCTCTACTGCACTTCACTATTCAACACTGACACTGAATATGTCTTCATTGTTCAGTACCTGAAAAGATAAACCTAATTTGAGAATTATACCAAACAGATATAACTTTTTAACTTTTACAGTAAGTACCGTACAGTAAAACTAGCCGCGTTAAATATTGGGAACTCAAAACAAACTAATTCGTGGCTAGAATATATACCAAACTGTTTATAATATAATTCTAAGCTATGTTTATAATGTAAATTGACATTTCTCAATGATTTCTATATGAGTTTATTAAGACAAATAACGAAGCGAAAGCTTGAAAACTCCAACCTTTTCATCTTGTTCACGGTTAATTTCATAAAACCCGTCTTCCCCGCCCGTTCGTTCCGTATCTCTCTATAAGGAAATTTCTTACCCTTTATAAAGTAATACTCATCGGGATTAATTCGAACAAAAATGAGAAGCTCGAGATGTAGGGGAAACAAGGGCATGATTGCACACAGATAGATTATTGCCTACGCAAAACAAAAAACTGCCTCTCGGTTGTTATTCGTCTGACCCAAAGATCATTTAACTAAGCATATCGAACATGATTTTCAGGTACTGAGTACCTACATGATGACCATCTCATTCACTCTCCTTATTTATGCAATCATTATGTTCATTTTTTTTTTTTTATTACCTTCTACTTACAACACTGACAGATATCAAGGCGTGGCCAAAATTTCTGATACTTCGCCATACAAAAGAAGAGCTGCTAGACCTCTAAATAAAACTCTTTATAAATCTCATTTGTAATTGCTTTGCTTTCGGAATACGAGTGTGCAATAGCTTTAACTTACAGATGGGAAACGACTATGTCGACTGGGCAATCACTGCACTACAGTTTTTATTTAAAGATTTTATTGTGGTAAGCAATCACTGCATCAGCTGGAGCCCACTTATCGCTCGCCCCAAAAACTCCGGTGAAGCTGTAAAGGTCATTAGGACCAACAGCAATTATCAGTACGAAAGAAAGAAAAAAAGAAAAAAAAAACAATCACTGCATGATTTCCCCTATATTCGTTTAACGTGTTGATGTGAGTATATTGCATCTGAGTTATTAAGCACTTTATCATGTCTTGACGAAGATTAAAATTCCACGTTTATCGTGGCTCGGGAGCGTACTCGTACGTGCTGTATGGGTTTGTGGAGTGGCTGTTGGCTGAAGTATAATTTGCATTCAATGCGATATGCCACGTAACGAATAGATCGCGAGGAGCGTGGCGATAGGGTTAGTGGGTCGGAAACATTATCTAGGTGGAACTTTATTATATGTTTGCAGTCTATCTATTTATCTCTCTCTTTATTTTGAAATGTATAGTTAACATGGTAGGGTTGTAGGGTTACGACCTAGCTCATAACTTTATATTGATTTTTCTGTGATTTCTCTGGTTGTAATCTATTGTGTTTACCTAAAAATTAAATTAAATTACCAAAAAGCAATCGAAAGGTCTTCGAAAAGTGAAATATTGATGAAAGCCATAGTAAGCTGTAGCAAGGCCATTTCAAAACCCATTACAGCCGTTAAAAATTAAAAAAAAGCTCGCCGCCCGTCTGTCTAACAAAAAAAAAAGTGTCCCTGGGGCGCGCGTTCGTTCCTTCATGGGATACTGTCATCAAGGTAGTCTACCGGTATGAAGACGAATTCTAAGATGGGTCAGTATCTATGTATTTCGAGAAACTAATACAAACTGTATATAAAGCTTTCCAAACGTTGTTATGTGGAAAGATTTCTCACATATTCTTACGGGTCGGCAATGTTACCTACTAGCCCAGAATAAATGATCCCCAAAGAGAATTTTTCGACGATAAATTGAATATACATTCACTAACGCTCGGGTCATATTCACAGCACGTTTCTTTAATACCAATCTAGCCAATATTATGAACTGGCATAGTTCCAAAATATGTTTCATACAAACTTAGGCTTTGGACGAAAAAGTGAAATTTGCAAAATTGGGTTGAAATGAGAGTTCAGAAATTATCCACATAGCATCATGGTACTCGTAATAGGGCAAAACTCTGCAATAATGTCGTCCGGAATTTTCATGGTAGGTAACCCACCTCATAATTACCTACATCCAAGCAGAACTATGTACAGCCTTAAGGGGATAGCGAAATAAATTTTCTAAATGTAAGTACCTATTTGAATTTTGTATCCCCTTTAGCGACGAATTCTTTTATTTTGATAACGAATTTATTTATAAATAAATTCGTTATCAAAAGAAAAGAATTCGTCGAAAATGAAATAATACCCGTATAAGTACGGGTATTATAACATTCGACTTTCGAAAAAGCTAAGAAACGAAACCCTTGAATGTAAGTACATGTTTGAATTTTGTATCCCCTTTAGCGACGAATTCTTTTATTTTGATAACGAATTTATTTATAAAATAGAACTTATACGGGTATTATTTCATTCGACATTCGAAAAAGCGAAGAAACGAAACCCTTAAAGGGTCTCGAAGGGCAGCAACCCGTACCCATTGAAGCGAGACCGAGGCTGACATAAAAGAGACACATTAGAATATGCGCGGCGACGCGCTGAACGCTAATGTAAAAACAATAAATTTCCTCTCCACGGATGCTCATCACGCGAAAATATTATTCTATTCCAATACGTTTACCCGCCTTTATGTCAAAGGAAGCTCATAAAGTGGATGACTAATACCGAACACATGTTAGATTAAATGAGCCAAATGATAAAAAATATTTATACCCTCATTCTGGACCATGTTAGCAAAATACGGACGACGTCAACATTTCCGGCGCGCAAGAACAAATTCGCATCGTGATCCATAAATCTCTCATGTACCTACTCGTATGTAAGTATTTGTACCTACACGAATTCCAAAGTCGTGAATTCACTTTATGTTGTCTGGATCGGAACATGTTTTAAAGTAAGTATATTTTTGAAACCTGTTGAATTTGTTAGCTCTAGCTAGCTATAGATTATAATCGAAACGAGCTGTCGGGACTTGTCCTCTCTACCGAGACAATGTATCGTGGCTTATTTCGCCCTTGCACTGCCTAGAGATGTTGCCATGGCAAAGCTAAATAATGTACCCCAAGAGTTACATTATCCGAATAAGCAATAAAAATATAAAGAATATGAATAAAGCGTGTAACAGCAAAATGCAAACTGTTATCTATAACGTACTGGTGTACCTAATTGATTAATTAGCATGTAGGTATATGTACATATAGCGTATGTATATGTTACAGCCAAAGTGATTAATTAGCCATTATACATAATTACTAGACATTATGTATAATGACTAAATTGTGTATAATGACTAAATTGTGTAGTTAATGTGATAAATTAATCACTTTATCCAGTCATTATACATAATAGATAGTTAGAATTGGTTTAAGTAATAATCACACGGTGGCAAGGTTCTACTCGCTTCAAGCGATTGTTGCAAAAGTATAGTAGGTATACTAATAAGGAGCGTCGGTGGCACAGTGGCTAGGGCACCGGAATCCCATGCCGTCCGTCCGGTCCGGGTTCGAAACCACGCAATGCCATGTACCAATGAGTTTTTAGTATTTTTCGAAAAATTACGTACATTTACCGACTGCTGTTTTTTTTAAAAAAAATTAGCTACGACAAACAGGCAGACGGGCCACCTGGTGGTAAGTAGTCACCGTCGCCTAGAGACACGTGCAATACCAGGGGTATTGCTTGTGTGTTGCCGGCCGTGGAGGGAGAGGACTTTTTTAACGTTCTTTTTGAAGCATCCCATGTCATAGCGCTCGGGTGGGAGAGAGTTCCACATTTTACAGGTGCGTGGTAGAAACGTTCATGTAAAACGGGTCGTGGTAGACACCCAAGGCTTTAGAAAGTGCGGGTGAAAATTGAGCCGCCGACGAGTGGTGCGATTCAAGAAAGTAGAAGATGGCACCAGGTCAAATAGTTCCGAAGAGCACTCCCCATTATATACGCGATAGAAGACGCAGAGAGAGCCGATGTCTCTTCTTAAACTGAGAGGCTCTAAATCGCTCGTGAGCACGAAATCGTCGACAATTCGAGTAGCGCGCCTTTGGACGGAGTCAAGTGGATGAAGCTGGTATTCGGGTGCGCCGGCCCAGAGATGGGAGCAGTACTCCATATGCGGCCTTACTTGCGCTTTATAAAGCTTTAGCCTCTGGCCGGGCGTGAAGTACCGCTTTGCTTTATTCAGCACACCGAGCACACCGAGCTGCTCTAACGGTGAAGGAAAACATCGTGAGGGAACCTGCACACTGAGATTACCAGTATGTAAAATGGGATTGGCACAAAAGATCCTCAAGGGTCGAAGTGCCGCTGGGTTATTCCCGGTTATGATAGGCGATCATAAGATAAGATAATAATTAGGCATACTTCTAGGATGTCTAACTCGAATTACTATAGATTTAGACAAGGTTTAGGTCATACAGTTAAGCGTGTATGTAGAGCATCTATAGGTCCCGCTATCTGGACAGTCATTTAATTTATTGGCCCATTATTCATATAGAGCCGGCGCGTCTATAACGTCACATACCCATAAACGCTTTTTCCGTAACTAGTTGCTTGATTAAAAGCGTAAATAATAATTTAAAGCTGCCTTAGTCTTAATCAGTGACTATGTATTTGTAGCCTCAATTCTGTGGTAAATTATTTTATTGACTAAGTTGAAAGCGTATACTTGATCGCGCAATTAATTGAAACAGGTTAATAACCTCTAAAACAAACGAACGTTAATTTATATTAATAAGGCTATGGTAGGTACCAACACCCAGTATATCAACTGCTTACTTTTACTTATAAGCGACAAGTCTTAACCATTGTTAGTTTATTAAAATAATTAGTTCCATTTCTAAACAACTAATTATAAAAAAATTAACAAAGTAATAAAAAACTTATTCACCCTAAGTAAAGATAGATAGGTAAATATCTGACATATAAATATACACTTGCAGTGCGAAGTCCATAACCATGGGACACATACGCAGGATGAGTCCCAAGCGTGTTTCCTCAACTTTTCTTTGACCAGAATCCAGTGATAAATGTTAGCGATAATCCTGGAAGAACACTGTAAAAACACATTCCGAGACGAGCAAAGTTCTCTTAGAACCACGTCCCTTGCGACTAATCGAAAGAAACGTATACAAGAGAGATCAGACTTTCCCCTTTGTTTATTTAAGCTTACATTTTAATATAGAGATCTACCTATAAATGTAGTATCTACATTCCTACCTGTATACTGTGCCGAGATTAAAATGTACGTCCTCGAACAGAAATTGGAATTAATTTCAAATTCTTTGATGTCCACTTTAGGTGTTTGTTGGAGTTTTATTTAAATGTACGCAGATTTCTTAAATTATTTCTTCTTGTCGTCTATGTGCAAGATATTTTTAACATTCTCTCAGGTCAATCAGAATATGATACGGCGTTCAAAAGTTAATGTTATAATCTTATTACGCATTTTGAACACATAAAGTCTAAACGAGCCTCGAAACTTAAACTTAAAATAACCACCTTTTCTAATGTTAAGGACCTAAATAAATTTTGCATTCAAATTAAAATAAAAACACGAATGTTAAAAAAATTATTTGCTAAAAGCTTTGAAATTTTCACGATTGATCTAACGGGAAAAAAATCAAACGGGGCTTGTGTACAGACCTCCAATGTAAATAGCTGCCAGTCATTATGAGTCAAACGCAACAGTGAAGGATCGTAATAAAATTATTATAACGAGAAATATTTAAATATAAAGAGATATACTTAATAAGCATCAAGTATCTTAGGTAAGCTTTTTTTTTAATTAATTAATAAACCCGCATTTGACCTCGATCTCGCCTGATGGTAAGCGACGATGAGGTCGACGAGGAGCATGCGGGTTCAGTAAATGCCTATTCACTCTGGCCTTGAAGATCCCAAGGTTGTAGGTTTCGGGAAATTCAGACGCCAGCAGGCTGTTCCATTCCTTAGCCGTTCGCATAATGAAACAAGAAGCAAATCACTTCGTACGGGATATCAACAACATAAGGATGGAACCCCTCCCCACGACTGGTAGTCCGAAGGCGGAATTGAGATGCTGAGTTTGGCTGAGCCAATGGCGTATACTCATTTCTACCTATTTGACCATTGTATAAGTATATATAGGTAAGCACATATAGCTTCCACGTGCACCATTGAAGTAAGTACCTACTGGAGTTCCGTGTGAATTTTTCAACCCTTCTAGCATCCTGAGTCTGACATATTCCTGAATACGACCGAATCCACGTCTAACTTGTTACAGTAAAATATATTTTCCATTCAACGCGCAAAATAAAGAAATATTCAGAAAATCCTTTTTAAGACGAAGCTTTTCAACTCCGGTGAATAAATATACCTAGTGGACTCCGGGAATATCGCAACTTCATGATTGTTTGTCGAAGAACAAGCATATCCAGAGGTGGGTTCCGTTAATAAAAAAATTAACGGCCATAATCGTTAATCCGTTACTTTGAAAGTTAACGCCGATACAGTTAATCCGCTAATCTGACTTAAAAGTAACGGAAGGTAACGTTAATCCGTTAACATTGTTTTTTACTTATTTTTTGCTGATCTTTTGCTTTAGTTATGAAGAAAGAAAAACCTTATTAAATCAAGGTAGTAAGACGCCACCGATGAAAGAAAGAAAAAAATTATTTCCAAGAGCGCACACATACAAACAATTAGGTACAGAAGATAAAAATGGTCATAATTTTAAACAAATATAAGATAAAAACAAGTAATTAAGTTTGATGAAGGTGGTGTGCAGCACCGGAAAAAGGGGACTGCCTCAGCCTGTTGCCGTAGCGGATTTAGCACTGCGGCGCTGATTTTCAGGCATCACCTGTTTGCCAGGGATCACTCCCTAATGATAAACTACCGGAACACAAATTATTATCAGTAATTATAGATTGAATAGTTGTTATAAATACTATTAAAGAATATTAATAAACAGAAGTAAATTATTGGGAAACGTAGGAAGGAACATAATTTTTAAATTATACATTAGAATACAGGAAGGTATGTATTGAGGTATTATAGTATAAGATAAAGAGAAAATTAAAAATAAAGCAAGCAATGAAGATGAAACTGAAGGAAGGATAAAGTAGGTATCAAGAAATAAACAAATGACCAGTGACATGACTCTGTATGGCCCTCGAGGTACAGGTTAGACCTAGTTTGAGTACCTAGTAGTACCGTAGTAGAACCGATGGTCGCTGATAGGGGTATTTAAAATTTCGGAAATCATTCTGTGTAATTTCAAGATTTTCAACCAATCATGTAATAATTATTAACTAATAATTAATAACGGCGTTTACGAAATCAAAGCGTTAATTCGATAACCACTTTGTTAACGCCGTTAATTAACGCGCCCACCTCTGAGAATATCCCACTAAATATTATATATGCATGTTCAAAGATAGGTAGGTTGAAAGTACACAGGAGTGCACAGGGAGAAGCGCAAACGTCGTTTAGCGGTAATGTGCACATTAAAAGAATCTCCAAGACATAAACATACAATCTCCATCTGCGGAGCCATCCGAATATAATGAACGTATGAAAACACTCAAACGTCTAATATGTTGCTTTATGGCTGTGATTTATGTTTATTAAAGTCGTTAGCTGTATTAAACAGGATATCGTTAGCAGAGATAACTATGGCCATAACTTTATAACACTGATCGTTATGTGAATGAAAGTTATGATTTAGATTACAATCAACTTAATTACAATTTCATTTCATTCTCGAATTCGTGAGTTCGTTTTAAATGGAACTTCTGCGAGATAATTGGCAAACTTTTAGTAGCTTTTATAAAAATTCATAGTTACCTAACTTCAATACCTAAAAATCTTGACGTACCTAATACCTAATCAATTTCGTGAAAAAGATGTTTTAAATAACTCGTAGTATGAGGAGGCCTCAAAAGTCGTTTAAAATCCTATCCTATTAAAGGTGCGGTTACACCTGGTCGTCGAACGACCGTCTGGGCGGTCAAAGCATGCGGCCACCGTCTATGTGAATTACCAGTCGTCGACTGCATTTGGCGAACGTCAAAGTGTCACTAGGTTGTCATCAAGCAAATGACGTTGGACGATTTCGGTACACGACCAAGTGTAAACGGAGGTCGGTGACCGTAAGTCGTCCACCACAGGTCGGTCGCCGAAGCGGTCAACGACTATATGTAACTGCGCGCCTTGAATATGGAGTATCCTATTAAAACTATTCAGAATTATTTATGAGAACACGTAGGAGGACTGACAAAAGTGATAGCTCTAATAAAATCTATACAATAGGTGTCACCTATAAAGCTGCGTCCACGGTAATATTTAGACTTGAGTGAACGCGAAAACGTTTGAAGGCGTGTACAAATTAACGTTATTACCGGTGATCGGATAGGTAGTGCAATTTTGTGGGATTCCATGACGAAATATAACATGGACATGCCCAACAAGTAACGATATCCCGGGATTACAAATTCGCTATTAGCTGGTAAACATTGGACTGTAATATCGTTCAAAAATATTATTAAACATTCTTATGAGATTTTTACGGGGCTAAATTTGCAGCCATATTGTTGTTTACTTTACACTTGACAAAAATCTTATAAAATGTTTTATTTCGGCATAACAAAGGTGACGACTGATAAGAGCGTTCTGAGAAAGTGTGAATGTGAGAAAGAGACAATAAATCCCGAATATTGGCCTAATAGGGGTATCTGTTCGTCTCTCTCTCTCTCTCTTTCTCTCTCGCAAAAGGGATAATGAGATGATTTCCTTTTGGAGTTCCAATTAGGAGAAAAAGTATTTTATATATACAGAACTTTTCCCAAATCCCGTAATCCCGCAGGCGTATCCATACTAATATAACGTTTGAGGTCGTTAACCCTAAATTGTACTACCTAATCCGATCACTCGTTATTACCGACAGACTTGTGTCACACACGAACTCCTAAAGCTTTCTACGCCAGCCGTATACTTGATCCATCCGTTATCGGGTTTTTGGAAGACTTCAAAGGGATTAGCGGTGCTAAAGGTAATTGTAGTGAGAATCAACATAAACATCTACCTATAGCAGCTGCGGTTACCCCTGAATCACAGCTGCTATAGGCAGCTGACTAACCCTAAAGGGTTACTCTCAGAAATTCATTGGGGACAAAGTCACAGGCTGGAACAACAAGATCTGGGGGCTGAATAGACGTCAAGTGCGTCTACTGGTCGGTGCCTTAACCAGTCACTTTATCACCAATGCGCACCTGCACAAGATGAAGCTGGCTGACAGCACATCTTGCAGAGCCTGTGGTGAACACTGAAGACCGTTTCACATCTCCTATGTGAATGTGACGCTTAGGCGGCAAAAAGGATGGCTCTGCTAGGCTCTGCCTATCCAGACCCAAGGGAATTCAAATCCCTCCCACTAAGACGCATAGTCTTGCTCATGCATGACATATTCAGTGAAGTGGTCAAGGGATAGGTGCAAGGGGTTGAACACAAAAGATCCCAATGGGTCGAAGTGTCGCTGAGATTCCCAGCCTCCATCTAAAGAGAAGATAAGATACCCCTGAATCAATTAATTTATCACATCAAGCCTGGACATGATTTTTTTTGAATAGATATAATATACGAGTAAGTACTTACACATTTTTTTTAAAAACATTAATTTCTGATATTACGGGAGTGAAGAAAGTAAAAATGGATAGGTAATAATGAAGAAAGATAATTATCATAAATATTGGACAAGATATATATATTCGCCATCAAGTTCAAGGAAAAGGAAAAGGAAATGGTGTGATGTGTTCTTACTCCATATTACCTCAGAATCCTCAGATATTGCTTGAACCGCGCGATATAAGAAGTCGGCTTCTTTTATAGGTTGTTATTTATTAAGTTAAGGAAAGCAGACAGCAGTGTATTGAAATTATTCTCACTATAATGTTGACAATAACTTAGGTGGAGTACTTCATGTGCCGGTAATTAGCGTATACTCTGGCTCTCTTAACTCTTCAAATGCAAGCATTGCTGTTTTGATGAAGAAATAGTAAAAGGGTGCTAAAACCAGGTAAAATTATACAGCTGACTCTGTACTGTCATATCATCTTTAATTGTGTAAAAAATACCCTTTATTTCTATCTAGTGCGAACACAGTCTTGGTTTGAATAGCGGGTGTGGTCAGCCCCGCCCCTTAGTGAACAATCGAGAAACACGACTCCTACGCTCCATGCCGAATCTACACCTTACATAGACCGGTCTAAATGACAGGAGCTTTTGGTAGTTATGCTTGATTTAGTTCTAGAATCACTGTTTGTCTGATGTCTATGTTTAAATAATGTTAAGGGACGTTTCTCGGTGATCGGACAAAATCATGATGTTTGTTGTTTAGCGTAGGTTAGTAACTAAATTGATTCTTATCAATAATTTTATAGACAGATAGAAACACTTTATTGTACACAAATACAGGAAAAGTAAAAACTACAGGAATAGGAAGCACGATATGTACAAAGGCGGCCTTATCGCTTAAAGCGATCTCTTCCAGGCAACCAGGCTTAATTTTCCTTTAGAACCTTTCTTAGAAAAAACTTAAAATGTTGTATTTATTTATTTAACCACTTGTGCATACACGCCATTTCACCCCTGAGTCCTTTTATTTAAATTATTATAAAAGTGTTTGTTTGTTTGTAGTCTCTTTATTGTACACAAAAAATAAAAAAATAAAATACACAGATAATAAAAAAACATTAAAATATGTACAAAGGCGGGCTTATCCCATAGGAATCTCTTCCAACCAACCTTTGATTTAGGAGAACTTAGACTACTATTATGGTGGGTAAAGATATGGAGTACAATAAATAATAAATATAAATAAATTACAATAACTATATAGTAGATAAAATAAAAAACATACTCAACAATTATAATGATATATACACTTTGTTATACATATATACGAATACATATATAAATATAATTATATACACTAATTTAATACTTACATACAAATAACATAATTATTCAGCTTAAGTCTCAGCAACGTCTCTTTATTATTATAAAAAATTAACATTCTGTAGAAAGTATTCTATGTCTCACTAAGATTACCTACTGCAGAAAAATTACATAATTCAGACCGAGACTGCTTAACTAAGCACAGTTCTAGATAATTTACGATTTATGAAACTCATTCGATATTGTTATTTTGCGACTTTTCCTCTTCCGAACCTCTCCCAAACATTCATTACGAAAAGGGTAACGATTGTAATTCATTTCATAAACGTGTTCACCAAAAGGTTGTGTAAGTATCCCGAAACAATGGCCCATATACTAAATGTAAGTAAATTATTCATCTACCTAAAATTCTTCTTTATTATTAGCAAGGAAAATAAAGGGAATCCATCGAATGTGAAATATATATACCATCAAGTATTACCAAAGGCACATTACATTAGGTATGTGTAGGTATATAATAATAATATATCAATATGTTGTTATGTAAACAATCTACTTAGTCATTTTACTAGATTTCATACTCGTACAGCCGAGTTGAATAACAACGAACAACCTAACAACGATGGGTAACGTTTATCGTGGTTCTGTTCGTCATCTTATTAAGGAACCTTCTATAATCTTACTACCCCTAACTCCCTATTTAAGCTTGTCTATCACGTATTGTTCTCAGAGCTTATCTTTCCTGACAGATCACTTATCCCGACACAAATGTTTGCTATACTGAATATTGTAACATCAGATAAAATTACATCCAACTAGCTTTCCGCTTCGCGATTCCATTCACGGTTTTATGAGTTTTCTTTGGAAACCGAATATTTTATCGCGAATCCTTGAGCCATAAAATAAAACATCTAAATTTTAATTAAATAATTTGTGCTAGTTCGCACGGTACTTCTTTCTAATTCTGTGTACAAGTCTATATTTAGATAGTAACCTCGTACGAGTAGCACATTTTTGATCTCATTTATCTTTTTTCAGATTTAAAATAATCCCTTCTAAGGACCATGGAAGGCCACCATAACAACTAAACAGTATTATTCCTTTATTTACTGGACAAATAAAATAAACTAAGTATTAAGTAATACTTTGTTTCATTATTTGACATATGAAACAAAAACATTTATTATGGAACTAATAAATCTTCATTAAATTTGAGTTTTACTAAATCCTTCTAAACGGTCTTGTAAGGAACAGGGCTCCATATAATGCCGATCTAATAAATCAGTCATTTTACATAAAACTGACGTTATAAAAATCAAACACTATGGTTATACTTATACTCACTCACCTTAGTTTATATACATACCCCATAGACATTTAGTATAGGCATTTATTCGTAGACATTCTGATCATAAAGCATAATTTAAAATGAATTCATTAAGTAACTAAGAGCAACCTTTAAATATCGAATTCTATCAGCACCTAACTTCATTATATTACACTCATAAACTCCTACCCACAGAAATCGGTCTAGTGGCGCCGCGAATTTCAAAATCTGTGCTCTTACGAGTCTAAATATTTCTGACAGTTACTAAAATGGCCAGGAGAATGTACAAATTTCGTCACAGCTCATACGAATAACTTTGTTGCGGCCATACATTTGGGGATTTGTTCGTTATCGTCGCGTATTTCACTCAACATTTCGTAAAGTGTTTGCGTTGCGTGAGGATCCATGCGAAATCCTTTAAATATGTCATGTATGTAATATACCTATAGGTATTTTGAATTAATTTCTTAGTACTTAAATCTGGAGCCCAATTCCGCTGTTTTACAACGTTTGTCGTTCTTTTTCAATTAAGTCTTACGTTTTCGTATAGATCCAAAAACAACAAATTGCATTCTATAACACCATGATACCACATAGTTAGAGTGGAACACACAAGGCGACTATAATTTAAAAATATATTACTAAAAGCGAGATTTATGATCCTTCAGGAACCCAACATGTAAGCTTATAACATTGGTAGATATAATGATAATTATATGTATATCATAGCTATCGTTTGTGGCGGCCTTAATTTATGATTTCTCTGTATTACTTACATATACTTGAAATCATCAGAGGAACAACAACAAATTGTCATACATATAATTTCGAACAGTTGCTCCACGTCACTGTCAGAAATATGTACCTATTTGAATTGTAGCAAGTACCTATAGGAAACGATTTACTTAAACGGCTGTGGAAGCACGTTTGGAGACAGATGTGAGAGGAGACCGTGACGGACGCAAAGGTGTCACTGTTAATGACAGATAGCGTCACCATGAGTGACGTGAAACGTGCGTGAAACCACCAAATGTATTGTAGAGATGTAGAACTTAAATGTAGAGTTGAGTAAATAAACTAACATAGAGGAAACCACGCCGAAACAAACATAGTGTATAAATATACTCATGAGAGATCAAATGGAGGATCAGTATTAAATGTTAATATATTGTGCTGCGGTTTGTAGAACAAACAACTTGATTATCCATTTCTAAACAAAGGAAATACAGATGTAGTTCAAGAAACTAATCTATTTTCCAAAAGATGTACCTGCAAAATTTCTGGTAAGGTTGAAATGTAGGGTAAACTAGGAACGACCATGAATACTAAGCAAACTAGAATTGCGATTAAATCTTGTACGATTGCCAAAAGTTCACTTCATCACGACAATAAAACTGTGTTTCGTGTGGATATTGTAGCTTCGACACGAGTGCAAACTGCAGTTACACGTTATTTATACATTTGCTAGCTTTAGAGAAAGAATAATACTAAAAACACAACATGGTTCGATGTGAAGTGTAAAATCACGGAGTATATTGTTTGAAACAGAACAAATAAGACGCAGTGCTCTGCCACGTCGTGATTAATGTTTCTCACAAATTATTGTATAGAGTATAGAGTGAATAATTATCTTGAAAGTTTCTACAGCGACAGTGACATGTGCTATCTACTGTCTTGGTGTATTTTATGAGCACTAGATAAAGCAAACAGACTAGGGTCAATGTTATTTCTCGAGCGACGGGCACGATTCCAAAATCTTGAGCGATATAATCGCAATTTTATCGCCTCTAGTTGAAACACGACTATAAAGTAGTCGACCCTACGTGGAGAGATATATTTCTATTTGTTCTGTGCGCAATACATCTCATTTTGTCCCACTTCGCCTCCGCACCGCGTCCGCCCATGTTTTTGGGCCGGTAATCCCATTTTCCACGGAATAAAAGATTTGTGGCCGACAACTGAATTATTCCCTGCGAAATTACATTACGGAATATCATTCATTGGAGCCTGAAAATGGTAGCACTAACCCGACTTCGGAATGAGCATTATTGGGAGCCCGGGGAGAAACGTGATTGACTATCCGTACCGTGAACAGGTAGAGGGAAGGGAAATAATTCGAGCGGCATGGCATCAATGAAAGTTGCCATTGGCGTAGGCGCGAGTGCTCGGCGGAACATTCGCCACATAAAGACCGATGGAATCGCACAGATTCCGAGGCTGATGCCGGTTCGATCCACCATCGAGCTGTATTTCCACTTAATAAAGTTCAAATGAACCGTACGAAATGTTTATTACACTCTGAGTTCTTTTGCGAAACCAAATCTGTATTGGGGTTCGGAATTGCGTCCGTTTCATCGTGAATCTGTTATCAAGCGCCCTAATTGCGGCTGTACAATTGCTTTCGAGATCGCTTTCAATTTTTGAAGGCTGTCACCAAACTTCATTTGCATTGGAATTGCCAATTTTATGAGACGATTGTTGTACCATTATAATTTGCGGAACCAATTCGAATGTGCTTGGCTTGGGTATGAGTACCGACATTACAAACAATAATACTATATTTACTCGTCTACTTCTATTCTATTTTATATTGTAGTCAGTACAATATAAAATGTAAAGCAACCTATAATTTTGTATATTAATATCTACGGATATTAAGGTTTCAGCTATTAGGTAATTACAAAGAGATAAGCGCAAGTATGGCAAGGTGACTTGCGTACTGGAGCAGAATAATTTATGAATGAAACGTAATTTACGTTAGCACTTATAAATAGTAAATATTTCACAACGATGTGGGCGGGAAGTATGCAATGTTATTATAGTCGAGCTCCATTCGGAGGTGCAGTGCAGATATTTTGTGCCACTATGCTCTCGCTGCAGGAAGCCATTACTATCTGTGCTCTGTGCCGTCTTGTTTCTTTTGTGAGCATCTTGATGTAACTACTATCAAAGAGATTTATGAAGCTTCACGAGGGCTTTTGTTGGGAATGAAGATTACAAATGTACCTAGCCTTTGATTCAGTTTAATTTGGGCATTAAGAGTAAGTTTGAATACGCTCTGTTCTGTAATGTTGAGCTTTTCTCATTTAGTAAGTACCTAGGGCGATTAAAAAATTGTTAGTCATCGGCTTGTTATTAACCTCATTGTTTTACTTTTATTATATCTTAGAGGCAAATTTAATTACAAACTCCTTGGCCAAATATCTGCTGGCGAACTTTAGTTATTTTTTAATTAATTGTTTAAAAAAAACATGTATCTCACTTTTCAGTCGCTACGATGAGGAAGCATTTCGTGCTATGATCTATTATGATTTTAAACGAGGGTTTTGATTCCGGTGTGTGTGAGTGATTCAGAGATCTCGAGCCATTTTTCTCACCTTGACCTGCGGATTACGAGCCAACCTTTTCTTGATGATATGCCGTTTTCTAGAAGTCCAAACAGTTCTTTTTCTTCCTCTCCCAGAATGGTCGGCGATGTTGCCGAGCTCCAGAAATCGTTTAATCGTTGAAAAAAATAACTGGCACCTAACGTCGAGACTCCTAACTATCTCACACTGTCGTTTTCCACTCTCGAAGAGATCGCTCTTAGCGATAAGACCGCCTAGATTGTATTAATCGTTTCGTACGCACTGTATCACACTATTTTTGTGCAATAAAGTGTATTCATTAATTAATTCATTCGTGCAACGCTATAATAGCTGCACGCGTTAAAGACTCAGTAACTGAGAATCATTGTTAAAATTACGCCAAGATAATCGAAATCAATAATAGAAAACAAATGAAATCACAAAGCTTTCCGTTTTTGAAATTTCGACTTTTTAATTTTGTCAACTTTATTTTGGGCCACGGTGTACTTATAATTTATCCATGCATTCATCATCATCAGCCTTTGCTTATCCACTATTGGCAAACTCCATCCTCCATTGATATTAAAACCACATCATCTTACATTGTTATTTTTATTATTTGAACACTGTTGAATTTCAGGCTGTAGATGTATACCTACTTAGCTTACCTTAACTACCTATACCTACTGTACCTGAAATGAACTCCTCTCATTTTCTCAAGGAACATAAAATTCTGGATCAGACAAGCAATATAGCATCTACATAAAGCACTTTATGTGTATAAAGCCATAAATATTGCTGGGAAGTCATAATGCCGGTCGTTTTGACAGCGATATGAACTCACTCCAATAATTGTGATGTGACGTCAAATACCTCTCAGTGCAAAGTCATGCTGACTTCATTATCAGTATTAAAGTCACATTTTACCAAGTATGCCAATTGACTTTTGACTCCCTATTAATCTACTAATCTCCCTACTAATTTGCTATGCATATGCGCTCTTGGAAAGAAATTCTTTCTTTCATATAATATAATTTTATTATTATATTTACTTAAATTGATTTATTATATTTAAGTAGATATAATGAACATAGACTTTATATACATTAGAAAATGGGTTAAAATAAATCCGCGAGCAGGATTTGAACCGGCGACCTGCGAGGAGCTTAGATGCTGAGGAGCTCGTAGCCTAGTTGCGAGCACGGTCCGAAAGTGATCGTGCAGCAACGTCGGGCGCGGTCGGCACCAGGATGGGTGATCGCTAGTGCCATATTTCATCTGAGCTCCTTCGTTTCTCGGAGGTCGCGATTGTAGTCGTTCGACAGCAGTCGTTAAGCCATGTCAGAGGCCTACGGGCGGCCTGAACAACTCTGACAAATTGGCCACTAACCCACGATAAGCAAGCAAGCAACCTATGACCTTACATATACAATACCTACTTTATTAGGGATCCCAAACCCCATAAAATTTAATTATTAGATCGAGATCTATGTGCCCGTCGGGGCACAGTCTATTTCGAGAAAGGTAAAGAAGAACCTTCAGTGTAAGTAGGTATATTGCATTCGTCATCATCGGGCACCACCTTCATAACGAAATTTGGAGGTCAGCATGCAAAATCGCTTGCGATTTCATCAAGTCGCGTCTTCTAAATCACGGTAGATAACTCATTCCGACTCTGGTCCACTGCTTCACGTTCTCCAACTATTTGCGCCTATGGGGTCCTAAATAAAGGATTTCTTATGTTTGTTTCGTCAGTTCTATGTTGCTTTACCATCCAATCAACCATCAATATTTACGTCTGATGAAAAGATCATTTGGATATGTTACCAACGTGGTTACCACTCACACTCCAATATTCATGAATGACGTCATCGAGCTCGGCGCATGCGGGTGACATTGACATGATAGCGGCGGAAGGGTCGAGCCTTCCACACCCGCCCTCGGATCACCAAAGCAATTCAAGGCCGCCCACACAAAAGCCTCCGTAAGCAGCCGTCTAAGTGCTCTTAGCAACGGGGTCGGGAAAAGAAGCACTCAACTCACAAATCACTTGCTTTTTAGACCAAATATCCTAGCTAATAGATCTTTTATATGTCCCCATCAGATCGCATTGTTTTCCATATTCTAGCTCCGAATTTATAACGAGATGTTTAAAGTAAACATAGTAGGGAGAGTGTCAGGCAGGATTTTGCGGCAATTTTTTGTCGTGCTACCGAAATTAAACTGTCATTTAACGAATCTCTTTCGGCTGCCTTGTTGTTTGTTCGAAATATAATGTAAGAACTATACTTACTGCCTGCAGTTAAGCAACATTAACACGAAGATACCAGTATATCAATTGTTATAGTACCTGTTGTAGTTGTAGAAATATTTCACTTTTGTCCGAACAAGTCACGATAAATTTATGGCTAAGTTTGACCGGCTTCCTCGTCTCTCCTGATTATTTTAGACAAATACATTATACTACAAAATCAACTTTGTTTATCGATAATTTCAATACTACTATACTATTTGTGTTTACATATCTTTAATATTGACGAAGTTATTAGTATCTGTATTGTATTATTATTAATTTTTTGTATGTAGTATTATTATTCTTTTGTTGTTTATTATATCGGTTTTTTATGTCTGAAATAAATATTTATTTATTATTATTATTGTTAGCTTTTGAAAGACGAGCTCGTGAAGTATGGTAGCCTGGGTGCATGTTCGGAAAAAGTGTGTCACACTTTTTTACACACTTTTTCCGAACATGCACCCAGACTGCCATACTTCACGTGTTATAAGATATTTTCATATCAATAAATGTATAATGTTTCACTGGCCAGGATACCTTGGATACCACACTGGATACCCTGTGTAGTGGGGGCCAGTCTCTTCCAATATCTATAGGTACCATTATGGTGATACATTCGATACATTTGATTATTACCTATACCGATAACTTCTACACCTATCTTCTTACAACATCTTACAGTGTCTCTTTTCACTTCATAATTCAAAATAAACTTCAAATAAGTAGCACAACTGAAACGTTTTCCCCCGGGCCGGGCTTGAAGTTCGAAATACATAGAATGATATTGCAAATATGAAAAGCCCCTGAGGCTTTCTATCGGAAACTGGACGAAACGGAAAACGCAACAATAACATTGCGAAATCGAACTTGATTCGGCGAAGGTTCGTAATAAAAATATTGGTATTACAGAAGGCCAAAACAGATCCAGCGGTTATAAAGATAGCTAAAAGAGGCAAACACATTGAAAATCCAATTTCTATAATCGACCTGGGAAGGGTAACAAAGTGCTTGCAAGAAGACATAGCTGTTTAGAACACTTATTGAAAACAAATATGTAGGCGACCGATAGAAGTATGTAGATGAGGTATTACATTAAAAGCACATTTCAATGCTAACAAAAGCTTAACGAAGTGATTCACTTTATTTGTTTCAGTTTATCTTTCCAAACGAGATTTCAGCAGGTATAGTTTAACCGTTTAACTGTGAGCTGCAAGAGACGTCCTTAATGTTAAGGCTTCCTTAAGGCTCGTGTCATCTCTAACTATATAGCGTGAAAAGATATAGCATGTATGAAAACCTAATTTTAAGGTTTCACGTGCAAATGACGGTAAGTTATTTAAAACAAAGTAGCCTTTCTGTCAACATAACCAGTAGTTTTAGACAAACAGCCTACTGAATATGCAATAAGGTTGAACTTGAGAAAACTAACATACTATCCTGTCTCTCCACATCATCATTATCCCTAATATTATAATAATGTCACAAAGTGTAACACATTGTATAGATACGTACGTAATGTACCTCCTAATAACGGAAATATCCGTAGATTGTGTATATTATTCATATGGGTAAGGATATAATGTGTGAAACAGATCCGGTGGGAGTGATTGATCATAGCGAAGGCCCGAAGGTAGTTACGATAGCGCCAAGATGTCTCAGAGGACTAACGTTAAATAAATTACCTCTCACTAACTAGCTATTGTGTCAAACGATCCAAATTACAGCGAGATATGTACATACCATCGTATTTTTCCTCGATCTATTCTTCGGTTTATCGCAATTTCGAAGATACGAATTCTGCCAATGACGAGTCTGTAGCAAGAATAGGTTGTTCGTTCCTCAACCTCGTGAAATGAAATACTTTGACAAGCGTGACATTATTAAACCGTCGCTGTAAATGCTGTCGCTTTCAGTCTTATCTAAAATACTTAATAGTGCAGTAAACTCCCGTGGTGATGATGACATTTCCAATTAATAATAAACTAAAGGACATCATCATTCATTATTATCTATACCATCGCCAAATACGGTATAAATAAATATGTGGTTCGCAATTTGAAATTTATATGAAAATGGTAAAATCAATTGCTCCATCCTAAATACCAATATCATTGCGAAAAGTTTCGTGAGATACCCGAAGAATCGGATAAATTGACTATGATTACTTCTATGAAATGTACTTACCTACTACGTCTGAACTAGTACGTACTGTATAACATTTAGGTACTTATATAGATAAACTAAAAACAAAATGCTTATTATTTCCAAAATAAACTGGAATTTTAGTGCACACTGAATCTCATATATTTACTCGTTCGTACCTGTTTCAGTCATATTTGCAAACTTGCATAAAAGCTCCGATAAGCGAACGTTTGCAATATTCATGATCAAAAGTCGCAGCGTACATACATAATGTAGGTACTAGCCAACCTGCAAAGCTGTAGCTTCTACCCTCCCATCCCCAACACAATACAATTCATTTTACCGCTTGCTTCCTCCCAGTCATATCGTGAGTGGATTTCCGCATCCAGCGAGAACATTGTCAACGAAAAATAGCCACTGCATGTATCTTGAATGGAGGATAATGTAACGAGCTACTTCTGTGACAGGCTTGTCGATAACATTGGACTTGATAGACGCAATATAGGTTATTTCAGCAACAGCAGCTGTTAGCTCCGTCATACGAGTAGCTATATTTTATTCCATATAGTCTTATAGTTAACAGAATTGGAAATTGCTGTGCATTTGATCTAACACTTTCACTTTGTGCTCTTTGAACAAATATAATTATAACATACTTAGAGAAGAGAACACGTATTTGAAGTAGGTACATAAAAATGTAGATAACTATTCCCAAAACTTCAGCCATGGCACCTATTTTCTGCAAAAGAACTTTTGAACTCCTCAACTATTTAAGCCCCAACGAATGTTGCTTAAACGAGAATTGTTCCGTATATACCGAGATACAGATAAGATACGTAATGTACTTTATTCATGTAGGTACATGGACAGGGAAGTTGTTAGAAAATTTCTGAACTTACAAGTGAAAGTTCCCAAAAGGTCTTTATTGTGTTTGCTGGGAATTTCGTTTCCTTTCCATCTTTGTTCGTAAGTGTTCGTTGGGGAAATTGCGCTGTGCTCGTTGGTAAACTTTAGTTGCGGGTTTAAAATACAATTCTTGTTGCGGGGGATCATTTGCCATAACGATAGCGGTGGTGAGAGGATGCACTAACATAGCGGCGAGAAGATAATTGCGGAGAGTTGAAAATTTTAATGTATCTAACGTGTCTACACCTACGGATAAATCATGCTGAAGATCGCTTGACTTAATAACTTGCAGCTTTATTTCAATATGTATAGTTTTATGTAATGTTATTGCAAGTAAATGAAGAGGTATAATAGCTTCTTACTATCTTCTAAATAAATAGTTCGATCTACTACCTATATATGTATAACTCGGGTCGAGAGTCCGAATGATATGGCGCACTCTAGGTGAGACCTGTATCCAACGGTGGACGAATACGAACTGTTAGAATTGTAGATTTTCTATAAAAAAAGTTCAAAGTCCCATGAACTACCAAGGACAAATCGAAGATCTTATTAAGATAGCTGTCTTTATTTGCCCTCTTGTTGGTTGGTTTAAAAAAAACTAATTTATTTTAAACTCAGGTGGTTCAGTTTAAAATAAATGTAAAGCCATGTAATACCGTGTAGTGCAATCACGTCATCTAGTCGGTAGATCGGAAAGCGACATCTTATCTTTGATTCCACCCACATTCGACCCAACTTCCGCTAAAATTTCAGGATCTTATCTAAGAACGCGTGAGTTTGAAACTGTGTTTTCGCAAGCAGTTTGGAACCTCACTAATATATTACCGGATATAAACGGCTCGCTGACCACTGCGAGCAAGACGGGAACGGAAAATATGGAATGACGTTACCAGTTTCCACTGTTTGACAACTGGGTATATGTTTTTTAAAAGTTTGTTACACACTGCTCCCGTTTTAAGTAAGTAGATAACCATGTTTGGTGTAGAGTTTGAAAACTGTTGAAATACAGAAGACGTAGTCGTCATCGAAGTATGGCAGACAATAAATTCCGTGACGGTTGGAATTGTGGAAATTCGCACTCTACCTACAGTTTTAGTAATTAATACCAGTGGTTTTATTTAGGGTGTAGACGTAAGTACTTAGATAATTAAACCTATCTTCGATAAATAACCCCTATAACAAGCAACAATTATCGCGAATAGACATTGAAAAAATATCATTCGAGAATTTTATAAGCATAATTATGGGCGTCGATCTCATTTTTGTTGACAAGGCCAAGGAAATCCGAGTGAAAATAAAATGAGGCATAATAAAACAGGGACGTGTACCGGGAGACCACCGCAGATTTATTTTTATGTCCGAGAGTTTTATGAGTGATATTAGATACGTGCAGGCTTGTTAGGGCAAATTCTGTTATCTGATGACATAAATTATAAGTAGAGTCACTTGACTGTTCAGTTTATTGTTAATTAATTGTCGATTATTAAAGATCGGAAATATTAAAGATTATAATAGATCGGAAGATTGATGTAAAGTAAATATGCTACAGTTTCTATAGGGTCCTTCAAATCAAAAATAGTGTAAAAAAATGTATGGAGATAATCGGCAGGTTATAATAATGCCATATCCCTGAGAAATAAAACCGTAAGTAATTTAATTTTTTTTATTAAAAAATCAAAAGATAACAATAACGATACATCTTGCATGCACCTATTCCTTCCACGTGAATGAAAAGTACGTCACTAGGTCACCAACACGCAGAGTGCAAAGTTCATCAGCTGATAACTCCCATGGGTCAATGACCTGCATTAAAATAGGCGATTAATTTTCTGGTGATCAGAATTTATTAAATAAAAAGTAAAAAAAACGATCGATTTTTTTCGTAGATTGAGTATTTAAGACCTAATTTCTTCCCTAAAATATTTTACACTATTTTTGAAAGATCCTGTATATTTTAATATAAGTAGAGTCACCGATGTCCATTATAATGGTAGAAAAGAAAAATAGACAGAAAAAACGAGCAGGTACCTGCCTCTAATAAAGAACACAATGACCTGAGACCACCCAACCGTCGTCGTACCTAAACCTAAATTAGCTGAAGGAAGAATAAATGAGATATATGTAAAAAAGGTAATAAGCACCTGTATCTGTTTCTTTGATATTGTGTACAACATAAACTTGGTTCATAAAATTTTCTACCGCAGGCGGTTGGATCGTAACCAGCTGCAAGATTTTCAATAAAAGTATACGTAAAACTTCTGCTTTTTAATGAACTCTTCGGCCATCTGGCGACTACTCCAGACGAAGTTTCGCGACAAAACTCATATTAAAGTTTATGTTTAACTAAACCAAATTCACAACGAAAGAAAAGTCTTTGCAGAGTTATGAAAATATCGTGTGTTGTGATCAGATCACTTGCAACGATAAGTACATACAAATAACGAAAAACTTAAAATGCATAAATTCGTTGGTCTAGATAGAATTATGCCCTTTTCTGAAGAATTACGGCGCGAAGCTACTTTAAATTACACATAAATCTGGAAGATCTCACCAAAGAAACAATACATGGAGGTACACCTCCATATTGTACCTACGAGTTTCGGTTTCGGTTTCACCCAGTTTCGGTCCAAAATTAAGAGTTTCGGTTTAGTTTCGGTTTCCACAGAAAACCAGCCGAAACTACGGCCGAAACCGAAACTGCATTCGGGAATTGACGTGCCGCCTTCCGAGGCGATCGGCGTGGGAGCCATCCTTATCATCCCGGTGTCGTGTGCCCAGCGCTGTTTGGTATTGTGATTTTGGTTATATTTTTCAGTATTTCGTAACAGTTTTTTTTTCAACAATTTATTTAATAGATAAAAGAAGTCGTTGTAATGTTGTTATTGTTTACGTACGTAAAGTAATAAACTGTGACGGGATGTGTGCTAATTTTAACAGTTGAATAACTTTCATAACTAACTTAGCTCAGTTACTTAAAAAAAATCTGACAAATAGTGATCAATCCTATATTTTTGTATATGAAAACTGTAACTTTTAAGTTAACTGTAGATCAACTTCCTAACGTACTATGATTATACTGACGATTTGATAAAGATTTTTCGTATTTAGATTAGTTAAACTATACAGTTCACCCAACATGCAGTAGCTGTTCGTTTATCAAATAGAGGATTTTATAAACACATAATATGTAGCATATGTACCTATCTGAAGTCAGCTAAAATTGACACACTCAAATAAAAAAAATCAACGAGGAATTACCATAAAATCAAATTTCGGTTTCGGCTGTAAAAACTAGTTTCGGTCGGACACTACCTATATATGTATGAGTAGGTCCATCGACTGCCTAGACTGATGTTTCGGACAGTCAAACGACGAACAAGATGAAACAACGTTTTACAGTAATTGACGATTAGAGTACCCCTCACATCTCTGACAATTTCGTATAACCACAGAGTGCTGGTATAGCTAAACATAATACTATGTTAAAAAAATATTTAGGTGGTACTTAAGTATACTAGTGCCTAGTGCAGTAATAATAGTGCCTCAAATTTTTCAGTTTCTTTCACAAAAATCCGTGAAAATTCGTATCTTCGCCCCCGTTTGAAACCCTAATAAAAAGGAGGCTATTCACTAAGCAAGAAGTATTGAATGAGAGCCGTATCAGCCCTTTATAAATGCGTATGGGTTTTGTCTTATCTCGCATTTCCAGTCGGCTTGGCTAAATCGAATCCATGTACTGAATGGATTTGTTAAACGTTTCAACCCATTCATTTTGTTACCGTTTTATTTGGGAACATTTTGACATAATTGGGGGTTAACTCTATCGTTAACATCTGGTTAGAAATAGTATGTGTTGTCGATTCTGTATACACGGGTATAAATACTAATGTAGCTTAGATATACTATAATAGCATCCTTCAAGTGCAATATAACAACGCCTTTCGTATCTTAATGAAGTTACCGAGATACTGCAGCGCGTCGAGCATGTTCGCGAACGTCGGGGTCCCGGACTATTTCGCGATCATTAGGAGCAGGGTCGCCATGTTCTGGCAGAGGGTATGTACCACAAATAACGGTCTTTTGAAGTTGTCGGTCAGGATATCCATAGAAATAGGTTCTATGGACACTGGCTGAAGATGCACCATACTGCGAATAAAAAGTAGGAAACTCACTATGTTTGTTTACACGAATGTTTTAAACCATTCCCTTTTTTACTTTTAATTTATATTTCTGTTAATTTTCATTTCTTTTCAATTTTATTTTAATTTTATGTTTTATTCTACTTTTACTTGTCTCTTTACAAAACTTGTATGTACTATGGATGTATAACCTGTGAATAAAGACATTTTATTATTTATTTTTATTTATTTATAAAAGACCACAGTACACAAAATATTAATGAGCACAAATGACGTAAGTGCCCGTCAAAATTTTAGATCACTTTTGTTACCAGGTTCTCACGGTATTATAAAGGAATTTGAAAGTTAGTTACAATCCTGGTCATATCCTCAATGTAAACAAAAAATAATCTTGATACATTTGTAAGGTGTAATCAAAATAAGCAAACGTTTTTTTGCTCAGTGAGGGCCGATCCCTATCCCTACAGAGCAATTCCCGACTCTCAGCACTTGGCAGATTTTTTAGACGTAGCGTAGCGAGGGCTCTACCGTCCACTGAAAATAGATGGCTATTTTCAAAGGTCGCTTCCATATTCAAAGTTCTGTGGTTCGATACACAATTTAGTATTGCCTTTCTCTTTCTTTTCAAACCCGTCACCTTACTCCATTAGCATTTTTATAGGCTTTTGAGGCCGTCGTTATTTCAACAAGGCTGTATACTCTGAAAGCTTCAGAAATAGGGACCTTTATTTTAAGTTGGATATTATGCGGTCGTTAAGGTAGTGGAGAGAAGTATTTCGTTATCATTTTAAGTGAGTGTCAAGTAGGTAATTGATTCACTCAGAGTTTATGGTCTGCTTCTGAATTATAACAGAGCATTGTTATTTAGGGTGTGTATAGCTAACACCAGGGTCTAGGTTTTTCTGAATAAAACGATTACGTCTGTGATAACCAAGAGCTATATTTAGACTGGACTTCCATAAAATGACGGTGACACGTACACACCCGTGTCAGAGGTTTTTATTCTCTACCCACTTAATACTAACAAATATTAAAGACTTTTTGAAGATACGAAATTCTTAAATAGTTTTTTACGAAAAGCAACAGTTTATTTACACTTGGCAGTTCAAAATAAAAACAAAACAAACAACGAAAGAACAAAACAAAAACATATTAAAGATTCCTAAGTAGTAAGGAAAAACTCAGTCATCCATCATTCTCATAAAACTACAAACAACTACTTAAAGCAAAAACTTAATACTTACCTAATTGAAGAACTTTTATTGACATAAATATTTGTACGGTTAATCTCCTTTGATATTGTAGATATTTTCGACATAGTAATATTGTTGTTAGAATTAGAGAATTACTAAAATAGATCTCTTTAAGTTTTTAAGTTTTCAGAAGATACTTAATTGGCGCCTTGGCGGTTATTACTTATAACCTACCTTCTTACTTAGGTACTTGTTAGTCAGCTTAGTCCAGATTCTCCGTGTAACAGTTAGGTAACTCTATATTTCATTATCTAGTAAAGTTAAAGTTGCTCTTTGTAGGTAATATGCATTCGCGCTCATAATATTTAAAGTGCTCATAATATAAGTACCTAGTTGCACGTTTGCTCTGGTTCACTCAGAAAATGCAGTCTCCGCTTTTCATTATACTCTCCTTTATCTAAATAGCACACTCACGTATTTAATATTGTGGCCCAAAGGGGCCAAATGCAAAGAGCCAACGTTTGTTGCGATGGACGCAGTTCGGATTAAAAATAAATTCTTAAATTGTAACCCAGTAAGAGATTACAAATCCCGTGGGAAATCAGAAACCTACGTCAGCATCACTATGCGTCTTGTGTTTCTTTCGTCTCCGAAATCGCGATGCGCAAATATTGCAAGTAAAGTTTTTTTTGTTATAGATTCTCAGTGTTGCAGCGCTTATAGTTGGTCAGAGCATTGCCACGGATTGGCATGGTCGCAAGTTTCAAATTCTGCTCGAGGAAAATTATTTCTAACTTTTTCTAATTTACATATTTTTTATATTTTAAGAATATTCAAGAGACTTGGCGCTACTTATTAATACGTTTACGTATCACCATAATTACAAGTGACTATAACCTGATATTCGCGCAGTCTGATGTTACTTGAATATGATTCAACCCTCAGTTTTCCCTGTGGGGCGACGAGGGTGAGACAGTCCCGAGGTTCTATTAATAAAATCAATTTACTCAGGAGTAGCTGTCATAAGAAGTTATTTTAACGAAATAAAGAAACTTCTGTTTACGAGAGCTGTGTAAACAAATAGAAGGCAGGTCGGGCAACCGATCAACTGTTCGAAAGCGAGAGTCGAATTTATTGTGCAAATAATTCAGAAGTAGAATAAATTATGGCTTTACTGTTGGAGGCAATATTTTCATTCCGATGTCAGATATAAATTAAAGCTATAGAAAAAATATGCCATGGAAATTACGTTAGTATCTGCGATGTGAAAAATCAGTCTAAACTGTTTAACACTCTAGCCAAGAAATATAGTAAGTATCTATGGTAGAGCCGCTATTAGGTATGTAGAAGGGTAGAGCCGATTCCCATCTGAGGCGTTAATAAAGCGCCGAATCCTGTACTTGGCGAGGATCCGGCTGCTGCCCTCGGGACATCTCCGCGAGTTAATTGTTGGCTGATTCCGATTCCAACAGCTTACTTTATGTTAGATTTTGTTACTTTCTCTATGACTCGTATAACTTTATAAAAAAAACATCTCTAAAAATCTTTTCAACGCCGGGGCGGAGCAACGATTTTTTAACTCTATTATTTTTTCCGCGAACAAATATACTAGGTATTTAAACACAAGCAAAAGGTAGGTAACACATTTTTATATATTTATAGCCAGAAATATAATTGAATATCAAGCTAACCACATATCTTCTCACAGGTAAATTTTTCTAACCACTTCACCCAAAGTACACTATTAGTCATAAAGCAATATTGAATGGGGTATTTTCGAGAGCCGACAGTCGCGTGGGGTAATAGATGGCACACACATGCCTGCGACTTTTTCCCCAACACGGGGAACAGGGAAAGAGGTAATTAATTATCCTTTGTTTTTTCCGCATAATTTTACATTTTTGCATCAGAAGTTCATGAAGTTCGTAATAGATGGGACTGCAAAGTTCAGAACGCTTGAGTTTGCGATTTATTCGCTGGAATTCCGTAACCTACGTGAAAGTAGGTATGTGCTAGGGCCCATACCTACTTTCATTCTAAAATTAAAGAACAGAAACATTGTCGATGGTAATATTTTAAAGAAAAAACTCAATTTCAGTTCCTATATGTGCTTGAGTACCTACAGAGGCATGGTTGAGTACTTTCTAAAAACTAAAAGGCAAAGGCATCAAAGGTGCTAAAACTCAAATTCAAGCTATTACTATTACTTTGATCTTAGTAGGAACTTTATTTGAAAACTTTATGTCCATAGAACGAAGAAAACTAATGACCTTCATTCGTTTACATATCAAATGTTAATAAAGGAAAATCCTCACTGAGACATTCGTCATAAACATATTATTCGCAGAATGATCGCATTAGCTTTAAGCAGCGGCTTCGCCGCTACAATGCGTATATCCGCCAGCCGTAACGTTTTGTTCAAATTCACAATTTGTTATATCACAAAAGCCGTCAGATTCCGTATGACTACGATACGTCTATATGTACAACGACCCTTGGCTGTTCGGTAAGTAATACAAAATTATGCTATTCAAGCATCTATAATTTATTGTTGTATACTTTCTTCCATATATTCTAATGTACGAGTATGTAAGTACGTACCGTAAGTATGACAAGGTACTTTTATTAACACTTGCACGATAAATGGGTTTTTTCCACACTGAAAACTATGCGGAATGTGTTATATTCCCGTACTCACTCGCTCTCGGCTCATTTTATGAACACACATAAGCGACGAACACATGTTAAACAATGTACCTACACCTACATTATTACTTTCTGCCGTTTATTCTTTTCTACTTTCTTTATTCCGTTTGATTAATACGAGTAGATACTTTTATGTCCCTTTTCTGTAAAGTGGCACAAGATCATGCTATTCAAGCATCAAGTTGGTGTTTTATAGAGGACTTACTTTCGCGTGATTCTTTCTCTGGATAAATGCCGTTTAACACAATGCCCTCAAAGGAAAGTTCTCGAAATGAGGGTATTTGTCATGAGAACAAAAGTACGAGTCTCTATGGGCTGTTCAATTTATTATTACTCTAAGTAAGTAGGTACATAATAGATGTTTGAGCAAGTTATCGCCATAAAAGACCCCGCAAACTGTATGAAATGTATGAAAAAAGCTGTAGGTCAAATTCGCTGAAAAAAATATAAGTTGACCAAAACCGGTAGAAAAAATATACCAACCTCTTTTTTTCATACATTCTGTGCGGTGTCCTGTAACCATAATCGACAGTTTAGTTCGTAATAAACAATTATAAGCAAAATTAAGTTTCACAATAGTCAATTGAAAATTATAAAATGAGGCCAAAATTTCTTAACCTTTGTTTAACTATACGTATTGAAATTTAACTTAAACAAGCTCTTTCACTGCTTTACTTGTATTCAATTGAATAACCACGATTAAGAACCCACCTCTATTTATAATAAGAAATTATAAGTATGTCGTAGAAGGTTTTCTCGCTTTTAATTCATACGCAAAATGAAGGTATCGCATATAAACTTCATAAACCAAAACCATGTTAAGTATTCCTTATTTTTTCATCTCAAAACTCATTCATTCATTTCGCCATTCCATTATCTGAACGACGTGACTACTCTCGTACCTGCTAGAAAAATAATTCTAAGATATTTGAGAGGATTTGCATTTCATTTAGAAGAACACGTTACCTAAGTGTTTGGAAGAACCTAATTGTCGATATTCTGTTAATAAATTATAAATCGAATTTTATAATTCCCTTTCCGAATTCGTTTTCGGCATACTTACTGGAAGATTTTTCAATTTAGTCTGTCAGGAAAATGTTGCATGGACGGTTAGTGCAGTAGATGATGTTAACATATTATGTGTTTTACAATTTTTAATTTAACCTATAGCGAGAAAAAAATACAAAAATGATAAAAGAAATTATATCTTTAGATTCCTATAAATACGCCGAGCGTAAATACACGGACGAGCGTCGCACTGGGGTCAATTGGCATTAGATTTTATAACTTAGTCACGAATTTTTTATAACTTAGTCACGAATTTTTTATCATAGGTGTAGGTACATGAATTAAGTTTAAAATTAAAATTATCTTATTATTTAGGGGAGATACGTTCAAATCGCACTGCGCCCGCTATATTCCCTTTTCCGCCAAGGTTGTCCGTAAAAAACAGCATCTAATCAGGATCAAAAGAATTTTGGAAGAAAGATTCCTCGCCCATTCGAATCTTTAGCAGTCTTAACTTTTCTGAGACTGAACCCGACCGAGTTTTTTAATTTTTCGTAGCTAGTGCTACGAAACTAAGTAGTATTTATATTTGTTATATTTGGTAGTATTATCTGGTAAAACCCTACACTAGCGACATTCCTAAGATGGCTAAAATAGCTAAACACCTAATTTCACACGTTTCAGCGCTAATTCGGCGAGTACGCGATGGGAATTTATGTGAACACACGCTGGAAATTCCTCTACGCGCGATATTGCTGTTTCCGGAGCTACGACTTTCGTCTCCTGCGAAAACCTTACTTCCATGGATGAAAGAAATGTTTTGTCTCCCTTCCTACCTTCATGCTTTCTTCCTTTACGATGGCTTTCTACGAGAGTCAGTTTCGTAACCAAGATATACTTACAGAAATACAGAAATTGTATTTTTTAGTGAAAATAATTATTTATAGCTAATTTTAAATCTGATCCTTCAAGTTTTGAGAAACTTAATGATTATTTATAATACTTATAACATTAGAAAAAATATTCTATGCTCGAGCAGAGCTGCTATAGTGGTTTTTACCAAGTGGAAGAAAAGTCCATGGCAAGTGGTATTTACAATATTACCAATAAAAAAAATATATAATGATTGATGTCGTATTCCTCAACAAAATAGTGTCATTTAACGACAATAGCAACATTGAAGAAATAGAACGACGGATAACTTTTGCTTGGAATAAATATTGGTCATATAAAGAAATTGTAACTAGCAACCTACCAATGACACCTAAAAAGAAGTTAATGGATACTTGCCAGACGTGGATATACTCAAAAATCGCAAAAGAAAAAGAAATGTCTGTCAAAGAGCCATGGAACGAAGTCTAGCAAAAGTAACTAAACTAGATAGGGTTATAAATAAAGACATAACCCTAGCGCTTAAATTGAAATAGAAATGGACACGACATTTTATGCGAACAGAAGACCACAGATGGACAAAAGAAGAAACAACTTGGGAAGGCCCAGAGACGAGACGTCAAGGTAGACCCTTTTCACATTGGGCGGACGAAATAATGCGGACTGCAGGGGAAGACTGGAACACATCCCGATTGACCGCACTGCTTGGAATGCTCTGGAGGAGGCCTTCACTAACAAGCGGTCTCCACCTGCTAATTTAAAAAAAAATGTGAAATTGAATTATTTAATTTAATATTAATTATTCAAATTAATGTCATACTTTAATTTTTGGAGAATAAAAGGCTTTTTTATTTTATAATGTCGCTTTATGTTTTCCGAAAATCTAACCTAGGTGGCAAATTTGCAATGACTATATTTATTAAATATAGCCTTAAGTACATTACATTATATATATACAGTTAATTTACAGTTTTACGTGTTAAATTCCAATATACTCGCATGTATACAAAGGGACCTAATAATAATTATTATTATCCTGCCTGGATGTGCAATAAAGTGTAAGTATTTGTATGGTTACCTTCATTATTTTTAAAACGAAATAGAGCAATTTAGTTTATTTAAATAAATTAGAATTAAAACTGGTTTAAGTTAGTTATTGTAAGATGACGTGCTTTCTCTGTATGGACTCTTCTGCCTTATTTCGCCCCGTCGATTTTTTTTCAACTATGTAAGTACCTACCTAAATAAATACTGTTAAATACATAATTCTAGATAGATCCCCAAAAGCCTTCCTTATTGGTGTAGTCACTCGTGGCCCGTAGCCCATGAAAGTTCAGACAGTTATGTATTATTATCTCCAAACGAAACGAGTGAGTGCGAAAGTAATATTCTACCGCCTTATTTTCGACATTTTTATATTACTATCTACACAAAAGGGAAATTCCGCGTTGTTGGATGAATGACATGTGAGATACGCTAGCAAAACAAAAATCGGGAAAGTGTTTGTTCCGGGGTCCTATTGTTTGCCCAAGTAACGATTGCTTTTCTTCTTCTTAATCGTATTCCTCATTTATGAGGGTCATGGAGGGCGGTGGTCATCCTATGGAAGGTAATTAATTATATGAAAGTGAAAGCTAAGGTAATTTTGTGAAAAAAAACTAAGCAAATCAAAACTCTAGAACGAACAGTGTTAGTACAGTATCGTATGCCACGGACGGGAGCAACCTGCGTAATTCGCACATTTTTAGCCATAAGTCAAAAACTACCTATATAATATAATAAAAAATCAGAGCGTCGGTAGCCTAGTGGCTAGGACACCTGACTCCCATGCGGGTGGTCCGGGTTCGAAACCGTGGCAATGAAATGGCTGATCGTTACGCGAATTTAGCCATTTCTGAGGGTGTTGAAATGCATCTAGATCCGCTTGGGTCTGAGTACATTCCGAATGCGAGGGCTGCTTGTATGTCTCGCTGGAGAGACCAATATGAGGAATTGGCTAAAGTGAAGGGGCTTTGGTACAATACACTTAATTACATGCCAGCCTGGGCTCCATGGTTTGACTGTGTCAGTCTTGGTAGGGAGCTACTTGTCTTGGCTTTTAGATTACGCTCGGGTCATATTCCGTTAAATAAGTTTTTGCATTTGGTGGGAAGAGCTGCATCACCGTTTTGTACCAACTGCAACACAATAGAAGACCTCACTCACCTCCTAATGGAGTGTGACCTGGGGAAATTTGAGAGGAAAAAATTTGGCCTCAATAGGCTACAAAATGGGAGGCTCAATATTATTTTAAGTCAGCCCTTATCTGATAATATGAAACACTTACTGTTGTTTGCTAAATTAGCTCTCAAAGTGAGGGCTGACTTTAATAATACTTGAGCTTCCCTTTCCCTTTTCTTAGTGACCCTAACGAGGCTGACATGGTCACCTTGTCGTGTACCAAAGCCTCTAAATTGAGATAAAAAAAAAAAAAAAAAAAAAAAATCTACACAAAAGGGAAATTCCGCGTTGTTGGATGAATGACATGTGAGATACGCTAGCAAAACAAAAATCGGGAAAGTGTTTGTTCCGGGGTCCTATTGTTTGCCCAAGTAACGATTGCTTTTCTTCTTCTTAATCGTATTCCTCATTTATGAGGGTCATGGAGGGCGGTGGTCATCCTATGGAAGGTAATTAATTATATGAAAGTGAAAGCTAAGGTAATTTTGTGAAAAAAAACTAAGCAAATCAAAACTCTAGAACGAACAGTGTTAGTACAGTATCGTATGCCACGGACGGGAGCAACCTGCGTAATTCGCACATTTTTAGCCATAAGTCAAAAACTACCTATATAATATAATAAAAAATCAGAGCGTCGGTAGCCTAGTGGCTAGGACACCTGACTCCCATGCGGGTGGTCCGGGTTCGAAACCGTGCAGTGCCACGCACCAATGAGTTTTTAGTATTTTTCGAAGACTTACGTACATTTACCGACTGCTCTAACGTTGAAGGAAAACATCGTGAGAAAGCCTATACACTGTGATGATCAGTGTGTAAAATGGGGTTGGCACAAAAGATCCTCAAGGGTCGAAGTGCCGCTGGGTTATGGTTATTCCCGTTATCATAAGATAAGATAAGATAAAAATAAAAAATTGTTTTGTAATGTACAAATAAAGCCCTTTCATACCATACTCCACTTGCCCCAATTGGGGCAATTTCATATTTAGACCCCCAATTTCGGACCCCTTTTTCAATAAAAATAATATTATTTCAATTTTTTTTAACCAGGTTACTTAGATGCGTAAGTATCCTAGGAAAATATTAAAATAAATTTCAAATCAATAGCATTAGTAGTTCGTGAGAAAAACAACTGTGCCATACAAAAGGACGGACACCGACGTCTCACCTTTTTTACCTTTTTGTTACGGAACGTTAAAAATAGGTATATTGAATATATGTCATAGACCCTTGCCCATGACACCCCGGCGACGACGGCAAGTTTTGACGGAGTCGTCCATTCATTATCTTTTGTAAACTTATCCACTCATTCAATATGACTGAAAGCTGGCTGGATGAATGCCGGTTCACCTTTTAATTATGATTCCATTTTATAATTGAAAAAGGTTTAAATTAAAATTCAGGGCCCGCATGGAGGGTCCTTAATTAGTTTATATTACTTTTTGAAATCGTTTCTGCAATTTCTGCATACATATGTATCTACATAGGTATCTTCATGTTGTGTCCATTGTGGAAATCGCTAAAAGGTAGGAGCACAAAGGAGGTCTAGTCTAGGCACCCACACGTTTTATTTTAGCGTAAAATATTTGATTAAGTTTTTTTGTACAAAATATTACCTATAACCATAAGGTAAGGGATAAAATGAATGTCAGCGCTGCATAATTGCCTCGTATTGTGCCAGCAGTGGCTGATTTTCACTAGTTAGCCAGATAGGTAAATAATTGTATGTGTAAAAAATTGTTTTAAAAAGCCTTAATTGTTTATTTCTAGTTATGTCTTATGTTTTGATTTAGTCTGACCTAGTTATGTATCTAACATGTTAGTATTTGGATAAGGTACAGACGTAATTAAATGATAAATCCCATTAAATAATTTTTTTAAAGAAAATAGCTATTAAATAAATATTCCTAAATTAATACTCACAAAGCGCCGTATTCATCAGCACATTTACAAACAGCAGTAAAATATCACATCAAACTCGCGCATCACACACAAACAACACCTTGTTTCATGGTCACCCTTCGTGTCTATGAAAACGCGCGGCCGTGCAGCGAGAAAATGTAACACTCGTGTGGAAAAGTACGGAAAACTTGCGGAGGCGGTGCGGGCATGTTTGACTGGCGTGTGGTACGCGCGCGGCGGCCGGCGCGGTACTACGGTCGGGCGTCCGTCGCCCGGGCGGCCGGGCGCGCCCCAGGCTCGCCCACGGCCGCGCGGGAGGCAGCTTTCAGAGCCTTCAGTGTGTAGAACACACGGGCGGGCTTTCGCGCTGGATTTAGCGGAGTTTTTCAGGGCGAGCGCATTTTAGCAATGGAGCTGTGTTTAGATATTCGCCTTGTTGACAATCAGGCGCAACAAAGGGTAAAATTGACTCCACCTACTTATAGAGCTGAAAGGGTCATGTTTTTTTGTGAATATGTCGTCAAATTCGTAAATTATATCTGGAATCAAAATACTTTTATTTATATAGTAAGTATAGGTATTTTTTTATTCCAAAAATTTTGTCTTAAGTTAACTTTACATATTCTTAAAAGCAAATGACAATGAGTAGTAAATCGTAAAAATTGAAATGGTTCATCATAAGTATATCCTATTCCCCAAAATCTAAATTTCAAATGTGACCGCGAAGATTAAAATTGAGCTTTTAATAAACTCAATTTGGGGCGATTCTGAAATATCTCTGAAAATCTCGAAAATGAAATATCATGATATTCACTCACCTGCCTGCAGGGCAACAGCCCCACGTCCCACAATAAAATTAAAAACTCCATCTCCAGTTCAGAATTCGAAAACCAGAAACATTTCGCGTGGACTTTTTGACGGAAATGAATTCGAGAAAAGTCACGTTTCCACGTCGAAGCTATATGTGGTCATATTTTAAACACGTACGTAGTCAAATAAGTACGTCACATCACGGATGCTGCTAAAATACAAAAAGGTGAAGTGAACAGAAAATGGGCTATAGGTAATACGTAAGTACCTATATAGGATTTGAAGACTATGTAATACGTCATGTATATTTTTTTAAATTTTATGTTGTAGGTGCAGTACACCTGATGGTAGTGATCATGCACCATCGCCCATAGACATCTCATCTCGCTAAAATATCGCAAGAGGGTTTTTGATTCCCTGCGAAGCTTGAGAACATAAATGGAGTGTCTCACGTGTCGGTTATTACACTGACCCTTAAAACCGCTGCTTTGTGGCCGAAATACGTAAGACTAAGTGGAAAAATCTTTTAAAAATATTAAATTAAAATAAAATAAATGATTGAATTTTAAATTAAATATTAAAAATTAAAATTGAAATCTACTAAACCCAAGGATGGCATGAATAGTAAAACTCTATTGACATCAATTAATACGATACATCAGGAAATGGTACCTACAGGACTTACCTTCAAATGGGCTTTTCATCAGCTAAGTTCCTTAATTCCTTGCTTTTGTTCCACTAATTATCGGCTATTATTCTCCGTCTACTATTCTTCATTGGGCACATCTAGGCAGGCACAATTTGTAGAGATGTATTAATTCTGACATAGCTATTACTAGAGTTGCCACGAATAGTGATTTGGCCAATACCAAATACCGAATATTCGGCAACGTTATCGGCCGAAGCGCCGAATATTCGGCGGCCGAATATTCGTCATAAAATACATGGTTGCCGAGGGCGTAAACTCGTAATAGACAGGCCGCAACCTGTCTCATTACGGTGCATACGGGAGAGACGGGCGGATATTTGTTTCAATTGCGAGTAAATCACATCACGGCACGCTTTGTCAAATCATAATAATACTTAAAACATTAATATTGTGCGGAGAATAGTTCTTATTCAATTGTTTGTTCGTTAAAAGGTTTATAAAATGATATCAATTAATAAAAAATCGCCTATATGGGAATATTATGAGATATTATCCATCATTGATCAATTTTACTTACTAAAGTATTGTAATTTGGTAATAGAATACATATAATATTGAGTGATATGTGTTTTTTTTCATGATTTGGTATTCGGTATTCGGCCGAATAGTACGCACTATTCGGCCGAATACCGAATACCAAAAAAAGTGGCCGAATAGGCCGAATACCGAATAGTAGCCGAATATTCGTGGCATCTCTAGCTATTACCTACGTACGCATTACATAATAACATCTCTGCCACGATACGATAAATAATACAAATAAGACAGTAATCCTATCTATCTGAATGTGTTGTTTGTTTGTATTGTGTTTGCAACTCGGATCTCAAACAATTTTGATGATATTTCACCCTAGATACTTACAGGTTTTTTAAAACCTGACTTTTTCAGGTTAGGGATGAAAACTACTTCATCCCAGGAAAACATCGGATTAACATGGAAGTCACAATCAAAGAAAATGTATTATGTGGATGCCTGATGACGAAGTACCATAGTACTTTGGATTCAATAAATGTAAGTAGGTGTAAAAAATCCAAATTCTTTATGTACAGTCACACAGATAAACTGACAACGTAAACAAACAAACAACTTTCTACATCACCGACGCATTTTGGCAAACACCGAATATTGCAAAGTATATAATAAATAGAACAAACATAATTAGAAACAAGAACTGTAATCGGAAAAATCCTCGCCGCTATCCATAGACGTAGAAGATACGAGTAGCTCGCCAGTGAGCCGACTTTTATCCACACTGAAACTTTTTTAATTATTTCCTCTTCGACTGATTTTCATTGGTTCTTGAATCTTGGTTCAACTCTTCCTCGTCGAATTAGAGCTTTGGGAAGGATTTTTTAAAAACTATTCGCAAAGTGAATTGGTTTTGCAATTAAGCAACAGATTAAATTTTAACTCGTTGTTGCTTCGAATTTTGTTTTATCGACAATGTAATTTTCCCGTATTTAATAGAATTTAGTCTCGTAGTGGCTAGGACGCCGAACGAGATGTCCGGATTCATTTTCTGGCCTCGCTTATACTTATATAATACTAATGAGTTTTCAAAAACTTTCACCTGCAATATGGAGCCGACGGAATTACACTTAAAAGGATTCGGGTTTGATCCAGAACCAGTAGCAACTAAGAAATACTATGGAAACACTTCAAATAGATATTTTGATGAGAAACTTTACATAAGGCAGTAGTTCCACACCAAAAATCCTATGGTTTAAGTCTAAAAACTGCAGCGATTTGAAACGAAATCGGATCGAACCCATACAAATCTATTTTTCGGTTTTCTAGATTTCTATGGGTTCGGTCTGATTCTGTTTCAAAATCGCTAAAGGCGTTACTCGCGTCATTTCACGGCATAGCGGTAATTGGTCCATACATCCCGGTTATATTTTATGAAGTGACATTTTCATTTTATTACATCAGTGATCCTAACAAAACGATGGCCTAAGTAAATATATAAACATTTTTCTACAGAAAATGGAAGCGAGAAACAAAAGCAATGAATGTTTCGTTACCCCAAAGAAATAAAAATGTAAATGGCCAATTATACGCAATCATGTCGTCGGTAGCGGCTGTTGCTGTTTCGATTTATCAGAGTTATACAGTAAAAGAAATTCTTATTAAATTGTATTTGTTTGCCGAAATTCTCACTTACCGATGCCTTATGGACAGGAAATACCGACAACAAGTACACGTATTGCGTTTTACATTAATTTTACTGTTATACCGAGTATATCTGCTGGATCGAATCCGAAATTAGGAGATCCGGCATAGAACAAAAGTTATCGACATAGCTCATAAGAGTAGCAAGCTGAAGTGGCAGAGGGTCGGTCACATCTGTCGCAGAACCGACAACCGCTGGGGTAGACGAGTTGTGGAGTGGAGACCGCGTTTGGGCAAACGTAGTGTGGGACGCCCCCCTGCTAGATGGAGCGACGATCTGCGCAAGGTGGCTGGCAGCGACTGGATGAGAAGAGCCGAAGATCGGGCTCAATGGCGCGCCCTGAGAGAGGCCTGTGTACAGCAGTGGACTATAGTAGGCTGCTGATGATAATGATGTTACACTGAGTGAGGTGAAAAACATCCCGCTTCCCTTCATTTCATTTCGCTTCATTCCCCTGCTTCACCCAATTTGTTTAGAGCAATTATAAATATTTGCTATTGAACCTCCATTATTGCATTGAATGTCATTTCTCTACTTTATTCGTCATTTTTCATTTCTCCACAGACGCGCAATAAAACGTAGTCACAATATATTATATAAATCGGTCAGCAGATTGATGTAAATTGTATGGGAGAACAGGATTTTTGATTTGTTTCTGATTGGTCGGAAAATATTGCAGAAAAGTATAAGTCGTTCAGTTAGCTTTGCCCTGCAAAGATCACAGCAAGTATTTTACACCTGTAGAACCTGTAAATAATATAAGCTAGGCGATTCTCACACGGTAACGTATGTCGAAGCGACTTTGCTGTTTTATTTGTCCAAGGGAACCCTAAAAACGTACAGTTTTGTTTTAATTGACGATTAACATTCTCATAAAAGTACACACTTACCATTTCTATTTATTCGACTATATACCTACCTCCATAAACTCGCTGTAAACCTACCCTAATTAGTGTCGTAAAGCGCTAACATTTACATAATGGGTAATTTAATACTCATTCATTAGTGCCACTTACTAAAACTTTAGGCCTTTGCGAACCCTCAAGCCCGTACGTAACTCATGTTAGTGTTGCGAGAAACTCCTATAGTCTATCGATAGTACACTTGAATGAAAGAAAAAAAAATCTCCCTCCCCTAAGGGCGAGCATTCGTTCTTTCATGGTAGTATACAAATCATTTAATAGTATTATATTGACAACTCACAATACTATCGATGGTATCGAATGGACAAAATGATCCAGTATTGATATGTAATTAATGAATGATCGATTATTGCTAGTTTTATCCTTTTTGGCCCAAATCCATCGATCGATATTATCGTGAAGATTCCTGATTTTCCTTGCTGTAAAATTACTGTTTCATAATGATTTCGGTATTTTTACCACTATACCGATATTATTGTAACGATAATACTAACGATAATATTGTGAGTGATTTTCGTGGTTTCTCTTTAACTATCGATTTTGTATTGATAATAAAAGTATCGATACTTTTGCAACGTTAACTTAAGTTACTAACAAATTGAAGGAGTTACTTGTCATCTAATGTAATATTGATACATCTACATAAGTCACGCTAAAGCTCAATTAGTTCACACCGAAGAGCTTTCGGTTTCTATCATATCGTTCAAACTCTAATTAAGTAGAGTTTCTTGCTTATTGTTAGTGAATAGTTATACTTTATGTACAGTTAGGAACAATTACACTAAAATATTAGCTTGTGCCATGTATAAAAACTAAACTTAGTAAAGTAACGTATTGCAACAACTAAACTAAACAAATTGAACATACTAAATTACTATTCATAATGGTATACTTGTACTAAAATGTGTGATGATTTTGTATTATTAATTCAATTGAATTTTAAAATTGAATTTATTTTTGACATTATTTATTACATGGTTAATACTTGCGGTCGTTGGTACTTGGTGAAACTTGTAGTACATGATTAGACTTAAATAATATACTGTTTCACGGTATTTTAATTGTATTTTATTAATAAGACCGGTTTCGTTTAAATACCTGAAGATGTGTAAACGAAACCGGTCGTAATTAAAATACAGTGAAACAGTATATTATTTAAGTCTAATCATTATTTATTACTTATGTCGGAGATTGAGGCGCTAGTGTTCCTCAAAAACGGTAAAATGCAGCGCTGTTATGCGTGAAACGAAAACGCAAGTCAGTCTAGTGGCAACGAGTGAGCGGCGGCCTGTGGTTTTGAGGTTATAATATGAAGAAAACAGTCAGCTCCATCCCGGCTAGTGGTGATGGTAATCAGGTCGATTTCCCGGTGCTGATGATCATTTTCTGGTAAGGTTGTGATGTTAAAATGATGTGAAACAAGGAATACGCAGGTCGGTATGTTTTCATTGTTTTTCTGACGACGCATTCAGAATACTATCGCGGGGTGTAGGTGGACCTCCACTATTGTGTATGGTATCTACCCCGTGCTCAGGGTTGAGAGGTACACGTTCAGGTTTTACTGATAAAGTTAGCTGTTATTCGTAGCCTGGGTTAAACGCTCACGTATTTCAATGGCCTTCCTTACAACTGCACGATCTATTCACGCTATTTCTGGTGTTGATGCCCTGGTCTCGTCTGCGGCTTCGACACCTATAAAATGCGCTTAATATAGAATTAATTGAATAATGAGTTAATGTTTAAGTATATAATTATTACAATCAATGAAATCATCAATCAAAATCAATCCACCTAGGATTGTAAGTAAACAGATAAAGTTAACAACCTATTACATAAATGAATATGAATATAAATTAATTCAAGTTTTAAATTAAGCTGTATAAAAACACTAAGGGCCGCTTGCTCGAAAGTGCAAGTTAAATGTTCATAACCCGGGTTAGATAACCCTGCATTAACTCGCGAATTGTCTATGGTTTCACACAAAATCTTTCAGGGTTAGCGTTACTGGTGCAAGAAACTAAATATCGAGTGAACTAAATATGTATTTAAATTGTTAATACTTGCGGTTGTTGGTACTTGGTGAAACTTGTAGTACATGATTAGATTTAAATAATATACTGTTTCACAGGTTTTTACTGTATTTTATTAGTTACAAAAATACTTAACGTATCAATAAAATACAATAAAAATCTGTGAAACAGTATATTATTTCAGTCTAATCATAAATATGTATTTTTTTCTGGCCATAAAGTGATTTTCTTCTTCTTCTTCTTAAGACGTTTTTGTGATTTACCCTCGTAGCCTAGTTACGAGCACGGTCCGAAAGTGATCGAGCAGTTTACGTTGGGCGCGGTCGGTACCACTATATTTCATCTGAGCTCCTCCGTGCCTCGAACAGTACGTTAAGCAGTCGATCCCGGTAGTTGTCGTTCGACAGCAGTCGTTAAGCCATGTCAGAGGCCTACGGGCAGCCTGAATTATTCTGACAATAGGTTGGCCACTAACCATACGATAAGACGGATGGAAGAAAGGAACCCGGGTTAGGCACTAAGCCGCCGCAAGTCGGCCTTAGTATCTTTACTAAGATATCTTCTACCTTAATAGTATTAAGCAATGAAATATTGATCAACGGAGCGTGTAAACTGGACCTTTATAATACTGATTGGACCCGTAATGTAATATAATCCTGAGGGTCAGAAAGCCAAGAGCTATCAATATGGAAATTGAATCTTACTAATAGCACTCACCCGGGTATACAGTATACAGAACTAGGTGTACAGTATAGCTACAGTTATAGAAAAAAATAATTTAATTTAGGAACTTTTTCTTCAAATAAAATAAGAAAGTTGTTTACTTTCAATATGAATAGATAAGTGAACAATATTTTGTAAGCAACCGTTTTTAAAATTACAGAGCCTTTACATAATAAAGTAATCAGATGTATTCTAAAAGAATCCCAATGAAAAATAAAACCATACCAACACTTGAAACCTTTTACGTATTTCTGCCGCAAAGCAGTGAGCCAGCCGCCAGCGTAATTACCTAAACATGATGCACGCCATCTAAGTTTTCAAGGGTAACAGCGAATGGTAATCCCCATAATAACATTATAGTGAGTTCAGATAATCTGTCGATGGGCGACCGTGACTGTTTCCTCGTCTGCTCTCATTTTATACTCACCTATAAACAATTTCGTGTAAAAATTAAGCTCAGACATTGCGGTGTTAGCGTCGGTGGTCTAGTGGCTAGGACGTCGCATTCCCATGCTGGAGGTCCGGGTTCGAAACCATGCAATGCCATGTACCAATGAGTTTTATCGATTTTTTCGAATTCTTATGTACATTTACTGACTGCTCTAACGGTGAAGGAAAACATCGTGAGGAAACCTGCATGTCTGAGGAAATTAAAAAGTTTCCGAAGCCGTGTGAAATCCACCAATCAGCTCTGGGCCCGCTCGGTGAATCATGGCCCGTGCCCCTTTGTGCAAGGGGAGGCCTGTGCCCCAACAGGGGGGACATTAATAGGCTGATGATTTATATTGCGGTGTTAGTGTTCACAAAACTATGCAGACTGCTGTACCAACCTAAACTACATTAGAATTAGAACCACTGTAATGTATACAGGTTATTATAGACACATTTACATATATCTAGGATAGAATCATTTAGCAATTATCATGTCTTATTATTCGTCGTTTATGTGCTAATTAAGTTGCAGGTTACTAGTCCAGAGACATTGTGGTGCAGATATATTAAGTACTAGCTGTTGCCTGGCGGCGGATTCCCTCGCCTGGACTTTTTTTTGACTCAAAAACCTTCGCGGGCTGGTAAGTTATTGTGCGCACAATAACTTAGTACCAAAGTTTCATCGCAGTCGGATGAATGGTATAGAAAAGCATAGAGGACAAACAAACAAACAACAATTCATGTATATTTTTACGTAAATACTATAATATATACAGAAATATTATAATACTTATAATATAATACTTAATATATAATGAAAAATATTATAAATAAATAAATAACACACATCATATGCTAAAATGAAACTGCATTAAAACAAATGGTTAGGCAGTGTATCCACACTGCAATACGCACACTTATAGTCAGTATCGACGATAATTTAAGATTCAATTAGGGTTATTCAAATAAATATCATATTTCATATCACCTACTAACTTTTGGTAATTCGCAAAATAAATTCGTCGTCCAATACTCACCTACTAAAACTTTCGATACCTCGGGAAATGTCAAAGTCGTAAAATGTTAAGACTCAAAATTTTATAGAAAAGTTGTCATTATTTGCGAATATCCGGCGTGGGGAGGGGTTCCATCCTATATATGCATGTTGTTGATATCCCATCTGCTCGTACGAAGCGATTTGCTTCTTCGTTCATTATGCGAACGGCTAAGGAATGGTACAGCTTGCCGGCCTGTATTTCCCGAAACCTACAACCTTGGGATCTTCAAGGCCAGAGTGAATAGGCATTTACTGGACCCGCATGCTCCATCGTCGACCTCATCGTCGCTTACCATCAGGCGAGATCGAGGTCAAATGCGAGTTTAGTAGTAAATAAAAATAAATAAATAATCCTAAAATCACAGAACAGACAGAATAGAAGTTGTTCGCAGTTATCGATACTGAAACTGCACTGAATAGGCATCCCTTTTTCGGGTTACAAGAGGTGTTTTTATTACACCCTGTTCAAAAAGCGGTGATGGCTGATTCAAATTCTACTGAAAGGATTCTCGGTAATTTCAAAAATTGATCTAAATCTGCCGCCCATTAATCCTAATGTCCGTGTGAACACAGCCGGCGGGCCATTCGACTTTTTCCTTTCACACGGACTCGTCCATTTATTTGCTCTAAATTGCGATTTCTTCGAGTGATCGATGCTATACGAAGTTACTTAGACGTTTTATTCGTTTCGACCCTAGATAAGTTCAACGCCTATTATTTTCAGTTAAACTAAAATGTAAAATCGTGACAATTTACAAATTATAATTAATGCTGTTGGCAATAAGGGGCGGGTTATTCGATTGATTGTTTTAATTTATATAAGGATTATTATTATTTTGGATTTTTAGATGTTTAGTTGTAATTTGTATTTGGATTTCAATTAATATTTTTTTTATTTATAATAAAAAAATATTTATGCTGTTAGGTACATTTTTGTAAGACGTTATTAGAATTTGTTCCGGATTGCTCCGAAAAATTCGTGCCAAAAGTGACAAAATTCTTAACTCATAGGTACCTAGCAGAATAAATCGAAATGTTTTCTATATTTCACCAGGTTTTATATTTTTATGTTCATTTTTCTACTAATCGCTGCAGTTCGTTTGCATTTAAAGAAAGATGGAAAACGGACCGTAATTTCTTTTGAATACCAATGAAATGAATGAAAATTGTACCTAAATGTAAATTCTATGTAAATCCCTCTGTAAGTCCAACTTAAAACTTCTGCTTCAATCAAAACAAGATCTAGACTTTCTATTTAAGCAAACTGTGATATATAAGTATCTTTAGGACGTTGACTAGGACTTAGATACCTAATTAAGCGAATGTTCTAAATCTCAAATAAATAACATTATTGAAAGCTCCTACAGTCATTGAATTTTTAAACTTTCTAAAACCTACAAGGAAATGTTACCATGAAACTAGTTTCTAGTCAAGTGGTGTAACTCTAAAGTACAAAGTGTAGTCGGTCGGTAGAGTATAAAGTGTAGAGACGTGAACATTGTGTCATCAAACCGTGCTGTGATGCAAATCTCATTAAATAAATAGCGTTTTGATGGGGCTCTATCAATTAAATAGAGAGCCACATCCATCAGTTTAATCATCAATTTAAACGAGCTGTTTGTAACTGTGTTGGCTGTGTAAACGTTAAAACAGAAATGTGTACATCAGACTAAACTATTTATTCTTTTTTTATTTAAACCCGTGTTTGACCACAATCTAACCTGCCATCAGGTTAATGACAGGTTGCCATCAGGTTAAGGACAGTGACATAAGGCTGATAATGAAGCACACGGGGCTTAGAAAGAACACATTATCAACATCATCAGCCCATTAATGTCCCCACTGTTGGGGCGGACGGTAGTCTTTGATCCACCGAGCGGGCCCAGTGTGGTTTGGTGGATTTCACACACCTTCGGAGACTTTTCATTTCCTCAGACATGCAGGTTTTCTCACGATGTTTTCCTTCACCGTAAGAGCAGTCGGTAAATGTACGTAAGTCTTCGAAAAACTCATTGGTACATTGTATGGTTTCGAACCCGGACCTCCCACATCGGAGTCCGGTGTCCTAGCTACTAGACCACAGACGCTCACATCACATCGACGAACACATCATCACTGAAGCGAAAATATTTTGTGAAGACTTTATATAGAATGGTGGTGGCTATAGCCAGGGTCCTACCACCAGCAAGTTTACTCGGATTAGTCGCCTTGTATAACACGCTTACCCAATTGCGGTAGTAATTCTAATTCGTCCCTAACACTGAAATTGACATTAATTGTACAGACAAGTATTCGGAGCGGGTCCACAGAATGGGATTTTAACCAAGTAATCAATATATAAAATAAAATAAATTATTCTAATTCTATAATTAAAATCAAATAATGTAACTCTTAGGTACAGATAATTTATTCGAATGGTAAACTAAAAGTTCCAAATGTTTGTGGGTCCACTGTAAATTGCCCGTGGGACGTAATTATTCGCGGGTAAGTACTTTATTCATTTAGTTCCAGTGTGATTCCACAAAAGCATCAATAATTATGCCCTAACTCTGAAATCATTCGACATCACCGAATTTGTTTTATTGCTATCAAAGGTGAAATTTTTGGGAACTCTCTACAGCTGTTGATATAATAAACTATTTAGTAAGAAAACCGAGTTATTGCTTATAATTTCGTTAAATGCTTGTTGAATTTTCCACAAATCCAACCTTTATCAAGTCCTACTTTAATAATTGAACTGCGGCCTAATTTATGTCTCAAGTTTTCGGAACCCTTTCACTGTTCACACTAATTTTGATTTACGGACTTATTTCATGCATGTTAAGAGCCACAAAGGATTATAATGTAATATATGTAAATAACTAGTCGGTCAAATAAGTGTTTATACTTTAATATCATGGATGAAAGATCAATTAGTCTCCTTCCGGGCGTTCGTACCTTCATGTTTAACATCCTCACAAATTCAATTTATTAGTCTAGTGTCCGACCGAAGTTTCGGTTTCGGCCAGTTTCGGCCCAAAATTAGAGTTTCGGTCTAGTTTTGGTTTCGTTCGGCAGTAAACCGGCCGAAACCGAAACTGCGTTCGTGAGTCGTCGCACCGCATTCGGAGGCGATCGGCGTGGGAGCCAGCCGGTCATCCTTCACATCCCGGTGTCGTGCGCCCCTGTTTGGTGTTGTATTTTTGGAGGTTAATATTTTGCACTATCTCGTATCAGGCAGGTAAATGTAACTTGAATATGTACTTCTTTTTTTCGTTAAATCTTTTGTACCGTATGTTGTAGTTGTTGCAATGTGGTTGTTTACGTATGTACGTAAAGAATTAAACTTTGCCGGGATCTGTGTTTGTTTTAACTTTGTTGAATAACTTTCATAACTAACTTTGCTCTGTCACTTAATATTTTTTCTGACAAATAGTAATCAATCATCAGTTTAATATCCGCTGAGGTTGCTGCGACACGATTCGGTGGTCCTCGACACGGGCTAGCCTAGTGAGGTCCTCCCACTCTCTAACAGCTTGCTACGCTGCTACTTCAAACACATCACTATGTAATTTTAATGCTTATTATTTTACTTAGTTTAGTATTACGTACTTCTATTAACTTGTGTTTGAATAAATACAAATAAATACAAATACAAATCTGTATACTGAATTTTTAAAAGAAAACTCTTAAGTTAAAAGTAGATCAACTTTACATGTATAGATAAACAAAAGTGTAAACAAATGATTTATTTGACATAAAGTTTTTTCTTGTAGACAATACTTATTCAACTTTCTAAAGTACCTAGATATAGTTAAGGACATAAAATATCTATTAATGAAATCGTTTTGTTTTGGGATAGGATTGAATAATTGAATGGTACAAAAAATATAATATCACAGAGTAGATATAGAATAGACGCTGATAACGCTATAATTACTTTCTATCATAGATCTATGCGATAGATCATAAAATATATATTTATAGATAATATACATATGTCACATCACTAGAAACCCGCATTCCGAGGTTGTCGCAAAATTTACAAGGCCCGACTCGCATTTGACCTGTTTTTATGTTTATTTTATTAAAAAGTAAGTAGGTAATTTGTTTATTTCACAAACAGCTTAGACTGAAACTGTTAAGTATCATTATAATTATAAAAGTAGTAGGTATCTAAACCACTGAGTTTTTAAGCAAGTAGTTATATTCGATCAGCTACGCTGCTACTACTTCCAGGTAGATTTAAATGAGCTAAAATTACCCCTGTGTGCAATAATGTGTTTATTACGTCTATTAATTACACAGTTGATACTTTATCATGTGATTAAAATGGCATAAAATTGTCCAATTGCGTTGCAAAGTTTAAATAGATTAATTGATTTTAAATATTTTTGGAGGCACATTATGGATGTTGTCGGTATTTTACTATAAACATTGTCGAACACTCTGATAAATCCCATAAAAAATAAACGTGCACCGAACATTAGGTATAGGTACTGTAATAGACGGGTCTCCAGGTGGGTTGGATGAGTTGCGGCAGACGTCGGCGGTGCATTTCGCCTAGACCTGAGGTCATAAGTAAAATTACACGAGAATGGTGGTCGACGACGTTGCTCGGCACCTGGAGTGGTGACGCGGGCGGGCGTAATTTTGTTGGGATGCTAAACGCAGCAGCATCCATCACTGGCACGGTCGGGGAATTACAAGGTACAAGTAGGGACAGGTTTCAGTGTGGTCATATGCGTTATGTGGACTGGCAGGTTTAGTTCCACGGTATTATCGCTGGTATAAATCGCTCGCTCTATTCTAGCTGCAATAGAGTGGCCCTTAAATCTTTCTTATCAGATTAAACCTTAAGTATCAATCGGTCTTTATATGGGGATTTGATCGAGCGTAGGAAGCGGTTGATAAACAATTTATCATCTACGATGCCAGTTTTTGGAACTTTACGTTTAAAGATAAATATAGATTTGAAAGTTAGCGTCAATCTACTGAAAAAATTACATTAGAGCGTCTGTCTTACAAGTGCATAATATCAATGGTTTCAATGTAACATTCCCAGTAAATACCCTTTAAATCGTAAATCCCGTCTAAATTCATTACAATACCTAACCTATACTCGTATTTATTGTTCTTGGGTGTGGTAGAAAACTTGCGTTAGTAAAACGCCACTCCTACACTCATCCTCAGAGAAAAAATAAATCTAATCAGCATCGTGCGTAGCTTCCCCTGTTTTCTTTAAGGAATTCTCCGGATCTTTATTCCAGGGCAGTATCCAGTCGGGGATTCGTACAAGATTTTAGTGGGGCTCAAACATCCAATTTTTTTCAAAAACTACCTAGATCTAAAATGCGCCACATTCTGTAGAAAGAAATTATTTCAGAACGAACGGTTTGAATCCCAAAACACACCCTGTCCACGGCCCTGGCGTATTCTAATATATTATCCATAAAGAGCTCATTCTGGATCCCATTAAACAAGGGAGAGCCATCATAACAGCCATTCCAGTTGCCTACACTGCCAGTAATACGACGTTAAGGGGTTAAGAAAACGGAAAACAGATGCGCATTAGTAAGTTTAGGGTTTACTCGATTGGTACCTATAACTGTGTTTGGTAGGTAAATATCTGTGGAAAGTATCTGTATTAACTTACTTACATATTTCATATAAAGTAATACTTACCTTTACATAGTCAGGTTATTTATTTATTTACCCGTTATTGTACACTAGTATTAATAAAAACAATAAATATGAAAAAATACAACGGATGTACTTATCTCTAAAAGAGATTTCTTCCAGCAAACCCGCGAAAGTAAAAGTTGCATTATAAAGGCAGACATAGTTAGTGTGACATAGTGGGCGTCGGTGGCCTAGTGGCTAGGACACCGGACTCCCGTGCGAGAGGTCCGGATTCGAAACCGGCTAGGCAAATTAATTAATTTAAAAAAAACATTTACTTACAATAAAAAATAAGCATTAAATATATTCGGAAATCGAAATAAACAAAACGGAAGATTGGGTCGTGCCTCAATTTGGATCAGGGAACCCTGTTATGTAACGGAATTTAGTTTCTATTTCTTTAGTTTCTCAGTGCTACAAATAAATCTTAGAGATTCAAAGTTACAAAGAAATAAATGAAACAAAGATTATATGACGTCATCCCGCTCGTACTAGACTGCGGCTCTAAATTTTCGGCGCGCGCCGCAACTTCGAAGGGTTCGTTGACTGGGTTCCCGCATGACGATTGGCATAATTTTTATCTCATGCGATGCATCTGCATCTTTTCTCTTATTTCAGCTTTATTTGCCGCAATTTTTGATGCATCCCTCTTCAAATCACGACTTTTTCTGAGTGCCATGACCAATTTCAAAACTTCATTGACGCACAACTTCTAAAGTTCTCGTTGGATTTTTAAGTTTCTTATATGTATCGATTCCCTATTTAATACCATTTTCAACGATACCTAATTTGTTTCTGTATCATAATTATTCACAAAGATGGTATGTAAATTGTAAAAAAATCACGGCGCAAAACTTCACACAAAATCACTTGTTTGTGATGAGTCGATGACTCATAACTTCTGACGTCACTAACTGTCAAGAAAGTTTCCTTTGTTATGGTATGCGGGTTCCTCTAACGATAGACACATACCGCGCGGTGCTACACAGGCTAAAGGGGAAGCGGTCGCGCGCGGTTACATTATTTATCGATTGCCGCTAGCGCGAACTCGCCACTGACCGAGCATGAAAGACAATCCCCCTGTCAATAATTTAATTTAATTCGTTATTAGAATGCAACAATCTGCGTGCATGGAAATGAAACCTTTAATATACATTGTAACATATTATAAAACTCATTTTCAATCAAACGAACTTGTACGAAGTAAAACTGCGGACATAAATTTAAAATAAATTCAATTTTTATTGCTTGTAGTAATTTATTTTATACCCAGTTTTCGTATGCTGCAATAATTTAACAGTCAGCAACGAAATTACTAGCATACCAACATTGGAATAAATAATTTTCCTGAAAAAGTTTATCTGTTAAATAAAATGTGTACATCACATCCGGTCCGGCGGCACATGTCCAAATGTGAAAAATAATGTGTACATCACATCCGGTCCGGCGGCATATGTCCAAATGTGAAAAATAATGTGTACATCACATCCGGTCCGGCGGCATATGTCCAAATGTGAAAAATAATGTGTACATCATGTTGAGGACTCGTGTAGCACTATCCTATGCACAATTTACGAACGAAGAAAGAAAAGAAAAAGAAACGTCAACTTCAAATTCGAACATGGCCGCGATCGATAACGCATTACTCGGCTCGCTTTAATTATTTTATTTAAATGTAATACGCAATAAAAGTATACAAAAACTACCTATGTTCTATCGCCTGCACCCCTCAAGAAACCCTACACATCACATCCGGTCCGGCGGCACATGTCCAAATGTGAAAAATAATGTGTACATCACATCCGGTCCGGCGGCACATGTCCAAATGTGAAAAATAATGTGTACATCACATCCGGTCCGGCGGCACATGTCCAAATGTGAAAAATAATGAAAATCGTGCACATGCTGAAAGTAACTAAAACTGAGTATAAACTCCGTTTCCTGCAGTAATACGTGGGTAAGACCGGAAAAGTTACTTAAATCATTCATATTCTTAAGAGTATTCGTATTGTAATCAATACGAAAACGCTGGGTAGTTACCTAAGTACCTACTGATGTAGTGTTTGATAATATACCAGCGTAATGAATGCTCTATTTGTTAGCGTAGACAAACACAGAAAATTACAAAAGTATAGTTCAAATCACCAAACCACATTATACACTCATCCACACACACACTCACCTTAAGACACCCTAGCACACTCCCGCTCATCGTCGTACAACACCCCATAGTTAATTACTTTCTTATCCTTATTTCTGTTTATTTTAATAAATGTATAATATAAATAAGTAATAAAATTAATATAAAATAATAATAATTAAATTTCTCATAAATAAATATATCTTAGTATAAATTGATGTAATTATTAGATAAGATTGAACCGGCCTCCGCGATACAGGCTGTTGCCTAGTGCGGAGTCCTATACTTTAATGTAAATATAGTTTAATGTAAATATAATGTAATGTAATAAAAATAAAATAAATAAAATAAATAAATAAGAATCATCTAAGTCATCATAAAATATTTATATTTATTTGCCAGCAACTCACTGAAAGAAAGCTTGTTTGATTTAGAGCATATAAAGTAATTTCTTTTCATTTGAACAAATTACTTGATAGATACTTAACTGAGATCTTGGTTGAAGTGAACAATTTCTTGATTGATGTTAACAAGCCGACTTTATAAGCTCGTATTGAAACAACTTCTTGTTTGAAATAAACAAGCTGTACTTTCAGTGTACATTCACACTTTTCTTTATTTTCAATTTCCGCTTCTCACATACATAGCGTACATACATGCTAAATATTACTTCTCACATACATAGCGTACATACATGCTAAATATTACTTCTCACATACATAGCGTACATACATGCTAAATATTACTTCTCACATACATAGCGTACATACATGCTAAATATTACTTCTCACATACATAGCGTACATACATGCTAAATATTACTTCTCACATACATAGTGTACATACATGCTAAATATTACTTTTTATTTACCTATGTGCTCCGTCAGGCCCCACAAATGGAAGGGTTTTTCTTCATAAATATAACTTCAGTGACTTATCTTATAAGATCCCGACTAAACGACTGTTCATACTAAGTTACCTCTCTTTTTCACTTTTCTTTCTTCTTACCTCCCTTATTTTTTCGTCCCATAACAATATAAATTGGGAAATATGGAAAGGGATGATACCTTAGATGTATTATTCTGACTTTGATATAGGCAAGTAATGCCGGCATTATTGATCTCAGTGACCAAATGTGGTTGATACGGTCTGTGAGTTCCAGCTTTGATAGGAAAAAAATCGTCACAATTCGCAAGATGGGGATATGTGACGGATGGCAACCTTTCTACCCGTACTTTGTTATGGTTCTCAAACTTCTCAATATTGCTGACTAAAGTTTTTAGATATTGTTGGTGGTATCTAGATCAGCGAAAGATCTCAATGTGTTAATTATCTTAAAGCTTCATTAAAGTTGTGTTCACCATATATGATTTCCTGCATTAACTAGGTGCCGGACTATTTTTTCGCTTTTATGTAATTTCGCAATATTTTTCGGCAAAACGTACTTTCGCTGTTTCGGCCAAAAAAACTTTCGATCAAAAGTTTTTCAGCTATGACGTAGAAAGGACTTAAGGTTTAAATTATTTTCGTTGTCGGTTTCAGTATACCTTAGGACGTATCGTGCAACTTACTATAAGGATATTAAACACCCTATAGTTACTTACGCACATAAAATCAGAATTTCGAATCGAAACTATGACAATCACTGAAACCTGGTCAAACGTCCGTCTTGAAGCAACTGTAATAAAGCCCAGTATAATATACTGCTCTATGTAGAAACTTCTGTAATTAACAAGAAAAGATACAGCCTTGTAAATATACTCATAACTGCGGAATCAGGAAATGCGCTCTTTACCACATTTATGATGGATGTGAATTCGATTTTATTGATATTTTTTATCATCGCCAGGTGTGTTAAATGGAATGGAAGGCATCAAATATTGACATTTAACACGCAGTGATGCATTGACCTGGATATTTTTAGTCTGTCAAGAATATATTTATTTACGCGCACTACGTCAGATTCGAAGGCATTGGGGTAATGCAAGAATTTGGAATTGAAAAGGGCGCTAGTCCGATTTCTGTGGAGTAATAATAATAAGTGTAGTTCATGCATGATGATAAGGTATAAAATGTAAGTATAACAGTTTTTGGTGGTTAATTTTTGTATGTATAGATATTATTAGGGCGTCGCATTTGTAATGAATGGCACATTGCACACATAAGGGCGCCGACAAAATGATTCGCAGGTGGGTGCACCCGACTGTACGCGCGTTATGGTAGGTGCTCGTAGATGTTCCGTAAGTAATGAAATAACTAAAACATATTTGCCTTTTCGAAAAAGGACCCTTCGCCCCATTATCTCCGAATTTTGTAAGCCAAAAAACCTGAAATAATTCAGACTCAGGTCATAGGAAAAATAAAACGAAGTTTAAAACTTTACAGTTTTTGAGAATTAAAATGTAATTTTTTAACAACGAAAAACTGAAATAATTACTTCTGGTAGAAAGTGTTTGTTGTATTTATATGTATTAACAAGTTATTGAGGAAAAAAAATATTTTTCCAAGACATTCCGACTCGCAATTAGCCGTTTTTTTTTCTGTAGGTACTTCAAATCGCGTTGCTTCGTTCAAGTTGGTTGAATAAAGTTAAGACCATTGTTCCCGAAGACTACGACCAAACTATGTAGTGAAGTGGTTGTCAATTAATTTATAGGTACACTGGAAGTTACGAACTACAGGGCAACAGGACCAGATTTAGGTATAAAGTGTAAACTAAGTAATATCTGTACAGCGCTCTACACTACACACCAAACCCGCCGACCCGCCGCCGCCGCCGCCGCCGCGCCGACACCAACCCGACGACGCTATATCGCGGGAGAACACGACACGTGTCGGCGTGTTGGTGTCAGTGTGCAGAGTGCCTACAAATTATACAACACAAAATCAGAGATTCAATCACCATATTGCGGAATTAATTAAAACTATGTTTTTCATTGCGACGATATCATCAGATGACAATGGGTTGTTTACAATAGGAGGACTATCGATTTTTTTATATTTTTTTTATAATAGCCTATAGGCTGTCCCACTGCTGGGCAAAGGCCTCCCCTCCTCCTATCGATTATTTAATTGTATTTTATTTAAAATTTAACTTGACTTGTTTTTCTTGATATATATGCATAGACAAAGTACTATCTCAGGGAAGCAAATTATTTTTATTCCCTGAGTGCAAACTTCCCTTCATACGGCTCTGTAAATAAGTTTCTACGGATTCCTTGCAGCTGGCAGCAGAGGAAGGAAATCTTTGATGATCCCTAGATTGTCTGTTGCAGTATCTTACTCGTACAACTATATTGTAGTTTCATAGTTTGTAAAGGCATAGTTCAGACTTAGATTTAATGAAACCTTAGTTTTTCATTTTTGTACTTAGTTTTTATCTGGAGCCTTGGAGTGGTCCCAAATCTTGAAAGTTCAATTAAAACCCACGTTCTCTTAGATCTCACTAATTTTTAGCCTCAAGAACAAACAACCCTCTATAGACACAGCTTTAAATTGTGAGAAAACATAACTTTTTACCTTGTGTTTCTGACACAACTTTTGTAATCCTCGCCTTTGTTCACGGGCACGCAAAAATAAAAACCAAAAAGTGGAAACATAATTTTCTTACTTCCCTCGTTTCTAAACTTCCCATCGCCTCAAATAACTGTAAGCACAATTCAGCACCTGCGGGGTTACTTAACGTGAACTTCGCCCTTAAAATTAAAGCGCTCTGGGGTTTAATTTGTCTGAGCTGAAGCTGAATGTGATTATTGGATAAGTTAAGACGACAAATAACTTCGCTAAGGAAGAAAACAAGCAACAATTTTAACAAGATAACATTGTAGAACTCAGCGTACATAGAAACTCTTCATATTCCTTAGAGATGTTCGTGGTTATTGCGAATGTTATGTGAATGGTTATGGGTAAATTCTTACAAGTGTAGGTAGGTACAGACACAAACGCACTTCAGTATATACAAACAGTGTTCCTATTTATATAATTAATAATATCAAAGAAATTAATATCATACAAAAAAATCGAGGTGGGTAAAAGTTTACTACTGATGGTTTTATTATTTCACGAATTCAAATTTAATTCTCGGCGCTGACCTTCTTAGTTCGAGCCGGTGTCATTTTTCTGGGCTTCTTTCTTTCTTAAACGATGAAGACGTATTTAATCTGTTAATTTTAGCCTTTTTTTCTTTCGACCATGCCATTTTCACTTGCAATCAACGTCAGAACTATATTAATATAGCAAACTATATTTTTAACGTCAAACCGTAGCGTATTACTCTATTCTTTAAAATACAGTTTGTTTGGTCAAAATCCGTCTAGTAGTTTCCACGCTAGCTCCCTTTAAACTGAGCGCTACCCGCGCAACACTTCATTTTCAGTGTTCACTTGCGCGGCTTATGACGCCACCAGAAAATATATTTATTATATATTTTCTAATATATATTTTCTAGTCGTCAGACCGATCTTTACGATGGTATAACTATTACTTTTCTAACTTTTAAATTTTCGTTACACGAAGCTCTCGAAAGTACTTTTATTTTACACAATTTTTCTTGGATTAACCTAACGTAAGACATTCATTTGAATCCATATCAAAAAATTCAAACATTTAATTTAAATCGGTTGTTGGGAAAAACATTTTTGAGTAAAGTGGTTCCTGTACATTACTCGTACATGAATCCAACACCTGATTAAAATCTTAACGAGTGGTTGTTGTTAAAACTATAGGTAAATGTAGGTAAAGCCTGACCAGAATTTTGACAGTTTTTCGATCAAGAAGTGTCACATATTTGAGACATAACTGTGATGTTTTCCTTTAGTAATATAAATGCAATATAAATGTCTTTGCTGTGTACCTATTACTTAGGTAACTTTCATCGAGTTTGGTAAAGTTAGACGCACTGTAGATTTACACGTAAACGGGTTAACCCCGAGTTAACCCGCACGCTTCGATGAAATAATTCCCGGTCTGGCGTAAATTCCAGTTAGAGGCAGAGTTGCCAGTTGCGCGATAACCTTCCTCCGAGTATGGATAACAATTTCGTGGGTGACTTCCTTTCTTCATATTCAGGAAGATACTGGTACATATTTTTCCCTTCGGCCGTGTTCTTAACTGAGTTTTGTAAAATTGTAACTGGCTACGATCGAGGAATTATTTTTCGTGTTTTATGACCAGGTTACGAACGAGGAATGACTTTATTCTTCTTTTTTGCAATTCATTGAAATTATTGAGTAGTGACTAGTGGACAAAGGGAATATATGTAGACACGAAGGTAGGTAATTGAATTTAGGAATGCAAAGCATGATAAGAAGTAGGTAAGTAGGGGAACATGGGGGGTAATCGGATAGGGGGTAAAAACAGATAACATTATATTTCATACTTCCAGCTACTGCTGTATCGTTTTAGGTTAGAAAGCATTTGTAGATGGTGCTTATCACGTGTACAAATGGAGATCGGTCTGGTGTTGTTGGTAGCGTCAGCGTTTGAGAAAATTAAAAAGACACGAAGTGAAGTAATATTCTTACTTATCTAAAATATCAAATTAGCTATTGATGGTAGTCAATGGTGGTCAAATGCGAATGTGAATAATTTAATTCGCAGCAGCGACTATTTGACAAGTTATTTGTTTCAGACGACTGTTTGGATGCACAGTTTGTTTAAAACAGACCTACAAAGCTTTACAAAGCTTGTACAGTCGACCACAAACTATAGTATACCATTTGTCAAAAACCTTCGATTAAATCTCAACCTTATACCTGTGCAATATGATACATTTCAGATTCTCAGATTTGGACGTTTTGGGTAGGTTGACCTGTGGTCAACTGTGCTGGCTGTACTACTCAAGAACTAGTGTTACGCGTTTGTCACTCGGCAAATAAATTGCTACCCCACCTTTGGAAATGTGGTATATATATATAACCTTGTATATAGTCAAACCAGCGGTTGTATATAGTCTTGTTTAGTAATTGTTGATTAGTTTCTAAACCTAATGTTTTAATAATTTTTTTAAGTCTTTGCCATTGCCCACCGTTAGTGGCTGATTGTTATCTAAGCGTTAATTCCATAATGAACATTTGCCACAATTAATGATTAATATCTTTTCTTAACTATCCGGTGTTACCCCACCTCCCCTAGGTATATTTCGTTTAAATCCCCTTGCGCCATCGTTTTATCTTGGATTAACTCGCGAAGTGTTGTCTTCTTTCCGAAAACGACAGATATGATACCTAAATTGAAAACAGAACCGAATAAATGGAATAGATGAGCCTAGGAATACGGAACACATGGACGTCTGGATTCACGGAGGATGTTTTATAAAACTATTCCATATTTTATGACTCCGTAGCGTTTCCATCTCCCATTTCCTGCGTGTAGTAGATAGTTGGTGGACTTCCGGCGGACCCAAGCGCGGTCGCGTCTTCTATTCGTAGCATGACTCGTAAAATGTGAGTTTACGCGCCTCCAGCGCTCGAAGCACTTTATTGCGCACCCGAGATGCTAGCGCGAATTTTATGATAAACGTCCTCATAAAACCACCGCCCTTCAATTGAGAACAGTCGACCACAGCGTTTTGTTCAATTACCTTTAGTCTCTGTATCTGTACTAAGTGTTGGTCTATTCTATGCGGTTCACTGTACGTTAATTGTACGAGTTACGAGTGTCGAGATAAAATTGGTAAAGGCAATTTTAATATGCATGTTTGTCGAATAAAGGGAACAACGTGAAATGCTGACGTCAATTCTGCCTGATTTATTATCTCTTGTGTTATTTCACATCATAATGAACAGTACTTTATAAATAAAAGCAGAAATGTTATGAAATCTGTGGTGAAAAGTGCTTATAAAATAATGAAATGTTATGTAAACTAGGTTATGATGAAAAATAACTTATTATATGTAAACTGTCGCGTCGACATCGGGCGTTTCGCACTCTCCGTGATCAAGGCCTCTGAAACAGGCCGAAACTAGTCGGAGGACTTCCGACTTTCATCAGTCAGTAATCCGTAGTTAATAACATATTTGAATAACTTATTAAACTTAATTATAATTATTTCGTAGCAAATCAGCTTAAGTTTATGTTCGAATGACGAAAAAATCCCTTGTTCTTTATAAATTTCCAATTTGACTTGGCTCAGTGCTGTATGGAATTGTAATGTATTTTTAAATAAATGAAATTAAAAAAAAAAATTTATTAAGCCAAACAATATTCAAATTATAATAACTTAACAACAGTGTAGTTACAATGTATATATAAGTAAATATCGGTCTCTACTACCTGCACTGGCCTTATCGGCCGTCTTGCAGCATAGTAGATAGCAACAGTCTAATGGCCTGGGGGATACACTTATATAAAAATTTTTTTTTTTTTTAAAAACCTAATTATTTATCCACTATATTGTTGTTCATACCTGTTGTGAGTGTGTGAGTGTGTGTGTGTGTGTGTGTGTGTGTGTGTGTGTGTGTGTGGGCAAGCACACAAATAAGCAAGGCATTTATAGAAAATGCATACTTCCCAAACGCCCATTGCAATTACCCCAATATTTAGGTTTCGAACATCAAAGGCTGTCGGGGTGAAAAATAAAATGGCGTGTTTTGGGGCAATGACGTAGGAACTAATCGACCGCCTGTCGTCCTACACTCGATAAAGCAATATACGTAACAAATAACCTCTAAAAATAAAAGCAGCGGTTAAAAATAGATACTTACCTTCCTTTAAAATCCTCCCTCTCTCATATATGTTATCGTCACAGTCCTAAATAGCTAATTCAAGAGTTCGTAGTGAGTAGGTACAATATGAGATAATCAACATCAGGTCAAGAATGAAGATCATCAGGAATTTACTTAGGTACTTACTTATGTTAATCATAAGCGCATGGAGGAGCTCGTAGCCTAGTTGCGAGCACGGTCCGAAAGTGATCGTGCAGGTTAAGCGAAGTTGGCGCGGTCGGTACCTGGATGGGTGACCGCTAGTGGCATATTTCATCTGAGCTCCTCCGTGCCTCGGAAAGCACATTAAGCAGCCGGTCCCGGTTGTTGTCGTTCGATAGCAGTCGTTATGCCATGTTAGATGCCTACGGGCGGCCTGAACAACTCGGACAAATAGGGTGGCCACTAACCATACGATAAGCAAGCAAGCAAGCGCATGGAAATGGACATCAAAGTCGACTTATAATATTTGACACAAATATACTCTACATTAGCATAGCATAGCATAACTCACACGTCCATAATCCCTGAGGGGGTAGACAGAGGAACCACCTTATTCTCAACATTGTGGAAGAAAACGAATGGTAAAATCCATTGTGCCACTACAAAATTCCATCACGTAAAAAACATCCGACATATTTGAGAATCCTACACGTAGGTACCGTTTATCACCGGTAAATAATTTATACCGTATGTGGTTTCGTGCGGGGTACTAACGAAGATTGACAAACCCGCCGCGCCATAGAGAATAAACCTTGTTTTGGAATTACTATACTTGTTTTTTTTTAAGGCAAAGGGAACTGAGCCCAAACAGCCATGTCTGATGTAAACAACTCTTTCAAGTCTTCATTAAAATACTGGTGTGACACATTTCAATGCTATCTGGGAGAATCTTCCACGCTTCTGCACCATCCGAACCAAAGAAGAAGGCGTCCCGGACGCAGTATGGCTCTTCAAAATCCAGCCAAGTACGAATCGGACGAAATTACTATACTATACCGCATAGAACTTAGATACCTACTACATATTTTTTAAATGCTACTCCTTCGCTACTTAAGTTAGAGCACAGAATATGTATGGTTAGAGGTAGATTTAATTATCCTGCATAAAATAAAGCTTTCTTATAAAAACTCTGATCCGTTAACTAATAAAATTGTAGAGCCAGTACAAAACTACGGAATAAATATTGATTTAGATTATTTACAACATTCAATTGGTTGGTAGGTAAAGCTTAAATTTCTCCTTCATCTCCCATTTCCCTTTTGGAATTTCTAATTATTGAAGCCTTCCCTTAGTGGCTCAGCTCGACCCTTTGTCACGATGTCCGAAATTGATTTCTTAGGCGAAGGTCTTGGGACCGCGTACGGAACATAAATATTCGTTGAGGAAGGGAATGCTCGGTCTCTCCGGAATCCGCATAAAACACAAATGTTAAATCAACAAAAAGCGGCTCGTACATACGCTACACTTGAGGCCCACAATGACGAGGGGTCACATTCGCGGCACGTTTTTGCCAAGTCCGTGTGAAAGCCCCCACCGCGGGTATGACACTGATTAACCGAATTTTCGACGCTAATAAACTGACAGATTTGCTGAGCCGACCCGTATTCTGTACGTCATTATAGGACAATCCTCATGAAACTTGCCATGATTGACGCAGAGCAAATGTTTGCTAATTTATATCGCACAAAACTTTATTTGAACAGCATAGAAAATAGTATAGAGATTGAAGTCGGTGTTTTTGTTTGGTTTTGTTCTGTGTAAAAAGGAGTATAATAGGACGTTTTTAATTTAATTATAATTTATAGTACCGCTCCATACAGAACAAGCGTAAGTAAGGACAGGTCAAACGAGGGTTGCATACATGAACATATTTGTTTGGCTACTAAGAGAGCATTTAGTGTTTTTAGTCCTTGTAAACATGTATTCTATTATCCTTTTAAACGTGACTGTTTTAGATAAAATTGCAGTTGCATTCACTGCTTTTTCTACGACCATGAAATACCCTAATAAATAATAACACTCTACAAAGAAATTTTCACTGTTCAAACAAGTACACAAACACTGTTTATACAAGTTCATTAAAGATACACTTACTGAAGGGCGCTATAATGTCCAAATGACCAATTTCCGAATGACCAATGTCCAAATGACCACTGATAAAATGACCAAAGACCAATCTCCAAATGACCACTGTCTAATAAGAAACCAATTCCATAAACAGCTCCATATTATACAGCAGCTGTACTTTAATGAAAAACAGTGTTAAAATATTTCATAATAACACTGCCATGAAGAATGAACCCCTTCATAATATTGACTGTGGTTTCTTATTCAACAAATTACGCAATGGGAGTAAAAAAAACTTAATTTCATTAGGCAGAGAATATAACGCTGAAAAATTTTAAAAATTGGCTGGCGTTCCATTAGTTTGCATAAAAAGGTTTACACATTCGTGAACGGGTGCACTTGAAAAATGGACGAGAAAGTATGCAGGCGCTAGAGCCAGTGTTGTAGTCAGGTAACTATTCGTAACCATTCAGCAGAAAAAAATTAAAACTAATTCATTTTTCCAACATCAGAAAAGTCGAAAAAGTCGAAACACAAGTGTTCAGTATAACAAGCAACCTTTAATAAAGATTAATTATTCTACAACTTTTAGAAAATCACCAATAAAGTTTTTGTCTTCCTTTAAGTACTAATTGTGCCAATCAGCTAATTTTTTTCCAAAAGTTGTTCATTTTTGTTCATATTTAATTTAAATAAACTGGACTGTAGTTACCTTTGTTCGAGGTTTTTTTTTTAAAGTTGTTTAAAAGTTGTTCAGTTATTGATAATTGGTACATTCCCATCCTGTGTAAGGCGGTTTGGTTACATTCTGTAGCTAAGTATAAAAAATAAATTTTACATAAAAATTGCAGAGCTGATTGCGCCTCCATAGGTATGTGTCCCTGGTGTGTGCCCCCTGTCAGGCCCTAGCTACGGTGCTGGCTAGAGCTCGAATCGCCTCGCATACAAATTACTCGCCTCGCACCGAGTTCTCCGGTGAAGAATGCAAATCTTTTTCTTAAAAAAATTTACATTTCTTTCAAAGAAATTCTTAAATAAGTATTAAAAACTACAATGGCTCTCTTTATGTTCATTTGAAACTTCTGTGTTGGGGGAAGAACTTGTCTGGTTGGAGATTACCCTTGAGATAATAGTTCAATCGGATATTACACAACTTCCTAATGAACCATGCATTTCGAGCAAAGAATGTCAAAATTTGCACACATATTTAGGACACCCAAAGGATCGTTTTGAAGGATCACCGCTCTTCTACGAGAGGGAGGAATAGTGAAAATATTGTTCCAATAATTAATTAGTCATTCTTTATTTATACGAAAACGATATCAAAAATGTCCAGATATTATCATTATAATTTTTTTAATGGAGCGCAGAGGAGGGACTCTTTGACTCCCTCCTGGCACCTCTGCCAGGAGGGAGTCAAAGAGTCCCTCCTCAGCTTTGATCTGCGTGGGCTCTAATCTTCAAAATGATCATTTGGGTGTCCTAAATACGTGTGCTAATTTTTACATTCATTGCTCGCAGTGCATGGTTTTTCAACAATCTGCCCAGCTATAAGTGCCTGCCTACTTATTTCAAATGAACTTGTACTACGAAATATGAGCAGAACTCAAAAAGTGTACATCATCATCATCATCAGCCTATTAATGTCCCCACTGTTGGGGCACAGGCCTCCCCTTGTACAAGGGTGGTACGGACCATGTGTACAAAAACAACAATTTAAAGTGTTTGATTAAACCGCCGACGCCACTGTTGTTCTCTAAAAACATGGATGAAAGTAAAATTAAGGGGCGAGCGTTCGTACCTTCATGTCTAAAAAGCTTAAAATCTATGTATCTATAAAAGTGAAACGCTGTCTGTCTTTTACTTTTTCATAGACAAATGGCTGAACGGATTTACATTCCATTTTGCAAATTATACTTCTTGACTACCTTAATACATATAAACCAACCCGCGGATGGAAAGCTAGTAATAACTACATAAATACAGACGGCGTTTCATTTGGATAATTTGTTTTAATAATACTTTCAAAGAGTCGAAATTTTATAATCGTATTATGGGACACTCGTCCTCTTACTCCATTTCTTCACCGACAACTTAATAATAATTTTAAGAAACGCATTTATCATGAAAATTACTCGCCATAAATTATTTCCAACCCAATAAAGCAGAGCTGCAAAGAGTTTCGCAGAGGACAAGTCATTTCACGCCATCTTACGCTTAAAATGCAATGTTTCCCAGCACGACGCGGCGAAATTAAAAACACAATACTTTCGAGTGGTTTAATAATGAAGGACCGAGGAGCGAGCGCTTCGTTTTGTCTTCAGTTATGCGTGTAATGGAAATGAACGACAATAAGTATTTTCATTCCAGATGTAGAAACGCTAGGTACTTCTTAGAAAACTGAAAAAAGCTCATCCTTGTAGCTTTAAATTTAACATTTTAAGTAATTAAATCTTAATCCCCAAAAAACATTTCATGTTAAAAGAAGCCAAGTCTCGTGTATCTTTACTCGGAAAAATTAATGAGATCCAATGTAGAGCCAAGTCCAATGGTCTTATCTCTATTACATTCATTAAGAAGTCACTCCAAGTCGCTATATCTTAAGTTTAAGAACATTTTATCACTTGGCAATTACGCAACAAGGGGAAATTGTTAAAAAATTGGTTAAAAGTGCTCTGAATTGCTTCGGGTGAAGATGGTACGGCAGTGTGGTCCGCTTTTTTTGGCTCGACTTGTCGGGGGCACTACCGTGTCCCCAGATGTCAACAATTTATTTAACTAAATACCAATAAAACATATGCTGGTGTTTTAAACTTTTTAACGGTGGTTTATACACAATTGTACAATTGTTTTCCTTCTGTAATTATAATATAAATAATTTTAAGTTGTAAGTATGTAAATAATTGTACAATAATATTTATACATATAATATTTTACAAACGCCAGCGAAAATGTTTAAGAACGTGTATTATAATGTGTATTATTTTCTTCAAAATATACCAATGAAAAAAAAATCTTAAACTTTGGGTTCAAAGAAGCACCGTCCCGTCTACTCCCGACCAGGAATTAAAACGGCAACTCCTTGCACAGAAGGCAGGTAATGAACTATGCCGGGAGGTTCGTCACCACAAAGCAATCTTTCATGAAACATGTTAATTAAATTAGAAACGTCGTGTTCTACAAGCCTATGAATGAACGGGTCCGTGCGACTAGCCGACACCTCGTCTTTGAAGCAAATTTAATTAATGTTTTCCCGAAAATATTCCTTAGAGAAAGGAACAAAGGCGTATCCGTCCGTCGTCTGCAACACTGTTCATTAACGTCACATTCCGGTTCTCGGACGGTCGTTCACGGATTTTGAGACTATTTGAGACTTGTTTCAGTTTCTATATTTAATATTTTGTAAATTTTGTCACTTACCGAGTTATCGTCTATTCCTTTTCTCGGACGGTCGTTCACGGATTTTGAGACTGTTTGAGACTTGTTTCAGTTTCTTTATTTAATATTTTGTGACTTTTGTCACTTACTGAGTTATCGTCCACAGTTGAGATCATTTCACCGGAAGCAATAGAAGGTTCACTGAACTTTTTTTAAATAAAAGCATTAAAGAACGAAAAATTAAGAAACAATGTAAACGTTAATTTGTATGTATGTCAGTGGTACTACCTGTAGTACAACGGCTAAGTCGCCGTCATGACAACTAATGAGCCACTATATTGATAAGAGTATTGCAGTCTGTTTCACAGATAAACCTTTCATCCCCACATCACAGATTACTATAAATATTATAGATAGATAGAAACACTAACCAAAACCCTAAAGCAAGGTTTGCAAATAAAAATGAAAATGTATAATAAACTTCCAATAGAGATCACTAAACACACAAGAATTTAAGGTTGTTTTAAAAAAGTACTTTCAGGGAAACGCATATTATAGATTGAACGAATTCATGTCCACAAAATTAAGGCACACTCATTTTCTCTGACACATTCCTTCGAAATTCTATACTTATACCTACCTATTGTAATTGATTATTATTATTATTATTTATTTCCATTCTCTGACGGTGTACAAGACTGTACCTAACTATTATGTTTTATTTTAAATATTTGACAGACACTTATAACTAAAACTTTTGATTTTATATAGTTTGAATTTATATTATTGTTAGAGTATATTTAATACTGTTGTTAATGACGTATCTTGTAACGGTTTCAGTTACTATAAGATAAATAAATACAATACAATACAATACACTTTATTGTACACAAATACAGGAAAAGTAAAACTACAGGACTAAACGCCTAAAGCGATCTCTTCCAGGCAACCTCTGAAGTTAATTGGACATTAAAGAGATTAGCGACAGTGTAGTGTGAAGATATGAAAAAGGTTACTATTACTTAATACACAGTAAATTTAGTAAAATTAAAGTAAGTAAGTATTATATACTATCAAGTATTTAAAAAAATACTAATTTATATTCTGTGAAAAATGACTCGTAACTGTGTGTTCTATTCTTTCTTTAATAGAAGTATTTAGATGGAGCACTTAGAGCTCTACTTTAACAGCACGCCAACCGTAGAGCCAGAAAATTCAGCAAGTCTTTGAATCTACCTCGTATTTTAGTCTTTGTCTCTATGTATACCATCATTTATTTTAAAATGTGTACCTACATTAAGTGTTGGATAGAAAGGGACTATACGAGTATCTAACCCAACTCTCTCTCTCTCTCTGTTGACACAGGCCACACGATGTCGGCATATTTCTCTCTTAAACGTGATTTGTTCTTAGAACATATATTATGAACGTCTGTATTCTAAGGATTTGTTTTGTTTCATCCAAATTACCGGTGTCACATAAAAGAAAAAAATCACCTCACGAATTCCGAGAATTTCAATTTTATAGTTTGGTAATGAAAGCTCTCGGAGAAGGTAAGTAATTATGCCAGAAACTGCGCTAACTTTTTCTTTTTTCCCACCGGTACTGACAAAAATTTGAGAATTAGTATTCGGTAGTCGTAAACCGAAGGGATGGTATATTCATACATTCTTAACTTTCCTATCTGCCCAAGCCATCGAGAGTTCCTAAACTCTCCCAAGGGAGGTGTGACGCACAATTGAAGACAATTTAATGTTCAACCAAAATACATTTTGTTCAAATAAAAGCTCTGTACGACATTCGATTCGTATCTTTGTTGTGTAATTTGAGAGAAACGTAACCTTTCCACAAATTAACCGCAGCAGTTATTAATCCCCAAGCATGGAAGCGCCTCGCGCAATACGGGACTGAAAACCTTATCAAATTAAACAGATTACCCTCAGAGGTTACGCCCGTTCCTAAGAATACATTATTCAAATTAAATCGCGAATATTATGAAGTCAATTAAGACAGCCACGGAAACATTGACGTTACAGCTTAATTCTTCAACTTTTATAATTTAAAATGCACCGCTATCAAACAAGCTGAAAGATATTAATTTTTAAAAGGAAAATTAAATAGATAGTATTTTAGTAGATTTCCCTGCAACAGTTTTAAAGCCGCCAACACTGTCCTTGGCAGTGATATTTCTGTCGAAAAACTTTTTAATAATATACTGTATGGCTTTGGCATATAGGAGATAGGTAGGTAAATGTGGGAGAAAATGTACGGTAGGCCAACTTTCCTAACATGACGTGGGTCGCAGAATAAATTGTTCGCCTAACAAAACATTATGTGCTCCATTTGTTCTAGGGTCTAGAATTATGTTCTTCGTACATTCTGTAAATTGATAATTTTCACTATCATACCTACCTATAAGATGTATAAGTTTCTTGTTGTATAATCTAAACAAGGATTTGTGTTAATTCCGTCTCACCATCAACCCTTGATTATCCCGTCACATTTTCTTGTGTTGGCAATTACCATAAAGTTATTAAAATTTACATAACATGGCTCGCATTTTGATACCTTATACTATATATAATATAATTTTATTATGGTTGTGTAAATCTCAATTTTATGAATTCTACTATACAATAAGTTTTATTACATTTTGTGGAAAAGTAAAAGTTCAGTAATTCGTAGCGACTGTACTCGTACAAGCCGTTTCAAAAATGAAGTTAGAATTTTTATGGAACCAAAAGGTATCCCCAAGGATTAGATAAAATTAAAACTTTTGGATATAGGGGAGTCATAGCTTTACATTAATGTAATTTTTTATTATACCTTTGTTTTTTAACGTAAGTATGTTAGAATACCAAATCTGGGTATAGTAACTTATCGTGTTATTTTAGTCCCACTAAAGAGGTATTTTATAACTTAAGTCATGAATCAAAGAGAATTTTTTATGACCCTGAGTAAGCTTACTTATTAAAATCCAGGGCTCGAAGATTACTTATAATTCTATTGTAATCTTGTTTGGGAATAACTTAGTAAGACTTTGGGAGACAAAAAAATCTCAATTCTAAAGTACTCAATCAAAATGATCGATTGTGACAAATTATTCTTGCAAAGCACAGCTTTTGAATACACTTATATACTTAATTAAAACTCTGTTTCATAACACAGAAACTTTTACTATGAAAAATGTACCTAAGTACCTACCAAAAATTCTATTTTTTTGACTGAATATAATTTTAAACGTAGGTATCCGAATACAACTGTAGAGATTTGTAATAATATTGCTAAGCCTTACAACCTGAAACAATGAACTTTATAAGATTATAAGCAAAATAAAGTTTTCAATAACATTCAGTCAGAAATCGCAAAATAAAACCATTTTTTTCCCTACAAAATGTGTATTGTGAAATAATAAAATTGCTAATTGTTATGTACAATTATTTAATTTAAAAACTTGCTTGTCCAATTCTCCATCCATTGTGTGCGTCTGCTCTGCCCCCAGCCTACTAGCCTGAAATTCTGTTACAGTCAAACTATTGGTGACGCTATTGTATATGGAGCTTGGTTTTAGTTTTCGAGACCCGTTATCAAAATTTTCGTTTCGTGACTGTCAAACTGAATTCTAAAATTATCCGACTCTGGAAAAACTAAGTAAGAATCTAATTCTCAATTCGTGTGATTCAGGACTCTATATCTTCAAGTTCATGTCACAGGCAATTTAAGTGCAGCCTTTTACTCTACATATGGTTAATTAGCCACATAAAATGACTCTCTTGGCAGATTTAATGGGGTGGTTTGCGAATTTTTCCATTGCCTTCCCCACTTCACACACTGGTAATCTCATTGTCCAGGTTTCCTCACAATTTTTTCTTTCGTCGTTTGAGCAGTCGTTACTAAAATGTGCATGTACGTAAGTTTATCGAAAAAAAAACGAAAAACTCATTGGTACTTACATAACATTGCATGGTTTCTAACCCGGACCTCCCGCATGAGAGTTCATAAAAGACAAATAAAAGATGAACAGAGGGAGATAAAACGGAATCGAGAGACCGCTACGAAACTAATCGAAGTAGTACTTAGCCTCAATTACGCGGCAAGTTCGCAGTAGATTTGAAGATTTACAGTCTGTTCGTAGAGATAATAGAAGGAAACGAAGCTTGAAAACGGCATTAGGCTGGCATTACGGCGACGAGCTCGTAAAATGTGCGAATCTGCGCGGCGAGCGCGCGGGCGAACGCGCGGTAATCCGCGAGGCGTATAAAGATGGTATAAAAGCAATGTTGGGACTTGGGATTTTGGGAGACGTCTTTATAGTAAAGACCCCTGAAAATGCTCTTGCTCTAAATAAACACTCATTATCTTTTTGGCTTATGAAATAAATAAATTACGGTACGATCCAAGCCTAAAAGTTCTACTACAGCGAGAAGACGAATAAATGTTCATGTCTAATTCTAAATGATTCATTATAATGAAATATTATATAAGTATTGTGATCATCGTCACCTACGCACCGAAATAAAATATCTCAATTATGTTCATTGCTGACATGTAACGCGCATGTACTTTTTATAACGTAATAATATGTATGTCGCAATGCATTATATCAATGCACCGCTGCCTACATTCAGGCCAGGCTAATCGAATGTCAAACACACGTTGACTAAACGATTACGATCGTTCCGTTTCCATTTCGACCGAAAATTCGAAAGTTCGCTCGGCATACAAGACTTGTACCGCAAAAACCTATTCGCTCCCTTCCTATATTAGTGTAGTATAGTTTTATAGTTTAAAATAATTAATACTGATTACCATAAATAACACAATACCGACCTTAATACGTCGTTCGAATTGAGATCGATCTTAAGATTAGTAGTTTCTCTAAGGGAAGGAAAGAATTCAGCATGAGCGATAATCAATTACACGTCCAGCTTATAAGCTTATCGGTTAATGGACCACGAGTAAAAAACCAGTAAGTTTTTGGCAACAAAAGGTTGTATGACTCTGTGCAGAGTCAGTCAGCCTGGGGTGGTACAACCATTTTACCTATTTCTGCCGCAAAGTAGCAATACTTGCAATGCAGTTTTTTGGTTTGAAGGGCCATTCTAATTACCGGCACATGAGGCACTTCATTTTAGTCGTCAAGGTTAACAGCGCATCGAAACCCCTCTAACAACATTATACTATTTGCCCATTTGCTCTTTGGCACTCCTTATACGAAAAAATTTTATTAAAACAACTGATGGCATGTCCATAACCAAGCATCTGCCACCCTGGCTGGCTAAGTCCATGATCAAACAACCGCATAAAATTAAGGCGGGAACGCCTAACGCGGTGACTACTTGGATAAATATTCTATCTATTCCTTCGTATACGAGTATACTATGTACCATGGTAGTAGAACAGTTGGGCTAGCCCTCACAATAGAGTAATTGTCTGTCTAACTAACTAATTCGTTCTGGTCTGAGCTAGGATCTCAGCGGGGTGGCAACTGACAATCCAAGCCTCCAAGGCAGAAAATAGTTAAGTATTTAACAGAAAGTAAAAAGCGTTCTGGCACAGCTTAACTAGTCTTTATCCTGTGATTCTGGTGCGTAACACTCACACAATCGAACACCGCGCACCGTCTCGTTGACTTGTAAATTTCACTTCCTTGTGCTGCACTATATGCGTTCGGTTCCAGTCCAGCCTAGATTCGATTCGCTGCAGCCAATCGAACAATCAATTGCGTTGAAGACAGCGCTTCGTGATTAGATGCAGCGACCCGAACCGGGACTGGAACTGGTGCGTATAGTCCAGGCCTCATCCCCCGATAGTCCATTCTGTAGGTACTTTATATTAGTTCATCAGAGTATCAGTAGTAAGTATATACACGTACGTTCGGCTTAAACAATCGCCGCGCAATGTAGGGAGGTTCTTTTCTGTTACTTAAGTATTTTACCCTCCAAGCTGTAATGAGCGTAGATGCGGAAACGTGGCCGCTAATCCGGTTTAGACAGTAACTCAGTTGCGGTGGATGTTGTTTTTCAGCACCTGTGCGTCACGTCACGTCACGACGGACGCGATCCGTCTTCGTTACCAACAAGCCGCGAGCTGCCAACATTCATCAACGGATAACCGGGTGCTGCGGATAAGTTACGCGGCCAGGTTCACAGCGCTTGTGGTTTATAGGCACAAACGGAGAAATTAATTAAATAACCGATCGAGGGAGGGAGTGTTATAAGTTTGCCACGTTTATTTGTTTGTCTGTATGTCTGTTTATGTGTTTGTCTGTGGTATCAAAACTTAACAACGGATGATCAGATTTGGACCCGGTTTTTTTTTTAATTAATAGAGAATTGTGTCGAGAATGTCTGATAAAAATTGGATCAGTGGTTTCCCAGATATTGGAGTATCTTTGATGTCAGATGGGATCTCTGGAACGGTAATAGATAAATGGTTCGAATTTGATTTCAAATATAATTCATTGTGCATTTCCGACATCTGAAACCCTGAGGATCTGATGATGACCAGAAAAAAGAAAGTGGACTTCAATTTCGTAATATGAAACTTAAAGAATTTGAAGATAATCACACCGGCGAAACTATAATAATTAGATGGGGTCTTCTCGAACTAAAGTTACGACTTTAATTATCCTGAGACATTTCAAGAGAAATAAAATATTAAAGATGGCGGCCAAAAAATAAATTGAAATGAAGTGGAACTTTTATGTTAGCCATGGCGAGGCCGAAGGCCGAACCCCGCGTAGGGCGAAGCCCGGAGCGTCCCCCGCCTTCAGTCTAATATGCTGAATGTTCTTAGCCATGTCAGATGAAAATTGGATCAGTGGGTCTAAGATCTTGGAGTATCTTGGGATAATGAAGTATGATGGGATCTCTGGAACGGTAACAGTTAGATGGTTTGAGTTTGAGCTCAAATATTTATGACCACGGTGACCATCCCACATCTGAAACCTTGAGGATCTGATGAAGACCAGGAAAAAGTAAGAGGATCTCCACAATGGTACGTCGGCTTCCTTAAATTTTTAATTTAGAGTTATTACACATTGTTGTGGAAAGATAAGCTACATAACATTTTAGTTTTAAACACTGTACCGACTCATACACATTCAATTCCGATTCCGACTTATAACTAATTATAAGTACCTAAATACCCTTCGGGATGTAAGGGGGGTCACCAACATCTAGACCTCCAAATGTCAAACTCACCTGCACGTGGTGCATCCTGCCGATTAACGAACGAGTCCCTGGCGACCGACTAGTGGCGGTATAACCACTCAAATTCTGGCTGGGTCAAAATACCAGAAGCACGATGACGGGCAGCAGCGTCATCGGGGCAAGCGACCCGGCTACTGCGATCGCCAACCCGCAGGCCTAGCGTGGCGATTATGGCATCACCTCTTATGGACAGCGCAAAAAGAAAACGGCCCCCAGTTCCCGGCCGCCCCACTATTCCTGGTCACGATCTGCGTAAGGTGGCTGGCAGCGACTGGATGAGAAGAGCCGAAGATCGGGCTCAATGGCGCGCCCTGGGAGAGGCCTATGTCCAGCAGTGGACTAGAATAGGCTGCTGATGTATGTATGTATGTAAATACCCTTCTATACCAACGCGCTGGCGGCCAATGCGGGTGGTATATGGTCACCCCTCACCTGTTAATAAATATATGCTAAACAAGTAATTTCTATAAACTAGTACCTGTAGCTGTAGCACATATTTATTAAAAAATCTTTGGGCACAGCATACGCCTTAGTAGACCTTGGTAAACTGGTCTTCTTAATTCTGCACAGAAGTGCTCCTTCATTGTTGAATTGACGATGACGAATAATCGCGGAAATTAAAAGCAGCGTTTTTACAGACATCTGTAACAATGTTTTTTTCTGAGACGTTTTCCGTTTATTGTTGTCAAAAGCGCGTGCATGGAGAACCATCCAAGGAAATGCCTGAAAATGTTTTTCAGAAAATATAAAAGAACACGTCTGCTCAGCATTTTTCTTGATTACAAAGGCTTTTATATTCTCCATTCCGTTGGAAATTTATTTTGTTGCCGTAATAATGTCTAAGCAGGTAAAATATTACTTAGTACTTAAAACGTATTTGAATGTGAAGACAATATTCAGACATTGTTTGATATAAACCCTCTGCATTTAAATACATTTACAGTGACAATCATACTCGTATATATGGGTATTACATCACGTTGGTTGCCCAAACATGATTGTTGTATTCCGATAAGAGCAGATTGGATGGAGAGAAATTGAAATTCAAAATTGTGTTCGAAGGTATGGTAGGCACCTAAATAAATAAATTGTGGTCCATCGATCAACCCAAGCTCCGGTGAGCCTCTCGCAATATTTACAGGGATTGCCTGGATGATTTATTGTCGCCAGTATTATGTATGGGGTGAACTTTTGGAATATGAATTAACTTGGAATAAACCAAAAGTCACCCGTCATTTCACAGGTGGCGTACTGAGACAACTCTAATTTCCTTCGTGTTTCCTGTTCATCCTTTCTGATCATTCCTCGTAATGGAGTGACCAAACCGCAATAGCTATATTACCCTGACCAGGAAAGTAAATACCCTGACACGCAGGCGCGCTGGTACTTTTATAATCTGTGTTATGGAGATCGCAATGAAAAAAAAAGTGTCTAAATACATATTCGTCGACCTCATCGTCGCTTACCATCAGGCGAGATCGAGGCCAATGCGGGTTTAGTTGTACATAAAAATAAAAAAATCCGCAATATGGTGAGGGTATTTTAAATATTTCCGGTCAAGAGAGCGCTAAACGTATGTATCTCTGTCTTGGGTCAAGACAGACAGTTTAGCGCTCTATTCGTTCTACCCCCCTAAAAAGGACTAGGTGAAATTATGTAACGCTTGCCCAGAAATATTTAACATACCCTCGCCATATTGCGGAATAAATTAAATTAAATTATTTAATAAATCAAAATTACATCAAATATAATAAGATGACAAAATTTTCGCATGACATACACAGTAAAAAAAAGTATGAGTACAATAGAATAGAATATGTATTTAGAAATCCGAAATGAGGAGATAGCTCATAAATAACATTAGCAAGCTGAAGTGGCAGTGGGCCGGTCACATCTGTCGCAGAACCGACAACCGCGTAGACTAGTTCTGGAGTGGAGACCGCGTTTGGGCAAACATAGTGTGGGACGCCCCCCAGCTAGATGGAGCGACGATCTACGCAAGGTGGCAGGCAGCGACTGGATGAGAAGAGCCGAAGATCGGGCTCAATGGCGCGCCCTGGGAGAGGCCTATGCTCAGCAGTGGACTAGAGTAGGCTGCTGATGATGATGATGTATTTAGAAACTCAATCAATTTGATCTTTAAATGTCAGTCTAGAACGATCTTCAGCTCTATTAATTCGGTATGATAATTGGTATAACTTTGTTGCAAATATGTAGCATAGAATATATAGGTAATAATAACTGCTGCTAACAATATTACCAAACATTCGTGAAACAACCCATGATGTCAAAACATTTTCTATCCTATAAAAGTCACTAAACTTCTCTCAACATTTGTTCGTCTTGTAAAACCATTTTACGAGCAATTCCCAGAGCTGTTATAATAGAGTCGTTTAACACAAGGTGAAAACTTGTTAACTCTAAGCTTAACGCTTGGCAATCTTTTCAAGTTTCAGCAGAACTTACACGTGTGTGTGGTTGGGCCTCACTCTCGTTACTCGTTGGTCACGCAGCGGTAATCCATTGCTGTTTTTGTACTGCTGGTAAGTACTTCTTGCCGAAAACATGTGCTTCATAAACTTAAGTGGGCCCATAAAAATGAATGAAATGTTCCCATAAAGTCCCTCCAAATCTAATTACTTACCTATACATACATTCTACTAATTAGAACATGTGTAATTATTTTCTTTGACAATCAGCAACAGGTGTAAATTGTGTTGGTATATACTCTTAGTTAATCTTCTTTTTAAGATTATACCTACCTATTTATTTAGATATATCTTTTGTAAATTCACGTTGGAATTATATTGTATCAACGATCTATAATATTAAATTACTTTTCCTAAAATCATTTTATATGTACAAACGTAGGTACCTAATTAAAGAGATAAAAATAACGTGGAAAGATTACAAATTGTTTAAAACAAATATATTTGAATTCTGTGACATCTTGCCTACATCATATTTAAAGCTTACAACTAAATATTTATCATAAATTTTTAGATAACTCTACAATCTACCAGTGATATGATATTTGCTTCTATAATAAGACGTATCTATAAAGGGATAGAGTACGTTTAACTCGCAGTAACAGAATTACAACTAAAAGCTGGCTGTTGTTTGCGAAAAATATATCTAGTTCGGACCATTCTTCTTCTTGTTGTTGTATTATGAGTGGCCAGCGGGTGCCGAATGACAGCAACCTAGACCGACAGTTTAACGTGCTTTCCTAGGTATGGAGATTTAAGGGCTGATGACTTTCTGGAACTGTAGCATTATGATGAGGTACGTAACTATCAGCCCCAGAAAAGTGAACGGCAGTGAGATGGAGATATCCACCATTCGCAGGAGTGAGAAGGACAGGTTGCGAGTTTCAGTCAGGGCCAGCAATGCTCGGGCGATACTGCGACTCGACTTGTCTGGAACAGAACAACCGTTCAAGATTGCAGGTTACACATTGTATAGCTCCGGTTTATACAAAAATATGGTAATAGGTGTAAAGAACGACGCTAAATCATCATCATTATGACAAATTCTTATGGACATACGTATGTGCTGCAAATCTATTTGGTAAAGGTGAACGAAATTCGATCAAGTAGTAGTAGGTACATAGAGAAAGCGAATACAGGGGAGTTAATTATGTGAAAATCCAATCTAAGTTCTGGTAGGGTTGATGTTACAAGATCGAAGCGTGCCTCGAAGTTCCAAAATTAAGCGCATGGAAAAAATTCCATAGTATCTCATCAGATAAGTATCAAACTTTATCTAGTTTCTCTGATTGGGCCACTTCAATAAAGACTTCTGATGATGTATTGACATAGATGTTAGACGTAGATCCCGTTACCAATTTTGTTCTCATATAGCTTGGACGCCAGGAGCTCTCTCAGCCGACGCACCTCGGCTCGGATGTGGTCGCAACATAAGCAAGGAGCCAGTAGCGGGATCATTTCTGTTAGCGCCAGCCCGACGTCCGGTAAAGTGTCAACGAAGGGCATCTGGGAGCAAAAGTTACATCCAATAAAATAAAAAAATATCAAAGGAGACCACAAAAAAAATGTAGCTTTAGTGGTTCTAGTAGCTGCCTTACTAGCCCGTTTTAAATATACACCTGTATAATTCTCCTCGAATCAAAGAAGCAAATGTTTTGGATTTAGATACTGTCAAATGTATATTTCATTCTTGTTCTCAGCTATGCCCAAGTTTGCAGTCTTCTTTGAATTAACTTGCAAATAATAGTAAAACTTACACTTGTATTTATGTAAGCAAGGGCGATGAAGTAAGATTTCAACAAAAGGTATCCAAATGATGTAGTTAGCATCACTAAAAACTGGAAAAAATAAAAATAATTAATAACGCTTTAACTCAGACGCCAAACGGATTATCACAAGAGTCGAATTAAACTCACCTGCCATTTAATAGCATCAATTAACAAATCGTAAGTATTGATCAAGATATGATAAAAATCAATTAATTTGTTCATCGGAATCATAGCTTTTTTATCATTATCATTTTTCGATTCCCCATTACATGCATTGTTAGAAACTGATAATTCCACATAATCGTTCATCAGACGAAGTCTTTGTATCAGCAAATTTAGTAAATATCCATAGTAATTGTTTTCCGCATTGTGAATAAAATAAACGGGCAAAAACTGTATTGCGTGACTAATAATAAACAACACTATGAATATAGCAGAAATTAGGCCCATTTGCAGGATAATTATTATGGATTCACTGGAAACTTTTGGCGTGTGACCCACTTCATTGTCAAATTTATCCAATTCTTCGTAGTAGAGCCGCATTCTTTTCCAAGAGACAAAACCGAAGATACAGCAGAACATGAATTGTATCAACTTAATGAAAACAAAGAACTTATCTAAGGATCTGTCGTCGGTGCAAAACAGGTAAATTATAGCGGAATTGAAGATCAATGTGTAGATAAAAGCTAGTGTTGTGTAAATAGTGTTCAGTTCACCCAGGACGGGGACCCTGTTAAGGCCTGCTGTAAACTCGCATGCGATGAAGATCTTGGACAGATGGTCGACAGACCGCTTTTTAGTAGCTTGCATGAAGGTATTGACTCGAACCGTAGGCGGAATCATGTTGCTTGTTCGGCCCTATACGCGTCAATACTGCACTAAGTTGCTTAAAGCAAAGAATATATAATTATAGTAATGGCAATAGACAAATTTCCATAAGTTTCATTCCCTAATGGCATCGAATAGAAAATAAAAGGTATATGCATATATTATATAGTTCAAGTCGCGTTATCATGGTTTTCAATTTATATGAGACGCAACAAGACATTAATTAATTAGACTGAAGTACTGTTTGACTGTATGTCCATCAAAAATCCAATATCAAAAAATTACTTCAGGGTCTGTTCAAATAAACTACGTAAGACGCAAGCAATGAAAAATAAAAAAAAACATTGATACGAGTCACACTTTTAAAAGGTACATTATTACGCGGCAATTTGAGTAATATGAGTAAAATTAGTTATATGTTCAAAGTAAACTCTAGATGCACAATGAGACGTTCGAGGACAAATAACCTTTTCAAACTGGAGTAGTATAATGAGGTAAGTGATCAACAATCCCAGGAACTTGAACGGGAGCGTGATTGAGACCTTTACGGTGCGCAGGAGTGTAAAGGACAGATTGCGAGTCTCCGAGAGAGAGAGCAGTCTCCGGGCGGTGCTGCGACTTCTCTTATCTAGAATTAATAGAATGTCATAATTATTTGGTCGAATTACATATTTCGTTTGAATTTATAAAATTACTTCTAACTTAAAAATCAGATAGAAATTAAGCTAATCTAATTCTGAACCAAATCTATCTAATTCTAAGTCAAGATTTCAAATAAGGTCTTCTTCTTCTTCTTGAACGGGCTGTTTACCGCACTTAGGACCGAGATTTTACGACTTGAACATTACTCAACGAACTTCATAAACGTCGACAGTAGGTACAGTGCGTCTAAATCTTCCAGGTACCTTAGGAACTTACCTAAAGTGCCATCATACAGTATGGATGAGAGAACTTCTCTAAGGCGACGCACTTCTGACCGCAGCTGATCGCAACACAAGCAGGGCGAGAACAGAGGGAGAAATTCCGTCAGGGTCATCCCAGTGTTCAACGTTATGTAGAAGAATGGGGTCTTCTGTTGACATCACAGAAATAGAAAACGCCCTATCCTCTAAATTTCAAAAGCTTTGGTTGACATACGAGTACTTGATCATAACCCGTATAAAAGCGATAAAAGCTAAAGTCCTTTCGATATAAGTTGGCACAGCTCAATAAAAATAAAAGTCTGAAAACGTTTACGATACATAATCGCTGAGCAAAGGTGTCCGATACCGCGATACTCTATTGAGATTGAGACTCAATTATCGATTTATTATATTGTATTGTATTGTTTATCGGTATTTCGGATACGCAGTAGTGGGCGACAGTGTCCTATCCTGCCAACTAATATCGAAAAAATGACTAATTAAAACAAAACAAATCTGAGTATAGTGAACATTCGATAAAAATAATATTCAATCAATGGCGTTTGTCCGACTATACTTCGCCAAATTGTCACTGGACTGCGTTTAATAAGTAATCAAACCTATCAAGCATGTAAGTATTTTGTGCTTGACTGTAAACTTAAATGTAAATAAATAAAATTTCTATATAAAATAGATAAGTAGATACCGTTCAATAAAGATAATAAGATCAGTGAATATTCAAACATTTTTTTTAACTAAGAAGGTGTCTAGGTAGGTAGATAGGTACTTACATTAGTCCGAATAATACCCAATGCGGTATGATACGACAAAAGCAACGAGAAGATGAAAGAAGTTGTTACGATTGTCAGCAACTGTAACATTGAACAAAAGAAGTTGTTACGATTGTCAGCAACTGTAAGATTAAACAAAAGAAGTTGTTACGATTGTCAGCAACTGTAAGATTAAACAAAAGAAGTTGTTACGATTGTCAGCAACTGTAACATTAAACAAAAGAAGTTGTTACGATTGTCAGCAACTGTAACATTAAACAAAAGAATTATCAGATTTACGAACTAGATACAGGTTATTGTATAAGGAGAGCAGACGAGCAAACGGGCCATTGATGGTAACTGGTCACCTTCGCCCATAAACATCTCACCTCACTATAATGTTATTAGAGTGTTTTCGATGCGCTAGTAGGGTTGCCACCTTTTTTTGGGACGAATAGAGTATTTTTTCATTTCGGTAGAACAAAAATAAAGTACACAGCATAAAAAAGAGTACTTATTTATTTTTTACTTATTTATCTTTAAAAATATATTTTTTGTTACTTTTCGCAACATTTAACAAATATTTTCTTGAAGATTGTTACAGCCTCTTTGCAATCAAAATTTAAATTTAAATATATGATCAGCTCGTTTTTAATGAAGTTTATCGTAACTTTGTTCCTTTCGTCTCTCCACTTTACATTTATAAGGGAGAAAACTCTCTCAGTGAACGCTGAAGTGGCAGGCACATACAAAATATATGAAATGAATTAGTCTCATAAGTACTCATAACCAGTAACAAGCCAGTAACAGTCAGAGTTACGTAAATAGAGTATTTTCGCGTACTTTATTGGTGTCTTAGATTATAAAGTACACCTACACGAAAAACAGGACAATACTAGAGTATTTAAGTATAAAATAGATTTTAGAGTACGGGTGGCAACCCTATGCGCTATTAACCTTGAGGATAGATGCAGTACCACATTTATTTATTTTATATTTTATTTATTACAAAAAAATGCACAGCAATACAGTTAAAACTAAGACACTGTGAATTCATATACACACAATACAGTAGGTACTTAATGTATCGTATAGTATCGTACATTAGATTAAATTTAATAATAATAAAGATAAAACAACTTTTACAGCAACTTACAGCTCATTCATTCATCTTCTCACAAAATCGCTGACATTGGTAACATAATTTCTTCCATCGACTGGCAAATAAGTCGCATTCCGGTACTAGTGCAAGAAGCGCATTCAGTAGCACTAGTGCACGCATAGAAGGTCAGTATAAGTATATGCCGATAATTACATTAATTAATTTTTATCCTTCAAACCAAAACAGAGCAAGTATAGCTGTTTTGGGACAGTAATAGGTAAAAGAATGGTACCAACACCAGGCTGACTCTAGAGGTACTTACCTGCCATTTGATGGCGTTTCTTGCAGAATTATAAGCATCAGTAAGAGAACGATATAAGTCTAGTATCTTATCCATTTGAACATATGCCTGTTTGCTGACATTAACTTTGTATTCATCTAATTCTGATTTATTAACAGTATTTACAGAAGATGCAATAATACAATTGATTAAATTAAGCCTACTTGAAAGCAGGATAATAAGGTGGCCATAATAGTGACATTCAACCGCTTGGATTAATTGTAACGGGATATGCAACATTTCATAGAGCCTAAGATGTATCGCGTACATACTAACAGTAAATAATATCACAATAATCAACTGTGACAGGTTTTTCAAAGGTCCAAAAGTAAAATTCGGTTTACAGCCAATTTTAACGTCAAGTGTATCCAATTGATAGTAAAAATTTTGTATTCTTCTGCGACAAACCGGTATGGTGACAGCGCAAAACATAAACTGTAAGAATTTCGTATATATTGTAATTTCGATGATTGGAATACTTTTTCCTGTGAAGGTGATTATCACTATCGTACAATTTTGTGCTAACACGTAGATAACTAACAGTACAAAGTATATTGGTCTCATTTGACCCGGAACAGGATATCTGAGGAGTCCTATTGCCCATTCGCAGGAGATAAAGAACTTTGACCAAAAGTCAAGGACCGGTATTTCATTTTTCACCAAAGTATTGACACGAACACTGCGTAAATTCATGGTGCTTCAAATCTTCTATACGTTGTAAGACAGGAGTGAAAACTATAATGTCAGAGTCACCAATAAGGAGGAATGGGCTGTGTTTTCACCAAGTTTCATTTCATGATCTAAGTTAATTAATATACCTTCACGTATAGCTTTGATATATCAGTCCCTTACATTTGGGAAATCCAATTGTTAATCTACTGAATTAATTACTCTACAATCTACTTTAATTAATTAATTTTATTATGTTACTAGTCGCACTGTTACGACACACACACACACACATGCAATACACGACCGACATTGATATTTAATTATACAAATGTAACAAAATACATTACATAACTATACAATTTGTCATAGGAAATTATTAAATATCTACCTATATATAATATATTCAATAAACCGTTTTCGTTCTGCCAGAAATCCAAATAATCAAGCACTTACTATATTTTAGTAGGTACCTGCTTTTGTCCTATATTTCAGCTATAATTCCAGCGTCAAACGATTCGTTCACAGGTAAAGAAAACATGTCACGTGTTTCATCTATTTTCCAAATGTATTATTCCATTAATAAACACGATAAAACAGATATAAATTTCGTAAAGTTCCTTCCACACGACATAAGAGGCAATCTCTTGTTCGGAATGATGCTATAATTCTTCCCTTTCTCTTTTATGTAGTCTGAAAAACATTTACTGACACCATCTGTTTCCAAAATATTGCTTTTAAATATGTGGGTCAATTTGATGCCTATCTACTTGAAAAATTGGTAAAGGCAGTCTAGGAAAACATGTTTCCAGGCTTAATTAATATATCAGCAGTTTCTTTAAGGTCTACAAATTGATACAAGTTCAGGTCAGCACAGCAGTAGGAGACACATCAGGCAATACTCTGAGGAACCCTGTCGCAATAAGTTTTATTATGATTCTTTGACATTTGTATTTATTTATTAGGTAAACACAACAGATTACAACCATAGAAATTACAGAAAATTCAATATAAAGTTATGAGCTAGGTCGTAACCCTTAACGTGTAAATACAGCATGGTTAGGAAGTAGAAAATTGATTGTTGTACAAAATTGAGATGCGAAAAAATACTATTGAATGTAATGACTAAAAAACCTATATGTATTTGAAAAATAAAAATAATAAAGTAAAGACTATAAAGTAGGTGCGTGGATAGCCAACTTGAGGACATCCTCAACCCGTCTTTTAAAAACTAATGGCCTAGGATCGAATAAGTCTAACGATGGCTTGTATGAAAGTCTCAAATAGTCCACTACGAGTATGTACGACAATCTGATATTTTCATCTAGTTGCGTAAATATGGTCTACTTACTGACGCTTTGCCCATAACTATTACCAATAGAGAGTTTCATTAATTAATGCAGGGCTCCGCGTCAGCTAACACCAGTAAATACAGAATGTCAACAATCAATAGCGCGGCTAGTTTGCTCATTCCGTTTACTTACTTAATTTTAGTAGGATACCTAGCAAATTTTGTTCAAATATTTTGGTGCTTACCAGGCAATATTGGGCGATAGATCAAGTATCAGTTATTGTGAATACAATATAACAATACAATTACAATAACGAAAAATACAATAACTTTTGGTCTATAACGAGTACTTCATAGAAAGCGTTAAACACCTAATTCAACCAAGTAACATGTTAAAATTCTTGCAAATGGAGAATAAAGTTATCTACTCTAATTTTATGAGGTTTTATCAGGTTTTGAACTTACATAGTGGAGGTTGGTATACGAGTATATAATAGATTGCACATAGTATTTTCAGTTTACAACAAAAATAAACAGGAAACAATTAGTACAAATGACATAATTGTATATTTTATTTGTCAGTTGAAGCTCGTAGCGTACCACATGTAGCCTGATACGAATAAAAGAGTGTCCAGTCCTCTCTCCGCAAATTAACCGCGAAAAAGTTATAAAAAGCCTTTGTTTACTTCGCCAACGGACGGCCTGTTTGTTGTCGCTTTTAATGGAAGGATATAATAGGTTTTTGTATGACAAGTTGCAGTTTAAAAAACGTGGGTATTCAGGTCATGAGTCTTCCATTTTATTAGCTGTGCACAGCCGTTTTGTTTGTGTGCTACGTATTGGACAGCTCTCGGAAAACAGTAGGCTGTCACATTCTACGATGTTACGGCTGGCACATTCGATAGAACGTAACCTGAACGTGTGGTTGCAAATGTGTACTTAACACGGGAATGCAAATTATGCTTACTTATTATAATCATATTGCAAAAAAAATTACAATATATATACTATCCAACGTAGCTACATTACATTAAATTACGCAACATTCTTATCGTTTATTCGGTTTTCTTATCAATTTTTCAATATTTTCTTCGAACGTGCAGTTACATTGTAGTATCACGTTGGTTATGATTATGACCAGGCTAAAGAAAGTACAAAAAAAATTAGCACTATAACCACGTCCTTTTTGTACCAATATTGTACAATCCGTACCACGCATACCTAGTTCATAAGTTTTGTTTACATTAGCGACAGTTATTGTAGGTAGTTTTAGTTTTTGTTTCGTTCTGTAGAATATTAAAGTCCAGTGAGGGTAATTTTAATCGTTGATTGCCACTCGCTGACACAGTCTCGGAAACACAGCCCTTGAGACAGCAGCGATTTGTGCGCGTGTCACCGAATTTCGTCATCGCTCATGAACGTTTTTCATTGGTATTTATTGCCTGCCCTGGACATACTCTCGTTCCCCTTAGTTTATTTCGCCCTCGAAAGATCCCTGGAATCGCTGGGGATCGCACAAATATACAGGATACAAATACAAGTTCTTGATTTTGTTGAGTTTGGTAATATTAGAACAAGAAGAACTTGGTCCCGTAAAAAAATTATGTTCAAGTTCCGATTCTTCTAACGTTGACAGCTGCCATCGTAACATCGTAGAATGTACAGTCTATAATAACTGTTGAGTTAGAATATCAATACATACCACATAATATATTAATATTAACTACCTACATGTTACGTAGTAGGTACTCGTATATTATTCCAAGAGAAATGGAACCAGTAAGTATGTAGCTAATTTCAAAATCTTTAATTAATTCTCTACGCTTACATCGATGTTATAAATATTGTCAATACTTTTGGAATGCTTCCTGTTTGCGGCAATTATAAGAGATAATAATATATAATCTTCTGAAGCTCTGAATCGACCTTTCACCATTTATTCGAACTTCTGTCTGTAGAGCATGTTAAAGTAAAATTCGATTCAGCTTTTATGTTATACGATTGTGGCTGAAATTCATATTATTCCACTACTCTATTTGCTCTAAGTGTACGGTTATGGAGTTGAGGATTTACCAAAATGTTTATTTAGCAAAACTGCCTTTGTGCTATGCAGGTACATTTCACGTTCAGGATTGTAATTCAAATGGTAGGTAAAGCCAGAGGTAGTGCAAAATGTGTTTCATTTTTATGGAAAGATGTAATGAATTTATAGGTATCTACTTATAAGCTCTCTTTTCGGAAAATATGTAGTTTTACGGGATTAGTAACACATATTACAAATTAGCAGTTATTATTATCGCTAGTATACGTAATTGTCAGTTACCTTTTACCATCCCACATAACGTATGTTGTAAATAGCAAATGTTATGCTGTATATTATGTCAGAATTATGCTTGCAGTTTTTCGAAAGAACCGTATTTGGTAAATGTATTATGTAAATGAGACTTCCATCGTGTATAAATGTATACGGAAACCCGAAACCTCTTTATTATTTCGTACATTTTCGCATAGTAGCAGAGAACAGCTACATCCCCGCATAACAGTGATGTCGATGTTGGTCTAAACAAATATTGTTCCCAAACAAACTGGGAATGGCGCCTGACATGTGACACTGCACGCCTTTCAATCGACTTATTTTATTTATTTTCACTGTAACTCCAGCTATGAATGAGTGGGTTCTTGTTTTATTATTTCGACACTTTTATGGTAGGTTTCCAAATAATTTGAAATAACTCGGGAACGAAATTTGGGGCGAGGCGATCAGGTCAGGTACAGCCAATCTACCCCATCCCCTGTCCCTCCTGAATATGGGTTCCTTTTTTTTCGTTTTCCAGGTATTCCACTGCTGGTCAAAGGCTAGGCTTTTCAAAACATCCCATTCTTGAATGTGTGAATCTGTGATACCTCGTGTAAATGGGGTCACTCTCAATAATAGACATAAATTAGATCCATCTTTACAAAACACATTAGGTCGATGAAAGTAACAATTAAATGTAATGCTGTCATGCCTAGTCATGGTAATATTGTTTGTAGATATCTATCAGAAGGTGAAGCTATACAGGTGTTGGGCATGATCATTAATCACCTCGTCTGTACGTGCGGCGGAAATAATAGAGCATCGTCGCAAAGGCCCAATATAAATAGGGGCCAGACTAGGGTCAATCAATAATTGAGTTTCAAACTCAAAACCAACGTCCGACCGACAGCTGACATTATCAGTACTTATTATCATCTTAAAAAATCTTGTTTGCCTACACTCCTATACTAGATTAGAACAGATAGCCAAAAAGAAGAAGAAGAAAGTAGGCCGAAGTGTCGATTTTGGTCAGAAATAATATAAGCTAGGGTGAAGAAAAAATTAGTGTCCCTTTAACGTTCATTTCATTACCTACCTAAGGTAATGAACGCTATATGATAGGAGCCGTTCCTTCCATCATTTTTTAAATTAGCGAATTATGTACATTTCGGAACGGCCCTCGTAAGCAACACACTCATTTCCCGTCAACAAGCAGGGTTAGCGTGCGCTTGCAAAAATTATAAGGTATGTATTTCAATCTTTTTGACGTTGACATCCCTAATCCCAGTTTACCTCCACCGTATTATGTGCTGACGATAAATGAAACAATAATGCGCGGTAATACGGTATTAACCTAATTTTTTTTATTGCATCAATCAACTTACATGGACATACTAAAGAAGGATCTAAAATTAGTTTTTCGATATCTGAACTACATCTGAGCGTTTATAGCGTTTTATTAGGCTTGTCGCATTATTATGTCTGTTCGTCTGTGGCTTCACATCTGAATAACCGATGACTCGATCCTATTAGGTATATGGATTAAGTTGATAAGGTTTCGACCCTCAAAAGGTTAAACATCATCGTGAGTTAATAATGCATTATCCAAGATTCGCGACTCAGTGGACAATACAGCGACAGTCTAAAGCTTGATTAATGGGCACTTCGTAAATAACCGGCAGATCTTTTCAAGAAAAATGCTAATGAAACACCATTATTAGTTTTCGTCAGCAATTCCCTTGAAGTAGGACCTAAGTTGATCGTCTGGAGCTCTGGTGGCGGACTGGGGGCGGAAGAGAAAAGGGGGAAGAGAGAAAAAACCTATTAGATACTTACATTTTTAACCCCCGAGCAAAAGACGAGTGTTATTATATTAGTTTGACGCGTTACTAGTAAGTTTGTTTGTTATGTCAGTTTGTTTGTAGCTTAATCCATATGCCAACAACCAAAATGATCCGATTTGGACGTGTTTTTTTTTATTTAACGGAGAATTTCATCGAGAGTGTTTTGGAGTCTTTGATGTCAGTATCTCAGGAATAGTAATATATGTGGTTCGAATTTGAACTCTATATTTATATTTTTATATTTCCAGTTCGCGGCCCCATGGTCCAATCCGAACTGGAACTTTCAAGATCTGACAATGATTGTTAATTTAGAATTATCTATCTAGTATAATGTTTTGTTATTATTTTATTAACTTGTAAGGATGTACATACATAAGTTACTGGTTAACAATAACAACAAAAATTATTATTTCCTCAATTTTTTTTCAGTTTTGGACATTCGTTTTGGGCTTATTTTAGTGTTCTGATTTCAAATCCGACATTAGGTTTTTTCTGACAGTTTATGTTTTTAGATCGATTCCCATACAATCTTGGCGATTTCAGTAAAGAGCAGTATGAAATTAAAAAAATAATTAAACTGTGCTGATATCATTAAACTAGTATTTTTTCGTAATCAGTACCACAGATATGCCCTATAATATTACATATAAAATTTCAGGTAAAAAATTCAGTGTTGGCCAGTGTTTTTAATAAATTATATAAAATATACGTAAATGATAATGTTACGAAGAGAAGAACCAAAGAACACGATGCACGTGCCTGTTTTACGAGAGTAACGAACAACATCTGCATGGAATTGCCTCAAGTTCTAACGCAATACTGTGTAGAATTACATTGCTGTCGTGGATTTTACTATGAACGTATAAATGAAACGTAACTAGTTATACTTGTGGAACCCTGACTCAATAAGCTTTTGTTATGATTTCTTGACATTAAAACTTAAACTTAACCTTCAACACAAACTTTAGACTTTGCAATCCTAAAACATTTGTATTAAATGTTTTTAAGAACAACACATCGTTCTATAACCCTATTGTGCGAATGTGTAGATTGTTTAACGAAAACTCTTCGAACAGTAACAATAAGCCATCGTTAGACTTAATCGATCCTAGGTCATTCGTTTTTAAAAGACGGGTTAAGGATGTCCTCAAGTAAGCTATCCACGCTCCTACTTTATAATTTTTAGTTAATTATTTTTATTTTTCAATAGGTATTTTTAATCATTACATTCAATAGCATTTTTTGCTTTTCCAATTCAATTTTGTATAACAATCAATTTTTTACTTTCTAACCATGCTGTGTTTACACTAGAGATGCCACGAATATTCGGCCACTATTCGGTATTCGGCCTATTCGGCCACTTTTTTTGGTATTCGGTATTCGGCCGAATAGTGCGTACTATTTGGCCGAATACCGAATACCAAATCATTAAAAAAAAGCCACATATTACTCAAGATTATATGTATTCTATTACCAAATTACAATACTTTAGTAAGTAAAATTGATCAATGGTAGGTTGTGATGGATAATATCTCATAATATTCCCATATAGGCGATTTTTTATTCATTGGTGTCATTTTGTAAACCTTTTAGCGAACAAACAATTGGATAAGAACTATTCTCTGCACAATATTAATGTTTTATGTATTATTATGATCTGACAAAGCGTGCCGTGACGTGATTTACTCGCAATTGAAACTAATACCCTCCCGTCGCTCTCGTATGCACAGTAATGAGACAGGTTGTGGCCTGTCTATTACGAGTTTACGCCCTCGGCAAGCATGTATTTTGTGCCGAATATTCGGCCGCCGAATATTCGGCGCTTCGGCCGACAGAGTTGCCGAATATTCGGTATTCGGTATTCGGCCAAATCACTATTCGTGGCAACTCTAGTTTACACGTTAAGGGTTACGACCTAGCTCATAACTTTATATTGATTTTACTGTAATTTCTCTGGTTGTAATCTGTTGTGTTTACCTAACAAATAAATTTAAATTAAATTCATATTTATTGTATCAAATAAGTTTAAGCGACAAAGTACCAAACTTATGTGTTAGCCACTGTCTGTACACTCTATTTAGGTGTAATAAATACCATTCAGTGCGACAGTACACCTTTTTCTGATAAATGTAGTCCCGCTCAGGTGACTCCAATTTGTGGGCATGTGGAGGGCGAATAAAATATTTAACTTTAAAGTTTAAATGTCCCGCCCTCTCGGTCACTTACAAGATTTAACTGCAAACCTTCCCTAATTAAGTTACCCTTTAATACGCATGTAGACACAATTGGCAGTTTAACCTGACATGGGTTGTTTGTGTCTAATTTAAAGCGGGGACTAATAGACCGGACCAGACTCAGAACGAGGGTTTATTTTGTCCGAAACGTAAAATAGCAAAAGGTCGACTCATCGTAATAAATATTTTTATGAGACATATTCCGTTCCCGTAACAAAACTCAGCCAACTATATTAGGTAAATTCCTAGAACACTAGTATGTATTCATTTACTAAAGTGGTGGAAATATAATATTCACCTTTGGAGACGCGGAAAAAACAACAATTTATCCTTGTGCAAAATGACATTGCCGTTTTTACATTACATAGCTAGCTTTTATGTTTTATCCACTGACCTGAATTATTACCTACCAGGTCAGTGGTTTTATCATACTTAAAATGCCAAATTCTAAGAAAATAACCGGCCAAATGCGAGTCCGACTCGACACCGAGGGTTCTCGGAAAATAATGTTATTCTCAAAAACCATAAATGTTTAGAACTTCGTTTTATTTTTCCCGGAGTACATACAGTACCTTCTATGAGTACTAATTATTTCAGATATGTCGTCGTTAAAAAATACTTATACATATGCTATTTTATCAAAATATCCTGAAAAAAACAGCTGTGCCATTAAAGACGGACGTACACCCAAGTATCACTATAAGGGTTCCTTTTTTACCCTTTTGGTAATAGGTACGGAACTCTAAAAATGTAACCATTATTTTATCATGGATTTCATATACATACTTGTTACATATGGACTTACATAAAAAAATAGTATTCAAGTATTCCTTTTCCCAGAGGGTTCGATGTTGAAGAAATCGAAAGAAAGACAAGTTAAGATTCACAAAATATGTAAAAAGCAACACAAACACAAAGGACAGAAAGCTGCTAACGAAAAGAAAACTTCAATTTGTCTTAACTTACAACAATGCAGAGTGCCTCTTTTAGTTACGAACACTATTTGTACCGATCAAGCTGCCAGAAAACAAAACTTTATTTATCTAAACTTGTACTCTTTCAGTTGTTACCCGCTGCAGTCTCCTACAAAAAAAAACTATCTTGAAGTGTTTAAATTCACAATTTCCTTGCAGCGAACCTGAAAAGAGACACTTTCCTCTTTACAAACGCAGACACATCATCTTTTCAGACCGCTCTCTCGGTGCCGCCACAACGAGCGGCCCGGAGGCATTTTTGAATTATGACACTTTGTTATTGTTTGACATACCCACATAAAATATTCGCTTAACAGCTGAAAAAAAGTTACGGAATTCAATCTTTTCCGCATTGTGTGTCACTCAGATAGAATGGGGTGCTTGGACCCATTCCAAACTTTCAAGTAAGTAGCTAACTGTAGTGTGAATTGAAAAATTGCAGAAAACAATCATTTGACGACTGGTAAAAAAAATTATTTTAATTTCATGCGGACGGCAGATTTTCTTCACATGAGTATGATTCGCAGATCTACTACTATCTATGTATCTACTTAATTTATACCTAGACTCTTCTATTTATTACTTATGTCCTATTTCAATAGTATGATTCAAATAAACCGATATTTACCTACAAGGAAATTTTAAGTACTTACTAGTACCATAGAGTAATATATACTAGGAAGGCTAGTACCTTATGTCTAATTATTATAACATCATAGATAAATAACACAAAATCCAAAGAAGTTTCAATATATTATGTGCCCTTTTTTACCATCATACCACACATTATTTACCCTGGTGTAGCTTCTTAAGAGAGATAAACTTAAGAGATGGCTACTCTCTTTAGATTACGACGAAACTGAGGCTCTACTCATATAACATATAATTTTACACACTACACTCATTATGTTCTTCAGACTCGTTATTAATTAACACTTAATTCCCACACTCACACACCCTCTCACCCTACACTACAGATACACACTTACATTATTACACACTCCCACAGGTGTGTTAGGTTGACACACCCCCACCCTCACACACTCTTAAACATTATCTTTCCTTTTATCAGGTATATTCGAAATTCCTTTTGATTAACTTGTTCCAAATTTCGTTTAGGTTTAGTATATAGTTACTAAAGTAATGTTATAGATTGTCATATGCTTGCACGGAAAGTACGACGGAGTCCCGACTATCACTTCCCGAAGATACAGGTTTCGACCTAGTTTGTAAGTCGGAGGTCCTATTATTGTGCCTTGTAATAAGTGAATAAACTTTTTCATTTTTTCATTTCTTTTGTATATAATTATCAAAGTTCTTTGAACTTAATCATAATACGAAGTCCCATTTTTACTTTTGTTAACTTAAAGTTAACAAAACTTCGAAGTTATATTACCTCACTATAAAATGGTTTCCTTCTCACCTTCAAGTCCTGAAGCAATAAATCCGTTGGGCTGGCAGTTCTCGGCACTCTACCGATGATGTAGCTACTAACATTACACTTTTATGACGTAATTTTTATGACAAACGGCAGTTTTAAAATTTATTGGCTATGGCTGCAAAAAGAATACCATTCTATTAGCTCTAACAACACCTTTATTACATTCAATTTGTAACCAGTGGACACAGTGGACAACACATCAGGCTATACCCCTTTGTCGTTTTATCTTATTAATCTCTAGTAATCATAACTAAAACGTGTTAGAACGTGTTAAACGTGTAGTTTCTTGCGCCGCTTCTTTCCTTTGGGAGCAGTGGTAGAGTAAAAAAATGACGTTGTAGAAATGTACTTTTTGACATCATGTAATATTTTCACATGGAATAAATAAATATATATATTGTTTTTGAAGTAATGAAAAAAATAGTTTCAAGACTTTCAAAATGTACTTTATGGTACTTACAATAAAAAAAATGATTTGATTTGATTCAACAACTTATTGCGACAAAGTAGGTACTAGCTTGATTTGTGTTCCAATCACGTAAAAATTACTAGATTTCATTACCGACGAAAAATTCCTTGTTAAAAGATTGTAAGTACAATAGTAGGTAGGTACTCTGTGCTTTCCTAATTTATAACTTTTTTTTAAAAACTGGTTAAAATAAACATACAGGCCAGGCCGGCCTCCTGATGGTAAGTGGCCATCGGAATTACCTACCAAGTATACGAGTTACTAACTTCACAAATTATTACGTTTCTATAATTTACAACTAAGTAATTGTACACAGTTAAAATTAAAGTTCAGTGGGAATAAAGAGAAGTTCAGTTCAAGAAATAAACGAAGCGAAAGCCAGTTAACTGTGCATTAACTAGTGGTAGGTACTTAAATAGGTGTGCAAGACAAATCCTACCCAAGTTGCTGTAGAACTTACAGAGTAGCAAGCTTCGACCGAGCTTCACTTCAATGCAGCCCGCTACATCCCTACGGCTTTGCTGTTACAGCGAACTTTTTCAGAAATGCATTATGTGCAGTTGCTGCTAAGTCTGACAACTCTATGCCTTATATACGTACAGAGAGTAAATAATGTAACCATTCAACAAAATCCACTTATTTGAGTTTTCTGAATAGAATTCGATTTTTTTTCTGCTGACCATTTAAATATCTACATATTTTAAATTCCTACTTAGTAATTGAACTATGTACATTTCAGTGATAAACTCAATATCTTGAAGGCCGCTTTAAAATAACAAGTAGATACAGCACCAGCACTCATATATGAAAAACAAACGTATAATTTAAAGTTTTTGACAACATCACAATATATATTTTTTTAATATTTGGCCTAAGGACCTCCTGCCAGGCCATAACATATTAATAAAAAATTGCGCTGACTGACGATCGCGATCCAAAGAACAACGAATGTGCTTCATTTGTGAAGTCAAAAGAGATTGCAAAACAAAAGCTTGGGGTCGTTATCTTCCTCTCGCGATCTAGACGAGCTCACGCTGCAGAGTGGGGGCAAGGGAGATCTGTGGTTCTATTTTGTATCTTGTCACTAGTGATAAAAAGTTTTAGTGATAATATCACGCTTTCTTATCACCAATTTTTGAAAATTAAACGTAGAAAGACTCATATAGAGCGATTCACCCTTTTTTATCACTAGTGACAAGAGAAATCGAATGCAGCAAAGCGAATTCCAAATTCTTTGACGTCATAATTTAGAAAAGTTTGGCACCTATATTAGGCTATTGGAAAAATTGCAGGGAAATCGACTGGGAAATTCTCAACAAGGAAATAGGTAGGGTACCTAAGAACCTACTTAACCCTTTCGGAGAATACTCTAACCATAAATTGATGGCATACTTACCACCGTGAAAATTTCTGAGCCAAGTAACCATATTCAGTGTGAGAGTTGAAGGTTGAAGTAAATCTTGGTAACAAGAGGATGGCTAAATCAAACAACTATTTTTTTCAGCGTTTTCTTAGATACGAGTAATTCTTACTTTTGTAAAAGGCCTCCATATTTGCATTAAAAGGCAGAATCTAATAGGTTACCTTACATCTCCTGGTTTATTTAAAGATTTTTTTTATTGGATAAGGAGAGCAGGCGAGCAAACGGCCAATTCAATTAAAGTAATTCGCTATATGAACACTATTTAATGTCCACAGCTGATTGCAACCCTGGCCACCACCGGAGGTAGACCGCCTACGCCTTGAGAGATTAACATGGCGACCGCGAGACTTGAGCTTTACATCCACACTTCCGCACAAAGAAAACGCTTGAATACAGTACGCTCAGGATAACATGCTCTTCTGTGCACAATGGTCCATGTAAAAAATTAAAAGATTTTTCTTAGCATATCTTACAAAGATGAAGCTCTATACAGGTTGGAAAGTTTCGGCGGGGCACCCAGGGCAGCTACCAGATCCATTGGAGCTATGAAATAATGGTCTTAGGAGGCCTTCCCTAACTTTTGAAGATATTTAAAACTGCATTCACAGATTTTTGAAAAAAGGTACAGTCAGCAAGTAAAATGCCATTTTTCACAACAACAACAAAAATTGATGCCAATCGATTCTATTTCGTGTCAGGAACAAAAGACTCTATGGGGTTAACCGAGGTTCGAGTACTAGAAATAGCAAAAATAGCAAAAAAAACTATTCCCATACATTTTATAGCTGAATAAATTCTCTATCCAACGGTATTAATTACTTTTTCATAGCTTTAATAGTTTTGGTGCAAATTGCCTGAAAGTAAAATTTGCCTCATTTGTCCCCGGTTCAGATATGAATATTGTAATGTAACATTATTCAAAGCGCGTTTTTAAGTTTTGACGGCTCTTCAATGAATATAAATATAACTCATGAATATCCAGAATAAAAGGCAATTAATATTTTTGGTCAGTATGTACGACACTTTCATGGTTTGAATACGTTGATGACTAGCATAACATACAACCTACGTAGTGAAATACGTCGATAGCAAAACTTTTTTTATATAAATCAAATAAATCAAACACATTAACAATAAACAAACACTTCACGTAGACATTGACATCTAATATCAGTTAATACAACAAAAGTTAATACAACATTGTAAAGAATGAGTGCGGAAAAATCGCCTGAAATATCAGCGTCCAAACATGGACAGTCCATGACCGAATCCATGTTCCGGACAAGCCTGGGCAGGAAGAGCGACTGGGGCAAGAAGTCCTCGATAATGATGAGTGGCATGCGCGTGGGCAGCCTACTGCGCACCTGGGCTGAGGTTTCCAGGATCAACTACATGTCCAGCCAACCCTTAGACGTCATATCATCAGGTAATAAGACTTAAAACCTATAAAAAGTAACAATAGGTTACCTACATAGTATACAGTACAAATACAGGTACTATATAAACTCTTTTTAATCGATCTTAAAAAATAGGAAGGTTTTAATTAATTAACTGTATGGCGATACTGCATCGCATCTGACCTACATCTGTTCAACGCGACCTTTGGAAATTCGCGATAAAATTATGGATTATTTCTTAGATCAGTAGTAAGTAAGCACTAAAACGTATAAGAATACCTAAACTAGTGAGAAAATAACTACCGTCACGAAAGATGAGCGATGATGTCAGTTTTCCCAGTAAATGATTTCGCTCGTTCGTTCGTTTTCTGTGTGACAGTCTACATGCGAGAGCCAACTGATAATCGTTACCGGTAACTGTACGTCTGAACGTTTCCTTTTTAATTAAATACCTTTCCTCACATCACGTGTGAAGCGTGAGGTAGGTCCATTGTAAGCTCGCCTAGCTTCTAGGAAACAAAGAAATAAGTTTACCAATATCGAAGGAACTTTATTAATCAAGTTAGTGGCTAAGATTTACGATACTGAGATTTAACGTATTATATATTACAGGCTTTTAAACTACCTAAAACTATTATTACCTATAGTGAATGTGATCCATGGGCCATTTAGTAGGGTAGGTATATGAGAAAAAGCTCTCCCCCTTTTTCTTAAAAGATCTATTGTGACTATCGCTTTGTTAGTTACAATTACAAATTTACAACTCATCCTCAAGGAAAACATTCTTTAAAAACGTATGATGCTCTTCAGGGATTTTAAAATCTTCATTATGTGTCCTCCTAAGGAACTACTTCTGCTGTGAACTAGAGCTTCACACTCACAAAGGATAAGTTGGGTGTTTCTTTCTTCTTAAATCTTTGTATAATATGTACATTATCACAATTTTATTGGCCCATTTAGGTCAGACATCAATAAGGCGTAGGACTATCGGTGTGCCTGTGAAAGAAGTGTCATTACAAAACTTTTATCCGTCCCAGCTGCGAGTCAAGAGTGACGAGGAACTATTTGCGGAACAAGTATGTACCTGTATTTACTAGGTAAAACATAAATTACGTAGTAATGTAACCTAAATGATGAAAAAATAATCAACGGAAATATATCTAACAAAACAGACTCTAAGCATTAAGCTTAGTTGAGACCTTTTTCACCCCAACAGCTGGCTCCTAGTGTACCACATGGTACCTACCCATCATATCTTTCTTTAACACATTTTGTACCTCTATGTTGTTGTGTGAAATAAATAATTTACTTACTTAAGTACTTATCTTTAGGACAGGTTTACATAGGTACCTATAGTCTATTTGAATAGTAGGTACCCGTATCACGGGGAAGTTGCGATTCCGGTAATGTTACAATCGCAAAGATTCACCTATATTGTAAGTAAAGTAATTATAGTTAAAGAAATAAAGCGAGTTGCCGTGATAATATCAGAAATAAGATGTTAGGTACTTACGAGTATCTACTAAGATCTTGCAAATGTGAAGCATACTCCAAGTAAGTTATAAGTAGGTACTTAATTACCGTCAATCAACCGTCAATTTAATTCTGGTTGACTGCCATGATCAGCACATAATTTTAGGGTCATTAATTATAATAAACATCGGCAAACTCTCCAGCCCTGCGGGGCAATAAATGACATTATAAATTCTTCGAAACTTTACCCAGACTCGGGAGTTGTTCTAACTTTACATGAAATATTCACGAATGCAAACTTCAATATGAAATATTTTCGTCAACAAGCCGCCCGTAATATGTCCCAGGTACTCTGCTGAAAGGGCCGTTAAAACTCTTTTGAGATGATGTAAAAGGTAAAAGTAACGATGCGACGACGGGGTAACGTCCCTGCCCCACCAATTTGATCTACGCTCCCTTGAGTAGGGTCACATTTCATCACTGGGCGAGTGACTAGGTACTAGGTATTTCCCGAAGGTAAAAATATTTTGCCGGATGTCGATTTATGTTTACTCTATGTTGTGTGATTTCTTGAACGAGAAATAACATCGGGACATGAGAAAAGGACTGTCAAAAAATAAATAAATGTTCTCATATTGTTTCTCCGCATATCGCCTGTTTTATTCTCTTGAATAAAGTCAAAAGAGCTTTTAATATACTAAAGCAGAACGAACGTACACTGAGTATTTACCTTTAACACAACCATCTCATCTCACACTCATTTATTTATGCAATGGAATATCCTTATCCCCCGACATAGGAATACGCTAACAGATATCGAAGCGAGCCAAAATTTCTTATATAATTCTGAGAGTTCTTTTGATCTTTCTTAGCTTATAAGGTTGGTAGATCATATGTTTTGAAGGTGGTAGACTTTTTTTCTGACTTTTGACGTTGAATGAACTGAAGTGAAAACGCGTGCACTCGCAATGTTGCGTTCTAATTTAAAGGAGAAAATGAAACCCTCCACCTAAGTCCTCAAGCAACGCACCGAAACCCCTTTTGCAAATTTTGATGTGAGATGTCTATGAGCGATGGTCACCATTTACCATCAAGTGACCTATGGCCTGTGGGCCTGTTCCGGAATTCGTACCTTACTTACTCGTTGCTATAGCACAGCTTTAACTAGAATTATTCTTTCAGTTTCCCGTCAACGTGACCCCTTTAATGAACGAGAGTCAGCATTGGGGGTGTTTCTACATTTTCCCCGAGCTATACGGAGACGTGTACTCGCCAGTGGTGCGCATACGCAGCATAGAAGACGTGCCCGAGATCGTAGGCGGAGTTCTCACGCGGGACATGGTCACTGCTTGCCTCACGTACCTGAAGCGAACTCCAATCTTGGGCGACTTCGTTTACATAAAACTGGACTTGTCTTCTAAGGTTTTGATAATCACGCTTCACGTTTTCCGGAACACTCAATCGTACAGATCGCACTTCCAAGAAATAACAGAATGAAAATATCGAAGTCCCATTTGCGCCAACATTTAACCATTAGATTAGTTTTATTTTTTATTAGCACCAACCAACCGGGTGTTGGTGCAAGTGGGCTTAAGTATAAAGTAGTGTACTTATCTAAGCTTTAATCCAAGATAGTAAAAGATATAACGCATCGGAAATGTCTGTGGACCTGAGCCGGGCTTTTAAGCACGTCCGATATACAAAGTCGAGCGGCTACGGAATGTGTTGTTACGCTCACACATTGTGTCCGTGTCTATATGAGTAAACGAGATGGATTAAAATGTTGTTTCGATTTTTGCATGGCGATACTACCATAGTCGCTACCCTTTACTCCGGGCCACAGATATTTCCGACGGGTTATAGTCAAGAACACCAAGCAAGCAGCATACTTGAAACTCGCTCGTAAAAACGGCATTTTTCTCGAAAAAATAGTCCCATTCCCGCGAGCGTAATTATTTAACGTTATTTTGCTTTCCTTTTTTTCGCCTTTGTTAACGGCAAAATGTTGATTGTGGACAAATTTTCCCATTATGTTTAATTACAGCATCTCATGAACATTGAAGTTTTACAGCATTACAAGTATTTAGTGTACTTGGACCTGTCATCTAATTATCTGACTGAACTAAATGTACTTTCGTATCTTCTGTATCTACAATTTCTTTCGGTGGCTTTTAACCGGTTAAGCACTGTTTTAGAATACGAAACTCGTAAGTTCCTTTCTTAATTAAAATGACATTTACTTTCTTAAAATTAACTTTACCACCTACGTTGTTCGTAAAATACAATAGTTGATTTCCCTTTCAGCTCAATGGTTTTTAACAGAAGTGCATTATAAATATAATTCGGTAAAGAAAATAAGGGATATAAGTATGTTCTGGTCCATCACTATACTTGATTTATCACATAATAACATCAAGTGCATTAGTGGTTTGGAAAACTTAAGGTACGTATTCATTTTCTTGACCTTTTAATTCCTACGAGGTAATTAAGAAGGCATAAGCATCACATTCATTTATTACATACAACTCAATTTCCGTAAAGCTCCAAAGTATTTTCATACTGTGCTCAGCTCCGTTATGTCCGTCCGGTATCCCAAGAAACAACGTACTTTGAATATTTATTTATTCAGATAAGACGCTCATTTCCGTTGTAGAAGATTTCCTATTTGGCACTACAACTGCCCTTAAACTTTCCATTTCCTGGTTGCATTTGAATGTATAAGAAGGATACTTAATAATGTAGATATTTATCTATATTTTAGTACTATTTATTCGTGCTTTATTTTTAACCATTAACCGCTTTTCTTGCTTGCTATACGTTTATCAAATCTTAAGGCAACTCAAAAACCTGAAATTGTAGAATTTGCTCTACTCACGCTTTCTGTGATTAAATATTCTATAAATTCGAATCATATAACTATACTATCACAGATTCCAACATCGATACAGGATATTTAACCAATATGCCATGCAATGTTTTCTTAGATATCTCCGTCGACTAGATCTGTCATTCAATCACATCCAGCGCCTTGAGAATCTGAACCACCTGCGCTTGCTCTGGCTAGATGTGTCCTACAATAATATCTCAAGTTTTGAGTTTGGCGGTTCGACTGGACTCTGGACTTTATTTCACCTTGAATACCTCAACCTGAATGAGAATAACTTGACTTCAATGAAGGTGTTTTCTGGCTGCACTAGGTCTGTATTTTCTTTTGGTACTTATGTGACATTTTCTTACGAATGTCAAGAAATCATAACAAAACCTATTGAGACAGCGTTCCACAGAGTATATGGCTTGACGTATCTTCCACGCCACAATCACTATACCACCTACATAGAAGTAAAAAGAAAGAAATTTTAGAACATTAATACTGAACTGATTTACAAATAACCTATCAGTTGTGTATGATCGTAGACTTAGAGAGCTCCACGCGAGGAACAACCGCCTCGCCACGTTGTTAGAGCTGGCGGTATATATGCGACAAATGCGCCGTCTGATCCTACTCGATCTTCGCGCGAACCCCATCTGCTCTACTCCCAGCTATAAAGAAGTCGTCATCAACACCTTCCCGATTCTTCTCAGCTTGGATGCTGAGGAACTTAATCCCGTTGATCAGGTGGGCGATGTTTGATAATTGACTCTATAATAGGTCGAGAATAAAACTAACATTTCCTGTACTGTAATCTTCAGGGTCGTACGTAGCGTAAGTGTAGCTACCTACTATGCTATACAAATTGATGTATATTGTATACCTACTATTACATGAACTGTGGGCTAGTAAAGTTGATGTTTCGTGAAGGGCAATTTAGAATTTTCGGGAGGCAAGAACATTTCATTTCAATTATTTTTTGCATGTTAAATGTACAATGAGATCTTAAATCTGTTGACATTCAACACCCTGCATGGGCACAGCAATTTATATAGGTACCTAAGTTAAATTATAAGTAGATATCTTAGATACCTATAAAACTAAACTAAAACTTCCTCAATGTGTTTTTTCAATCAAACAATAGATTAGACTCTCCAAAACATACAATCTTCGGTTATGATCATCTTATTCTGATTGATCCTGATTTCACATCAATAAAGATCTTGAAGGATTCTAATAATAAAGCAATTTTAGCGCATGTCCAAAATAAACATGACGCCAGATGTAAGCATCTTCGCGACGCGCCGCTTACTGCGGTTGCTCTACATAGAGCAACTGTCAAGGGCGGGAGTATCGCCGCATGTTCCGCCCGCGGACACCACCGAAGTGCCAATGGTGATTCTTGTGGGATACGAAGCTGTTGGTAAAGGTGAGATTAGCCAAGTAGTAGTAGTAGTAGTAACTATCATCATATAGGATGTAGGTATACAATAGATAGATTCCCTGCGTTGTTATACCTAGAGCAGCTGCTGACAAGAGCGAAATTCTTACACACACATTTCTACTGTAAACACATAGGTACCTGCTACATTTACACATCAAAACCCTCAGTCGATCGTCGCGCGATACTACGACGCTTATGAAGTTCGAACAATTGCAGTATCTTTTCTTACAGCGAAAAAGTGGTAGGTATTCTAACATAAAATACCTATAGGTATAGCGATGCTATGATAGCAACATGTGAAATATGTGTTCATCTGAAAAATGTGAAATAACTTTACAGGAGCTCTAGCCCGACGCCTAGCATCCGACTGCAGCGAGCACGTAGAGTTAGCCCTGCAACACACGACAGCGCCTTACCACCAGGCGGGACACTATAAGGAAGTGTCCCGAAACAGATTCGACGACATGCTGTTGGCTGGAGACTTGCTGTCCTACAGTGAGATGGACGGAGAGTCGTATGGACTTAGTATGTTACATTGAAACTTCGACATAAATTATGAATACGATACGATATATTTCTGTTAAAACGCAGAAAATGTCTCCCGTCCTAAATGTTTACGTAGGAATACATAAAATCTTTCATCGTAACTTGTTCAAAGTTCCTACCGGCTTATCAGAATATTTTATCATACATGTAAGTAAGTATTCTTGGTGAGGTACTTGGTAACCATATGTTTCGGAATGTAAATTATTGGTAAATGATACATACATTCTCCAAAAGTATTACTTCAATTGATAAAAGCTCTTCACAGGTCGCGAAGAGGGCTTCATAAACGAGGGAAGAGTGAAGATCGTAACCATGGATTTGACATCAGCGTTAATGATACAGAATCGCGGCCGTCGGCCCTATCTGATTCTAGCGTCGAGCTTCGATAAAATCGCTCTAGTTGAACGTCAAGAAGAACGCAAACAGTAAGTCAACTTGTCGGTTACATATGATATGAGGTGCACATGGATTCTAAGCCATACAACATCCAAAATATACCGTTCACAGTTCTAATATTCTCCCGAAATTATAGATCTCATTTGTGCTCAGTTTTAAAAGGTATCTATTCACAACAAATCAATTTCTGTTTATCACATGCTACTGCAAATCGTAAGCATTTCCTCATAACTGAGTTGGAAACCTGTTTGGCATCATATTGCTGCACAGATTTTTGTATTATTGTTTACTGCTGTGTTGTAAACATGTTGTAGGTAAAGTGTTGATCAAATAAAGATTTTCTGTTTTTTCTAAACTTCCCAACACAGTTCTATGACAGTAGTTTCAGATATCATAAAGTGACAAAGTAATTTCTTAATACATTTTCTAAACAGGGCCCGCAATATTATGCGTGAAAAGAGAATGTCCTTTGAGGTTCCTCTGGAGAAGTCCACGTTGCAAGTTCTGATATCCGGACGTATACTCATCACCGGCATACTCAATGAGATTTTATTAGTGAGTTTAATTTAACCCATTGCAATTCAATACATAAAGATCAAGACATTCACAACGAGCTGACATCCGTTAAGAATTTTCGATTCGTAATGGTATTTTTTTTATAAAGTACGATACAAAATAAAGTAAGGAAGTAATACATAATCAAATAAGAAAACGGTTGAAAAAAAATACCGCGAGCAGGATTTGAACCTGCAACCGTGCCGATCCGCGGAAATGCTCTCCACAAACCAACTGAGCTATCGCGGCCCACTGGCTAATCAAATTCAATTAATCAATTCTTTTTTCAACATTTCCTTTCTCAGTATTCCTAAAGCTATTATGAAACCTACAGCTACTGCTATATGTACGAATAAATCTATAAGACGATGAAATTAGAATAGAGGCGATTATCCCCAGGGTTTCCCAGACGAGAAAGAGCAGAGCGAGTTCGTGATCGAGTCGGAGTGTTCTCTGCTGATGGACAGCGACGCGCGCCAAGCCGTCCGCGAATTTGCCAAGGGGTTCAACATGATCCAGCTACTGAGTTCTGTATGTTACTCATATCAAATTTTATCGAGCCATAGTAAAACCGAAGAGTGACTGGTTTATAAAATTAATCGAGGATTCTTTACTGAGGCAGAAGATGCAGTTTAGTAACACACAAAGAGAATGTAACCACTATGTTTAATAACACCTACCTACTTTTAATTAGGTACCTATACAATCGAAATCTCTTATCTTCGTCGTTTCAGTAGGTAATCTTTATTTGTTGCTGATGCTTACCCACATATTCAGAAAATTGGCAGCGATAGAAATATATTTTTTGCCACGATGGCAATGGATGGTAAGTGGTCACCGTCGCCCATTGACATCTCACCTCGATATAATGTAATTAGAGGACTTTCGATACGCTGCTAACCTTGAGGACTTGGGTGGATTTCTTCATGTGCCGGTAATCAATCACGCTAGCTCCTTACCCTTCAAACCGAAACGCAGCAATGCAATCGTTACTGCTTTGCGTGGAAATAGGTAAACGTGGTGGTAACGTAGGTGGTATCACCCCAGGCTAACTCTGCACAGTCATACCACCTTCCTTAAATCTTGAATAAGGTAAGGTAGGTTAGATAAAGGTAAGGCAGGTGAAATCTGAGAGCAGCAATGCTCCACGTCACGATATTTGAGGGGTTTTTCCAGAGCACCACGTCTCTGGAAGAGATATGTGACCGCGCGTACAATAAGGCCATGCAGAACGAAACTAGTCTCTGTTCGCTGTACAAGGAGTCTCAGACAACGGACGAGTACGCCAGTGACGTTACCGGGCACGACTCCTATCAAGACTCTAAGAAGTAACTCTAAAAGTCTTTCTTCCTCAATTTGATCAGGGTAGCTATTAATACCGTTTTCGAAACGATGAAATAATATCATGAGATGGCGTACTAAACAAGAGACAATGCTATCGTATTGGTATAGCGCTGTCTTTTGTTAGTACACCATAGCATCATGAAGAAGGGTATATAGGTAATAGCTACCCAAGCTATGCAGCGAGCGACTAACAAAGAAATAAGACATTGAAAGCCTATAAGTGAGTGAGTGCAGAAATCTGAACTAGGTAAACCCAAAAATATTATTTTTTACTTATAAATAGTCGGTCCTTAAATTGTGTCACAAGTATAACAGATCATAAAATCAAAACTCTGGATAATTTTTCAAAATGTTTTATTTATATGATTTGTTAACTAATTAAACATTATTTAAAATCACGTACATATAAATTATTAAAATGTCCGTCGCCATTTTTCACTCTGCTAGACTTCACGGCTAGCCATCGACTGCAGTACGAACCATATTCAACGGTGTAACGCAATTACTGCTACCCGGTCCTCTTTCAGCGCTCACTCCATCACGAAAAATAAATATTTCAATGTTTTTGCGTTTTGTTGATTAGAGAAAAAAATTAAATCGAATGCTTTATGAAAATTTTGAAATTATGTCCCTGTGATAGTATTTAATTAAGGACCAACTGGGTACAATCTCATCGTTGTACATTTCAGATCAGGTGATAAAGACCGTCCATCTCAAACGAAACCTGAAAAACTGTCGAATGCATCACGTCCCAAAAGTGTTGACTTTAGCAGATACGTCTCGTCTACGTGGAAAGGTATAAATAATAGAACTACCAGTTTCCTTATAATTGAGTATAATGGAATGAAATAAATTAGTGCCAATAATCCAAAGGTACCTACATCAAATCATGCGCCTATAGATTCAACAAAATACTTGACCTACATCGATGATATAATAGGGTAGCTTCCAAGTATCAAATATTAAATGCATTTCTTAAAATCTAAGAAATAGACATAAATTGAGGGTCAAATATGAAAACAGAATTGATTTTTAAAAATTTAATAAGGTATTGGCAACACAGGCCTTCAACCTAACATTAAGCGATTTAAAACAGTTTTTCAGCATCAAAATGTTGTGGTGTAGACACATTTTAACACTCCTACGAGTTATGACGGAAATTTCAACCGGTCTAGTCTCTGGCGAATTCTCATGGCCCGCCGCAGAATCACAGAGTGAAAATACACAACGAACCACTAACGAGAAGTTTATTTTAAAAGTTAAACACATTGTCACATTGTTACTGAAGTGTGCTAGACAAAACTACACCGATTTTAGCAATCAAAATCACTAAAAAACAATTTTTGAGCAATAAAATAAACACCGTAGAACCTTCTCCATCGACTTTCCCGCCAAAACTAAAAACAGAATTGAAATTCGTTGAAAAATTAAATAGCTACAGCAATCAGAAATTAGACGGTAGTAAGAGATGGCAATAGAGAGGAAGGACGTGGAGTAGCGCCACTGGTCCTAGGCTACATATTAAGGACTGTTATGCTAAAAAGGGACAGAGCATCTCCCCACTACAAACTTTAACCATTAATATCTTTGATGTTAGTTGAGATATCGAAAAACGAATTTTATAACCTTCTTCAGGATGACCATGATGGAATTTTAAAAAAATAGTTTACCAAGGTGTATAGAAGATACTAGTTCCTATATTATATGTAGATACATAAATAGAAACACTTTAGTGTACACAATTACAGGAAAAGTACAAATTACAGGAATCGTAGCATTATAATGATTACCTAGCTACCTGCATGAAACATTCAATGTTGTCCTATTTGAGCCTGGATGGTGTACGGTCTCTGATTCCAGGTTTGTCTGGCGTAAACAGTACGAAGTCGTCCAAATCCGTAACATTCACGTCGCAAGACAACGACGGGGCGGCTGGTGACCAGCGAGGAGACGCAGTGAACAAAGTGAACAAAGAGGTCCAAGATCTAATCAAATCTGGTATGCTCATCGAACCGCCGCCAGAAGATGATCCGGAAACTGGTGGGTGTTTGAGGTTTTGAATTGACAAGTGTGACATGATGAGCATGCACTTCGAAATTCATTTGATAGACACCGTCATTTCTTACGAGATGAATGAATTGCATGGTTAGATCCCATGAGCTCGATGAGGACATCAAGCTCACGAGTTCCGAATTTGATTCCGGTGTCACTCAAAAGATTTTCGCAGTCCTTTGGTCGCAGTTACTGCGCTTCTAGTCTACTCTGTGGTACTCACGGTGAATCTGCTTGGAAGAAGTTGGCTGGATGCTTGGCTTGATGTCTTCCCTTGCAAACCTCATTTTCAGTGTGCTTTTATATGGGAACAATTTCGGCCCCATCGCCTGTTTGTCTAACTCTAACATCATGTTTCCATCGTCTGTCTATATAGCGGAACAGCAGCGCAATATCCGGTCACTGAGCACGAAGCTCCCGTGGCCGACAGCGCCGCACGCGCCGCCTAAGACTGGCTCCGGGGGCTCGCTCGATGACCTTGACCTCTGGCTCGCTTTCCTCGTCGAGACCGGCCTTATGCGCGCCAGTGACGCTGGCAACCTTGACATGTGTAAGTCACAATGGTTCTCAAACATTTATAACTATAAATTGCAAAAAACGTCCCTAACTTCCTCGAGTCTCGTGTCATTACTATCTAGAGTTATTGCATAGAAAGGAATAGCTGGTACAGTCCGTGAGCACTCAGAAAAACATTTGGGCCTTAGATACTTCGGTTATTGACGGTGACACGCGAATGTAAGACAGACACAGAAATCTAAGTATAAGCTACTTCTATTGGTATCTCTGTGAATACAGAGATCGATTTTATTCGATACCTGAATGTTTAACTAAGGGCTTTACTTGGTGAAGTACAGTGGCGAGTGCAAGTAAAATGGACAGTGGCGTGTGTCTGGCAGTATGCACTCACCACTGTACTTGACCAAGTGTAAACCAGCCCTAAGACCTCACGGTACTGTATTTTAAATTAAACGTTTCGTACAAGTGACGGTCAATTTAAAGAACGTCAGAGATAACATTGAAGCGACAATAGTTCAAAAAACCAGGGCACCAGACTGCGGCGCAAGCATCTCAGAAAGGATCGAAATCGCCTTTGGACCATAGCGGTGGACCACTCCTAACACAGGCATTTCATAACATTAACAATAAAAAAATTAAAAACAATAGAACTATTTGATACAAAGGGTACATAGAGAATATACTCACTTTGTGTTTTGTTTACAGCAATGGAAGGCTCAGGAGCAGCGAGACGCCATGACACTAGGGTCGACGACCCAGATTTTATAATTAGGCAGTTAGAATTTTATCACAAGGTAAGACCTCCACAATGAAAATTATTAATTAGTTACAATTTTATTACTGACTTGGTATAAAACAATACTTTCAGATACCAACTCAAACTTATACAACCAACATCAGAGATGACTATGAAGATATACATCGCAAATGTCCTGGACTATTCTGGGATACCGTAAGTTGAAAGTTTTCTAATTTTCTTTAACCTCCATAGTGCCAAATACTTCATCTACTTACACCAACCTAAATACACATAGGATGTACTATTTACCACTTGCAGGTAACCATGGATGATCCAGATCAAGCATTTATCAAGGTGAAGAGAATAATTCGGGAACTTGTCAATGCACAGAATACTTTAAAACCAATGTTTGATATCGATTTTGCGAATATGGATCACTACCATACAGTTCAAAAACGACTAACTAGCATCCGTCAACAAATTGCACCTCAGAGGCTATTTTATTAAAATATTTGTTTAAAAAAGAATGTTTTATTTCATAATACATACAATTAGGTATATTAATGGTATAAATATTATACAATGAGTGGACAAAAATACATATTATGAGAACAGAACTGTAAGAACGGATTTGTGTAATTCTCCACTTTTCTATAATAGCCTTAACACTTTACATATAAAATGTTCGACACAAAATCATTTAAATACCATGGTGTCGAGCATAGCTCCTAGACACTGCACTATATTATTTGACATCAAAACATCCACTTTCTCTTCTAAATGCCTCTTGGGGTCCTGTTTGCCAACATTCTTAATGGCTAACTGTTCTGGAGTCATCTTTTCTTCATCTTCTAAGGCCTTGTTGTAATTTTTCGCTAAATCCAACATATCTGTAACTGTGGTCTCATTGATGGAACAGTGTTCTTTATAGTCAGAGAGTGTAAGTCCATCCATCCAGGACTTTTTGTGAAGATTCAGCAACATTTTCTGCTCCAGCTCATTCTTTCTATAGTTTATACTGATGGAATAGTAGTGGCGGTTTAGACCATGGATAAGAGCTTGAACAGAGGGTTTTTGTAGATGACCCAAGTTGGAAGTTGTCTGCCTCGGCTCCTGTCCGAGGACCATCATGTTGGGGTTGATGAGTCGGAATGCATCGATAACAACTTTACCTTTGACTGACTGGATAGGATCAACGACAACTGCCACAGCTCTCTCTGATAATGCTTCAAAAGACTGCTGAGTGTTGATATCCACACCTGACAACCAGCAGCCAAACCCAGGATGTGAGTGATACCTGAAATGTTCATATAAATTGTAGACATAACACAAAATGTCAGGTTTTTTAACCAACCAGAGGTTAGTAAATCTAATTGATCTGTTATAATAATATAGGGAGGTAATCAAATTGATTGTGAATAAGATTCATATTTTTTAAGTTAGTCATACCATCCAACAACCATTTCGGGCCGTCCAGTCTGCTTCAGCATGTCCAACATCTTGGCCTGGAAGACAGGGTCTACGGCCTCAACGGACACTCCGGTACCAGTCTGAGGCATGGCAAAGACATCTATCACACGAACTGTGTAGTCATCTACAAATTCACCTGAAAAATTACAATAAAATGAATTCAATACAAATCATGATGCTCAACTCTCCATGTGTCGTGCCGGCCATAAAGAATAGCACCACCCCAACTCTTCCTGTGGGTGTCGTATGAGGCTACTAAGGGATTTTGTGGATACTATTGTACACCTAGTAAGTAGTACGGACACCTATCATGTTTGTCCACCAATCTTACAGCGAAAAGTGGGAACTGCTTGTCGGTGGTTCCTCTGTCTACCCCCACAGGGATTATAGACACAAAATATCTATATATTTTGTTATGTTGCATTTTTGACTAATAAATAAATTAAATTTTGTGTTATAGATTTGACTTTATGTAATGTATGTACAGATTATTACAATTATTTACTAATAGAACATCAAAACTGAATCAGAATATGCTATAACTTATTATAATAACCATAATAAATTGGTAGGTATAATAATAATATTAGTAGGTTATATCTCAATGTTGTATAGTTATTCTGAGAGACTTTGCAATCACATTTACTTCCATTCTGAAGCTTTGTACTTGATTAGATTTATTTTCATTTCTGCATTTCAGAACTAAAAATCCGTTATAATAATAAATAATATAAAAGTATCTTAATGTTCATAAGTTAACATTATTTACCTAACATAAGACCCATAACCTCCATGGGCACGCCAGCTCGGCCGTGCTTCAGCATTTTCAAGAGAGCTAATGATGAGATGTACACTTGCTCAGCGGTGTCCACCACCGGGGCGTCCGTGGGCGGCGGTGCCTGCGACAGCCCTGCCATGCCACCACCGAGGCGAAGAAGACGATCCATTCTACACTTCTATTCCTAAAACAAAGCAAAACTCTAACATGACAAAACTGAACCGGAATCGATGACTTCGCGATAAATTCACTTGTAGCTTTTTATAAAAGTAATTCCCATAAAAAGCAAACACTATACTCACAGTATTTTAACAAAATAACAACAAAATCATTGAACAATTACAATAATTAGGATAAACTTCAGCTAAATCCAAAATGAATAAAATGACAGGTGAGGTACGTCGAAAATGCAAGCTCACGACCTGTGATGCCAATGTTAAATTTTAGAATCCCCGCCGCATTAGGCCAAATCCCCGAATTTACCCGAAACTTTATTACCAATTCCCCGAAAAGTCCCCGGCATGACTTTATAAATAAATAAGACAATTGTTTCGTTGGTAGTATTTAATACTATATATCTTTAAAATAGGTACCAAAAAAATTTAAGCGAAAATACGAAAAAAACAATTATTCCATAATCCATAATTTTGCTTTTAGTAGTACCATAGAACGCGAACGTTGATTTATATCTATGCGCGAATGTTTTAATTTATAATCAAGATCGTGTGAGAGTGAGGGTGACAGTTCGTTTAGTTTTATGATTAGTTTTGGCGGCCATCCCGGAATAGTGCCCACTAACCCAAATGAATTGAGTATTACCAGGAATTCCACGATATTTTCCAAATCCCGCGCCTATTATTATTATTTATTATTATTTCTCCTATTCCCCGAAATTCGCGGAATTACCCACCAATTGGCAGCACTGCTCACGACACACGCACACATATTGTTGGACTTTACGCGTCCGGTTCCAGTGCCGGTTCGGTTCGATGCAGCCGATCACAAGCGTTCTTCCCTCAAACCACTTAAAGTCAGCGACTCATGATTGGCTACAGTGAACCGAACAGTCGCTGGAACCGGCGTATGTAGTCCAGGCCTAAAAGTCAGTATTGCCAGAAAAAAATCATGTCAATCATCAAATCATAACCTCTTCAATAAAGCTATAAATATATCAATCAATCAATCGCTAAGATACAGAACCACTCTACTAAAATCACAATGGAAGATTTTCTTTTCGTTTTTTTTAGTTCGTTTTTATTCTCATGATGGCTTTCGCACGTAGGGGCGATCTGTCACTGTCAGTCAATTCACGCGTCACGCGTTCAAATTGTATCTAAAATGAAATAAATGCGTAGTTAAAAAGGGATAAAACATAATCTGCTACATAGATTATCCATGCCTAAGATTTGCTATAAAGCGATCTCGCTCCCACATCTAAAGGCTCTCGTGGAACTTCGATAAACAAACTGCAACGCTAACCGTTGGCAGTTTTACGGCTCTGGATACCAGCCTTTTTATCATTAAAAAAAGGTCCCTTCATAGAGCGCCATATAGCGAGCCTCTTGGAACCAATCGGAAAACCTCTTATTTTGTTTTAATTTAGTAGATTTTATAACTTTGGACACAAGTCTTTTTGAGCCAATAAATAATGTATTCGTTTACAAAAACATAGAAATCAACATCATGTCTATTAACGTTCATCCCATTGTTACAAACGTTGGTCTACGCTACTTGACTCAACGCCGTAAAACCTATTGGAAAAAATTAACATAAAAAAAAATTGACTGACTGACATGTTTATCGGGTAGGTACGATCTGCGCTGCGAAAATATTTTTTTATTTTGTGAAAACTTGCAATTTGCAATATCAATTTAAAATTCAGCAAGATGTCAGTCGAAAAATCAGTCTTACCCAAGAAATTTACAGAAGGTCCTCATGGTCTAGGTAGGTCCAATTTTTTTGTGGATAGAAGAGTGCCGACGAACAATTTTTAGAACCCTGATTTATAAAATGTTAATGTTAAAATGTTATGTATGGTGTATTTTATATTGTGTTGTAGGTGATCCTGAAGATAAAACCCTGAGGAAAGTAGAGTTAGAGGTTATGATACCGAAGCTCATGAGAGACAAGGCAAAAACTGATAAATGCACAAAGGAAGTGCATGAATTTGAACTGTGTTGTAAAGATAGTTCTCTGTTAATGGTAATTAGCTGTAGAAATCAAAACTCTGCTCTCAAAGAATGCCTTTCCAGCTGGTACCGAAATGAAGATTTTAAGAAGTTATGTACCGAGGAATATTTAAAGGAAAGAAGTGAATACAGAAGAACTGGTCAAAAGAAACCAATTAAAAGAGCCTAACTAGCTGTCAGTGTATGTAGATATTGTTATTAGTGTAAATATTAAAAAATAATCTTCATTCAATATCATCATTTATTGTAACAGGTATTTTCCTGTCCAATAACATTTCCCTGACAGTGTAAGCACCTAGGTTCTCTGGTAGTCTCTGGGGCTCGACAGGGGGCTTTATTACTTCTGCAATTATTATTTCCTGTAACAATTTAAATGAAACTTTAGATAATTTCATCAGTGCAGTTTCATATATAACATATTGGTATTCTTTCTCTAATATTAATACCTTAACAGTTGTAGTAGCCATTCTGACATGTCCAAAAACTGAATTCCAGTCACATTTTTCTTCATGTTTTATAACTACTATGAAATCAGCATGACTAATCTCAGGACCTTCTTTGTAAAGCACTAAAATAAAATAAACAGGTAATTTAGTATATCATACTTAACATAACTGTTTATTCCAAATAAAGTTAAATATTAAATCCTTACAATAATCACCACCAAACTTGATCCCTGGCTTGACAACATATCCCTTTGACCTAAAGTAATGGTAAACAACATATTTAGGAATGAAGCATTTATCAGTCTCGGCAAACAAATCCCAGCATTGCTGTATGTTTAGCAATCTGTTATCACAGTTAACAACCTGCAAGCAACCCAGTCCATACAAAAGGAAAAAAGCTTCTTGTAAAGTCAATATCAGCTTTTCTTGCAGTTTTATTTTATTGAGACAACATTTGGGCTTTAAGTTGGCAAAGTAATTTTCCTCCTCAGAGTCACTGTTGGGCACTATGACCGCAACATCTTCTTTATAGTGTTCATGACTTTGAAATGTATCTGCAGTACTATTAAATTCAATTTCTTGAGCTTCACTCATATCTTCATCATCACTAGATACCAAGTCTATCACATCCTTGCCTTTTGGTTTTTTACTGTCATTAATTATTTTAGTACTCAATTCATCGATTTCTTTAAAAAATGAATTTTGGTCTGATGCTTGGTTCAGACCACCAAACTTTCTATGCCAGTCATTTCTCTTCAGAAACTGTCGCTTTCTCATTAAAATTGGACTGCCAATGCTATGAGATAGTCTGGGCTTCGATCGTGATGCAGAACCTTTGCCAAAGCATCCCATGTGGTACAATAAAGCTGCTTCCTCTACAGACCTTGCCTCCACACTAAATCCGTTAAAATACCCAGTAAATACAATTCTCAAGCTGTCTAACGGGAATCGTAATGATTCAATCTGAATTGGGTCATTATTAGTTTGACATTCGTCTCCGGTTTGTAAACTATTCATGATGTTGATGACAAAAGAACTGGCCAGTTCCCAAATTTATTTTAGGACGAATGTGTCACTGCGATCGCAAATAATGAATCTGTTACAAAAGTCACTGTTTTAACCGAAAAACGAATTAGATAATGTATCTTCAAAGCAAATTTTAACCCTGTAAACCGAAGAAACAGATTATCTAAGAAAAATACCATGGAACCGCCAAAACCAGATGTGACTGAAAAGATAACACGTAAGTAATGTTCACATTTTTAACAATATAGACTGACGCTCGCTCGGTTCTATTTTTATCTTCCCGGCAACTTGCTAGTTAGGTAGGTAACTAAATTATTAACTAAAATAAAAATACAAGTTTAATGAAAATCGCAATCGTCATTACTTATTCATTCATGGCACGGCAACAAACATACACACACACACATCAATCGAATCAATCAAACAAACCCACACCTACAAGAAAAGAAGAATGAGCCCCTCCCCCCCTCCCCACATGCATTCATGCGCAGTCTCGCTCTACTAATCTCACACTCGCAGTGACAGCACTTACAGCATCGAATCTTGGACATAATTATACTTTAATCTGTGATCGAATCCACAGATTAGAGTATATGGAATCCAAACTAAGGTAGGTATTTTCAACTACACAGAAGGTCTTTCCCCCCCCCCACACGCACACACAAAATGCTATTGGCAGCACTGTTCAATCCCAGTTGTACCAACCTTGGTTGTTGTCAATCAAAGTGTGTTTTCATTAGCGCTTTATTGCACGGGAATGCGATTCTCAAATTCGGCCTCTGAAAAGGCCGCTATAGCGTTAATTCCGCCATGGGCGCCAAAGCTAAACCAAAACTAAACTGTCACGCTCACACGAGGTACTAGATTGTGTACGAGTGAGCTGGACGTTTCATTTAGTGATTATCGCTTTTGGCTGTCGGAATCGGTGCCAAATGTCATAAGGTCAAGGAATAACTAAGCAAATAATTAACTAGATGTCGCTACTGTATACAATTTGTTTGATTGATGGTTCTAAAAGTGACAGTTGTTTACTATATGTTGCAAGCCTGATGCCTACAGTATTGACAACTTTATAACGTATATCTGTATCTCTTTCTTTTCTAGCTGGAAAGTTATACGTCAAAGAAGGTAAGAAAATAATTATCGTTGTAAGTAATGCTAACTTCACTTCATATAGTCACAAGACCTCTCAGCTGAGGCTGTCGAATTTTCGCTTTTTCGAAATTGTAAAATCCCTAGGATTTTATCCCATTTCGAGGCATAATTATTCCCTATTTGTGTAGCCAAAATGGCTAATATCAGTGAGGAAAATGTTAACAAATTGTTGAGTGACGATAAAACTGGTAAGTATTTTTGCAAAAACTCCTTTACATAAACCAAAATAGTTAAAACAATGATACTTATATTCTTCTATGCCATGGTTTTTAGATATGATCGCGGCTACCAGCGTGTTACAACTGAGTATAAATGAAATCCGCACTTCTAAGATCAACTGGCAATCTTACCTGCAGTGAGTATTGATTGCTGTTAATAAGCTAAGGATTACCTTTCTTGTGTCGACGTATCCTCGTTGGATTATTTGCAGGCGCGTAGTTTCCTGTAAGACTCTTACCAACACTACACACTCCGCAAATATTACGGGGAATTTAATGCCAGTTCATATCCCAAACTATAAAAGTATAAGTTCTGTAGTACCTAACTACACAGAGGTCAGGAATAAGAGAGCGTTCCATAACCAGTTGAAATAATTCACGTTAACAACTGTCCATGTTCCATTACCACATTAACAGCTGAAAATTATTCAAACTTATATTTGACACAAGCAATGGAACGTGTAAAACTGTCAGCGTGAATAATTTCAACTGGTTTTGGAACACACTCCTAATAACTTTTATTGATCCCACTTTCTTTTTGATATGGCAAAACAACTGTCAAATTGACACAGAATAAACTCACCTCACTTTTTCAGCGGGCTATTTAATCACCTGTCAGAATCAAAATTACTCTTCATGTGCCTTTCGAACAGCTGAAAGTAATCACGAGGTTAGGTTAGGTTGTTTGGCTCCTATTTCCGCATTAAGACAAAAGTAGTCCTTTATGCTTGCGTAAAGTAATCACTAATTTTCACTTGTGTGATTTTTGAATGGCGATCAAGTCATTTCTACAATCACCTGAGGGTTTTCAAACAGTCGATTTATAATATTATCATTATATAAAATAGCAAGTAACTGTACTTTTACTCACAAATAGACAACATCATAAGGGTGCTATGATATATTCTTATTTTATTGCTATGTAACAGGGGTCAAATGATCACACAGCGTGACCATGACTTCATTGTGAACCTGGACACGCGTGGCCAGAAGGACCTGCCGGATAAGAACCCCGAGGCCTGCGCCGAAGTGTTCCTCAACCTCCTCACGCATGTCAGCAAGGACCACACCATCCAGTACATACTTGTCCTGATTGATGATGTTCTTTCGGTAAATGTTGTTCTGTTACAATTTTATATTTTAATGGGGTCCATTAGGATTTAGGACATTGCATAAACTGTATGGAATGTCATCAGATCAGAGAAATCAGATTTTGGTCATATGTACCTTAGTGTTTAAGACACACATTCAAATGGAATTCAGATGCAGTTTAAAAGTTTAACATTTTGAGTTATTTTAGATTTACAGCAGATGGTCAACATTTTTCCAGAATATTTGTGTATGGGACATTATTTTACATTTCTTCTCTTCTTATTTCGACTTAGATCCTTTAACCACTTCTCTACACTTTATTTTTATATGTTTTCGGCAATGTACAGTGGAAGACACATAAAGCTATACCCTGTGAAACCTTGTCGCAATAAGGTTTTGTTATGTTTCCTTGCCATTCGTAAGAACGTGTCAAATAAGAAAGGGTATAAGCCTGATGTGTTGTCCACTGTAAAGTGTTGTGTCACATTAACGCTCTGGTGTATACGTCATATTAAACAAACAAGATTAATTTTCTGATGATGTGATCGGCGTGCCGACGCACCTATGTAACATGTTTTTAAATTTATTTCTTTAAAAAAATAATGGCATCAATTCTAGCGTATCACTCACTAAATTAAATCAACGCTAAACGAAATTTCACCCTTACTCTTACACAATTTGTAAGTGTGACAGTGTTATTCGACATCCATTACAGTTTACTAATGGAAACAAAAAATCCTATTCTCAACAAGGGTATACAAAGAACAATCTGGTCGCGGCGGGCAGCAATCTCAAATGCTTTATATTCGAATATTGAATACAAATTCGGGAACCCTTTACGAATTAACATTATCGTAATAAGTTGCGAAGCCCGGTTCGCGTTACTACATAACATACTGGGTTAGTATATTTTAAGCACTATTTGGCCGTAACATAACTGCAGTCTGTCGCCGCTACATAGAATAAGTAATAATATTTCATATAGGATGGCCACTCCCGGCCCCCCACCGATTCCAACGCCCCCATGCGTCTAGTAACTACCCTGGTACCACATCGTCTAGGAGTGCCGCCCTAAGGTGCCGACAGACATTGTCATTGGTTGTTTTCTATGTTTGACATAAAATACTTTTAAAATATTATATTATGTTTGTGGTTGTTATTGCATCTTAGTAGTGTCCGACCGAAGCTTCGGCTTCGGCTTTGGCCACCTTAGGCCAAACCTTCGGCTTCGACCAAAATGGGCCGAAGTTTTGACCGAAACCGAAAGTTCCTAACAAACGACGAATTCGAACGAACTTTTACGAATGAGAGAAGAGCGCGACGGACAGAGACGTGGCGGGCGGCAGGGGAGAGTCACACACATCACATTTCTTTTTGTGGACCGCCGTGCGTGCCGTGCGCCGGCCGTCGCTGTCTCAAATATTATAATAAAATTTAACATTATTTCGAAATGTTATTATTTTTCCCAAATCGCAAGGTAATTTTGATTACCACTAGATCAACTTCTAGAGAAGATTAAAATTACCTTTCTATATTATATTATACAGTCGATATAAAACCTTCAATTTTAAAGTTTTAAAATCAAATCATTTAAATTAGCTTGTATCCAATCTTGAACAAAATTCTTAGAGCTTTTAAGCCTTCGGCTTCGGCTTCGGCCGAAGGTTGTGCCGATAGCCGAATAATCGGCTTCGGCCAGAAATCGACCTTCGGTCGGACACTACATCTTAGTTTTGATCGATGGCTTTTTAAATCCAAATAAATATGCATAATCTTGAAATATTTCTTTTGTATCTCAATGTAATATAGTAGATAAATATTTTATTTAAGTGATATCAACCATATTTTGATTGTATATTGGTCGAATTATACAGTTTTTACTATTATAGAAACTGTCTTAGAAACTACATAATCCTATGCAAAAATAAAAAATTGCAAAATTATTCCTAGTCTATATCTACAATAAAAAATATCTGCAATTATATATCAAAAACATTTTAATAATGTAAAGATGCATTTGGATTTAAAAATATTACCGAGATTTTAAAAATGTACCTATAGTTCGTAATTTGTCAATTGAGTATACATCGGTCCCAATTGGCGTCACTAGTGCCTACAACTCAGCTGCAGAATTGCTTGCTTGGAGTCAACTCCAGCAGCCCTAAGCTAAATTACAAAAGTGTGTAGACGTATACGCACACTAGTGCGAACCGAACTCAGAATTTTCAAATAGTCGCCCGAGTGGCCAGGCTGTGGCCGCAACATAACCGCAATCGTTGTCGCGAGCCTTATGTTATAATCTCATATCTTTATCTTTTTCCAGGAAGATAAATCTAGAGTGAAAATATTCCGAGACTCGAAACGCGGGAATGTCTGGCAGCCATTCCTCAGCCTGTTGAACCGCCAGGATGAGTTTGTTCAGCATATGTCGGCGCGCATCATCGCCAAGCTCGCCTGCTGGTACCCCCAGCCGATGGACAAGAGCGATCTGAACTTCTACCTCTCTTGGCTCAAGGATCAACTCATGATGAATGTAAGATCCCTTGTCATAGGTACTAAAAATTCCGATTTTATTTTAGTTTTCTATTTTCTTTTTAGATTTGCAATATTGCATGTATTATTTGCATGTAGCAACATTTTTATTTTTATTTATTGTAATTATGATTTTTAAGATTTTTATAATGATATTTGTGTTTCTTTTCCATTAATAATGCTTTGCTAGTTTAATATTAATAATTTAGTGACTGTTTTGTTTATTTATATCAAAAGTTATAAAATAATTTTCACACATGATGTTAATCATAAACAAAGTAATTATCATACATAAAACCATGGACGTACCAAGCTATGTAGCTTTGGAGAGAACGGAAAAGCATCTTTCTTCCTAGACTGATCTTTGTGACTAAAATTTTATGTGTGAACTCTATATTATTGAAAAAGAAACTGATTTTTAAACAATAGCCAGGTCTTCTAGTATAAGAACCGCAGTTCATTTCAAGTTCTGACTTCACCCCCTCAATAACTATAAGAACCGCAGTTCATTTCAAGTTCTGACTTCACCCCCTCCCTAACTAAAAAGCTGAGTACGCCCATGCATGTCATTTATTTATAATAACATCTTAATTCTATTACAACTTATGTTATTCATTAACTGATCTTATTTTAACCATAATATCATTGTAACATGTCATTAATATCATTAAAATTGACACCTATTATGTACTAAAAAAAAGTAATTTCTTTACTTACCGCGAAAGAGAATACCGTAGCACTAGGAATGTACAGGACTTGAAAGGTCTAGAACAGTTGCAACTCTAATCTAGTGAAGTAATTTTATGTGGCAAATGCTTAGCAGCACCGGCTTAGCAGAATGCAGACCCATCAGTCTGACGCCAGTAACCAAATCATATGTGTCTAAACCACTGAACTTTAACATGTTTCGTGTCGTGTGCATCGCTGGAAGCATCACGCATCATTGGGGCGTCGATGACATGCATGTTTACTGAGAGGTTTGTTTTCTGGCAAGGCGGAGAAAATGTCTGCCGAGTTAGAGCAAGCCGAGCAGGTTTTGTTGGAACACGAGAAAGAGAATTTCTCCGACAAACCGCCTAAGGACAAGAACAAGGACAAGCATGGTGACTCGGAGAAATATTCGACACTGTACAGCTCTTTTGACGAAATGAAACAGCACGAGGACTTGCCGCCAGGCGTCCATAAGGTATTCTCTGTGTAGATGTCAACACGAACGTTAACTGTGTGCCACTGACTACGAACTGTAACAACTTGTCGATAACTTGACTATAAGTAGGTTTTACTATTAACTCAAAATCTATACTACTAATTAAACTGTTAATAATCGCATGTCAGCTTATAATATAAATAAAACTGATAATGCACAAAGTACTTGTTATGCTTTGAGAATGTACCAATGCAATATGCTTTTAAATTTGTCAAAGTCTATCGTAATACTGCTGTTATTTCGCTTATATTATAATGTTATGTTATTGTAATTTATTATTCACGTAAGTACCTACATACATTTATTATATTTTTTTATTAAACACATACATTCAGACATTATATTATGTAGATTGTACTATTTATTGATGGTTTTAATGCTATTATAATGCGGGAAATTCCTTGTAAATTTCATTTAACTATTCAGAAAGCAGACATTGAATATGTGATGGTGATGGGATATTTAATTGTTTAACCTGAAATCTGGCATTTTGGTATAGTATTGAATAGTTCGTCAACAAGGTCGGGCACCAAATTATACGAGCACGGGGAAAATCGATTCCGATTAGGGTCGATTATATGAAAACGTTCAATCGCCCGCAGCGCGATGCGCTTCGCTAAAATACACGGGTTCTTATTACTTTATTTATTTGATACCGCGCGACGACGCGACGCGCGTTTTAATATAAATCGATTAGTAAGAACCCGTGAATTTAGAAGCGTTTTCATAGAAATCGAGCCTTTGTCTTACGGGGCTGTCTCAACAAGTCTGAAAATGGATTGGCCACTAACACGACAAAGAATAAGTTTTAAGCTAATGCTCTATTTATGTTTAACAGAACAACGACTACATCCAATCAGTGGCGCGCTGCCTGCAGATGATGCTACGTGTGGACGAGTACCGCTTCGCGTTCCTTTCAGTCGATGGGATCTCCACTCTGCTGTCCATCCTCTCGTCCAGGGTCAACTTCCAGGTTAGATCTAGACTAAAATATATACAGGTGTACCTTTTTTTGTCGTACTGACAATTGCTGTTGGTCCTAATGACCCTTACAGCTTCACCGGGGTTTTTGGGGCGAGCGCTAAGTGCGCTCCAGCCTGGAGGAGGACTTAAAAACTACTATAAGAAGCGACTGCCTAAGGGCAACCAGGTGGGTACGGACCTCGGCTTAGAACGTCGCTGGAGAGGGAGTGATCGGGAAGAAGCGGCCTGGAATACGCCGACAGCGCGTGTAAGCGCCAGAAACGGGTCGACGCCCGCGCCGGCGCGGGCGGTATGTAGGTGCTGTGTGTGAACTACTATCGGGTGGGGGAGTGGCTTCCGCGATGGAGATCGTGATGGCGTCGTCGGGGTCGTCTACAGGTGTACCATTGAGATAGGGTCAGTATGGGGAACTCTGAAACTTTAAGAAATAGAGAAATATGTTCTAAGGAACCATGTCGTCGATTTTAGAGTTAAGATAAACTGCATTCAAAGATTTACAAAAAAAATATCATGCACGACTCGGGACTCAAACCCGGTTATTTTCAGAAAAAAAAACGTATGTTATTTTATTACGAAAATTGATAGCGTTGATTGTAAGGAATAAATGTTGCTATGGAACCTTGTGTCTACAACTTTAAAAAATGCTAGACCCCATATAATAATAATAAATAATATATGTGTAGGTTGTAGTATACGCGTCTCTTTTCTACAAACTATTTTAAACCTGCATTGATGCTAACTGCAGAATTGGGCTCGAGCTGGTTTCGCTAAGAGCAAAAAAATATCAATAATTACATGTAATATTTGTAATAGATAATGATAAGAAACGAATGCCGAATGTTTGGGTGAAAACTCGTTGTCATCAAGTGTTTGAAGAAACAATTTAGTATGTAACAAAATCAAACCCTTCCCAGGTGCAATACCAACTGGTGTTCTGTCTGTGGGTGCTGACATTCAACTCGCTGCTAGCTGAGAAGATGAACAAGTTCAACGCGATCCCGATCCTCGCCGACATCCTCAGTGACTCGGTGAAGGAGAAGGTGACACGTATCGTGCTCGCTGTCTTCAGGAACCTCATCGAGAAGACAGAGAACCAACAGGTAAGATTATTATCTTATAAGATTCAAACAGATGAACAATTTCAACGAATCCTCGTGGACATACTTAGCGACTTGGTGGAGCAGGTTGCCCGTCACCAGTAGCTTTTCCAGATTTTCGGAATCCTTGTGTGCTATGTGACCGAAATACTGAAGCACTCTTTGCAGACTGCAGCTCCTTTTGGCGTTCAAGTTTGAGCTCCTTCAATATCGAGGCATTAGGGCGTTTTAAGATACGTGCGTATTTCGTCATGCACGCGGGTTAGCTCCGCAAATACGCACGACTCTGAAAACGCCCTAAGTGACCATAGTCTAAACCTAATTTTCCCATGATCAGGTGGCAAAGGAACACTGCATCGCCATGGTGCAGTGCAAAGTGCTGAAGCAGCTGTCGATCCTAGAGCAGAAGCGGTCGGATGACGAGGACATCATGAACGACGTGGACTACCTTAACGAACGCCTGCAGGCCTCCGTGCAGGACCTGTCCTCCTTCGACCAGTATGCCACAGAGGTCAAGAGTGGACGGTCAGTTTTTCCCTTTTCCCTCTCATCAGTTTTCATCAGTATTTCTCCGAGGAACAAAATTTATTTTTATTATGAAGATAATAGACAAACAGCATAATGCTGGTCCGTCTATATTACATTGTTGGAAAAGTTGTAGGTCCATAGTTCACTTTCACTAATAGTCCACACATAATTTAATTAGTGTTCAAGAAATTTGAGTAAGTCGAGACGATTTTTTGAAAGAGTTTACTGATACAACATACTCAGGGAGCCTATTCCATGTCTGAACGTCTCTGTTACTCGGAAATATAATTTCTTACAAAATAAAATTTTCCCTAATATTTCTCGGTGTTGAATCGCAAAAACTCCATCAACCCACCGACTGATAATTTTGTGTACAACGTCGGAATTTTTGCATAAAACAGCTTACTAAACTGCCTTTACTTTTTTTAGCTTGGAGTGGTCCCCCGTACACAAATCCGCCAAGTTCTGGCGTGAGAATGCGCCGCGACTCAACGAGCGCGGGCAGGAGCTGCTACGCACCTTGGTCCACCTCCTTGAGAAGAGCCAGGACGTCGTCGTGCTGGCCGTAGCGTGCTACGACATCGGCGAGTACGTGCGCCACTACCCGCGCGGCAAGAAGTGAGTGTAGTCACACTAGTGTAGTCAGCAGTGACTGGAGCTCTACAGACACTGCTCCACCTCTACGAGAGGAGCCAGGACCCCGTAATACGGTACATGACTATTTTTTTATGGCATCAATCAACTGGACATACTAAAGATGGATCTGAAATCCGTTTATCGATATCTCAACTAACATCAGCGATATTGATGACGTCACTCTATAGTAGCGCCATCTCTTTCTTCCGTCTTATTTTTGCCTGTTATTTTATTTTTCAACGAATTTCAATTCTGTTTTCACATTTAACCATCAATTTATGTATATTTCTTAATTTTTATGAAATGCATTTAATATTTGATACTTGTCATGTACCCTATTCTCACTGTAGCGTGCTACGACATCGGCGAGTATTTGCGCCACTGGGTAGTAAGGGGCCCGGCAAGCTGTGTGTGTTGTCAGCAGTTACGGGTTACGGGTGCTCAGCAATTCAGGTTCATTCCAGCAGCAGCAGAGGGGTTCCATCCTTATGTAGTTGATATCCCATCTATTCATATGAAGCGATTTGCTTCTTCGTTCATTGTGCGAAAGTGCGAAATGCTAAGGCATGGAATAGAACAGGCTGCCGGTTACACTTACCTTGGAATTACTGCCGGTTACATCTACCCACTGAATTTACTATACCAGCATGCTTCATCGTCGACCACATCGTCGCTCACCATCAAGCGAGATTGAGGTAAAATGTGGGTTTAGTGGAAAATAAAAAATAAGCTTTACGCACCCTGCTCCATCTCCTTTCCAGATCATTGTTTATCGTTCAAATTTCTAACACCCGTTACGACAGGAGGCGGTCTAAGCTTACCTCTGATTGGCGCGTAAGCTCGAGCGCAGAACTCTGCGCCAAACAGAGTTCAAACGCTGACCGCAGAACATATCAGAACGAACCCCTAACCATCGAGTTGCATTTGCACGGCCTCAGAAAAAGCTCACTCCAGGAATAGACTTCCAAAGATCCATCTCGGTTATCTGCGCCTTATCTGCTCATTTTCTCACACCAGGTATTATGTTTCCAGCATCATTGAACAGCTGGGCGGTAAGCAGCGCGTTATGTACCTGCTCAGCCACGATGACCCCAACGTGCGGTACGAAGCTCTTCTCGCCGTCCAGAAACTTATGGTCCACAATTGGTGCGTATGACCCACAACACGTTTATGGATTTAGATTGGGAACCCCGTGAGGTATACTCACGGGATAAGCAGGACCGCCGAGCATATGTTCATAGGGTGAAGATTAGGTAGTAACTTATTATAGTCTGGGAGTCAGATCCTATAGACCGAGGGCTTTATGCAGTTCGATATTCATACTGCCACAGGATGAATGACGTTCGACCCTCATCTTTTGAACATATTTCCGGCGACACTACTCCGGGCTCCCGATCTATTTGGTATTAATCACACATTTTATTAGATGCATCCATTATGAATTTAAAAGTCTTTGGTCATTTGAGAGGACGACTCCTATTTAATAGCGGGTCCCCTCATATTTTCATATTTTATGGTTATCATCTAGTTATTTTATTGAGAGATGATACCTTTTGTTTCAAGTTTATTCTCTTGTTTTTGTTACACGATTATCTTTCGTAATTTCCAGGGAATACCTCGGCAAACAACTGGAGAAGGAACAAATCGACAAACAAGCGGGCACTGCAGTCGCAGCCAAGGCCTAAGCATTTTATTGATACTATTTAATGAAATTCGTTGTTATTGTTGTCTAGGATACGCCGCGCCGGGCTTGCAGTTACAATAGGTAAAAGCTACCGTTTGCCATACGCCCGTTACTTGAACAATATTTGTACATATGCAGCATTCTATTTATGATACTTTAAACTACACATTTAATGTCATACCTATAAATTGTATAAATCGCAACCAGCGCTGGTTAGTTATGTATATTAAAGTGACGTAAATATTGTAAATAAATATACGAAGCTTATTAAATGATCAAATTATTAAAATCTGTTAAAAATATTTCATTGCTCCTTCGTGTAATCCAGTATAATTTTAAGAACAATTTTGAGAAATATTATATCCACATTCCTTTTACATAATTATGGTATATTTATTGTATTGTTGAATTATAATATTAATATTCTAGTGGCTGCGTGAAAAAATTCCGTATTTCATGCCTACTTCATTGTAGAAACTTAGTGATATGAGATTTATAACAGTCTACGTCAGTATTGTGAATAAAGCATGAATAAAAATCTGTAAAATAGTAATATTTGAAGTTTTCTTTTACGATTTTGTCTTCTATGGGTAAAATAGAGGTAAGCAGATGCATGCTTTTAGGTCACCAGAATTTCATCAAAATTGATCTATTCATTCGCACATAGCGAACGTGAACAGCTGAATCATATTAAGTTCATGGCTATAGTAGCTGTAAAACTTATGACTCAGCTGTTCACAGACATCTAAGTACTTCTAATGGTAATTCTGTGGATGTTCACCAAGTTTACATTGTGATTGTGCGGTTCCCAGAATAGCCAAGATTAGCGTTAGGCTCGGACTCCACGGGTCCGGTTCTGTTTGCTGCATCCAATCACTGCATTAATTTTAAGTGGGGGGAGCGGAGCGCATGATCGGTTTAAACGAACCGAATCGGACCCGTGGAGTCCCAGTCTAATTATCCTTTATCTGACTTTTTAGCTAAAAGAAGGCTCAGAGAAGCCAGTTTGCTTTTGCTGGCTGATAGCCTCTGTCCATGTCTTTTGTTTTCTTATATGAATTTTTTTTAAATTGTTTTGTCAGTACCTACTTAGCGTTTTATATGCTGAATTTGGCATATTTTATACTTTTTCCCGTTTAGCCACAGAGGTACCAATATAATATTTTATTTCTGTGCATTTAGCATACAGCCACAGACATCTAAGTATAAGTACCTATAGTAGCATACAGCATATTTTTGGCATTACCTATCGGACGCATTCAAATGCAGAAAAATTGAACGTGTTTTCAGCAAGATAGGTTTAGAAAAAGCAATCTTTGCAATCATTTGGCGCTAAAAAGTTTTAATTCCAGTTTGAATGTACATCAGAATTGACTTGGACTGGACGACGTTCTTTGCTTTATAAAAAGAAAGTAGGTACCTAGAGATACGATTTTAGACCATCAGCATGGTCAGCATCTATAGAAATGTTTGAATAGTCTGATTTTATTTTGTTCCAAATTTTTTATCTTTAGTTTTCTTAGCCTTAGTTTAGTTTTAGCTTTAGTTTTATCCAAAACTAGGACTATCAATATTTTCTTCCTGTTTTCAAGCAACTAAAAATAATGGCATATTTTTAAAGTTAGCACGAAACCGTTTCCAAGCTGGTCGTCAAAGATGGATTTGCTGCCATACAAAGTAAGACTCAGCGATTTAACTTTATAATTTACAAAAAAAAAAAACAATCACGACCTTGCAGAAAAAATAAAATATTTATAATACGATTGCCCAAATTATGATAAACACGCTGATATCGTTATTATTTGCCAATAACCTAAAATCATTTTGTAATTAATAAAATCTCAGACGTGATTTTCACTTGACCTTGATTGACAATGATTGAATTGAAATATTTTGTCAAAAGTTTAGGTGTCTGGAAATAATGAATTAGAGCATGAAATACTACAAAACATTACAATTTTTTTCACGTATTTCTTTTTCTCTTCCGCATTGAAATTAAACAAAAAGTTTATAAACTCTTACGTGGTGGCAAGAACTTATTTGTAGTTGGGCCTGGGGGAGGCCCACAGACATCTAAGTAATAAGTATAGTACTTCTATTGGTAACTCCGTGGGGAGGCCATAGTTTTTAACGATAATATCTAAACGAAACGTCCCGCTCATTCATGATGAGCGGGCGTGACAGTTTCATTTCGCATTAGCTTTGGTGGCCACTCGGAATCGACGCCCGTAATTTACACAGTTAGCATTTTTTTTAGTCGATCTCGTTAGCAACACAGTTTGTCAGTGTCAGGTGTGAATTGCAAGAAACGCCAGGGCTTCTTTGTCTTCTTCTGTCATCTCTATTTAGAGCTATGGCGTAGAAAGGGATAGGTAACGAAAACATAACTAAGGACTTTTCGTGCAACCGACGTTCAATGTTCAGTTTGTGATGTGATTTTAGAACGAGGTTTTAAATTTAAAAATACTAAAATAATTATAAATGGATAACGTGCTAGTGTTAAAGGATTATAAAACTGTACCTGATATCGTTCACGAGTATGGACCCACACTGAAACTAGGAAACATACCTTTGGTGATAGACAATGGTTAGTACATATTATCAAAACATCGTAATTTGCCTTGTTATACTGAATTATTTCTGTGATATTGTATTATTCAGGCTCCTACCAATGCAGAGTGGGTTGGTCTATATACGAAGAGCCACATTTGGTATTCAAAAACTTAATAGCGAGGCCTAGGAAGGATAGGTGTAAGAAAGATGCAGAACCGCCGGTAACACCCCCAATTCAAATTGGAAACGATATTATTAATATTGAAGCTGTGAGGTAAGTGCTCTTTACACAAAAGACTATATTATATTTGTTTCTACCAACAATTTTGAAATTCACCTTATGTAGATTACTCGCTAGAGAAGTTTTACATGGAAACCCCATCTGCCAGTTAGCGTATGAGAAGTAAGCATTTTCCTATAAATTATTCAGCCATTAATGTATGGAACTATATACTCTATTAAACGGTAAAGCCTGTGGCTCGCTGCCAGTGCTCATGTTATCATTCTAGAGGAGATGATGCCACTAGTCTGATTTCTGTGGTTTAGTGTTGTTATCCTAACAGTGATGTTAAATCAGATGTTTTCTGTAATGTGAATACTGAAGTTAGATGTCCATAGAGGATGGTGACAGGCAAGTTTTTTTATGTTGAAGGAAAGCAGATGCTGTTATACCTGATGGTAAGAGGTCACCATCACTCAAAGTCATCTTATCTCACTAATATTGCACGAGGGTTTTCAATGCACTACTAGCCTTGGGGACATAGGTGGAGTGCTTCATATGTCAGTAATTACTCTGTAAACATGTTTAGTAACCTTTATAGGAGACATAATGGTCTATTGAACTCTATTGCAATTGTATTATTATTTTTTGTTGTCATTTTCAGGTTTCAGCTAAAAACACAATTTGACAAGAATGTAGTGACTCACTATGAGGTGCAAGAGCAAGTGTGCGACTACATATTCTCTCATCTGGGCATAGATAATGAAGGCAGTGTGCCTCATCCCATTGTGATGACAGAGGCCTTTGTAACCCCTAACTATTGCAGACAGTGTATGTGGAATTTGTATTTATGAATGAAATAATTTTCACAATTAAATTTAGGAATAGCCTACCCTAAAAATACAACCTAGCTAATAGAAGAACAAAGACACCTTTTGTAGGTTTAAAAATTAGTCTTATTCTAAGCTGGAAATACTCTGAGCACCCCAGAAACTTTTCTGATAAAAGGCTTTTATTTTTATAATAAAACTAAAAGGTTTTGTTTCAAATTTGCACATTAGACAGATTGAGATGGGATTATTGCTGTAAATGATGTAAGTCACCATTGAATGTCTTGTCCCCAGTAATGTCAGAACTACTGTTTGAGGGATTTGGAGTGCCTGCAGTCAGCTATGGATTGGACTCTCTGTTCAGCTTGTACAAGAATGATATTGGTGACTCAGCCCTCATTGTAAACTGTGGTTACCATACCATACATATAGTACCCATCATCAGAGGCAAGGTCATTATGGAGCATGCCAGGAGGATTAATTTAGGTTTGTGTCAGATATTGATGTGTAGCTCAAACAAATCGGGATTCACCAAAACACTATATCATATATATTTTTTAACAAAAGCTTTATTGATTTCATTTGAATACAATCAATCTACATACATACTCGTATTTTTGGCTTCTATTTGTCTGTAATTTCACCAACATCTAGCTAGCATGACAAGCCTTATATTAGGCTCTAACTCTAATTTGACTATAATAGGATTCCAAGCATTCAAGGCACATTTTGAAATCCTGTCCTGCTAGACCCTTTTAATGAAACAATGGTCTTTTCTTTATTGCAAGTGATTTCTACCCACATTTCATCAAATAAACCGACCTACCTAGACATTTGACCTGATATCCTATTTTTGTCAATATTGCAGGTGGCAGTGAAATGATTGCATACCTTCACAAGCTACTTCAACTAAAGTATCCTGTCCACGTGAATGCTATCACCATGTCTAGAGTTGAGGAGATTTTACAAGAGCACTGCTCAATAGCACTGGACTACCAGGAGGAAATCAGGAAATGGGCGAATGCTGATTTCTATGAGGCGAATGTGAAAAGAGTCCAGCTGCCTTTTGTGCAGTCTGCTAGCTCTTCAGGATTGACAGGTAAGCTAGTAGTGTGAATTATTAGTGGTATTGCTCCAGCAGTCATAAATAATCAAGGCCCTACAATGGCCTGGGCAACGGCGTCCATTAGTTAAGAATTTAGATTTAAGACAGGAATGGAATGATCCATTTTTACTTGCCAGCAAATCGGATTGGTATATTGTCGAATTCGTTTCACTTTCAGCTGAACAACAGAAAGAACGCAAGAGAGAGATGGCACGGAGACTGCTAGAGATTAATGCGAGAAAGCGAGAGGAAAGACTAGCTGAGGACGAAGAACAATTGAATCAATTGCTATCCATACAGGTAGTATATACCATTGCTACTATTGACCTCACGGTCATCGGGCTAATAATCTTTTTTACCTCTTAAGGTTTAAAACTACATACATACATACCTTCACGCTGTCCCTTACGAGGTAGGTAGAGAGAATGGAGCGCTACGAATCTCTGTCTTTGCACACTTCTCTTGCTTCCTCTACAGTCATTCGTCGTTTCACGCATGCCGTTGGGGTCATCTGCTCTGTATATTAAAATCAGCACTCTGTCAATCTGATCTTAAAGGTCGGTTCTAGGACGACCCCGGCTTCTTCCACTCACTTTCGCTTCCTATACCTGTTTCGTCATTCGTTCACCAGTCATTCTTTCTACATGCCCGAACCAACAGAGCATGCCTTTTTCGTATTATTATTATATATTTATAGACTGGCTGCATATATGCTGATGCGTCTATGTCATAGTGTTGGAAAGTTATAAGTTCTTAGATTAATTTTATAGAATCCACAGATCACAGTTTACACGGTCAGTCATTGTTATTTATTTAAATTAATATTGCACTAAATCATTGTTATAAGATTAAAAATTAATTGTTTATCACACGCTTTTTAAACCAGTTGTCTAGTCTATTTTTGAAGGAGTTCACTGAAGGGGCAGACACAACATCATCGGAGAGCTGGTTCCATGCTTGGACTACTCTTTTACTTAAAAAGTGATATGCGATTTTGCGTTGTTTGTTATATGTTGGTTGCGCTTTTGGTGCGGCTTATTCTTATGCCCTCGCAAGGGCCGTTTATCCTTCATTTTTAAGAGCTCGTGCAGATCTGGGAGGTTGTGTCTGTGCGTGAGGATTTTATATGTTTCAATGAGATCTCCTCTCAGTCTGCACTCCTTGAGTGTAGTCGTATTATAAGATATTTCTGAAACTGTGCACACCTTTTTGGTGACTGGTGTGTGTGGCTACGTCGAACGACCTAATAATTTTAATTTAGTTTAAACTTAGAACAGGAGGGCTGTTTGAAGAAACTTTCATTACAGTTTAATTTTATTATCTTAGTAGAACACTTAGAATTTATGTATTATTAACTATTTTACAATTATTTCAATAGGACATGATAGAAGACGGCGACACTGACGAATTCAATGAAGCAATCAAAGGATTCGACATTAAGAGCTATGAGGATCTTCAGGTAAAATGACTTTGTTTGTTATTGGTACATATTTATTAAACTTTATGATACCGATATTAACAACCGCTGGGGTTGACGAGTTCTGGAGTGGAGACCGCGTTTGGGCAAACATAGTGTGGGACGCAGGGGGCTGCTAGATGGAGCGACGATCTGCGCAGGGTGGCTGACAGCGACTGGGTGAGAAAAGCAGCTCAATGGCGCGCCTTGGGAGAGACCTATGTCCAGCAGTGGACTAGAGTGGCCTGCTGATGATGATGATCTATATTAATGTATAACGTTATTTCTAGAGGCAAATAACAAACCTACATATGCGGATAGAGAAGAACAAGCAACGAATTGCCGCGGCGGCGAATCCTGAAGAAAACTTAGAGACCCGTCCCACCGGCAGAATGCAGCCGCCTTCCGACCCTGAGGCGTTCCAGATTTGGCTTACCGACACCAGAACTAAGGTCTGTAAATCTGAACATAGTATTTTATCGAAAACGTAAAATAAATAAAGACCACTTACCTTGAATCAAATTGAAAGCCCCACAATGGTGTCCCACCCAATAGTGCGGTCGATTAAAATCGACTAAATATGAAAATGAGGTTGTTTTCTTAAAGATTTCGTAAAAATCAGAGTCTTCATGTGCAAACACAAATGTGTGTTTTTTAAGCTTTGGTTCTGCACCCGGTAAAAACTTAAAACAGTTTCTGTCATAATCGCTCATTACACTTGACTGAATTCACTCAAACTGAATTCAGCCAAGCCTATAAGTAGGCGTTTGCCTCTACTAAATCCTCTGACTGAAACGACTATTATTAGAAAAACGTCTTATTAACCCCCGACCGATCGAGGGAGGTCGTGTTATAAGTTTGACACGTTTGTCTGTGGCTTCATAACTTGATAACTGATTATACTATTTTTTTTTTTTTTTTTTTTGGACCCGGTTTTTTCATTTAATAGAGAATGTTGTTGAGAGTGCGCTTAGCCATGTCTGATAAAAATTGGGCCAGTGGTTTCTAAGATCTTGGAGTATCTTTGATGTCAGATGGGAGATCTGGAACGGTAATAGCTAGGTGGTTCGAGTTTGAACTCAAATGTTTTGGACCTTGGAGCCCTTCCCACATCTGGAATCTCAAGGACCTGATGATGACCAGGAAAAAATAAAGGGATCTCCGCAATGATAAGTCGGGGGTTTTTTAAATTTAAATTTTATTTTATTCAGTATCGCGAATTGATGTCTCGCCGCGAGGCTCGGCGCGCACGGCGCACAGCGATGGTGAAGCGTCGCACGGCAGCGGCGGCGGAGCGCATGCGTGTCATATCGCGCCTCGCCGCCGCCGGTGAGGAGTTTGGCAACCAAGACTCCGACTGGGACGCCTACAAGAGGTAAGTTCTAAGAAGGTGAGATGTTAACTAACAGAGATTGAAACGGCGGGCGGTGGCGGCGAAACGCATACCGCGCCTCTCCACCGCCGGCGAGGAGTTGGGCAACCAAGACTCCGTCTGGGACGCCTACAAGAGGTAAGTTCCAAGAAGGTGAGATGTTAACTAACAGAGACTGAAACGTCGCACGGCGGCGGTCTCGGCGAAACGCATACCGCGCCTCTCCACCACCGGCGAGGAGTTGGCCAACCAAGACTCCGTCTGGGACGCCTACAAAAGTTGAGTTCCAAGAAGGTGAGATGTTAACTAACAGAGATTAAAACGTCGCACATCGCGGCGAAACACATACGCATGCTACGCCTCTCCACCGCCAACTAGGAGTTCAGCAAAAAGACTGGGACGCCTACAATAGATGACTTGTAAGATCGTAGATACGGTGAGGTGGTACTACTGTCAGTCAGCAGGTCTGTCTGACCTACAGTAGTACCACCGACAGACCGTGGAGAGATAGCGAGAAAAACACCAAACACGTCATTTATGGAAGCCATTATTCCTTGCATGCAAACAGGATCGACTACCTACCACTTCGGCAGCGAATTTCGCTGCATGCTCGTATTAATTGTCAGTATAGTTCTTGTATTCCTGGCATGGTTCTATAATGGGTCGAAACTTCAAGAAACAAATACAGGGTGGACCAAAAGTCCGTTAACATTTAAAATGGTTATAAAAAATACAAATGCTACTTTAGTGAAAAACTGTTTATTTAATAATAAAGTAGACAAATTAGGATTTCACTTTTTAAAAATAACATCATTCAAATGTGACCCTTGTTCATCCTGGCACACCTGTAACCGGGAACGGAAATTTTGCATGACCGCCCGACAAGTGGTTGGTGAAATGTTCTGCATTTCCTCGCGTATATTTTCTTTTAATTCCTCAATAGACACTGGGTTGCTGATGTAAACTTTACTTTTGAGATATCCCCAAAGGTAAAAGTCCATTGGAGTTAAATCCGGGCTGCGGGGTGGCCAGTGAATGTCACCTCTTTTGGATATGACTTTTTGGCCAAAAATTTCACGAAGTGCTGCTATAGAGTCATTGGAGGTGTGACATGTTGCCCCATCTTGTTGGAACCAAGAGCTTCGATTAAAGCCTGAGAAGTCCTGTAATGCTGGAGCAAAAAAATTCTGTAGCATCACAATGTATCACTCTGTATTAACGGTGACGGCGCGGTTTCTCTGATCTTCATAAAAATATGGACCCATGATTCCGCTGGCTGACAATGCGGCCCATACAGTAACCTTGGGCGAGTGTAAAGGTTTTTGGTGCTTCAAGTCCGGGTTAGTGTCACTCCAGTATCTGCAATTTTGTCGATTGACATGTCCATTTAGGTGGAAGTGTGCCTCGTCTGAGAAAAAGATGTTATTGAAGCTCGTAAACCTCTCAAGCACTTCGTTAGCAAACTGCAGTCTCTGAGCAGGGTCATTTGGCTTTAAAGCCTGTACAATTTGAATTTTGTAAGGATGTAAATGTAAATCTTTGTGTAGAATGCGATTTAGAGATGTTCTGGGCACATCTAAAGCACTAGACCGCTTTCGAGTAGAGAGACCAGGTTGTTCTCGAACAGACGCTCGTACACGCTCTATGTTTACTGGATCGCGCGATGTCCTTGGTCGGCCGGATCGTGGTTGACTTAAAGTTGAACCTGTTGTTTCGAACTTCTGTACCCATTTTTTAATCGTTTGAATTGTTGGTGCTTGATTTCTGTTCCGTATATTGTAATGATTACAAAATTTCCGTTTAGCTTCGGTCGTAGAATCGTTGTTTCGATAGTACTCGCGTACGCAAAATGCGCGTTGCGTCACAGAACATCTAGTACAGAGCGGCCAACCGCGGAGAGGTGACTAGTTTGTCTCTGTGAGACGATTCTACTTTACGTGAAGGTGGTGTACGAGTATATAGCTGCAATGGCTGATAAAAACTATGAATGTGTGGGATGCGTTGCCGTGGTTGCCGAAACTGAAACGTTACAATGCTCACGGTGCGACAGCGGTTACTGCTACTTATGCGCTAACAAAAGGGATAAAGATTTTGCGACCGTCGATGAGAAACTCATGTGGGTGTGTCAGGCATGCCGTTGCAAGCAACGCTTTAAGGATCCCAAGGGTGGCAGTGACTCCTTCTCACCACGCAATAATGTGACAATTCGTAAGAAGCCGCAGCTCAATAGTAAACCTGCTGACCGCACTAAAGTTGCCGACACCTCCCTGGCTCACAATCAAGATCTTTTGGACAACGTGTCGCTAATGCATGAACCACTGTCGGGTCAAGGACGTCCGTCATCTCCTCAGCCCAAACATGAGTGTGTAAACTTGGACATGATGCGGGCTATAATAAGGGAAGAACTAGCAGCCAGTGTCAAGATATGTCTTACTGATATGTTTCTACAAAGGGAAGCTGAAGTAACTGTTGCTATGGACGCAATATCAGATGTTCAAAAAACTATACAGAGTGCTATTGTTAAGTTGCGCGACGCTGTAGAGGCTATCGAAGACAGGATCAATCAAACGTCCAATACGACAATAAACGAAACCATAAAATCAGTTGTCATGGGAGGTGTAGATGGAGCAGGGATTGGCGATAGTGGTTCGAGAGTTCAGTGGCCGGATGCGAGGGCCGCTCCCCAGCGCGGTCGGCGCTCGTCCTCGGCGCGCGGCCTGCCGGCACGGCCTGCTCAACCTGCTGCCCGTACTGCCCCACCCGAGCGGGTGCTGCTCCCCCCAGCTACATCCACTACTGTAATTACTGATGCTGCCAATGCTGATAATACTGTCAATGCTGATAATACTGTCATAGTTGATACTGTCGATGATTCTGGAACCGCTGGAAACTGGACCGAAGTAAAGCGCAAACACGGTCGTCGCTCCGTACCTGTTGTGTTACGGGGTACCGCTGCTCCTGGGGCGACCACGTTGTGCGCTGCCGAGAGAAGGAAGTTCTTACATCTGTACTATGTCCAGGAGGGCACTACAGTCGAGCAAGTAAAGAAGCACCTGGACTCTATCTGTGATATTAGTATGTGTACAGTCGAGGCTCTTAATTCGCGTGGAAGCTATGCTTCCTTTAAACTGGGGGTTCTTACTACACAGGCCGAGCGCGTTATGGCACCAGAAAACTGGGCTGAAGGAATATGTGTAAAGCCCTGGCGGCAGATTTTTCGTCCCCAACGGCAAAAATAGAAGTCACTCCAAACAAGTCCACTTATGTTACCAGAACGTGCGCGGTTTGAGGTCTAAAACTGCTTTATTTAGCATGAATCTTCTGACATATAATAATAACATTGATATTATAGCCTTGACTGAAACGTTTTTGACAAGCTCGGTATGTTCGGGTGAGCTGTTCCCTGCCGGCTACACGGTGCTGCGCCATGACCGCGCCGGGGACACCGGCTGGGGCGGGGTACTGCTCGCCGCGCGGGGTGTGTACACCCTGCGCTCTGTTACTGACGTGGACGGCCTCACGCCCGATAAGGAACTGTTATTCGCTCTCATTGGATTTAAAGATGTTAAACTTCTATGTTGTGTTGTATTGGAACGCCAATAAGACTCTCGGTTTCATAATGCGAACTGCATCACAATTCAGTGATTCAAGGGTGGCCGTGGTGTTATATAACGCCTATGTGCGCAGCAAACTGGAATTTGGCTCGCTTGTCTGGGATCCCTACGAAAGCAAATATGCTATGATGGTGGAAAAGGTCCAGCGAAAGTTTGCGCGATGGTTATACAAGCGGAAGTACGGATACTACCCGTTTCTTTATCCGTCTATGTTCGTATCCGGAATGGTGGGCTTGGACACCCTGGCGCTGAGACGAAAAATGATTCTAGTGGCCCATTACTATCTGCTACTGCATAATGAGGTGGACAATCCGTCAGTGCTTGACAGAATGGGCCTGACCGTGCCGCGAGGGGGCACGCGGAGCGGTGACGGGGCCGTGGCGCCGCGCCGCATGCCGCGCGTGTTCGCGCGCCCCGCCGCGCGTACGCGCCGCGCCGGTAACGCGCCCACCGCGCGCGCCCGTGATCTTCTCGGTACCCTGCTCGCTCGGCACGATGATATTGACGTATTCGCTGACACTGTTGGCATATTTCTAAATAAAGCCTATTTGGAATTGTGCCAGCAGTGTTCGTTTTAGATATTATTTAGTTAACTATTTTTTGATTTAATTCTCTTAATTAATTTAATTTTGTATATATTTTCAATTTGTAATTTTAATTTGTTTTGTTATTTTATTATTGTTTCTTTTTGTTAGCTACTAATTTACTTCTAATTTGACATTTGATTTACTTTATGACTACAATTTCGAATTGGCTCAGTGCTGTATGTAATTGTAATGAATTTTAAATAAATAAATAAATTAGTAGCTCTCGCTTGTAGTAACACCCCCCGTGCCAATACCCCGCCCGCGCCGACGCAGCGACCTATTCAAATGTTAACGGACTTTTGGTCCACCCTGTAGATTTTAAAAAAAACATTACTATTATATTTACAGCATAAGCCGTGAAGCAGACTCCGATTCCGAAGCGGACGGCGAGCGTCTGTTGGAGCTGGAAGAAGCCTTGCGCGAGCACGAGCCGCCGCTGCCCAGCGAGCAGCACCACCAGCTGCACCTCGCCATAGAGCCCATCAGGTATAGAGCGCGTCAATCTTTATGACCGATCTGAATCTGCACGAGTCGCGTTGCAGTACATGTTTTTAGGTGTCAACAGGGTGTAGAAGAGCGAGAGAGCGGATCATGTCCTGCCCCACACCGCGCGGCGGCCTGTACTCATCCCTCGCTCTTCTGCACCCCGCTGACACCTAAAAACATGTACGTGACTTGTACCTATATTCAGATCGGCCATAAATAATGACGCGGACTCTTATATAAAAACCCAATAAACAACCATAGCCAAAATAGATCCTATGCGTTCATTAGAAACTCATTAGTACATGGCATTGCATGGTTTCGAACCCGGACCTCCCGCATGGGAGTCCGGCGTCCTAGCCACTAGACCACCGACGACCTCTCGCCTCTCGCTTCTTTATATTGCGCCGTCTCTGTTTAATTGTCAATTGCTATTGATCGTTTCGCAGACCCTTTATATCTTACTGTTCGTCAATTTCAGAGCTCCAGAGCTGATGTTCCAGCCGTCGATGATGGGTAACCTGGAAGCTGGCTTAGCGGAAACGATGGAGTATGTGTTGAAACATTTCAGCCCTGAGGAACAACTGCTGTTAGCCAATAATGTCTTCCTTACTGGCGGATGCTCTCAATTCCCAGGTGAAATACCAAAATACTTTACAAATTGAATATTAATACTTACAGCAAATACTATCAAAAATGTATTCGAAGTGTTTTACTGTACAGTGGTAGAAACATCAAGCTATTCTCTGTGGAACTCTGTTGCACTAAGTTTTTACCATGAATTCGTATGAATGTGAAATAAGTTAAAACGTCAAAGTACTAAATGGTCTATAGCCTGATGTGTTGGCCATTGTACACGTTCGAGTAGATTAACTCTATTAAAATATAAAATGACTTGCATACTGAAATATTAAAAATCTTATCTTATGATAGGGGGCCGGGAATAACCCCAACGGCACTTCGACCCTTTAGGATCTACCCCACCTCATTGTGCCTACCCCATTTTACACACTGGTTGTGCAGTGTGCAGGTTTCCTCACGATGTTTTCCTTCACCGTTAGAGCAGTCGGTAAATGTACGTAAGTCTTCGAAAAATACGAAAAGCTCATTTGTACATGGCACTGCACGGTTTCGAACCCGGACCTCCCACATGGGAGTCCGGTGTCCTAACCACTAGGCCACCGACGCTCTTACTGAAATATTGCTCTGATCTTAAATGAAACAAGGACCCGGTTCCGACGACGCACGTTATCTTCATTTCATAGTTCTGAAAGGTTACCCTTTCAGACAACACTAACGTGTCGTGATAAATGCCTCTACTGAAACTACTAGTATTTTAATATATCAGTTTAATTTTCAGTGACTAAAATAAATGTGTCATTCAATTCTAGGTTTAAAAGAAAGGTTAGAAAAAGAGCTCCTCGAAATGCGGCCCTTCCAATCGACCCACAAAGTAGTTATGGCGAAAAATGCAAACTTAGACGCGTGGTATGGAGCCCGCGACTTCGCCGGCAGCAATGAGTTCGAAAACTGGTGCATAACCAAAGAGGATTACTACGAAATGGGCGGAGAGTACCTGAAGGAACATCATGCCAGTAATAGGTACTATAGGAGCCCTGCGCCCATTGTGGACAATAGTCTAGCGCCGGCCGGCGACGCCAATGTGGTCAAAGAAGAGATCGTGGTGGACTGTTAGTGTTGAATTTTGAATTATAGTATTGTAATAATGAAATATAGCTAAGTAATATTTAAAGTTTTTTTTTTCTTTTAGTAATCTTGACATTAGCTATAGCTAAAAAGAAAAGGTTTATAAACCTTTTCTAGGGTTGCGTTCCATGACGTTTATACCTTCTAATCGTATTCCTCATTTCTGAGGGTCGTGATCATTCTAAGGAATTAATCACATAGAACGACTCTCGTGGCAGATTTAATGGGGTGGTTTTGCAATTTCCTTCCCCATTTCACACACTGGTTATTTCAGCCGGTTTCCTCACGATGTTTCACCGTCAGAGCAGTCGGTAAATGTACGTAAATCTTTCGAAAAAAACAAAAAACTCATTGGTATACGGCATTGCCTGGTTTCTAACTCGGACCTCCGGAGTCCGACGTCTTAGCCACGACGCCGGACACCGACGTTTATTTACCAGACAATAATTACTCTACCCGGTACCGAAACACGTGATTTATTCACGTTGATAAGTTTGTGGCCGGTTCCACAACTTTTTTTGTAAAACTAGGCATATACCTGCTTCCAAAACGTTCACTTTACCCGAGAATAATGTGGATAAAGCGAAAAGTGAATTGGAACGTAGCCTAGGAATCCATACAGTCTAGAACAATCGGTTCGCGATCCGTGGACCCAACACGATGACCCACAATCAAACTGAGCGAAAATATCCTATAAAAAAATACTGTCATCTTTCTCAGACAAAACCATATTTAAAACTTCCTTGTTTTTTTCATGGTTTTCCACGCAGTATCGTACTAGTAGCGCCCTAGTGAGAATTTCAAAACTTTGTGTAAAACATATTTGGAATAGCATCTACTGTGGTCAGCTGTACATCGCATCTCAAGTAGTGCGGCAACGGCACATTGACTGCTCCAACCGCCATTCTCTTTGCAAGGTTACAGCTGTCCATCCGGAAAGCGTGCAACGGCCCGATTCTACTAATACAAAGTAATCTCAATACCTGTATTGAGATTACTTTGTATTAATGATGTAACGAAAGGGTGTAGTCATATTGATGGGTTCAAAACTGTAACTGATATAGATTTTCTATGCATAATTTAAAGTCAAAATTTAATACTTTTTATTTTCATACTGCGGTTATTTAGTTGGGTGATATTAAACGAAATAACCGCTTTCATGCTGTGGTACTTACGAGGCAATATTTCGAAAAAATAGCTACAATTTCGCCGTTGGCGCTCACTCACTTGAACTCAGCGCTTCGTGATTGGAACAGCACGCGTGTAGTCCAGGCCTATGACTAAGTTTTTTTAGTTAGAAAGCTGTCGTCGAGCTCTCTCATTTGATACTATGAGTTTCGCATTTCGTTTGATTAGTATCAAACATGCCGTTAAAATGATACACTATTAACGGCACGGGATGACGGACTAAATACTAAGCGCACAGAGCTACGGAGACGCTTTGCCCTTAACATTTTGGAAAATGAATCAAATGAAAACTGTCATTTTGCCTACTGGCTGCTATCATGAACCTAATCTTCAATTATCATCATTCATCACATAGAGTCAAACGCGGGTCTAGATCTTGACATCGCCATTTTAAAATTTTAAAAAAAAGAACATCGGAACCCTCTAAGATCTGTACTAGGCATACAGTTTTAGGTAACCGAATAGGGTAGGTCTCTTGCGCAGAGTTCGATGACACGATCAGCTGTTGGTACTAGTGTTGTGCAGCGTCAAGTTTTGATGACGAATTTTGATATAGATATTGATTTCTTTTACATTCAGATTTAGAAGAAACTACGAATGCAGATTTGTTCAAAATCATTAATTGCATCAGATCCTCAAATATGACTACACCTTTTTGTTACACCCTGTATAAACTAAATTGAAGCGATTTTTCATTTTTTTTGCCACTGGTCACTAACCGTTCGATTAACGTTACTCATACGTATTCGTACTAAAGTGGAAAATGACGACAAACGTTGTAAAACAGTGGAATTGGGAATCGTTGTTTAGTAACGTGAGTGGGCACGAAGGAATGGTAAAAGAAACAAAATCTTTAGCCACAAATATCATGGCACGTTTATTTTTCTCCACTACATGGCGACTTCTAAAAGAATCGTGACTTGTTATTTTGCATTCATATAGTTTCTTCTTTTATTAGAGCTCTGCAAAATGAGCACTAAATAATAATTTTACAATGTATATTTTCCATAAAATTAAATAAACTCTGTATTTTTTTACTTTGATCTCAATATAAATCACTATGAACAGAAAAAAATTTGAAATGCTTTGTTAGTTCGCTAATTATATTGATTGATGAGACTATAATAAAGAGTACATTTAAAAAATCACATTAAAGCATATACATAATGCTGACTACATAAGTGCTCTTACAGCCTCTCTACCTACCTCTACCCACTGTATCCTTAAAAGTATTAACAATAAACAATTTTAAGAACTATAGAAATTCCGTTCAGGATAAAATAAACCAATAATAATAATCAAACTTTATCACAATCACTTCAGACTATCAAACAACTAAACAATATTCATGTAAAGGAAGCTGTAAGAGCCATATTCACGTGCAATTGAATACACCACAGTTAACAAATCTAACTTATTAAAATATAAACTAGCCTAAAAATTTTAACAATAAAAGAAAAACAGCTGTAAGTCAAAATATTGGTCGTCAAAACCCTGAAGAGCTATAACTAAATGACCGTACCAAAATCATCATGCCATGATTTTTGCTAAAAACTATAAAAATTTGGACTTGAATGATGTAAATGACTCGAAAACTTGTTAGTGAGACTTACAGCCAAGTAAATACAATTCGATTAGCATATTAAAAATTGTAAAAAATCAGTGACTTAGAAATAGCTCTCAGTATATAAAAAAAGTTAAAATCCTTAGGCTGTACTCTCATAATGATTATAATGTAAGCAACGCAATATGTTGGCAAAGCGGAAGTTCGCGTAACTCTAACGATACAATAGAACTAAATATTTATGTACCTTAGACATTATGATTACACAAGGCTCACTGTTATTTGCTCATATAACTACACCATCAGTGTACTGACTGACGGCGAGGCGAGGGCCTCCACTCCGCCACAGGCTGCCTCGGAAAGCCAAAGGGAAGTATACATTACATTCACGGGTAAGGATATGTACGATTTCTTACTTTGACCAAATAAACACGGCTTACAAAAACTGGTCGGTCCTTCACCACAACCACTCCGATGGTAAACGAAAAGGCTAACAAACATAAACTGCCAATTTTTCTGCTGAGTATTCTTGATTCAGTGTTGTGGATTCCTCTCTTTTTTAAAAAGTAATTCAGTCTTTTCTACGGATCAAAAATAAGTAGAGAAAGAGAACATAAACTTAAAAATCTTTTACGTACGTAAATTCAAATGGCTCAGTATTACTTTCTAAATTTAATATAGTAACTAACATCGGTATGTAAAATAGTTTGAACAGCGAAGACTCACAAGTTGTAGACCCACTAAACACGTACGAAAAGTCTAATTAATTGTTCGAGTGGACCATCGCACAAAATGTACTTCTTCACCATTATAATTAGGGTCATTATCGTGTACGAAACATATTCTTTGAGGAAATGTATCACTTCCTGTACTCTAGTCTCGACAACAAGTAGAATATGTTTCGTAAATAAAAAGGACCTTTTGATTTCAGCTTCTCTGCAGGCTCGGCACGGACGGAGCAACTACGGGGAAATATTAAGGGGAAAACAATTATAAAGACAGTTGAACATATAATAACAAAAATATATTACTAATTCTATAATTCATAAAGAAACTATCGCCCTTGCCGAGTCACGGGGAAGCCGACATAAATATACATTTATATATTTTCCATATGTACCTAGTTCACTATGTTGGTGTTTCTATTTTCCATTTAATAATATCTATTGATAATATACGGTACACCGGCGAATCGAGGGGCCGTCGGGCGAGTCGACCGCGCCGGCACGTTACAATCTATTGATAAACTGCTTTACATTTCATTGGTGATCCTTTTATATAATGGTAGCTGAAAGATTTATTCTACTCATTAAACCAAAGCTCTAGTTTGTCTAAATAATACTGTTATCAATGGCTTGGTAAGAAACTTACTAAAAATGTAGAAGAATTTCAAAAACACGGAAAGGTATAGCTGTTGCTCCTAACATCTCTGGGCGACTAAATGCATTCATCGTATATTCTTATAATAGTATTGTGTACATTTTCATTCATTTTAAAATGATAAATGAGATATTGGCCTATTTTTTCGTGTTACTTTCAAAATACAGAACTATCAAAATATAAAAAAATATCGAGGACTATCAAACAACATTCATATGTATATTATATTATTTTATAACATATTTGCTCGTAAAGTGGCTGTAATTACACCAATTTCAATATCGTAATGTATCTCATTACGCACTTGTGCGTTATAGTAATGTGAAACGCACGAGTTTTTTTAAATAAAGTAACATGTACGGTTTTTTAAGATGCTCCGTCTAAAAATGAACGATACTTTTTAAAATCTTAGCAAAGAGTTTTTATGTTAAAAAAGTGGTCAATATTTTATGAATAAAATTAACTTTGGGAGATAAAATATAATAAATAAAGATTTAATTCTTTAATTTAATTAATTTTGACAATAAATTACAACCATTTATCTGTAACAAAAACACAAAAATATTAATTTACTTTATTAGTAATACTGGCTGTTTTTGTACCTTTACCTAAAAAAAGTTGATGCGCGCGCATCGCTAATTTGTGGACAAGTAAAATTATTCCGCGCGCTTTTTCTTTTCGCTGTATTGTTTTTATTTGAAAATGTCGTCAAGTAGTGATGAATTTATTAATTTGACACCGCCACAAGTCTTAAACGCAGCGAAAAAGGCTACTCTAAGCCTCTTGCCTGAAAAATCGACCGATAGATACTTACAAGCGTATCAAAATTTCATCATATGGAAAACAAGCAAAGATGCAAATTCATTTTCAGAAAATGTGTTTTTAGCATATTTCATGGAACTTTCTCAAAAATATAAGTCAAGCTCATTGTGGTGCTACTATTCAATGCTAAAAAGCAACTGGCAACGTAACAATCACTTTTAAAAATTGTTCAAATTTCTATAACTGCTTTAACAAGTAATTAAAGATTTATTCGTTTAAGAAAGTCAAAGTTTTATTTATTTCCTCGTAAATATGTTATAAAACGTCGTATGACATACGTGCGCTTTGAAAATTACAGCCTCTGCTTCCTTATAGCCCTCGCCTACGGCTCGGGCTAGCAATATCGCCTCGGCTGTAATTTTCAACTTACCGCACTTATATCATAATGTACTATTATAACATATTTGCTCGTAAAGTGGCTGTAATTACACCAATTTCAATATCGTAATGTATCTCATTACGCACTTGTGCGTTATAGTAATGTGAAACGCACGAGTTTTTTTAAATAAAGTAACATGTACGGTTTTTTAAGATGCTCCGTCTAAAAATGAACGATACTTTTTAAAATCTTAGCAAAGAGTTTTTATGTTAAAAAAGTGGTCAATATTTTATGAATAAAATTAACTTTGGGAGATAAAATATAATAAATAAAGATTTAATTCTTTAATTTAATTAATTTTGACAATAAATTACAACCAATTTATCTGTAACAAAAACACAAAAATATTAATTTACTTTATTAGTAATACTGGCTGTTTTTGTACCTTTACCTAAAAAAAGTTGATGCGCGCGCATCGCTAATTTGTGGACAAGTAAAATTATTCCGCGCGCTTTTTCTTTTCGCTGTATTGTTTTTATTTGAAAATGTCGTCAAGTAGTGATGAATTTATTAATTTGACACCGCCACAAGTCTTAAACGCAGCGAAAAAGGCTACTCTAAGCCTCTTGCCTGAAAAATCGACCGATAGATACTTACAAGCGTATCAAAATTTCATCATATGGAAAACAAGCAAAGATGCAAATTCATTTTCAGAAAATGTGTTTTTAGCATATTTCATGGAACTTTCTCAAAAATATAAGTCAAGCTCATTGTGGTGCTACTATTCAATGCTAAAAAGCACTATGAAAACAAATCATGGTATTGATATTAAGTCATACTCCAACTTGCTAGCATTCCTAAAAAGACGCTCAGATGGCCATGTAAGTAAAAAGTCGAAAGTATTTTCGGCTGACAATATCAAGAAGTTCCTAAAAGAAGCTCCGGATTGCCGATATTTGGCAACAAAGGTCAGTTGAAACTAAATTATTGTTATTAATTTCTTTCACTTTCGTATTTCTTTACAATATAGGTGTTTATACGTTCTTTTTATCTCTTTTCAGGTTGCATTAATATTCGGTATAAATGGTGCATGTAGACGTCAAGAGTTGGCAAACATCACAACTAATGATGTCGAGAATCATGGGCGGGTTCTTCTTGTCCATGTCAAAAACACAAAAAATAAAATTCCAAGGTCTTTCACAATACAGGGGCCATTTTACGACGTAGTGAAGAAATACGAAGCGCTTCGATCAACAAAATCTAATTCCAACAGATTTTTTCAAAATTACCAAAATGGTAAATGCACTAACCAACCCATTGGCATTAATAAATTTGGAGCAATGCCGAAACAAATTGCCACTTTCTTAAATTTGCCTGAAGCACATGAATACACAGGGCACAGTTTCAGAAGGTCCTCGGCTACATTGCTCGCCGATTCAGGTGCGGACTTATTGACACTAAAACGCCACGGAGGGTGGCGGTCGAGCAGTGTAGCCGAGGGATACATAGATGACTCGATGAGAAATAAAGAAGAAATTAGCTCTCGCATTACAAGGAACATAAATTTGGAGTCAAGTGTTGACTTTCAACCATCTACGAGCACACACGCGTACATTCCACCATCGTCGCCGCAGCCGCAGCCACCTCCGCCGCCGCCACCGACTGCAGAACTCTGTGGTCTCGTTTCTCCTACTTTCACTCAAGAGAGTGAGAGAGAGACTGGGGAAATTGTAACTAATAATAATAACTTGACAACATTAAAAATGCCAACTGGCAACGTAACAATCACTTTTAAAAATTGTTCAAATTTCTATAACTGCTTTAACAAGTAATTAAAGATTTATTCGTTTAAGAAAGTCAAAGTTTTATTTATTTCCTCGTAAATATGTTATAAAACGTCGTATGACATACGTGCGCTTTGAAAATTACAGCCTCTGCTTCCTTATAGCCCTCGCCTACGGCTCGGGCTAGCAATATCGCCTCGGCTGTAATTTTCAACTTACCGCACTTATATCATAATGTACTATTATGTATGTATTATATGTACACCTACAAGGAAATTTTGATTTATAGTACCAAAGTATAGTTCTGCGCTAAATACTCTAACATTAATTCAATTTATGTATTTCTCAGTTCCACACTAAAGTGCAGAGGGAGACCGTTCTACAAATTATAAATCACTATGTTTTTAATGTTCCTTTTTTCCGATATAGGTATTTGAATAAATAAACCTTACTAATACATATTTACAATTTTTGACCCACCACATGGACACACACAACAATATGGAAATAAAATAATGTATTTAGAAAACAACAACATAAGAAAAAAAATATATCTAATAATAATAATAAGAAAAAATAATAGTTATAAAAATGGGTATACACATCGTGAGAAGTAAGTTGTATTACAATATTTTATTTCCAGTTCTACCCTGACCTGCAGACTTAACTAAACTTACTCTACCACGTCATTTACATAGAATGGCACCAATCTATCTTTGATATCATTAATGGCAAACCATAAGGAACCCCCGCGCGGACATTAGCTGCACTCACTCCTGTGCACGACTGTCTCAAGTTATTGGAAGACTACTGCGCTATATACTATTCGTAAACACTATTATTCGAAAAAACAGTACGGAAATAAACAGATTGGACTTGAACCAAAATGTTTGTTAATGAAAGGCAATATCCTAAATGGTGAACAATAACAATGATAATGAATATTTCGAGTGGACACTCGCTCGGAGATTAGAAAATTTATATGAAGTATTATCAATGGTGTTATGATTGATATTGCCTAATGTCGCTATCCGCTAGAAGGCACACAAAGTTTTAGTAAGAAGCTTCACAAATTATACGCTCTGTCTATGCAACGTCCTAGTGATCGCTCGCAGAGTTCTCCGCGAACCCGCGCCGATCACTGTCTCACATTGAACACCGAACATAACATTACTCTGAACGTAATACATACATTAAAAAATATTGCCAATTTTATGTTGCAACAGGCACTTCTCTGGATTTCTCCAATAAACATCATATTAAAAGTTATTAATTTTGTGAAGCCTTCAATATTGCCTCTGAGGACTCTGCAAGTTTATGGGTTTATTTTGTACTTATCATTATTATTTTGTATGAACCTGACAATATTTTAAAGCATCTTATGGATTATTTACGAGGAGTATTATTCCTTCAATTTTTTAAGTGATCAAAATACTTTTACCTCACGTCGGTAATCGGTAATAGTTCTATAAAATTACTGAACTTCATATACACTGACACAATCTAAGTTAAAGCATCGCAATAAGATATTGTTACATTTCACTACGACTAATGAATGTGTGTATGTATGTACGATGACAAGCGAATGACGAATATTAAAATTTAGAATTTCAAGTTGGAGATTTACCATATTTTACGATTCCAAAAGTTATCACTAAGCAAATTAGAATATGAGATCAAAAATTTTAGGCCTACAATCTACGATGAGACTTTTAAGTGTTGATTTATGAATGCCACCACGTAAATTAATATAATCGTGTGATGGTATGGATAAATCACAGTTGCGGGTAAATCACAATGCATATCATAGGCGGTACCGCTACGTGACTACTCTACTCCCGACTCATTGTGATGTCCTCCGGTGTTGTCCGAGGGATCCCAAGCGTAACGAAATCCGACTTCCGCATCTTAGTCCGCTAACACGCACATCCGCATCCTAGTCCGCTAACACGCACATCCGCATTATCTTCCGCGCATACGGCGCCCGCGCCCGCGCCCTGGCCGACAACTTAAGTGGTAAAACAAATAATTCGACGTAAATTCCATGCTGACGATCCTGGGTAAGGAAGGAGCTGCCCGTTTCCTCTTCCTCGTTTTGTTAGCTGCTCCTGTTGATGGCTGCCCGTTGTTGTGTATAGCACTCTGGTTGCTCGTTAGTCAACCGAGAGCTGCAAGGGATAATTTGGTAATAAATAGACGCTCTGTTAGAAAGAATGAATGAAACGAGAGTTACGAAAGCGGTGTATAAGAAAAAGGGAATGGAAGGGTAGGAAAGGGGAGACCTGGAAGGACCTACGTCGATCAGATTGTGGACGTTCTAAAGAAAGGTCAGGTGAGGTCAACCACTAACCGAAGAACGTGTATGAAGCGATTGATGAGTGTGGAAGAAGCGAGACGACAAGAAGAAAGTTGGTGTTAAAAATATGGTAGTAATAGTAAAAACATACCTGTTCTGGCGATCAGTCTCCGAGGTGCATCTGACCCGACATCTGCGGCTGCGGTGTGGGGGTATGGGGGGGAGGGGGCGATGCTGGAAACAACAAAGTCGGGTCAGAAAAAATTGTAAAGATATATAATATTCCGGAATGTCTACCACAATAAGTTTCCTACCGAAACGTTTCAAAATGATGTCATAGCGGAATATAAAGTGTACAGTGGCCAACACATCAGGGTACACCTTTGGTATGGTCGTTTTAACTTATTTGACACATTCATAGATACAATAGAATCACATTTAGTGACAAAAAAACATTAAAATTTAATGTAGAATTAATTAATTTAATTTATTGTATGTCATACGAGTATGACATGTATTCGAGGAGCTCATAGCCTAGCTGCGAGCACAGTAATAAAGTAGTTGTGCAAATTAAGGCACGTTGGGTGAGGTCAGAACTAGGATGGGTGCCTCGGAGAGCACGTTAAATAGTCGGTCCCGGTTGTTGTCGTTCGACAACAGTTGTTAAGCTCTGTCAGAGGCAACGACGAATGACTGAAGAGGGAGCAAGATAAGCTTGCCTAGACAGAGGCGCGTGGCGCTCCGTTCTCTCTGCCTACCCCGCAGGGGACTTAGCGTGAAGGTATATATGTGACTAAGAAATCATAACAAAAATTTATTAAGACAGAGTTCCACAGAGTAGTATAGCTTGATGCGCCTTCTAATTTATCGGTAGGTACTTACATATATAATTAAGAGCGTCCGGTGGCGTCCTGGCTAGGACTTCGGACTCCCATGCGGGAGGTCTGAGTTCGAAACCAGGCAATGTACCAATGAGTTTTTCGGTTTTATCGAAAGATGTACGTACATTTACCGATTGCTCTGACGGTGAAGGAAAACATCGTGAGGAAACCTGCACACTGAGATAACCAGTGTGTGAAATGCGGTAGGCAATGGCAAACCACCCCATTAAATCTGCCACGAGAGTCGTTCTATGTGATTTGATTCCTTAGATCACGACCCTCAGCAATGAGGAATACGACTTAGAAGAAAGAAGAACTTACAAATAGAGGCGATGGATTGCGGGGACATGGCCGACATCTTGCTGGCAGTGTCCTGCATGGACACCTGCGTGCCCTGCGACGTCATGTAGCGGTTCACCATCGGCACGAAGCTGCACAAAATACTCCGGTTAATACACTCAGATGGTGCGCCAGCAGTGACATATTATACCCTAGACGAGTAACTTCCAACAAAATTCCCGTAAAATTCACACCTGAGGATCAGTCTGCATATCTCAGATGTCCTTTACACCCTAGTAAAATTGAAATTGAAAACGTTTATTTAGCAATGTAAACACCAGAATATAGAACACAATACAAAAGTATACAAAGATTATTACATGCAGCACGAAACACCTGGTGTGGTACAGTACCAGCTCAGCATAATGCTGATTTTCAGCTGGTCCCTAAATGACTGCACGGACGAAGAAAGCAACAGTGTGTGCGTGTTGTGTTGTATGAATGTTTGTTTTTATGAATGAGGATATTAGTGTGTATGTGAGATACTGAGTGTGTGGGAGTGTGATGGCATTACCATGCCATCGACATCCTTGAACAATCCTAAATTACGGCTCAGATATGTTTCTTTTCCGCTGACTTCATCTAGAAAGTACTCTTCTTGTATTGTCTTAATTACCTGTATATTATGTGTCTCCTTGTATTCTTGTTTTTATTTATATTTATAAGGGAAATCTAGAGCTATTAACAATAATGAAATTACATATATATTAAACTTAAAGAAGGCCAATTACAGACTTCCTCGTTTATAATTGACTTGTATACCTATAGAACGCTGTTAACTTCAGAATAAAAATATATTTCATACATATTTAAGTGCTGGTTAAGTGACTAAAATTTCTTTGTCAATTGTATTTCCTTTTTCTTCTCATACCCTTTAGTAGTTGGATTATCATTCCGATGTAATTCCTGACAGTCTTTGTTAACATTATATGTTTTTTGGCCCCACTCGCGTGCGTCTATTACATTTAATATTTCGCTGTGTGTCAGTAGTGCTGACTCATAGAGAAAGGAGATTGGTCTTGGATCTGTGACCACCATAGTTGTTGTAGTGTTAGGTGGACTATAGGATCATGTTACGTAAAATTCCCCGAATGTCCAGTCAGTGAAATCTATTCCCTTAATGTCCAGTGTCAATAAGTCCAATGTCAAAGTGACAAATGTCGAAGTGACAGCTGTTAAAGTGACAAATGTTAAAGTGACAAATCGCTTGAGGTTATATGACTTGTCACTTTGACCTTTATCACTTTGACATTAGACGTATTGACTTAAAAATCAAAGTGACCAGGAAACTGGACATTCGGGGAACTAGACATACAGGGATCTGGACATTCCAGGAAATGGAAGACTGGACCTTCGGGGACTTGGACCTTCAGGGAACTGGACATTCGGGGAATTGGACGTAACGCCCATGATCGGGACTATACCTGAGGTCGCAGACGGCGGCCGAGTCGTAGTTGCTGTTGGAGTTGTTGGTGTTGGTGGCGACGCTGTTGATGGTGCCGATGCTGTTCGCCGACACGTTGCTGTGGTTCTCGCGGTGCACGCGGTTGTGATGTCTGAGAATAAAAAATACAATTACTATCCGTGAGCTCTTAGAAAAGGATTCTGGTCTTAGAGGAGACTTCGGTTATTGACGGTAAAGATGTATTGTTGTATAAATAAAGGGCGCCTGACTGGCTCGAGACTGCGCAGGAGAGAGAGCGATGGCGCTCTTTGGTATCGGAGGCCAACATCCACTTCGGGTCGCTGCGCCAGCGGAGTGAGTAAGTAAGTAATAACGATGTAAAAATAAAAAATAAATAAAAAAATGTTGACCGTAAGAGATAATATCCCGGTAGCTTAGAATGTACAGTCAGTATCTAGCTAATGTATACCATCTGCCAAATTTCTGCAATCTGAAATGAACCTTAATGTATTGAACCTACGATTTTGCCGTTTCGTGGCAACCTTTTTCCACCAAAATTACTCCACCAGAAGGTTGTCTGGAAGAGATCGCTTTTAGCGACAAGACCGCCTAGATTGTATTAATCGTTTTGTACGCATTGTATCACACTAATTTTGTGCAATAAAGAGTATTCATTCATTCATTCATTCATACTATAAATAATTTTAAAAAAATATGTATTTTTTTATTATGCATTGCTCATGCTAGGTATACTTTGAATAAATTAGAAAAAGGGTGAAACATTTTCCGGGAGCAGGATTTGAACCTGCGACCTTGCCGTTCCGTGGCAATGCTCTAACCAACTGAGCTATCGAGCGTCATCCTGCTGGCTTCAAATTAGTCAACCCTTTCTCCGTGTACCATCTGTACAGGCAACGTAACGACATCTATATCAGCCTATGTAAGACAAGCATAACTTTTCACCCTTTTATAATTTAAAAAACGAGGCTGCGCACATTAGCGCCGCCAATCGAAAAAAAATCATATCAATTAAATAAGGCAATTTAAAAAAAGTGTCTGGTATTAAGGTTCCACAAATAAAGAAGATTTTTTTAAAATAGTCTTGTATTCTCATATTGAAATAATAAGAAACAAAAAGAGTATCAAAAGTGTCCACTTTTGCCAGTTTCGCTTTTTGTTTTTTATTGTTATATGCCTTAATTAATTGATATTTCATTTGCTTATTTCTTTTTTGAGCTTCATAACTATACCTACTTGAGTGACTTCAGCAGCCCGACTGATATGCTGGCTTCACTGTTTCCTACGTAACGGTCTACAGACCGTTCATACATGACCAGTGTAGGAAATCAGAGTACTAATATGATTAATTGCCTTGTTTGTTGCAGCTTAAACGTTAAGAAAGTATATTTTCATATATATTTGTAGTCTTCTATGTATTCTATGGTAGCAAAAATAAATAATATTTTAATTTTTCATATATATTTTTTTCGATTGGCAGCGCTAAGTATTTATGTGGCTGTGCTCCTGACTGTACCTTATCTTATCTTATGATATGGTCGGGAATAACCCCAGCGGCACTTCGACCCTTGATGATCTTTTGTGCCTACCCCATTTCACATACTGGTCATCTCATGTTTTCGTTCACTGTTAGAGCAGACGGTAGAGCATGAGACTGTACCTTATTAGATAGCTGTCACGCACGAAGGTGCGTCCACACACGCTGCACTCGTAGCAGGAGCCGGCGCTGTGCGTGCGGATGTGGAGCGCGAACTGCGCCTTTGACGTGAACGTCATAGAGCACCGGTCGCAGTTGAGCGGCTTGTCGGCCACGTGCGACCATCTGCGCCGAAAAAATTTCTTATTACCGTTTTAGAATCAAAACGACTATTATTATACTACTCCACCAACGTAATGTGACGTCAATTTCGAGACCGAGTACAGTGTGCAAAAAAGTTTGAAGCAAAAACATAAACAGAAATGTATGAAAAATAGACGATGAATAAATGACTCCATACATTTATGGTCAAATTGAAAGCGCTTCTTTTGACAATAACTCTTAGTCACTTTTCAAAAAAATATTTTTTATGACATGGATTTTAATAAGATGAAAACGTATTCGGAGTATAACTGGATCTGTAGCCGACTGTACCACAGAATAATTAAATAAATTGCTGAAAACCGAAATTGGTTTTCAGATAAAGTGTTTTAACCAAGGACTACGCTTTTCTTTACAGACTTAGCCTCAGACTCTGAATCCGTTTCTAGCCTCGATTCTGTTCGCTACAACCAATCACATGCGTTCTGCCCTCCCCCCACTTCAAATCAGCGCTTTGTGATTTGTTGCAGCGAACCGAACCGTGTCTGGAACCGGATCCGTTCGGACTTCAGTCCGAGGATTATTTTCCTTCGACAATAACACTCTACAAAATTAATGATTTGATGAATGGGAATCTTTTGGCATCAAAATTAGAGTCATGTACAAGTCTAGGTATTCCTTAGAAACGTTACAATTGACTGTGGTGTATTGAAAGTTACCATTATTTAAAACTATACCATATATATTCTGTACCATTTTAGAGTTAGTTAAATGGGTATTATTGAAGTCTTTTTACTGTTAGAAGTCTCACCTGTGAGCTGTTACATAACTCTTGACAGCGAATCGTTTCTGGCAGATATCACAAGCGTAAGGACGCTCCCCTGAAATTTCGAACACAATATTAAAACATCGCAAAAATGTTACAAAGTCACTAAACAAAGCAACTACAGTCCTAGGTATTAAAAAATAATGGTAAAGAAAGCAAAAGTGAGGCAAAATGATGTTAGAAAGACGGCAAGATGCAATTAGACAGGATGATGCCAGAAATTAATGGATGTAAGCGAGAAATTATAATAAATAAATACTGAAACTTAAATGATGATGTAGCGGATGATGAAATTATATCGTTAGTGAAGTTGTCGGTGCCACATCATTAAGTCCAGAATGATAATTGTACCTGTTAACATCGCAATTTGCCGTCTTCTTAACAATGCCTTGTCTGCCGACCACGGTAAATTCACACACACTTTTATAAAGCGCTAAAAACCGTTAAAATGGATAAAATAATATCTACATGAAATGTTTTATCAATTGTATGAATATTGTCCGAAGATGACAAACTTAGTTGTAGAAAAAACAAAAAGAGTTTGTTTGCTCATTATTATTTTTTGCCTTCATTTCAACCAAGAGATCGATAAGATAGTTGTTTGGTTTGGATTTAGTTTCATAAAAATACTGCTATACTTGAACATAATTATCTCATACAGGAGCAGATCAAGAGTTTCGCAACAAACGCTTTTCGTTTTTCCGTAACCACGCAAACTCACGATAAACTCGATAAACACAAACCACAGATCACACGAGATATGCCATGTATTGTAGGGTGCGTGTGTACACAAAGTTCGGTTGTCTTATTACATTTTACAATTCCTTTCTCAATGCATAGATTGAACTTCTGGCCCGTATCGTTGTTTTTTGTCTAGAGAAAAAAATCCGGCATGCTCTCGCGTATATCTGATTTTAACCTACAATCTTGCCACTCCGTGGCATTATCTAAACCAACTGAGCTATCGTCAAAACCCGTCAACATCTATCGGTAAGCGACATCTATCAGCATAAATATAGAAGTAAGAGGAATGGCAAGATCGCAGCTTGAAATCCTACGGGAATATTTTTCTCATTAATTTGAAAATGATTTTTTTTATTTATGTGAACTGCTATTGCCCGTCATATGAATAGCCAGGTCCACACAGACCGAGAATAACTTTGTCTGTTTCGACGAACAAAATGGAGACAAAAGTCTGCTCACAGTGTGGACCAGTACATGCTTATCACGAGCACATAATATCGCAGTGACATGGCATATCTCCTATCCTGACGGCTACAGGAGACGATCAATTGCGATTGACAATTGGAGAGGATGGCGCAATACAAAAAAGCGAGAAGGTTGAAAGCGCCTCTCGCTTCTTTATATTGCGTTATCTGTCTTTAATTGTCAATTGCAATGGATCGTTTCGCGGACCCTTAATCAATGCTCTGTGCTAAACGCGTCTCCATACCGGTGTGAATACGCTTGTGAATGTTGAGGGTGGATTTCTGCGTGAACCGTTTGTAACACACGTCGCACTCGAAGGGCCGCTCGCCCGTGTGCGTGCGGTTGTGGATCTCCAGGTACGGCTTGCATGTGAACGCGGCTGGGCACTCCATGCACTGGTACGGCCGCCCTTGCACTGACCACCCGCATAAAGTTAGTACCCACTCTCCGATTGAACCCCCGACGATTCATTAATTACATGTTTTATGTGAGGCGATACGCATAGAAATTTAACTACTTCGTACTATTTCTTACTTTGATGAGGGTCGTGATCATTCTATGGAATTAACAACGTAGAACGACTTTCTAGGCAGATTTAATGGGAAATTTGACTATACGATTTCTACCCTCGAACAATGAGGGCATTTACAATGTACCATGGATTACACGCAATGCGCAAGAAGTTTATATTATCATATTGACGACTGTATGGGGAATGCTCACAGCGCATGATCGAAGTGGACTTTATGGTGCAGTTTCCATGTTAAACAAAACAAGTAATCTACAAATAGGCTGAATTTAAAAAAATCATTGGTGATATGTTCTTTGTTCGTTTATATGACCATTGTCTTGTCAACATTGTAACATATATTGTACTTACAATTAACTCCTTGTAACGGAAGCATAACTAATTGTAAGTACAATTGTTGTATGCCTTCTCTACTCTAGTTTTACAATAGAAATATGTACGTAAGAGAGATTTTCAGGTCAGTTTTTTGGCATTCAAAATCATTTTGAATTTATATTTAAGTTATATTTATTTTAAAAGATGTGATAATTGTTTCTTGCACCGCTTTATTTTCTTTCAGCTATAGCACCTTCCGAAGCGGTGGTAGAGCAAAAAAGTGATGTTGTAAAAATGTACTAGGTACATACTTACTTAAAGTAAAAAAAACTGATTTCTGGATTTGGTTTAAAATATACCGTCGGGGGTTTTTAACTATTAATAATAAATAATAATACCACGACAAAGAAATACATATTATAATACTCACGACCGATGATTAACATAAGCGAGTCCTGTTAATATGGCACCGACAACTTCACATTCAATAATACTAAAGTAAAATGAGGGGAAAATTAAAAGGTTAAGTAAATATCTATGAATAAAGTTATACGATACCAAAGTCACTGAAAATACTACCACATTATTTCCCTATTTAAATAAAGTACTATTTAGTTTCAGTTGTTTTATCAATGGTAAGATAGATTCAGTAGCTTTGGTGTTCGACCTATTAAATTTACGTGAACGTTTTCCATCAAAGATAGTTCTCCTATTTTAGTAAAATTGCTAAATTAATCATTTTCTAGGTAAATTATTTGAGGCAACCAACGAACTTATTGCACAATTTATAATTTCGTTGTTTGAGGAGAATGTATAGTTATCTCTGGTGGAATCAATAATTCGTATTCGAGATACCCTATCGCACATGAGTAGCCAAGTGCCTGTCTAATAAAGCAGAACTGTATAAAAAACCACCGATAGAGACGCATGATTATCTTTAATTTGGTGGTTTTCATGACAATTTAAGTAATAACCTTTCGTATCTAAAGAAGTTTTGTGGTCCATTACAATGGTCCAGAGGTGGGATCGATCCGGGAACTTTTGAGCTAATTGTCGCTTTACTCGACCGGTCATGTTTTAAAATGGTTATTGACAAAGGTCTGCTGTAGTGGACAAGCACTTTATGATAAAAAGCTTTGTAAAAGACAAATTATATAGGTAATAATAAATTACTGACCTGTATGCGTTCGCTTATGAATGTTGAGGGTGGATTTCTGTGCGAACCGCTTGAGGCACACGTCGCACTGATAGGGCCGCTCGCCGGTGTGCGTCCGGTTGTGAATCTCCAGGTATTGCTTGCACGTGAACGCGGCCGGGCACGACAGGCATTGGAACGGCCGCCCTTGCACTGCGGGTGAGCGCACATGTTAGCCAAGAACACAGATGGGCGATAGTTGAGACCGCGCGATCGGGGTTAACTCGAAATAAAACGACATAGTTTGTGAAACGCTCTATTGGCACAATGAAAGCGCGATAGCGGGCGAGGACAGCGGGCTTCTGCCGGCGCGGTTATGGTGCTTTCCATACTTCCTATCTGTTCTGTACTATTGAAAATGTCCGCGCCCGTGCTCGCGGCTCCATTGTTGCAAGGCATGGTTTGTTATGAAGTGAAAACGTCAAGTGAACCCCGAGGCGCGCACCTAAGCGCCGCTCCGTGGAAGCAGGCGGGGCGCCTACCTCCCCCGCGCACATGCTACAGCGAGTAGCCCACATATCGTTCATACGTCCCTAGACGGCCGCCCCAGCGCCCAGCGCCCAGCGCCCAGCGCTCGCGGTAACGTACCTGAGTGCGTCCGCTTGTGAATGTTGAGACTGGATTTCTGCGTGAAGCGTTTCAGGCAGATGTCGCACTGATACGGCCGCTCGCCGGTGTGGGTGCGCGTGTGTATCTCCAGGTATTGCTTGCACGTGAAGGCCGCGGGACACGACAGGCACTGGAACGGTCTGCCCTGGACTGGTGCCCAACACATATATTATAGCAGCGGCAGCGGCGCGGCGAGGACGCTACCCGCCCCCGGACTACGGAGATCGCGGCGCGGACTGGTCGCCGCTCGCCGCCAGCTCCGCTCCAAATCTTAGTGGCGTTACTGAATCGTCCGTACTGCGCGGGTAGTCGAGATTTGGAGAGGCAGGTGAGTGGAGAGAGGCAGCGGGCGGGCCGATGGCCAGTCCGGCCCGCGGCTGAGACCCACCTGTGTGCGTCCGCTTATGTATATTGAGGCTGGACTTCTGCGTGAAGCGCTTGAGGCACGCGTCGCACTGATAGGGCCGCTCGCCTGTGTGCGTGCGCATGTGAATGGCCAGGTAGGGGCGGCGGGCGAACGCGGCCGGGCAGAGCCCGCACGTGAAAGGACGCCCGTGCACTGCGCCCAGTGCACACACAAAAGCGAGTAACGCACGTCGCCGACGCAACTCGAGGCGCGCCCGCCCGCTGCCAATCTCGACCACGACCGTCGCCGACGCGACCGACCCCAATTTCGAACACCCAATTTTGATACGAGTCAGCATCGTTCGATACCGAGGCGCCGATAATGCGTCATTGCGGCGATTGCATTACCGCTTTTGTGAAATAATTAATATTCATGAAGAAATGATGACAAAAATAATGATAAGTACAATTAAGCCACCGAATGCAAGATGAGAGGAGGAATGGCCGGATTAGTGACATGATAGGAGGGAAAGTAACGATAAGTGCAGAAGTACGTGAAAGCGCGCATTTGCATGATTAATCATTAATAAAGATAAAATGAGATGTTAGTCGGAAGCAACGAGATGAAAGCTGCTGAAAGTGGGAGAGAAAAACAACGGGTTAGGCTGGCAACGGAAAAATAGGAACGAAGCATGACGCTAAATGAGACGTGAGTGGTCGACGAGCCGTCGTCGCTAATACCGAGAGAAGTACGGCGAGTATAAAAGGTATATGTGGGCTACTAACCCGTATGTATTTTTTCGTGCAAATTGAGCGCGCACTTCTGCGTGAAGGACTTGAGGCAGACGGTGCACTGGAACGGCCGCTCCCCTGCGCCGCCGGCACGCGACGAGGGGACAGAGAAACAAAACAAAACCACGATGGACAAATAATCCACACTCGTGACCAGTGGTCATTGTGCTACCGGCACTACCATGAGGGAATTACAGTTTATTTGTCCATCAGACATTCTGTCTCCTACCATAACTTAACGGAAATCCTCACAACGTACACATGCTTTACTTTAATGTTTGTGAATAGTTTTTGAGCGTGTGCATCCTATATTAAACAACCGACTTTAACATATCTAAAACAATTTTACTATTAAAATTAAAAACACTTCCGAATCGCTTACCGTGTCAGACTACTTTGGAGGTACGGGAGCCCTTAAAACTATTCACAAAACATAGGCATCAAAGCCACAAAAGCAAAATGATTGTAGCTTTTGAAAGCGTTTGAATTGTGGCTTAGAGACCGAAGGAAAATAAAAATGAAATGTCAAGGGACCCACCGGTGTGTATACGTTTATGAGTGCCCAGGCTGGACTTCTGAGTGAAGCGCTTGTCACAGATGTCGCATTGATAGGGGCGCACTTTGTTGATCAGCGATTGGATGTGCTCCTCTAGAAATACCAAAAATTCAGCTACAACAACGGTCCCGCTCGCACTGCCACTCAAAGTGCCTAATGTGAGCTCTAAAATTACAAATTCATTATCTACATAAGGATTTTAGGGCAAAATGCCTACCAGTATGTATCTTTCCGTGTCGGCCCAGGCTGGACTTCTGAGTGAAGCGCATAAAACAGATGTGGCACTGGTACGGCCGCACTTTCTCTAACAGGGCTCGTCTGTGCTCCTCTATAAGGTATATACGAGTTTCGATATAGGTAACAACTCTGCACCCTCTCAAACAACATGTATTTCATTAAGCCTAACGTTAAATCTACACTCATTCACACACACTCAGGGGGAGGTAGACTATGCGGTATTCGTTAGTACCGTTCTGCCTCAAGGGATAGCATCACGCACAAGTAGGCAGTAGGTAGAGGTAGGGACCCACCGGTATGTATTTTTCCGTGCCGGCCCAAACTCGATTTCTGGGTGAATCTCACAAAGCAGATGCCGCATTGGTAGGGGCGTTCCTTAGCCAGCAGCGCGCGTCTGTGTTCCTCTGAACGAAACCATCGCACAAGTCAAAATAAGGCTTACAAGTTAGCTGTCTATGGAGGAGGAGTTCGGGATGGCTTTAGGAGCCGTTTGAGAAGTTCCAAGTGTGTAATGGGTAGCGACGGGCGATGCGGAAGGAGGTGAACCCACCCGTATGTATTTTCTTGTGGCGGTTGAGGCTGGAGCTCTGCGTGAACCGCATCTGACAGAGGTCACACTTGTAGGGGCGGTCCTTCACCATCAACGCGCGCATGTGCTCATCTAGAACCCAGGCCATATTCCTACAACTCACGCTCTTACGGCGCTCCAACCTACGCGAGAACACACAATGGATTTGGTCGCAAGTTTATCACCACTTGGTGATCCATTGTAAGTCCCCTACCTCCCCCTGTTTACCTCACACCAACGAAGTCTTCCTCACGCCCTGATTTTATCGTGACTCAGTTTAGCTACTCGACACAACTCAAAAACTATTCACATTTTACGTTAAGCATATGTATTGTCAACTATTCCAAGGGCGAACTGTGTGTCGCACTAGTGTCGTATTTCTATTGAAATTCAATTTATTACTAGGTAAAGAAGTAAGAAACTGTATGTAGATATATATCAGATATATTTATATATGAAAAGAACTCCTTGCAGAGAATATGACATTCTGATAGAGGAGAGATAATTGCGTGTAATCTTCTAAATAAAATAAAAGTGCCACGTTAAAGTTTTTAAATGTACAAGTAATAATTTTGTCAGCCCTACATTTTAAATCCAAAAGCTTATGCTAATGCTATAACGTTAGGTACCTAACTAAAGTTGTTGTACGCACAGAAAAAATAAATAAAAAATGTGCCTAAATATAAATACGAAAAGACAATACATTTATAATATACACGTTCATTTAAATATCAGGGCGTCAAAACATAATATTAAGCACAATACGTACGAGGTCATTTTTTGGAACATAATTAAACTTAAATCAAAGAAACAAACTAGTTACTTTGGTTTCACGGAAACAGGAGGAGGTTGACTTGATTGAAAATATAAAAAATCCAATTATTTCAGAAATAGGCACTTTAAAACAATCCCCTCATGGTACTAACACGGGAATTCCAATTACTATCGGCTTTATTTCGATATTGATACCTAATGTAACTTCCATATAACTGATAAATCTGATAATCACACCCTAAAACCTCCATCCTTTTATACTATAGACTATACCCATAAAAACCACACTAAAACCGTAAAATCATATTGCAGATCATCCAACCACAGTAATATAAATGCAAAAATTGTTTCATAATTGAGGAAAATTGGAATTGAAATCTGTTGTTAATTTGCAGTGACAATATGGAAATTACATTAAATGCAGTGTAATGCAATATGAATATTCAATTAGATATTTATGAGGTACCTAATTGTGTTTGAACAGTCTCTCTGCTAAATAACATGTTTATTATTATACGGAAATATACGACGTATCGCATAATATATAATATTTTTAACACGCATTAAGAAATATACTTGTTTAGAACTAAACAATAAAAAAAAATAGACTCAGTCATGGTCAACAACAATTATACTACAGTAAAAAACGTGAAATCTAGATCAGACCATTGAAAACTGTTGTCTTTTCACTGAGAGCATAAGATACAATACTCATGTTTTTGGGATTTTATATCTTACAATTTATAATCTGCCATCAGAAGTATTTTTTTTCTGTCTGGCCCACTAAGGACAGATATTTCTATATCAGTCATTTCAAAAGATAATAACAAGTTAACAGAAAATGACTTTTGTTTGCGGAATCCATGAGAGAAAAAAGTCAAGAATTGAAAATTCATTACCATGTTATGTTATGAAATAATTTATGAATAATAATAACCGAAACTTAAACCGTTCTCAATATTTTAAGCTAAGTAAATCAATTTCCAAAGTGTACAATGATACCTTTGCCCCGAAATCTGTAGTGTTAACCTAATTAGAAGCTTTTTTACGTAAATAATTTTGAAATTAGCAAAAATATTCGACTCTATAAGCAGAGATCGGAGTCGCGAGGGCAAACGCTAACAAAAATTAGAATCTTAGCCAGGAACTTGGAGATTTTAATAAATATTTTACACAGACTATTCCAATATCAATATGATAAGTACAGTCGATTAATAGCTAAATATACCATCTGTCAATAACTTTCGATTAAAACTAAACGTTATACTTGCGGTAATGGTACATTATCTCTCTAATTGTGACTTTTTAGGTAGGTTAACCGTGATCGACTGTACGAGTGGATTTTTTCTCTCATAGACTGCGCATCAAGTTTTTTATTACACCAATCCGTTGCTACGGCAATCTATGGGACTGACCTGTGTGTACTCGTTTGTGCGTGTTGAGACTGGACTTCTGTGTAAACCGCTTGAGACACAAGTCGCATTGGAAGGGCCGCTCGCCGGTGTGCGTGCGCATATGAACTTCCAGGTACGGCTTGCGGCAAAACGCTGCGTCGCAAACCTGGGGGATACAGCGCTCTTGAAGTATTTTTTTATATGACTAAACCTGCGTTGGTCTCAATCTCAAGCGATGGTGAGGCGATGAGGCCGTAGACGGAGCACACGGGCCAACTAGGTAAGTACTGGCGCTTCTATAAACACTGCCGGAATACCTCAACGCCGAAATTAGAAAGGTGGTTGCTGTAGTCATGCGGAGCTGACACTTAAGAGGTCCTACCACCACCAAGATTACTCGGTTTAGTCGCCTCGTACGACACGCCCGGTGGCGAAAGGAAAGTTCTACATAGGATAGCTTGCGTGATGGATGTCAGGAAAAAGCACCATTCCGTTACAATGAGCTTATGTTAATGTAAGTTTTTTTAAATCTGACTTTTAGAGGCTTATTCGTGTATGCTTTGAGGTTTTTCTAACGTAAACATTAAGGCAAGGCAACACGGTCCACCTGAAGGTATGTCACCACCGTCGCCTCTCATCACCAGCTGCACCAGAGATATTTATAACTTTTATTTATTAACTTATTCTCCCCATCTGTGTAAACAATGATGCATCTAATTCAGTAGACAAGTAGAGCTGAGTAGCACACACGTATCTGGCACCCTAGGTAAACTACACACTATCTTTGGTTAGTTACCTTCTCATATTTGCTTGTCACTATACCTTGTTCATTTTGGGATGACCGATAGATGCCATACGACGTAAATTTGTCGTGTTTTGCGAATAATGTCAAAACAAAAACTTAAAATTTTGCTACCGAAAACGGCTATAAATATATTTTATAAATAAAAACAGCATAAAAATGCTATTTTTGTATTCAAATTATTAGCTATTTATAGATTATTTCACGTATATTGTTTGAAATAAGATTGATACTATATTTTTTCAATAACTGCGCAGTTACATACTTACGTCGAATCGTCTAGAGATTGACTCATTGAAATCGCCAATTATTATAAAAAATCTCCAATCGATTTCTTGTAATCGTGATGATGAAAAATTAAAGGTCGACTTCTGATATCGGGGTCTTAGTTGATACTATTCTACCCTGGAGACAGCATTAGGTTTGCCACCTATCACGTCCACCAAATCTTACGGCGTAAAGTGGGAACTACCTATGATGAAGATGGTTCCTCTGTCTACCCCCTTGAGAATTATGGACCTGAGAGTTATGGTTATGGAATGTAAATTAATTAATCGATATAGTAAATAGACTCGGTAACGATTCCAGCATCGAAAAAACATCCCTATATGATACTTCAAAGAAACTTTTAAAGGATCATCCCATAATGAACAAGGTACAGTTAAATCATTGGTTACCATGGTGAATTGCTGAGTCGCAATGAATACAGCATATATATTAATGGCATAGTAAGAGTGTTACCATAAACACGCAACCCACATTGGATCGATCGAATCGATCGATGTGGATCGGTTAATGTGGTAGCTTTGGATAATCGACGGATACAGGTCGAACAACAATCGATCAACAATGGAGCGTGTTACCATACCACACATTCGCGTGTGTGCAACAATATGTCCTCCCTCGACCAGTCAGAACTGCCGCTGTCGGCTGTTCTAATTTTTCTATCGATCGATAACATCGATCGGATGAGTGTCATCCTAATAAATAACAGATGAGCAATGAAGAAATAAAAAAACACTGAAACAATGAGTCGGTTAATGAGTTAATGGTAATGGTAGTTTATTTGTAATGGAACCTACCGTGCACTGGAAGGGTTTGTTTCCAGAATGAAGCTTCATGTGGACGTAATATGATGAAGCGGACGACAGGACTTTGCCACAGACCTGCAAGCAAGTGTAAGACAACTAAGTATACTGCTTAAAACAACGAACGATTGCTTATTGTATTGTAGGTACTGTTTTAGTGACGTAACTGTTGCAGTTATTTTTACTATAGCTCAAAACAAAAATGTATCATTGTAAGAAACCCGTTTTAAATCAATTATAAATTGTTCTATTTATAATTGTTTTATTTTTTTATTTCAATTATTGCTGAGTTATCGGTAAAATGTTCAATTTAGCAGTATCAATTTGACGGAGACATATATACTTGTTTCTTGTTTTAGTGATCTATGGATCACTCTATTACGGAACGGAGCCCTACATTGCTGTCGCTCCATCGTCCGTCCATCCATCCGTATGTCACGCGCGTTTAGGGCCTTTACACACCGCGTATTTTATACACGTTTACGGCGCCGTAGAACTCAAAAAAGCAGATCGTTTGTATCGATGAAAACGCGATACAAAAATTTACTGGCTGCGTTTGAATCTCATTAGAAGCGCGTATTCGCGCAGATGAAACGTATTAACGCGCGTTATCTGCGCGTATAAAAAACACGGTGTGCATAGACTCTTAGCTGGATATTTTTTTAGTAGAGAAATAACATCGTAAGCGCCGGTTAAAGTCGTCAATATTAGACCACTTTTGTTACCAGGTTACGGTATTACCTAGGAAAATGAAAGTTGGCTACAATATTGGTCATATCCTGTATTTAAACAACAAATACGCAAACTTGTTACATCTTTAACAGTTTGTAAGATATGATCAAAATAAGTAAACGTTTTTGCTCCATGCGCCGCGCGCGATGCCCGACACGCAGCATTTAGCCGGTTTTTTAAGATATTTGTCAATTTTTTAATGTTTTCTTATCCTTACCTTACAGGCCTGTGGCTTGGAACGTGGTGCAGACTGCCCACCCCCATTTGACACCTCCATTTTAGTTTGAACTGATCCCATATCCACACCCATACCCTGGTGAAAACATACTGGTTAGACAGACCAAAGACCATAACAAGAACTCTTATACCCTGACCAGGAAAATAAAAACCCTGTCAAGATTGGTAGTTTTATAATCTGTGTTGTTGGACGATTAATTTCACAATATGGCGAGGGTTTTTATATCCCTGGTAAGAAAACTTGTAAATGAAATGACAAGTGATCGTTTCTGGATGATGTAATGCAAGACAGTGGCGTACCATTTCCCAAACGATTGATGTCAGACTGTTATGTATTAGAGACAGATTTGAAGGGTTCGGAGGAAAAGGTTTACCTGAGAACATTGACGGCCATCCATCTCCATTTCAACACCTTCATCATCCATTTCCTTGAAGCTCAACTGTAAAAGAAAACTCATAGTTCAACGGCTAACACTGTATGCTTCTGAAGTTTATTATGTATTTGAAAGTATAGTGAAACTGAGTGCATATAAGGGCTGCGTTTCTATATAGGAACCTACGGTATTTTCAATTGAAACTAATTAGTTTTAATAGGTAATCACTCATCAACATCATCATCAGGTACATTGGTGGTCAGAAAATGTTTACATCTCAATTGCGTTCTCACGTCAGTTTCATACGGTCGATGTATATCTAATAAGTATATGACATCGACCTTACCGCAAACAGTGAGAGTATGTTTCAAATCTAAATTGAAAACATTTTTTGATCGCTGTTGTACGTTGTTGCAATTATCGTCTTTCCAATTAATCCTTGGAACATTTTCTGTCATCTAAGTCATTCATAAAGTTATCAATCGTTCACAGTTACAAGCTATCTATCGCTCGTGACTTCGGTTCTTATGGGCCGTACCTCGTACCTATCCAGTAAAATTTGCCAGATTTACGACTGACTGCTATAAAAAGGAAACTATCTTGAAACATGGTGAATCACAACTGATCAAGTTGTGCTTAAGTCCTAGCATTGAGGGAGAAATAGTATATAGACTGGATTTTGGACTTGTAATTATAAGGATTGTTGTGTCTTGAAATAGGGTTCGTTAAGTATATTCCTGATAAGTACTCTTATTTCATCATCCTGCTACTGCTGCTGCACTATGAGGCCATCCTTGATCTCCTGGTGAGTGTGGTGCTGCAAGTTCTTGTTAGGCTGAGTAATTTAATACCTTTGCTTTTCTGTATGACGTAGATTAAAAAGTTAAAAATAAAGACACGTCTGCTCGCTATGTGAATCTAAAACCTGTGTTTTTATTTAAAAACTATAAATGTTAATCCGTAAATAACAGCTCTGACACTCTGACCTCATCGTCCTGCTGTTGATGCATGTCCTGTTGCTGGTGCTGCTCCAGCATATCCTGCTGGTGCTCCTGCTGCAACACTATGAGACTGTCCTTGAATGCATGATGAGCGTAGTGCTGCAAGTTTATGCCTCATCGGCCTGCTATTGCTGCATGTTCTGTTGTTGGTGCTACAGCATGTCGTGCTGCTGTACTATGAGGAGTATGAGGCTGTTCTTAGATGAGTCTTACTGGATTTTCTGAGACCCTTACCTCATCATCTTGCTGTTGCTGCATGTCCTGTTGCTGGTGCTGCTCCAGCATGTCCTGCTGCTGGTGTGCGTGCTGTTGCACTATGAGGCTGTCCTTCGAATCCTCCTGGTGGGCGTGGTGCTGCATGGTGATGATGGCATGGTTGGAATCCGAGCGGACTATCGTGGGCGGGCCAGAGTGGACGTGGGGATGGGGAGTGTAGAAGCTGCAATACAAAACAGTTAAAATAATTCCAATTTGGTAGTAGTTATTGAAAGATGTATGGCCAAGGTGCATGGCCAATGGCCTTGATAACAGGGAAGCATAGTACCCCTCCGGCAGCTTCCTCCTAAACCTAATAAATGCTGCGCTCACACGCAGATGAAATAGATGAAAATATCCTCTTTGAGCGTGAAGTCCAGATTCACAGTAGAAGTTGATCCTTAGGAATACACATATGGAGGATTTTAAAACTCAAACCCAAAAGGTACGATGGAGGACTTTGTTTTATAGTTGGACCCCATCTACCTGCATAGAATCGTATATTCCCGTAAGTCTATCCTTTTTCGTCGCTCAAAACATCGTTTGCTAGAGCGGGATAGACAGCTTCCAGGGAAACGGCCCACCAAGAGAAGAAGAGAAGAGTGCGGGCGCATGGATAACCTACGGGAACATACGATTCCGTGTAGGTAGATGGTGTGCAAATGGGGCTATGTTAGTTAATTGTCTCACCTCATGGGCTCCGCTTTGATCTGCTGCTCGAACATGGAGATGGTGGCGAGCAGGTCGCCGGGGGGTGGCACGGGGACGCCCACGCCCCGCGCCACGCCCCCGACGCCCACGCCCCAGTGCGCCGGGAAACTAATGGCTAGCTCGGTGTCTGCCCCCCATTCTTAACCTCTGCTTCCTGCCGACAACAGAAGTGTGTAAAAAAACATTGTATGAATTTTGAAGCGACAATGGATCAAAGGCTAGGGCTCGATACTACGGCGCAAGCGTACACAAATAAAAAATTACAAAAAAAAATTTTTGATGAAAAAACTGATTCAGCAGCACAAAATCCACCCCCATCCAAATCTGAAGTTGAACTACTTCCAAGGTAATTTTTCGGATCTGCACATGAAACAGGCATACCCTACCTCCAACCCTTTCTAAGATGACCAAGACAATTTTACAGAGACTGTGCAAGAAGTATAATATAAAAACTACTTTTAAACTAGATAAGTATTTAGGTATACCAAAGTTTGTTTGTGAAAACTGGTTTAAGTTTTGTCATGAATTCTTGATTCCCAGTTTATGATTGAACTACCTGCGTTGGGCTTGACAATTCTAATTACATTTTATAAGATGTATTCTTGTTATTAAGTAAGAATGAGGAAAAGATTGAACATATAATACACAGCATTATATGTTCACTGCTGCCTTATATACCCTGACTGCCCTGTGCATATATATATGCAGAGCAGTATGTATGATAGATATAACAGACTAATGTCCTTTTTTTTTCTTTTTTTTATAATGGCCTTAATTGTGTTTCAGGCACAATTCGAAAATAGAGAATTATTCCCCGGAGTAATACTTGTCATGTAATAACTTGGATGTGTCAAAAGAGAAATAAACTGAGTTATTTTGATACAGGTAACACTGTCCCATGTCAAAAAAAGGATAATTTTCCATTTTTACTGATCCGACCTGCCAAACAGGAATAAATAACATTAATGCCGCCAAAATCATGCCACTTTCTTCTTGATACAACAAAATAACTGTAAGAGTGACAGGAAAGAAACTCACCTCACTTTTCAGTGGGCTATTTACATGTCAGAGTCAACATTACTCTCCCAATGGAGTTATTAAGTTGAGAGTACCTAATACTTAATTTTCACTCGGGTGGTTTTCGAATGGCTATCGAGTTATTTCTACATTCATCTGAGGGTTTTCGAACGCGATCTTCTTGAGTGACACCCCAGAAAGAGGGGTATTCATTCTCTTTGAAAGAGGGGGGGATTCAAGGATATTACCTATGGGTCTCAATTTTGCCCCCCAAATTTAAGGGGTTGGGAGTCGATCTGGGACACCTTAGAATTTTAAATCCCCTCCCCCACACACTCTTCAATCGATCGATGCAATGATAGGTATTCAGTGGCAATGGCAAGTCAAGTTTAATTAATTGCGAATTTTCAAAAGGTTCTTGGTGAAAGTTGTTTGTTCAGCTAACGAACCCTGTATGTCCCTCTGTATACCTCTAGTTAGCTGTTGACCGTTGTTTTCTCCATTTTAAGATTTATTTGAAGTAGGAAGTACATTTATTATTTAAATGTTATTTTTCTTTCATTCTTTATTAAATTAGTGCAACTTTAAAAAAAAAATTTTCAAAAGAAGAGAAACCAACCATAGACATTTTTTTAGAAACTTTTGAATTTTTCAAGTTATACAGCACGAGTTAAAAAAATTATTCATTATTAATTTAATATAATAAAGGAAATTTCCAACTGGATAATTGTACGAATTTGATAAACTTTTTGATCATGCCTAGAAACTTTACCCTATTACTTAGTCTGCGATTTACGGACTATAAACAGAACAGAAACCTCTATAGTTACAGTGAGTTGCAAGAAACGTTCTTAATGTTAAGGCTTTCTTAAATCTCATGTTATCTCTATCTAGAGGCTCTAGATAGAAATAACACGAGATTTAAGAAAGCCTTAACATTAAAAAAGAAAATGCTTGTAATTTAATGAAGACTTAACATTAAGAATATTTCGTACACCTATCAAGTGGTCTATTGGAAAAACTTTTTGAAGAATATGCATTTGCCTATTCTTCAAAAAGGGTAATAGGTGTTTGTGGGTTTTTGTTTGTAAATTAAGAAAAGCAAAGACAACTCATAACTCAACTACTACAGCCTAATTATCAATTCATCAAATTCACCTTATAAAATACACTATCTCTGTCTCTATAACGAAACTTTCCCTTTCGCAGGTTTGCTGAAAGAAATTCTCTTTTAGAGATAAATTCACCCACTACTATTTTTTTTAGTTATTAATATTAGTATACCTTACCTACAATAAAGTGTAAATAATTTAAAAAAAAAACAATAAAGCATAGGTATACAAATTTCACGAAGCTTACTATTTTAAACTTGTTTACATGGATTGTTTCCTTGTAACATTGACCCTATTTTGTATGGGGTTTTCTATTAATATTGCCAGTTTAGATCTAAGGTCCAGTAGGTATAAAATTAAAAGCATTTTGTCCTATCATACATAATACAAGTATGTCTAATGCCGGAACCACACTAACATCTAATGCCATTAATTTTTGCGTTATTTGACACTATGAGCAGATGCGAAAGGGCCTGAGCGCTAATTTTTACTAATGGCGTTAGGCCCATTCGCCTATTCGCGCTTAATGTCAAATAACGCATTAATTAATGGCATAAGATGTTAGTGTGGTTCCGGCATAAGAGTTACATTTTATACGAGGTTATTTTCTTTTCTAAAGCATTGGGTTAAATACGTTAAATTAACGGTATTATATAATGAATTATATATATTACCCTTAACATTTAGATGTATGAAGAAGGCGATTTTGTGGTTTTTTTTATAGGGACGTAGTGAAGTTTTACACCATGTTAGCCTCTTGTAATAAATTATTGTTAAAAGCACTAGCACTGTGCAGTGCAAGGTGAGTATAGTAGCGTCAAGTAGGTAGATATTATTACAAAAAAGACGTTAACATAAATAAAATAAAAAGCATGATTTATAGCATTTATGTAAGTTTAATCACAACACAAAAATCACAAATTGTTAAATTCAACATAAAATTGAACAAAAAATGTTATTAACAAATAAAGAACCACACTACAAAATAACAACGCTTTTTAGCTAACAAAGCAGGGAACAGCACATATCTATAATTTAATATTAGATACATCCATTTAGTTAAATTGTTACTTTATAATATTGTAATGTATAGGGCATTGACATAGAATAAGACTACCTACATGCAAAACAGTATGTATGTATTATAAACATATATAATATACAACGCGTGCTTATCTCTGGCATTTTAGCGCGCATATAGATATGTGCTATTCATACAACTATCGTTAACATCACAATTTGTATGTATATGTACGTGTAAACAAGAAATATCAGAAAAGAAGAAGTATTCCTGACAAAATATAAATGGCGGAAGCTCACCGACCGACTGTCTCCACCCAGCCTCCCCCCCGGCCATCAATAAAATGGCCAATTCGTTATTGAATTTTGTCCCCAACTTTCAGGCCGAGGCTGCGCGACGCCGGTTGTTACGCGACAAGTAATTTAATGACCACTACTACACTAATGTAAACAATACAAGTTTTAGAGCTTTATTTATCGTTAATTAGTGAAAGTTATGTCATATCGCAATCCTAAATAGATAGAATGCATTTATTGTTATTTACCGACAACATCATTTAGTAAGTAATTGTAAACAAAAACATCGTGAACAAGTAAAAGACCCGTTCTTATTAGAAATACGACGACCTTTTATAAAGTATGGAGGGAATGAGATATAAATTTATTATTATTCCTTTTTTATGCAAGTTTCATTGCGCTTATGCTAATCTATCGTTACATATATGTAGCAAAACTTGGAGTCTACTCACATAAGTAAAGAAACACCTAATTATAGTAGCGTGTACAGAAACACATAAATTATAGCACTAATTACACAATTTCGTTAAGATTGGCCATTCGAATTATGTTTTTCTTAGACACCGACATAAAATGGCTGCTACCTCATTGTTCTGCGCGTTCGTTCGTGCGCATAGAAGCCGTGAACGCTTGGGAACGACTTCTCCGCCAATTAAAATTATGGCGCGAAATTTAAGGCGTCGTTAAATTTATAGTAATGGCTATCAGCCTTTAATTTAATTCATCTTTGTAGACATCATATACTTAGCTGAACTATTACATAACAATAAATGTATGTTGTTAAACAAATGCCAATAAACGTTGTAATATAAAATCGAGGATCATAATCATAACCTTCTCCAAAATGTTTACAACTATTACAAGTATATATTTTTTTATTTTGACGGTGTCGAGTTCCTTCTAAATGATTTTTTAATTGATTATCAGAGTTAGTAAATACGTTACAGATAGTACAATAGTATCTTGACGACTTTTTAAGACCTATTGCTTTATTTTGTAACATATTCTCAAAATTATATTAAGCGGATTCCACTGGATTGTGTTAATGTCCTAGAAAAGAAACAAAAGAAATAGGTAAGTAGTTAATATAAAATTTCGGTGAAATAGGTTACATATTATACCTAATATAACCTATTTAATTGATTTAAGATCACAACTAAAAATTGGAAAATAGTTCATTATTGTGCAAATGGTGTTGAATACTAGTCAGCAATTTTCGTTATTTTAAAAAAAAAATCTAACTTAACCTAACTTACAATAAATGAATTTAATCTTGAAATACGTACCTATCAACTAAACAGTTGGCAATACCTAAATAAAGTAATGATGATGAAACGATTAAAGTGTATTTATTTTTTAATGTAATCCATTAGCCGGGCACTCAACTCAGGCAGACGTCTCAGGTTAATATCAAAAATTAAAGTTTTCAGTAGATACAATATCTAGTGATCAATATACATACAGACAGTACAGAGTTTCATTCCTTCACCTGCCGGCCGTGGCCGGTCAACAGCAACACGTTCTATGATTTAAAATGAACCACAGTACCACTTTTGTTTGTGAACAACTAAATTTCGGATGGGCAAAATATTAGTTTTATTTTATTTCGGACCAAAACAACTAGACACCTGTCAAATTCACATTATCCACAAACGTTCATCCCTCATTGATTCTTTTTTTTTGCGTTTTTACATAATGTTATTTCAAAACATTAATACCCACGAATCATAAAACAATTCATAATTTTTTGGTATTCGTTCGACGGAGCATTGGGAATTTGTGAAATAATTATAATTTGTCACATATTATTCTAAATAACGTGTTGACAGGTGTCAGTTGTCTTAGTTGGTCGATTAGAGGCGGTAAATCGCAGACTAACTGTTCCGTTGATTCAGTTTGACTGAATTCAGGAGAGCGATTCTCACAGCGTTTGACATACAAAAGTCGAGCGCTACGAACTTCTTGTCACGCTCACACATGTAATGTGAGCGAATGAGATAGGACTAATGTCGAATTCGACATTCCACTACGAGAATCGCCGCCCAGACAAATGTAATAAGTGCTTAACTAATACAAAAAAATTGCGTAATATGGCTGTACCAAGATCCTGTTGCCTTGCCGAAAAGAATATTTTGTTAGTACAAAAACAAGCATGAGTAAGTAGTATTAAAAACCGGCCAAGTGCGAGTCGAACGCGCGCACCGAAGGTTCCGTTTTTGTTTATTTTTTTACTCAAAATTATAATTGTTTAGGTTTATTTTTTATTTTTCTTGGAATACTTACAATAACTTCTATCAGTAGCTGTTAAATAAAAATTTCATTAAAAATAAAATTATTTTCTAATTATTTTTACCTAGAATAGATGCGAGCAAGCAAATTCTATAACTGTGGCAAATTTCAAGTAGATAGCTTCAGTATTTCCTGACAAAATGGCTATGACATACAGACGGACAGACACCGAAGTCTCGCTGTAAAGGTTCCTTTTTTTACCATTTTGGTACGGAACCCTAAAAACTAGGTATTTTATTAATTACAAAGTAATTTTAGGTTTTTAGGAAATAATAAAGTATCGGCGTGTTTTCTCATAATTTGGGCTATCGTTTTATTAATAATATTTATTTTCTTTTCTTCTGTAAGGTCGAGATTTTTTATGTTTTTGTAGTAAAAAGTTAAATCGCTGCCTCATATTGTACGAGGACCGACCATCTCCTTTAGTACATAATATACACGTTAGAAGTTTTTTAATACTTAAAATGAAAACATACACATTTTGTAGTATAAAAAAGTTTAATTATCTTCTTGTTCTGTGACCTTATCTTACCCTTTCCTAAGGAAAATAAAAATTCAAAGGAAATTATTAAGGAATTAGTAAGGGCCCAAAGCTGTCAAGAAATGAAAACTAAATACTTACCTACATAAAATATAATATGGATAGGCCTCCTATCCTATCTAATTCGTTTCTTTATTCTTTTTATAAATCCTTTTTTTAACACAACTTTAAACAACCTTATGTTTCTAACCTACATAAAATATATGGATTGGACTCCTATCTGATCTAAACTGTTTCAATATTATTTTTAGTCTTTTTAACATATCTTTAAACAACCTGTATGTTTAAATTAAAATTTATTTGAGGCTGGTTTTTTTTATAATCTAAGAGGCTGGTGGAATTTGGCACGCTCGAGTGATATTCGAAATTCCAATGCTAAGTATGTCTTGCACCGACACTTAAGTTTCTCTATAGATGAGTAAACGTGATAGGCTACAATGTCGAATGTCGACATTTGCAAATCGAGGGTGCTAGAATCGCCAGAGAGCTGTCATTTTGACGTGTCCCATTTTGTTTTATCTATGGTCTTATTTCTTTTGAGAATTTGTAGCCATGGCGGTATGTGTTTTGTGTTTTTGAAATGAATTTATCCACTTAAATCTGTTAGATTTGTGAAAACAAAGAATATATTTTAAGTGCATTTTGTATAATATACCATTGTATTTAAGTAGGACGCTATATTTTCAGTGTACACCTTTTTGTATGTTCGAAAATTTGGCTAACCTAAAGTTTGTTTTCGCAGAATATTAAACGCTGTTTTAATAGTAAGTGATCGTCACAGATTGTAAATATCTTTTTCAGCGTTTACCACCGCCCGCATTCAAAAAGGATAAGAAGGAGAAAAAGGTTCCAAAAGACAACTCCAAAAATGTTATGCGGAACCTGCACATCAGGAAGCTCTGCCTAAACATCTGTGTTGGAGAATCTGGTGACAGACTGACACGTGCTGCTAAGGTTAGTGCATCTATTTTTAATATTTTCAAAAATAACTAATAATATGAGGTTATGTATGAAAACACACAAGAATAAAGAATCACCGAAACCACACTGCAGACAAACTAAAGATTGAATTGCATGGAAACTAACATATGTACTGGCAGTGTTCACCTAGAAATAATGTGTAGTGATTTACTGACCATTCATATCAGTCACCCCTACCTACAGTGAAGGTAAACTGCACAATAGCATGAATTGTTCAAGTTTCACTTTATATAGGTGTTTCTTTGTAAATTCATGCTAGAGAAATATTTCTGATTTGCAACTTCTGAGTACTAATTACTTACTGCTCAGAATACTCGAAGAAATTACAGTTTTCCTAAGGAATATTCTTTAAATGTGTTGACATACTGTTGACAATCCTGATGATAAACATCCCACATATCTATGTAGTAGAAGCACAGTAATATTTTATCTATTTCATTCATATTTAATTTTATTAGCATATAATTCAGCCTTCAAGACATAGCTTGAACATAACAAAATTTTGTCTTCAAAATCTAGTGTAGACACATACTTAAAATGTGTGGAAGAATTTGCTCTTTTTTAAAATCTTCATATTATTGTTAATCTGTAGGTGTTGGAACAGCTGACTGGCCAGCAACCCGTGTTCTCGAAGGCTCGCTATACTGTGCGCTCCTTTGGCATCCGACGTAATGAAAAGATTGCTGTCCACTGCACTGTACGAGGTGCCAAGGCTGAAGAAATCCTTGAGAGGGGTCTTAAAGTTAGTACTTCTTCCTTGTTAAAACAGCTGTTGTCAAAGTGACTGAAAAATATAGGTTTTATACCAGTAATCCATAAAATTTCCTGCTCATAACGTCTGTAGTACTGCAGGTATTGAAGTGAAAGTGTGTATTGGTGCTACCAATACTGTTTCACTTTTAAGGTATCTTATACTTTGATACCACCAAAGCTAGTTAGTAGTTTGATTGATTATAGTACTATGATTTGCCAAAAATTGTAATTATTCTGTGTAATTAACCACACTTTCTTGGCTCCACCTAGTGAACAAATTCAGATAACGGTTTTGCACTTAGTCAACAAGGGGATACAACGATTTTGCTGGTGTAATGTCCTTGATACAGTTAATAATCCCTTTTTGTTTTGTACTTTATCTCACAAATTAATTTGGATTTATAATTTGTTCTGTTATTCTTGTCACCTTACACATGTATTTGACTTGTTTGAAGTATTTACTGAATTGATATAATTACTTCTTGATTGTGAGTGGTCTAACTAGCAGACCCAAGAGGCTCATGTAAGAGATCTAGTTAAATGGATATTTGTTAACATTTTATTTACCACTGTTCAGAACAAATGATTATTGTTTTCCAACTTTATTCCAGGTTAGGGAATACGAGTTGAGGCGTGACAACTTCTCAGCCACAGGCAACTTTGGCTTCGGTATTCAAGAACACATTGACTTGGGTATCAAATATGATCCCTCAATTGGTATCTACGGTCTTGACTTCTATGTTGTTTTGGGACGACCAGGTAATTTCCATACTTCTCTGTATGTAAGATCAACATAAATGTTTAAGTCTTACCTACGTTATTTATGGGTTTAAAGTAATTCTACTTGTATAAGTATTTGTCAGTAAAGATATATGCAAGCACAGTTGTTCAGGAGTGAAAGTTACATTTTATAAACTTCATTCTGTAAAAAGTGTGCCAGATTAAACTTATCACAACAGAGAATACTTTAGAACAATACTGAATATTCTTATAGAGGATAAGGTACAGGCTTAGAGTGATCAGATCACAAATCTTTGCATACCAAATAATATAATCAGACTAGGTCTAGACTGACGGACGGACTAGGACTAGGTTGACCGATTAGCTTTGGACGACCTATGGTCACCGACCTCTGTTGTTTACACTTTGGTCGTTGGCAGAAGTCGTCCAACAAGTGACACTTTGACGTTCGACGTATTTAGTCGACGACTGGTAATTCACATATAGGCGGTGTCCGCCTAGACTGTCGGTCGACGACCAGATGCAACCGCATCTTTGTAATGTAATAACGAGCTGGTTTCCGCAACTCTACGTCTTTAGCGCCTATTTTGCGTAAAACCGCACCTTTAGAGGGGTCCTGCGTTGTGGCAGGGCAACACCTGCTGCTAGTACTGTTGTGTCATCTGTCACACTGCACAGTTACTACCCTCGTGAGACCCATTGGCCTCTATGTAAAACTAAATTGTTATAGTCATTTAAACCCAAACCTAAAAAATATGACCTATCCATGGTACTTTGTACAAGACTAATTTGAAGCCTTTAGAAATTAGTACTATGTATAGGCCTGTACCCCAACTGTGGGGATATTAATTCCAAGCTGATAAAGCTCTGTTTGTGTTTCGAGGCTAGGGCATCATCTCGCTCTCAGTTCAAGGTAGGCATGTAGCATTTAGGTGTGCGTATTTCTGTATAAATAATCTATCTAACAAACATTTAACTTTGTTTCCAGGTTTCAACGTAGCACACAGAAGGCGCAAGACTGGCAAGGTTGGGTTCCCTCATCGACTGACGAAGGAGGATGCCATGAAGTGGTTCCAACAGAAGTACGATGGTATCATCCTCAACAGCAAAGCAAAATAAGTAAACTAAATTTATAAAATGTATCTAATTGTTTCATTTCTAATCTTCTGTCTTGTATTAGCTAGTAGTCAATTTTGTAGGTGTGGGGGGGCTGTGGGGTGGACTGTCCAAGGTTTGGAGGCTTGTTCCAGAAATCCCCTTAGAACAAATCCCAATCCAATCCCAAAAAAATGTCCATAGTTTAATGAACTATATGTCAATTGTGTAACATACAAACTAAATTACCGCTACCGCTAGGGGAATTCTCGAGAATGCGTAAGGATTCTCCGGAAGACGCGCGACTTCTTTTTTGGCTCGTATTTAGTTTGTATGTTACACAATTGACATAAGTTCATTATGCTATGTACAATTACGTTGCGAAAATTCGCTTCCATTCCATTCCGCGGCAATGTAAATTGAGCCTTTTGACTAAAATAAATTCATAATTAATATTAAAATTAAAAATAATTAATTTTCAGTTTAATATTTACTTTTTATGGATCATAACAAGTAGTTTCTGTAAGTAGCTTATGTAAAAGTTCTTATAATTATAGACCTAAGTATAGAAATACCTTGTCTTCATGTCAAGATGAAGGTCTGGTAAAGAAGGTACCTATTTAGCCGATTCCACATTCGCGCCAAGACACCGCGAACCCGCAAAAATTTAGACGCTTTCTCGTCCGCGTACTGCTCTAGTCAGCTGTTCGCGTACACTGATCGGAGAACAAAGCGCGAACTCGGTGTCCACATTTCTGTTCACGGGCATTCGCGACGCGAATATGGAGCCGGCTTTTCAATTTGTGATCAAAAGTTCATAACGACATCGCGATAATGGTTGCCATGGCAATAATTTTGTCTGATCGTGCGTGACTCATGTCAGGAGAATATTGCGTTTTTGTTATGTAGAACATGTTTTATAATTAAATCATTCACGCTGTGTAAGTAAATATGGCGTCTAAATTCGGGTACGACGAAGACGAGGACGATGTCCTGGCTCCGAAGGAACCCCAGGTGTGCTCGAATGACCCCGAGGAGCGCAAAGCGGCCAGGGCTCTTCGCATCAAACGACGACAGGAAGCTATTAAGAAGTGGGTGAGCTGTAAAGGCTGTAATTACTATTTTTAGTTTCTGAAGATATTGGTCGGTATAAGTTTTGTAACTAAAGGTACTTTTGGCTTTGCGTGCCTACAGTGGAACACACATCAAGCTATCCTCTGTAGCCTCCTGAGTGGTGTCACGCTGACTCCTTCCCTCCACTCAATTTTTCTGGAGATATTCCTTTGGGACTTTCCGTGTAAAGAATAGCACCACCCCAACTCTTCTCGTGGGTCGTACGTGGCGACTAAGGGATTTTGTGGATACTATTGTACACCTAGTAGACGGCGATAGGCTCGCCACCTATCACGTTTGTCCACAAAACGGAATATAATCAATCAACGTTTTATAATCTTAATGGCGCAAAGTGGGAACTGCCTGTCAGTCTACCCCCTCGAAGATTATGGACACAAAATATCTGTATATTTTGTATTGTAGACGTGAGTTTATGTATGTATGGGAGTGGACATTTTTTGACTGGTTTTGAAATACACCAATTTCAACTTCAGCATGGCACAAGAAAAAAGGCTTATCAAGTACGTAAATTGCACGATGTTCACGTCAGCACAAGGATACGTCATCAAACGTAACACTCGTATCTTTGTGCGGTAACTTGAACATCGTGCAATCCGTAGTCGTTTTGTCTGGTGAAGAATGAGCCGTCTTCTTGTGCCATAGGTCTAAGTATGTATATCACTTGTTACATTCTTCAATATCTTTCTCATGTAAGGAAGACGGCTCATTCTGTGATGACTATATGACTACTAATAATGTCTACTAGTATTGTCAGACATAATTTTTGAATCTTATTAGGTTAAATTATTTCGTTTCCAAATAATCATGGTTTTTAGAGCTGAACAGCCACCCGAAGAGGCGGCAGCGGAAGAAGAGCCAGGATTAACGGAGCAAGCCACCGCGACAGCGGCAGAGGAGCTCCAACGATTGGCTCTTGACGGCGCCGCCAAAGTCACTAATGTCAAGGTCACCACGGACGAGCGCGAGGTCATTCGGCGCACTATCTGCTCGGAAAAAATGAAAGGTTACACAATTTCATAGACAACATACATCTCAGCGGCGGAGGAGCTCCAGCGATTGGCGCTAAACGGGACAACTAAGGTCACCAACGTCAAGGTCACGAGTTCACGACGGACGAGGGCGAGGCTTAAGGCACATAATGAATATAGCTTAGGGGCTCGTAGCCTAATTGCGAGCGTGGGTGGCCATGAAAGTTAAGCAATGTTGAGCGCGCTCAGAATTAGGATTAGGTAAAAAAGTAGTGGCATATTATCATCTGATATAGCTGAAACCAAAAGGTGGTAGAAATGGCGACGATTGGTCCGTAATTACGATACAAAGTGTAACAATAGCCGTAACCGTAAACTGAAGCGACGCGAGGATCAGTTGTTGAAATCTGAAAACCTTCCAAAATCATCACACAATATTTAGCGCTTTATGGAATTAGATCTTCGGTTTTGTACACATTTCCTTCTCTAAATTAGAGTCCCTGGATAAGGTGGAACAACAAGCGATAGAAGCGCAACTTCAGTACGAGGCGGTCACCGCTAACTGGGACGCGATGATGTTGATAAAGGACCCTCTGGACATCGACGCTGCAATGAAGGAGCAGAGAGTGCAGTGCGACGAGCTACTGGAACAGAAGAACCAGCTCATTGATCACCTCAAGAACGATCTGAAAGATATGGACATCGCGTACTATGAAGATTTGGATAAACAAGTAAGTTTATTGTAAAAAGGCATAGGTCTGTTGATAACGATCACTTAGAAAGAGGGAGCAGAGCGTGAGTGACTCAGGATTTTATTCAAATTTGTACTAGGAATTCAGAATTCCTTAGCATGCAGATAACCCGATTCTTATTATTGGGTTAGCTTTATTGCCAAAACTGGCGGCGAATGGTTCAACGAGAAAAGACTAAGTTATAATCTGCATGTGTACATTCTTAGGCTTGACAGACGCGGGTTACAAAATACTCTTAATTCCAGGATAAAGACATAAAGGAACTGTCAGAGCGGATAGAGAAGCAACTAACGATAATGCAGCGGGCGTACGAGAAGCAGCTGAGCCTGATAGAGACTGCCATCAACATTGAACGCGAGGCCATGGTGGATCACAACAACAAGCGGTGGGAGTCGCTGTACAAACTACGCGACAAGGAGGAGCTGCTACATATTAAATACAAGTTTGCTCAGGTTTGTCTTTTTTTTGCTCCACTAGCGTAGTTTATAGTTTTAGGTATATTCACAATCACGCTATATCGAATCGTGACAATAGTGGAAAATACACTTTATTACACATAAACTTAGTATACCTACAAACAATTTTCATAAAAGATGATACAATGTTGGCGATCTTATTGCTACAGCAATCTTTTCCAGACATATGTATTTACAATAAAATAATTCTGATGGTCGAAAGTTTTTACTGAGAGAGATTTTTTTTGGAATGAAAGCTGAATTTAAATGAACACATTTAAATTCAGCTTTCATTCCAAAAAAAATCATAGGCCTGTTACTAACTAAATAATTTGATAATATAAATTATTTTATTTCAGTTGGAGGAACATAAACAAGAAATTGAAATAATAATGTGGGATCACCATGAAAAATATCGCCAAGCTAAAATAGAACTTGAGACATTGATCCAGGAGCTTCAAAAGGAGTTGGAGAAATTAAAGGCGATTTGTCTCATCAACACTGAGAAAATTGGTTATAATTACCAAGTAAGTAAACGCTAACTTTAATTTAGAGGCTGTTACTTTATTTTAAAGTCTAGGTTCAAATCATTGCCAAGGCCTTATGATTATGAAATGAAATACCATGTCCATATCTAAAGATAGTACTTACATAAGAAAATGTAGGAATTTGCCAACAAAATCGATATAAGTAGGTATAGATATTTTGAATTGAGGTTAGTTTCAAAAATTTTGCGAATTTCCAAAAATAGTAAGCGGTAGAACAATGTTCTTGCCAGTAGTATCTCTTGTGCTGTTATATGCACTAAGGTATTAATTAGTACAGAAACTAAGAATAAATTATCATTTTATAGATCCTCAAAAAACGCGAAGAGGAGAACGTATTCGTAAGATCGCAACAAAAGCGAAAGTTAAACAAAATGTCTGACATAGCGAATGCTTTGCGCGCAAAGATCCGCAAGGCGTCTGAGGATGGCTCTGTGGAGGAAGTGAAGGCGGATGCGGAAATCGTGAAGCTCATGCAGGCCATGGACGACCTGGAAAAGAAGTCTGATCACTTCTCGCACGTCAACAACTATAAGTTCGGACAGGTGTCTTTCACTACTTTAAACATCTTTTTATATTTTTTTATTCCCTCCCTCCCCCTGCTCCGATATCAAGGGTGCTTTGGGGTAAGATCGATTAAATCATCGGTCGTTATAGTACGGCCCGCGGGCTGTCTTTCCGTTCTATACAAGGCCAGTACGCAGCCATAGGAAACTGCTCGTGTATATTTTGGAATGCTATTTATTCATATATGTGATTACAATATATACACGAACTTTGCGTGGTCGAGTATAGTTTGTAATGAACGCGAACGAAAGTCCTGGTTCCAAACAGTACTGTGCCACTTACACCTGATCAAGGGTTCTTAAAGGTAGTACGGTACCTAATAAGGTAGTTAATGAACAGATGCATTAGGTACATTGGTTTATGTTTCATCTAAGTTTATAATACCTAAGATAGGTTAGTGTTAGTATGCTGACCAAACAGTGCCGAAGTGTACGCGTTATAAAATGGTCAATAATTGCAAATAACGTTTTTAGGGTTCCGTACCTCAAAAGGACAAAACGAAACCCTTATAGGATCACTTTGTTGTCCGTCTGTCTGTCTGTCCGTCTGTCAAGACGCTTTTTCTCAGGATATACCCAAACCGTCAAAATTTGAGAATCTTAAATGTACTATATTAATGCAGATATAATCGAAGGTTTTAGACACATAGTATACCTACTTTAGCTAGTAGTCGACTGTACGTATATGCAGGTGTGGCACAAGAAGACAGCTCATCCTTCACCAGACAAAAGGACTACGGATTGCACGTTGTTCATTGCACGCTCAATCTGTAGTTGATATGCCTTTCTTCTTGTGCCATGTATGCAGGTATGGCGCATGTGCACTGTGCGGTGCCAAGAGCTGGTCCGTGAACTGCGGCAATCGGAGGTGGCGATGCATGCGCATATCCTGTCTGAGCCGCCCCCGCCGCCGCCACCTCCACCCCCTAAGAGTCCTTTGATGAAACAAGGTAGGTAACTTCTGAAATATTATGATTAGATTTATGCCCCGTAGAGATCTCTACCGATGACCAAACGAAGGCTAACGAATGCTGGTTGGCGTTCGCTGAGAATCCGGAGATGATTATAAGTACTTTTTATCAGATATTAATATTACATATTATATCGGGTTCCGAGCAATTCTGACGAGAGGCTTGAGCAATATTTAGAGATAAATATTTCTATCATCTTTACATAACGCTTGGACCCAATGTTGTTTAGTGGATTAATATACTTTGAAATGTCTTTATTTCTTCATTCTCCGTTTTTTATAATTCAAATTACCTATTTTATCACTTTTAGACTTGCCAGAAGCAGATAAAGGAGTACAGACTCAAATTGTATTGGACGTGGACGTTAAAAATGAGGCTTTCAAAGACGCCAAGGATAAATTGGTAAATAGGATATGTTTAATATGCTACAAGAACAGTATTTCTTAGTCCTATTCCTCATTCATGAGGGCCGTGACCATTCTTCGTGGTTTATTTTTGTTTTCCCTAGAACAGCAATAGGGCTGTAAAAATAATGGCTGTTACGGTAGAAAGTAGAGACGTCACATTTCAGCTATTCAGATATTCTAAATAAGCTGATTATTATAACAATGATTTTCATTGATTTCCTGATGTGGTACAATGGCTATGAATGTTGTAGGTCCGACATATCCTTCAATTGGTAGCGGATAACACCGGTTTCTTGATTGAAGATCGCCTACTGACGCTCATTGAGAAGTATCAAACGTCTTCAAGAAATTTATGTACGCTGGACGCAATTTTTATGGTAACAAAATTATTTTTTACATTATTGTATTATTTATATTTAAGTTTTCTGATATTATCAATCACAGACTACCTTTAGTTGTTTGTTAATGTTGAGCTGGTCCTAAAGTCCTAATGAAAGTGGGACCTTTGCCTTAGTTTTTGTCCCCTCTGTAGTGACGCTACCCCAACTCCTATAAGTACTCGTAGTTCTGGCTTTCCAAAATGCATTATACGAGGTTATGTTGAAATTTGAGAATTAATTGCCAATCCACGCAATAATATTGCAATATATGATGGTTTGTAAAGGCATGCGATGGTAATGGCATGCTGCGTTGGTTCGAGCATGTAGTAAAAAGGCATGCTCCGTTGGTTAGGGCATGTAGAAAGAATGAGTGATGAACGAATGACGAAACAGGTATACGAAGCGAAAATTATTTTTCACAATTTAGTACCTAATTATTTATTCTAGGCTCTAGAAATCCAAGCGGAAGAAGACATCGAATTGTTATGTAAAACGTTCCTGAACTACGCTTTCTGTCCAATTTGCGTGGGGATGGAAGACGCCATGACGTCAGAGCTGATGGAACAAGACAACGATGATCCTTCCGCCGCCGCCGCAAGAGGTCGAGGTATGTACTGAAGAGGGCACAGACTCGCACTCATTCGTATGTCTTGCACCTGCGATTTATTTACGCTTTAGATCAGTAGTGGCATTGCCTACTATCTGTCGGTCACATATGTGGCAGATCCGACAAGGACTACCGTTGGATAAACGCGTAGAGACCGCGATTGAGCAAGCGCAGTGTGGAACGCTCCCCTGCTAGATGGACCGACGATCTGCGCAAGGTGGCTGGCAGCGACTGGAAGAGAAGAGCCGAAGATCGGGCTCAATGGCGCGCCCTGGGAGAGGCCTATGTCCAGCAGTGGACTAGAGTGGGCTGCTGATGATGTCATCAACTCAGCTCCGTCTTTGACGTATACATAACAGTTCTTCCGGATACGGTCACAATGGAAAAGGTCACTAAGTAAGTGCTATGAAAATCGGTGGATTTGTATTTGTATATTTATTAATTTTCAACCATTTGGAACTTATTAGAGCACTGCGGTTGCGTCAACATAATATGATACGTATTACACAAGCGTTAAATTGAAATTTTTGCTTGGCTTGACTAGCACTGTTAAGCGAAGAATAGGTCATTACATCCAATAACATCATAATAAGACGAAAATAATAATAATAATAATATTAACATAATTATAACTTATAGCTGCTGTAAATGGACATTGTCAGAAAATAATAATAATAAAAAGTAATAATAATTACAGTAATTAGCTGCTGTATAGAGGCATTGTCAAAACATAAAAATAAAAAAAACATAAAAATATTTAATAAAATTATCTTTGTTTTTTTATTTGTAATCGTATCCGTCAATTATCAAGGCTACCACCTTGATAATTGACGGATACGATTACAAATTTTCTATCAAGGTGGTAACCTATCCCGGGCGCTGGATATGTACCTACACAAACTGCATTACTATCATGGTCGTCTACATTTGTTTCGGTGCGAGAATAGGTCGACTCTACTCTACCCTAAGTCTTATTCCTCATTGCTGAGGGTCGTGATCATAACGACTCTCTTGGCAGATGTAAGGTCGATTAATATTAAATTTAAATTCTTCATGTTACAGCCTCTTCCGTCCGAGCGCGTGCAAGCATTGCTAGAAGCTTATCCTGCAGCACGTCTAGATCTGTTGGATTCAGGTAACTTGTAATACGTGGAGAGTTATGCCTAGATTGGTTCATAGACATGAGAAAAAAAAACAAAGAGGTAATAAATGCTGTATTTGTCACAGGGGACAGGAGTTAGCACCAGATGAGCAGTTGTTGATGACAGAAGCGGATGAGATCATACAAAAATGCGGGGATCCTCAAGGTAATTTTGCTTTAATGATTGTAACACTGTATTTTCTTTCTTTTCTTCTCGTTTACTCACATAGAGCGTAACACCACATTCTGTAGCTGCCCGACGTGCCATTGTCGAACGTTCTAGAAGCCCCCGTTTAGGGATATTTCCGAAGAGTAGTAGGTAAGTAAGTATATTGCCGACTTGAACGACGTGATCCGCCGGGCCTTTGCCACCGCGGGTGCGCAAGCCGTGTTTGAGCTCAATGGTCTGGCTCTGGTGTGGGACGCTACCTTGCCCCGTCCCACCTTCCAGCCACGGCGGCAAGGTCGGATCAGCAGCGGCTTCTGCGGAGAACCTCAAGCGGCGCAAGTATGCGGGCCTGGATGGCTATTGCATATTTGCGCCGTTCGGGGTGGAGACCTTGGGGCCGTGGGGTCCGGAGTCCACTGTCTCTACCGGGAAATAGCTAAGCGCCTCGTAGAGACATCCCGGGAGCAGAAGGCTGGCCTCTACTTTGCTCAGCGTATAAGTCGCGCCATACTGCGGGGCAACGCCGCCAGGCTCGGGACACTCCCTGCAGGGTGCGACCTGGGGCAGGTCTTTTACTTGTAAAATAGTTAGATATTTTGTAATTTTAGCTTAATTATCTTAGTGTTATTTTAGTATCCCTTTGTTCCTCACAGTATATTGTAATTTTTGCATCGATAGCGCCTGCAGCCTTGATTGGGACGTCGCAGGAGGGCACAGGCGCGGCCGCGACCGCCCGCCGCGCCGGGGCGCGCGGCGTCACCGTGTCCGCACAGCCGACGGCCGCTGCAAGTCAACAAGCGAACCCGTTCCTGTGTCCTGGTTAGTTATTAATTAACCCCCGACCGATGGAGGGAGGGTGTGTTATAACTTTGATACGTTTGTCTGTGACTGTGGCGGTTTTTTTTTTAATAGAGATTTTGTCGAGTGTTTTTAGCTAAGTCTGATAAAAATTGCACCAGTGCTTTCCAAGATCTTGGAGTATCTTTGATGTCAGATGGGATCTCTGGAAGGGTAATAGCTAGAAGGTCCTAATTTAAGCTCAAATGTTCAGGTTCATGGTGCGTTTCCAACATCTGAAACCTTGAGGCTCTGGTGATGACCAGGAAAAAGTAAGGGGATCTCGACAATGGTACGTCGGGGGTTTCTTACTTACGGGGGTTACGTACTTCACGGGTCCGGTTGCTGCGCCGGTTCGGTTCGGTACACCTGATTACATGTGTTCCGTCCTCCTCCCACTTGAAGTCAGCGCTTCGTGATTGATTGGATGCAGTGAACCGAACCGGGGCTGGAACGGGACTATTTTCTTGCTTATATCAAGCCATATTATCAGCACTATTAAATTCCACCAAATTGGATAGTTACCTATTTGATTTATTCGATATTACCCCACTTCCGAACTTTCCGCCCCTTACGTGTCGCCTCGTGAGACCCATGTCTTCGCCTTGAAGAGAGTAATACCATTTATGACCTGCCATGGACCAGCCTAAAGCTGTGAACTGCTGATCACCGTCATACTAATGTTGACCATCTTTTCAGAGGGGCATACACTTGAAATTGAGGCAATGCAAGTGTTGACGGCGTTGGGTGATTTCATAGCAGTATTTGTGCCACCTGAGAAGAAGAAACTTTATGATATACTGTAAGTTCCTCTAACATGCCTTAGCTAAAAACTCTTTTAGACGTTGATTAATTGTCATCGTTATAGACTAATAACTAGAATAGACTATAGTCTTTTTCACATAGGAAGGCAAGTCAAACTTTTAAAAACAGTAAAAACAGTCGGAAGCCCTATTCTGTGTACTTTCTGTGTCTCAGCCAATACTAATCGCAAGACTTCCAACTTTCTTCTGTAATAATCTGTATTTAAAAAGTTTTTATAAAATCGACGTGCCTTCTTGTGAAAAAGAGTAGGAGTCGAAAAAGTGAATTTTATCTTACAAATGGCCCGAATAAATTAGTAAATAGGTCAAAGTTAGCTGTTTAGATTTCATTTACTAATGCCACAACAGTACCACAAACCAATAATAAACCGAGTCCGCAGAATAGGATCTGTTATATTATATCGCGAGTTTAGGTGAAAAAAAAGAAATAAAAACGAATCCGTCTGCGCAACTATTCTGTTTCTTTGTTTATCGTATGATTAGTGGCCAACTTCTAAGTTCGCACTCTCGTGCGTTCTAAAACCAGTTGAAATTATTCACGTTGACAGCTGCACACGTTCCAATGCTTGTTCCAAATAAAAGTTTGATACATTTTCAGCTGTTAACGCGGTAATAGAATATGGACAGTTGTCAACGTGAATTGTTTCAACTGGATATGGAACGCTCTCCTATTTGTCAGAGTTGTTCACTATTCTGTTAACACAGGGAGAGCGTGCAGCCCCCGAACTTCTCGACTCCATCGCGCAACCTGAAGTCTGAAGAGATCGAGCAGTACTGGGGACTGTGGAAGAACGTCTACCCGCCGGAGAAGGACCGCTTTTGGGACGGCCTGCTCACTGGCCTCAACAACTACTTGCCTATTTTACAAGGTAGGTACAGCCGACGTCAACATTTGAGAATCTGAAATTTATCTTAAAGCGCAGGTTTATGGTTGAGATTAATCGAACGTTTTTGACAGATGGCATGTCGTCGACACAATATAGAAGTCGCATCGGCAAAATTCGTAAAACCGATCTCTTTCGAACTGAGTGCGACTTAACCAATAACAACCCTGTCTCGAATCGAACTGAGCCGGGAATTCACTAAGCGAATGGCGTGAGTGACGTGAGACATGGCGTGATAATGAGCGATGTCATTGGTTTTTCGATTAGGTACATAGATGTAATTTCTATAAGTTGTAACTCATGTACGAGTTTTCTTTGAAGATCAATGTCAAAGTGATAAGCTGAGAATTCCCTACCGGTTACGGTTTCACCCCGTATCTTCTTTCCGCGCTCGCCCGCTTCCCTCTCCCCGCACGTTTGTCGCTAAAGTGGCTACCCACGCCGCAGTACAGTATTTGTGGTCTAGCTATAGCAAACAGGATCTTTAGCTTGTGCTTTTGCTTCTAGAGCGTCAGAAGCTGCACGATGAGGTGGTGCAGCTGCGGCGCCGCAATGCTGCCTTGCGGCGGCTGGTCCGCGGCGCGCTGCCCAAGCTACCGGCCGCCGCGCCGCGCTACGCGCGCGCCTCCCCCACCTCCTTTACCGCGCCCGTGTTCGACCTCGCTCCCGAGGCCTTCGCCAAACTGCCTCCCATCAAACACTCGTAGAACTCCTACACCAAGCAGCGCCATATTGTGGCATGTTGTGTGTTACCAAAGAATACAATCGTCAAAGAAAGGAACACCGATTCATTAGTGGCCGCCAAACGATCATTGCTAAACGAAACGTCCCACTCACTTGTACACAATCTAGTATATGAGTGAGCGTGGCAGTTTAATTTGACGGCTACCCCGTAATCGAAGCCATTAGCTGAGTAAAGTCGGATTCAATAGAACTTGTTCAAAATGTAAACAAACCGAGTTTTCTCCCGCGCTTTTGTAGCGTCCACACCAGCTTTTTTTCATTGTTTTGCAAATTGTTTTACAGTAGTGCTTTTCAAGTAAGAATGGTGTTTTTTATTCGAAGAACGTCTACTAAATGTGATTAATGTGTGGGACAGTGAAGTAAAGTCAAATAAGACGCTGCAGCCCGATCCGTACTTGGCTGGATTTTGAAGAGCCATACTGCGTCCGGGACGCCTTCTTCTTTGGTTCGGATGGTGCAGAAGCGTGGAAGATTCTCCCAGATAGCATTTTAATGTGTCACACCAGCATTTTAATGAAGACTTGCAAGAGTTGTTTACATCAGACATGGCTGTATGGGCTCAGTTCCCTTTGCCTTAAAAAAAAAACAAAATGTAAACAAACCACCATATTGGTGATGTCGATGGTTTGATGTATTATCCATGGTGTGAGTATGTTTTATTAATATTTCATCGTATAATGTAGTTTAGGATACAAAAAAAAGTGAATTCCATCATAAATCAAGGATTGTTTTCATTATGAACAAAGTTCTATTGAACCCAACTTGTTGGCCGCATTGGAACGAATCGTGATATGTTGTAGACAAACATTGATCAATTTGCTTTTTGGCCCTATGTCATAGGCCTCTATTGTAATCTGTCTACCCACTTGTAATAATTTATTTCGACAATATATGTAACGCGCTTGACAATAATAAATTATGAATATTTATTTTATAATTGGTTGTTATTTACCTATTCCTATTTTTGTAACTCGAGAAAGTAATAGGTACTTTTACAAGGGTGCATAAAGCATACCGGAGCAAAATACCCACCCACTTAATATATTCATTTCTTATTTGCCGAACGAGTCGAAATTTAGAATTCTTTGTTAATCATATGAAGCCTCGCGCACCTATTCGGCGGTATGGTTTCGGCCCAAAATGACCACTCCAAACACCACAAAATTTAATGCTACTTGTAAGGTCCTCGAGTACGTAGTCAAGTCTGTAGGTACCACAGAGTTACCAATAGAAGTAGTATACTTATGTCTGTGGTAGGTATCTATAGAAAAAAATACTTTTCTATGAACGGATTTTAATGAAGAATTGAATAAAAATTGCTTATGACAGACATGGCAGTATGGTCTCGGATCCCTTTGCCTTTTCAAGAATGGAAAGAACTGTACTAAAAGAAGTTGACATAAAAAAAATTATTTCAATGGTTTGTTGGATTGGTTTTCAATTCGTGTTTTACGAAGATTACCTACTTTTACAAATAGAACTGTGACTGAAAAGATAGTTAATAACATAAGTGAAGCGTTAACTGAATGATAATTTGTTATAGTTGTCTGAAATAGGTGGTAGTTTCAACTTCTACATCGAGGTAGGTAATTGCAAACGTTTCATACCTCAGCATAATTTTGCATGCTCTGAAAATTTAACTAGTATTTTGTGGCCTAATGTCTAATCAGTCTCTTGTATATTTTCAGTTCACTACAAGTGCACCCTACAACATTGGATAGGTACCTACCAAAGTGCAAAATGTTGTTAAAGATATTGTTTCATTTGTTTGGAGCTGTGCAATTCGGCTATGGATGTTATTATGATTATACATACGTTAATATACCTAGCACTTCGGCCACAACAACCAAATTTGGTGGAAAATTTAAGTACTTAACATATTTGAATGCAGTAAGTCATCACTCATTGTATTTTACTTTACTAATTTTTATAAATGTCTTGCATTATTAAACTCTTACTGTATCTTCCAGATGATTCAAACCATATACTTCACGGTGGCACTCATGAATGATATTGTTGGCAATAATGAATCTACAACTTCACAGAAGCCTCTGATCCGACGCATCAAGGATGTATTGTTCAGTAGCCTTGCATTCCCCTTAGCAATGTTTGTGGGACTCACCTTTTGGGGTATATATGCTGTTGATCGAGAACTCATCTTACCTAAAAGCCTGGATCCATACTTCCCTGGGTGGTTGAATCATATCATGCACACTAACATTGTTATATTTGCATTGATAGATCTTATCTCTTCATTTAGAATGTATCCAAGAAAAAAATTTGGCTTGTCTATACTGACATCTTTTATGTTGTTTTATATGATTTGGATTCATATAATTTATTTCCGCACTGGCAGCTGGGTGTATCCAATACTGAATGTTTTAAACTGGCCTTTAAGAATTGTATTTTATTTATTCAGTCTCGGATTGGTATTCACCATGTACTCCTTGGGTGAGTCACTCAACAGATCTGTATGGTCTAAAGAAATAGAAGAGACTGTCCGTTCAGGAAAAAAGAAGGCTAAATAATTAATATAATGTTATAATAACTAGATAATAGTGCCCTTAACATGTGGTTGGCCGCAGTTAGGTGTTAGATTATTCGGTGAATGGTTGTGTTATTTTATATAGTGTAGATGAAGGGCATGTTTTACTGAATACCTTTTTGTTTTTTAATTTATTTTTGGCAACATAAGCATTAGGTATGAGTGGTAAATGCCAGTGATACTGATAACTATTTATTGAATAGGAACTACAATAATTATTAATTTTTTATTTAGATAGCTGAATGTGTGTATGAAAAATGTTTTTACATGTAATGTAAGAACAGAAAATAAACAATAAACATGGCCCCATGTTTTATACATCATGATGTGACACTGGTCACTATTGTATACTGTTGCATTTTTGTATAAACTATCATTCCACTAAATATCTGAATTTATTGTGTTTGAGTACATAGGTACTCTAAAATATATTAGTTTTCTACATTACTAACAGCAGTGTTTCCTTCCTTCCACAATCAACCTGTTATACCTTGGTTTAGGTGGGTGAGCTGATACTCATCTCTGGGTTATCATGGCTCTATCTATTATTATTTTTACTGTATAAGTAATATTAACAACTGTGTATTATTTATGTATATGATACTGAGTGATAGCAATATTGTAATACAAATTATACGTAAATCAATTTGGAGGTATTCTTCTATGTAGATCCATTGATTGTAAGTTGCAACACTGGTTAGATCGATAAAAAAAATTACGATTATTTTCAAAATGAAATCATGCACAATTTACTCAGTTTTAGGATGTTTTCTGTTTAGAATGTTATGGCTACTTTACATCATATTTTAGTACATAGTTTACAAATAGTGAACAAGAGAACTAAATATCTACCTAGCCTATCCAATAGCCGACAATTAGATATAGATACGGATATTGTAGAGGAGTGTACCTAGAGTGGGCATAAATATGTTTAGGTAGGTATAAAATACCAGTTGCTACTTAAAAATAATGTTACATTTAAATGTTATAAAATAAGAATTTTTTTAAAAAAAACCGTAATATTGATAGTGGTGGTACAAGTGTGTACACTGGCAATTGAAAGTACTGTACCTATTTAGTAAGCTGTTCGTGAAACGGAAAGCAAACTGTAAAAACTAGATCATATATGTAAACTAAGCCCCTTTCAAAAGAAATTACCTTAAATACCTGCCCATATATTGGGTCATTCGTAATGTTATAGATGTACATAAACGGTATGTCAGTTAAAGGTTACAAGCACATTCCATGGCAACAGCATCACCTCGTCTTATAAACAATAACGAAGGCCCAGCTTGTTGCAAGGCGAAGCGTGTGTCCATTGCCTTATCCATTCAAATATTTTCGAACGAGTCGAAATGATGCAGTTTTGATATGCTTACCTATAGTTATAACATAATCGCGCGTGTTAAAGTTAGTAAAAAAGTGTTTTAGAGCAGTACCTACCGTTATAAATCGTTAATATTTTACAACTTCAAACTAATCCTGATCGATTGCCTACTTTCTTGATACTGTAGGTACTAGTCATCTCTAGTAGGTATTGGACGTGTAGGGCGAGCAGAAGCGCGAATAAACACTGGCCGTGACAATAAACATGTTACATAACATAATCAGTCGATTATCTAGCAATTACTGGACCCGCATGCTCCAACGTCGACCTCATCGTCGCTTACCATCAGGCGAGATCGAGGTCAAATGCGGGTTTAGTAGTAAATTAATAATAAAAAAATTGTCTAGTGTTCAGCAATTTTCTTTGTTGATAATACTATACGTATGGCCTAGGTAATAACATACATTTTATTATATCTATCAACAATCTATATTAGATTATAAATGAAGTGTTCAAATGCCTGAATGTATATTTGGCCGGTTGCTTGTTATAATTTTACTGTAAATTAGAAAGCAATAAATTTTGTAATAAAATTGTTTACCAACTGAGTATGAAGTATTTTACATATCCTCCCTTTTGAAAACGAGTTATGGATACAGAAACACTTATAAATACAGAAGGATATTCGGTGACCAGGAATGGTTATCTTATCGCATACTACATCACCTGGTGTCGTTGCGCCTTATAAACAAAAGAAATGCAAGAAAAAGAAACAGGGTAACACCTGTTTCTTCATACCTCGTACAATGCGTGCTGGCTGTCTAAACTCTTAGGCTCAATTTACATTGCCGCGGAATGGAATGGAAGCGAAATTTCGCAACGTAATTGTACATAGCATAATGAACTTTATGTCAATTGTGTAACATACAAACTAAATACGAGCCAAAAAAGAGGTCGCGCGTCTTCCGGGGAATCCTCGCGAATTCCCCTAGCGGTAAAGCGTATTTAGTTTGTATGTTACACAATTGACATAAAGTTCATTATGCTATGTACAATTACGTTGCGAAAATTCGCTCCCATTCCATTCCGCGGCGATGTAAATTGAGCCTTAATCTATTTTTTAATTGGTTTAAAGTAATACGTAGTGATGATTACCTTCTCTCTGATTTCAGGATTCACAGCTTGCTTAGGTAAATCGTAAAAAAAGAAACAAGTTTATTAAAAGCATACAACTTTATAATAGCATAAAACTATAAAAATAAATAGCAACTTTATAAGTACATAAAATGTCAAAATCACAGTACAACGTAGGAATAAAAAATCCATTAAGGTATATGACACAAATCTACACCACTAAATTATTAAAATTAGAAAGACTAGATTTGTTTTAAATCCATATTAGGTTCTACGAACGCGATTTGAATGGGTAACAGCGTTGTTATGACGCGTTTATTCCATCTATACTTAATTATATTTTGCTTAGGCTTGTGAGCTTATAAGAGGAACAATTCATCTAAGTATGTGACTAACAAATAATGTAGAAAAGGTAAAAAAATATACAATAATCGAGATATAAATCTTCAAAGTAAAAAATACCGAAATTAATAACAATTTCACCTTATAAACGTACAAGGGCACTGATTCTGGAGTGTCACTAATTAAAACATGGTTTAATAAAACGTCACCCTCACTCTGACACTATCTACCTTATAAGTGAGCGTGACAGTCTCATCCAGATAGTCATTTTAGTGTTCGTTCAAAAGTGTTTACATGTTTCGTAACGAATACTGAAATGGCCACCAGGGATATGCTGCCACCTCAGAATCGACGCCATTACGACTATATACATATTCATAGCCTTGTCATTACTTACACACTAAAATATTATACTTATATAAGTATTTCTTATACCTGCATATAGATAGACAAGTCATACAATTGCATCACGGAGCTTTGCTGAATAATTAATTATTTTTTAAGTGGTAGAACCTGATGTACAGGTTCACCTGGGGAGGTATAGTCGACCACATGCTAAAGTATACCATATGTCAATAATCTTCGATTAAATCTCAACCTCAGCCTGCGCAATATGATATATTTCAGATTCTCAAATTTTGACGTTTTGGGAAGGTTGATCCGTGGTCGACTGCACCCACCCTTTTACCTATTTCTGTGGCAAAGCAGCAATGCTTGCATTGCTGCATTCCGGTTTGAAGGGAGAACATGATGCACTCCACCTAAGCGCTCAGGTCACCCTCAGCTCACGCAGCGCATCGTAAACTTGCAATATCTTAGTGAGGTGAAATGTATATGGGTGACAGTGACCACTTAGAACCAGGTCATGTTTTTCTACAACATAAAAAAATATTTGTCAAAATTTCTCAAAATAAAGTACTGCAAAATTATCAAATAAAACCGTACAATTATTTTATGCAAATCAGGACTACTTAATAAAAAAACTTGCTATATTTAAAACATTACTAAACGAAACGTCAGCTTTACGAGCATATGAGTGAGCGCTGTTGCGTGAGTGTTTCATTTAGTTTTAACTTGGATTTAGCGGCCACATCGGAATATAACTATAGAATAATAATTTCATATTCTCTACAATTTGTATTATCTATTTTTGTCAAGGAGTTATCAATTGTGTACCTTTATTACACAGTAATTAGTATATTCTAAGTAATCAGTATAAAACAATGGCCTACAATTTTACTAATTTTTTAATTAATGTATATTACAAACTTTTTATTTCATACATCTAATTTAGTAAATACCTAATTACGTTCTCGATACAGGATGCCCCGAAAACAGTGAATAATTCGAAATACAGGACAGAACAGCGTACCGACCAACAAGGTCGTTATTGCCAGTGACTTTTATCCCTGTTTTCGGAGACTTAAATTATGCATATAAAAAATTTGTGCATATTGTTGTCAAAGGCGTCCCTAATGTAGAATTGATGATAATATTATCCTGTTCTAGGCTAGCAACTCTACAGGATTATAAAACTGTGACCTCATGTAAGGGAAGGGACATGCTATGTAGAATTATTGTAGATGTTATAAAATAATCATAATATTAGAAAATGTATTTTGAAATAAATACGTTTTTATTATGTCGTCTGTAAATTGAAATTACGGACTTCACAGCCCTCATAATTTACGAATATCTTATAATACCTAATATGTCAATCATTTTGTATAATTAAGCACATTTGATAATATTAAACATTAAAAATAAGCTATAACATCAAGCATTCAGGCACGTGTTGTTATAAAGCAAAGATGTCCCCGAGTTTCACATACACATACACATGTATGTAAATATATCTTACGTTTGCATAATTGGAATAAATAATAAATATTTTCACATGCTTTGATCTGGTTGCTAAAACTTTAAACAGAACACCCTGTATTTATAGTTTGCAGGAAGTTCAATGATTAGACGACAATCTTTGACGAAATCGTTTGCAGGAAGTTCAATGATTAGACGAATGTCAAATTATCGACGAGGACTCAGTCTGCAAACGGTCAATAAACTACAGATATGGAGATAACTAAGTTGAATCCATCGTGGAATGGACACGTTGAAAACTGGAATGTCATTTATTTTTAATTCATACGTGAGATTGATCTTGGATTTGATCATCAATCATGTATGAAATTGTTTATCTACTATCTAATTTGCAAGATTTTACTGAAGATCCTAAGTTCAATTCGAATACTACTGCTTACCTGAATAATACAAGTTGGGCTACAGTTACACCCGCCAAGATTCAAAACGAGATGTGCTAACACCAGCACCGTAGCTTGTGCCTAGCAAGTTACCTCTGGTTACCGTGAATCTATTTTAATTGTATTACGAACAAGTCGACAATTTCGGCGTCCGGCGTTTTTAAACCTTTGAGGGAGCAATATCGGAATCTTCCTTTAGGCGCCAATGAACCTACAGCGCTGCCCAAAAAGTGTGCCGATACACAATCTGCCCTGATACGGAAGAAGACCGCTAAGTACAAAACGTGATTTTCGCGAAAATGGCAAAAAACCCGCGTATCTTCTGGAATTCTTCTTTGAAAATTTCTGGAGTAAGAAGTTAAGAATCCATCGAGCGTGGTAATTTGCATAACAATGACTTAACAATAGATTAGTGTACCTATGGGTGTACAGAAAACACTCAAAGGTTTAAACAAATATCAGAAAACCACGACGTGTTAGACACGTTTTTTTGCCAACTCTCATTAACAAACCTGGTCGTGGAGCTACGTCTTCACCTTCCGCGCGCCCTTGTAGTGCCCGTTCTTCGTCCAGCCGTTGCTTTGCGTCGCCTCGCCATTCATCGCGCGAGTGAACGACGTCGTTTTGCTCTTCGACTCGAATAACACGTCGGAGTCGGTTTCCGTTTCTGATATCTCTTTGTTTGCGACTGAAAATGAGAGGTTTGTGAGTTAGTGTTGAACGCAGTGTCATATAATATTTAATAATGGCAGTGTCATAAGTCATAACCAGAAAAAGCAAAGTTGGGTTGCTAACCACGTGACTCAATTTTTTCACAGGGATCTGGTATTCCGTGACGGCCCGGGATAACCGGAACAACGTACATAAATATGTACTGTAAAATCTACTCTGTCTTCAAGTTGAACTTGTTAAATAAGTGTAAACGTGTCAAACGTTTGTCTGTGGCCTCATAACTTGACAACGGATGAACCGATTTGGACCCGTTTTTTTATTTAATAGAGAATTTTATTGAGTGTTCTTAGCCATGTTTGATAAAAAATGGATCAGTGGTTTCCAAGATCTTGGAGTATCTTTGATGTCAGATGGGATCTCTGGAACTAGCTAGATGGTTCGAGTTTGAGCTCAAATGTTTAGGAGCATGGAGCCCTTGCCACGTTTGGAGGAACCTCAAGGACCCAATGATGACCAGGAGGAGTAAGGGGATCTCCACAATGGGAATTCGGGCGTATTTTAAATGGCGGTCCTCGTAGTCGGCGGCGGGCAGCAGGCGATACTTGATGCGCACGTGCGATTTGCGAGGCGCGCACACGCGTGGGCGGCAGTACTCACAAGGGCGGTCCTCGTGGTCGGCGGCGGGAAGCAGGCGGTACTTGGTGCGCGCGCGCGGCTTGCGAGGCGCGCACACGCGGCGGGCGGCGCGCGCGACCCCGTAACAACATGCGCCCGAGCAGCACAGCGCCGCCACCGCGCACAGGCTCGCGTACACCACCGACCAGTCTGCAACACAATATCTCTTAACTCCTGATAGCCTAGTACTTATTATGCTATTAGTTGTCCCGGCCGTTAGGCCAGGATTTGCTTTCCTAGGCCTCCTCCACGTTGTCGGTCTTCGATATCCTCTCCTACCTGATAACCTAATTCAGTTTTAGGGTTCCGTTTCAAAATGGTAATAAAGGATATGGTGAGACTTCGGCGTCCGTCCGTCCAGCCGTCTGTATGTCACAACTGTTTTTTCTCAGGAACTACTGAAGCTATTGATTGGAAATTTAGCACAGTTGTAGAACTTGCTTGCCCGCATTTAATCTCAGTAAAAGAAGTGGAGTGTCATATGAAAGGGCTTTGTTTGCACATCACAAAACTATTTTTTATTTTATTTTATATGCTTTGTTTTTATTTATGGCCAAAAACGCACCGCAGTCGGGCATGGCCTCGGGGTCGAGCTGCGTGAATAGGCTCTGCATCCAGAAGGCGTCGCAGCGACACGCGCGCGTCGCCCGCTCGCACACTCCGCGCCCCGAGCACGCGCTCAGGCACCGCACGGAGCGCACGCGCGTCGCGCCCGCCTCGCGCCCCGCCGTGCGGGAAAGGGACAACGCGCGGATACCCTCCATCGCTTTACCCTGGGAATAGATCGAATGGAAAATCTTTATTTGATCAACATTTTACACAAAAAAAGATGCTACAATGTGATGCCAAACAGGTCTCCAACTTAGCACAATGCTATAGTTATATAAAAGTAAACCGCGGATTTTCAGTAAAGCCACTCCGACTTGTTGAAACTACGAGGCTTTATTTATTTAATTCATGCAACTTCAAGGTAATTCTAAACAAAGTTTATAGTTTATTTATAGTTAGTTAGTTTTTTTATATAGTTTATTTAAGTTTTTTTTTACGTATTACTTACTTACTTACTTATATAATGTAGAAACAAGCACGCGATCCATAAACAAATAAAGATATAATATACCTTAATAAAAATAAGGATACATTAGCTTTACCGCCTACTAAATTACACATTGTAGAGTCATAGCTCAGAGGATACGAGAAATATAAAATGAAAAATCGTTTCACAATAACTTAAAGAAATTTCGAATAGACAAATGTTTTTATAACTTGCAAGAGATCTTTGAATATAAGGAGTAAGATATAATAATTTACCTAGAATTGATGTTGTTATTTTATTTAATTTACTTTTATAATTACATATTTACACTCATGCATAAGTATGCAGGAAGGAAGTCGAGGAAGTCCTCGAGTTTACATTTACACACATATATTATTTACATGCACCACCAACTCGCCACGTCTATGTCCATATTCAAATACCACTTTTAATAATACTATTTTGTTTTATTAAGATTTGATTTTTATAATGACTTTCTGTTTGGTACTTGCATTATGTATTATATATTATATACTTAAATCTAAGCTATATACTTACTTTTAAGCATGGAGAAGGCTGAAAAACAGTGTACATCCTTCTTGGAGTCCCTGTTGACTAAGACTCATCACCTCGCCGATTGCAACATTTATTGTTTTGTCCGATTTTATATTTCATGTGCTATTATTATGTTTCATGTAATAGCATTAAGATTTGATTATGTGTGGCAATAAAGCTTCTTTATCTGTATCCAAAACGGGTGGTTGACGAGTAGCAACTCAAAAATGCCGGATTATTTATTGCGGATGATCTCTGCATGTTTATAAAAATAGAGTTTTCCGGAACGACCTCAAAATGTATTAGACAAAAACTCACCCCCTCCGACAAGAAGAAAATAATCTGTGTGTTCCCCGAATCGATTTCGCCTCTCACTTCCGTCACGTTGACTTTGACGTTGTCTTTCAGCAGCAGGGTCATCTTTTGCACCAGGGAATCCACCTGAGTCTGAGTGAACGTCCAGATAGGAATATTGAGGGTCATCTCTAGTAGGTTCATCTCTAGTGGGTCAGGTTTGACCTGGACGCTGACCGTATCGCGGTCCGATTCGCCCTGGTCGTCGGTAACTGTTAGCTCGAACACGTATCGGCCTTGTTCTATGTTTGTGAGCTGTGAAATAATGTTGGTGTGAAATAAAGTGTCCGATTGGTAGAACACCAACTAGCAAGTTTGTAGCTATGTAATACAAAAACATTAGAAACCCGGTTTAACGGTTAATCGCGGATTTAGATGTAAATAAAAATAATAAATAAATAACACTGACTACTTCTATATTTTCCCTTTCGCGTGGTTATTTTTTTAGTTTAAAAACATTCCATGTAGTTAATTCCATTGAATGATTAGATCACGATCCTCATCAATGAGGAATATAGTTGACAACTTAGATACGAACACGTCTCTTCATTAAAAGAGACTCAGGGCGGATCCAGAATTTTTGGATGGGATCCTTGGTTACTAAAATCGAAAAACAGTCAATTGCAAGACGAGACTAGCGCCCTATAGAAATCTTAAAGGTTTTGGAGGAGCCATGGTCCCCCTAACCCCCCTGATACCTCTCTCCATATCGTAGGCCTGGAAAAGACAAGGGTTGATCGATGACATGACTTACCATAAGCACAGGCTGTGTATCAGAGTTGAGGATGACCGTCCCGGCCGCCAGACCGGAGCCGGAGCGGGTCCACCTCCACGACACGATGCGGAAGTCGTCCGAGGACTTGGATCCGTTAAGGATCAACACCGGCAGCGGCAGGGTCAGCACTTGGTCGCCGCCCGCGTCCGCTTTCGGTGGGCTGTTCTTGTCTGGAAATGTAATTTATATTTTTAAAATGGTGTCAACTTTAGTTGCCTTTGAAGTTTAAAACCTAATAACATTATCCATCGCCTGATTTCTACTTAAGTGAAATCAAAATCGCACACATTAATTATTAATTTACGAGTATGTATGTACAATCACATGCAAAAGTTTATTACAAAGTTCTTATGAGACGCATTGAAAAATACAGTGATAACCCAGGTAAGAACCCATGCAATCATTAGAAACTTACTGTGACGGTAACATAATCCATTTGCGTTGGTCCATAGTAATAGTAAGCTCTGTAGAGTTGGCCAGAGTTGACGATATGAAACTTACTTTGAGTGACAGTGACGGTAACGTTATCAGACGTAGAGTTGCCGTTGCCATCGAGCACCGTTAAAGAGAAGACGTATTGGATTGGTCCTAGTCAGTTATAGTTGACGATATGAAACTTACTTTGAGTGACAGTGACGGTAACGTTATCAGACGCAGAGTTGCCGTTGTCATCGAGCACCGTCAAAGAGAAGACGTATTGGATTGGTCCTAGTCAGTTATAGTTGACGATATGAAACTTACTTTGAGTGACAGTGACGGTAACGTTATCAGACGCTGAGTTGCCGTTGTCATCGAGCACAGTTAGTGAAAAGACGTATCGGCCTTTAGTGAGTGTAGTTGCGTTGGCCACAGACTCGTTATAGTTGACGATGGTCGCATTGCTGGGACCATCCACGCAGCGCCAAGTGTACGCTACGATGCGGTGGTCGTCGTGTGAAGGCGTGCCGTTCAGGGACACCCATGTTTGAGGGAGGGATATGAACTGCAATTTGTTAAAAGTACGTGCATGATCCGATGTGTGTTATGAATCATAACGTATGATAAACGTATAAAACAACCACTTTTAAGTAATTAATTTGCATGCTGTTGATCAAAACAGTTTTACATATTTACAGCCTTCACCACCATTATTATATATAATATATATCTCAGTAGCAGAAAAATTATACACATAATAATCGGGCCGGTATTAATTGTCAATTCAGTATGTCTTGTGACATATATGCATGTACGCCCGAATATTTGCATAGCACGCCTGATTAGGCAATGTATATAACAAAAATTAATTGTTTAATTTCCAATTCTTCATGTTTGTTCGTCAAATAATGGCTGCACCATATAGTTTTTATTTCCCATAAAATATGTAGATTAAGTATATCATACTATGTTTGCGAGGGTTCTATAATCTGTTATCACCACAGCCTTGAGTTATATTATTCACAAAACGGTTATTTTGCATGCACCACGATAAGCCAGTTAGTTGATACTAAACTCAAATTAACTTGCATTTCATATTTGATACTTGGAAACTACCCTATTGTAATAATACACAGTAATCAATATTTCGATATCTTTCACAAACTAAATTAGTTTCAAACTAACGTCTAAAGTCTAAACTAAACTGGCTAAAAATTGAGTTGGTTTGATTGCAGAGAAACCCGTCGATTTGTTACTTTATAGATTTATAGAAACGTACATTCGACCACAGGTCAATCTACCCAAAACGTTAAAATTCGTTTACCTGACATAAACCAACTTATGTAGACATAGGGTTTAAATTTAGCACCGAAATACAGATGGTATACTTAAGCTAGTGGTCGACAGTACTTACCACGTCAGTTCCCGCGTCGGCGACAGGTGGCGTGTTAGTGGGAGGCTTCACAAACACATGGACATCCGCTGTAGACGATTGGCCCGAGGAGTCCGTCACTTTTAGCACGAATGTGTACACGCCCTCTGATAGGTTGGAAAGCTATGGACAAGTAGATGAAATTTAGTACCTATACACTGCGTCAAACTTCTGGAATGATCTGAAATGGCGAGTGTAGCATATAGGTGTTGTCGAGTGAGGGTAGATGGCGGGGGCAGAGCACGCACATACTCGGACCAAGAAAAAAATATGGGGTTGGGGCATCAGTTAGTGAGATCGAAAAAAGTACTAAAAACGGTTAAAGGAGGAGGTTTGGGGGAGGAAAATGGCCTCTTAGCCGGGTGGGGCGATTAGAAGCGATTTAGAAGTTTGATCTGTTTTACAAATAATTACAAGATGTAACCTTCCCAGGATAGTCCTCTAGGACTCCAGGTCACCACTGTGAAAATTAGAAGCGACAATGGCTGAAAGACTAGGGAAAGTTGCCGGATCGAATCCACCTCTGGAACCATTGTGGTAGACCAATCCTACGCACATGTATTTTAGACTAATTGGAGTGGTTAATGACGAATATTGGTAATGTGTAAAACATTACATTGTATGCAAGTACCTGTAAATACGGAGAATGCGTGTTCTGCATATCGACGGCTTTGTTCTCGTCTTCAGCGGACTTGGTCCACTCCCAGGAGGTGATCTCGTGGTCGTCGGTCGACAGGCTGCCGTTCAGGGTCAGGTTGTTGTTCGGCAGGTAGATTATCACATCTTGCCCTGTCATACACAAAGTTATCAAGAATCAATGATTAATAGGTAAACGAGACGACAGAGGGCGAGTGGGCGGCAGGTCCAACTTCCCGCTCACCCTCTGTCGTCCCGCCCCGCTGCCCTCTTGCCACGCAGACGATACGCCAGTTACGCGGTTTACTTATAGATCATATCCGCCAGATTCCACTATTGTAGAGTGTAATCTATTGTGCTTATAGAGTATAGTATATTGTAATCTACTTCCGGAAACTAGTTTGAATGATGGGGCAGTTGTCATTATTAAAGAGTGCATTTGAGCATTAGGGATGCCACGGGGGCTGTCAATGGTTTGTCGAATTCGTGGATGCCTTTGAAACTTTTTATTGTCAAATATGAAAGTTTCCACACGATGTTTACTTTCGCCGTACAAGAGCATCTTTTCAGGTAAGTCTTGGAAAATTCGGGTTAACTATTATCATTCTCAAAACGATTAAATAATACCTTGAGATGGAGATGGCGACCTAAAAAGAGACAATGCTATTACGTTGGTATAGCGCTGTCTCTGTTTAGCATGCCATCGCATGATATCATTTCATTGTTTTGAGTATGGTAATGTCTACACAAAAACAAATTGATTCATATCTTGTGGCGAAAAAGCATAACATGGGTAGATATAACTTAGCATCCTCTATTTGAAGTTCACGTCCAATCCACTGCGACACCGAACTTTGTTTCAACTGTTCAGATAATATCTGAACTCCAAATTAATTTAGTTACAAAGTAAATTTAGTCAGCTACAAGGCTACACGTGATAAAGCGTGTTAGTCACCGCTACTTTATCAAAATATGAAGTACTTGTAATGTAATAAATATAAGCTCTTTTATTGTTTTACCTGCGTTCGCCTCAGGCGGGTAATCGGTATGAGCTAGCACTGTAATGTTAGCCGTTGTGGAATTTTTCACGTGGTCAGAATCCTCCACGGTTAATTTGAAGGTGTAGTTGCCAGGTTGTTTCAAATCATTAAGTTGTAAAGTGGGGCCGTCTTGTAAAGGCGGCTGGTAGCCAATAGGGCCCGAAGTCAGTTCCCAATGCCAAGATATTATTGCATCGTCGTCCTGCAGTGAAAGTGCAAATCAATAATATAGGTACCTGATATCTGATAATGCAATATTCGCGATAATTCAGATTGGATTATATACTTATGAGTATGAGTACTCGATTCTAGACTAAATTAAGGTACAGCCAGCAAAAAAGGATCTAAGCACTTTTATATTTTATTGCCTGAAAGATAAGGAGAAAAGAGAGTTATTCTTATAGTAAGTGATGATAATGTACCAAACAGCAACAATTCGTTATTAGTATGGCTTCAAAGGGAATCAGATGTGTTCCAATGGTTTCAGGATACCATATAAATGTTATAATGTAGTAGCAATGAAGGACTTTAAGGATGTTGCTAAGTTGCCACATATGTTTGGTTCACTTGTCGAATGCCCTTTTCCGAGTGTTGTCCCTAGTAAATTACCGCAGTCTATAATGCTGTTGATAAGTCCATAAGTACCTATGTACTTATCAACAGCATTATGGAATTATCAGGGTGTTTACCAGGCGGAGAGGTATCCGGCCGCTATCCTAAAACCGGGATCTACGCTATAATTAAGAAGTATCTGAATACAGATATGAGTAACTTTTTTTAAACCTACAGACTGTAGGCTAAAACCACTCCCCTTTTAATGTGACCATATTTCTCCTGAATACATTTCTCCAACCATAACTCTAAGCATTTATAACTATAACACTGGAACTAGTCGTCAACCCACAGCTGCCCATTACAATCAGGTGCTTAACATGTTCTTTATCTATATAGTTAAATACAAAGTGAAGCTAGGATAACGTGACACTACTGTAGAACAGTGGCCATATAAACAAAATAAATACATTACCTTACTATCACTACCATCAAGCACGGCACCAGAATTAGGCAGCTTCACGGTCTGCGCCTGCGGCGTGATGACGACCATCGGCGGCGTGTTGATACGCTGCGGAGGCGATACGGTTACGTTGGCGAAACCCTCGCCGTAGTACTCCGTCCCATTGATAGTGACCTTGAAATGGTACTGGCCTTCTGTCAGGTCTGTTAGCGTTACTGTCGCGCCGTTCTGATGCATGTTGCCTGAAAGTTGTGATGGTGATGTAACCAATTCCATTGTAATGAGATCCCGCACGGTGGATCATGGCCTGTACAGTGGAATACTCGATGAAACTGTGACGCAATAATTTTTTGTTATGATTCCTTGACATTTGGATGTGACAAATATGTTAAAGCGACAAAGTACTAAAGGATACTGTACTACCGCCTTGTACAAGGGGAGGTCTATGTCTTAACATTGAATCAATCATTTGATGAACTGTTTTAAACTGGGTTCTGTCTTGTGCAAAATTTTTATTGATTAGATGATCGAAAGCTCCAGTATGTAGCTGAAGGTGAAGGGAAATTTTCGCGTTTGTTTGCATTCTTTGGGTCTACTACTTGAACAAAGCTCAAAAAAGAATAGGCTGTTGTGCTGATTTGATAAAATAATTTTCATTTTCTTTGGACAATTTGCTAAGTTATTTAGAATAGACAAAGATAAGTCTGAAAAGTGTTTAAAAAGTATGATAGTGAAATAATTTTACCTGTAAAACCTCCTTTTGGCTGGTCAACTAATGTCCAAACATAGTTGTAATGACTATTTGTCGTTTTTTCGTCAGGAATTGTGTACGCTGCAAGAGTGACTTCATTATCTGGTAGTTGAACCTAATGGAAAAATTTAAGACATTTATTTTTGGATATAACATATTTAATTTTACACAGAAATTTGAACAGATATAACATATTTTAGACTTTGTGATTTGATACTTACCTACGATACATACACTTTTATTTAAAACCATTGGACCACGAGGAACTCTTGGTTTTGTCAATCGTTTTATAATAAAAAATTATAAACATGACTAGACAGTTAATTAGGTATGTAATCATAATTAAAAAGTAATAAAATTGACATTAAAATTACCTGTTTGGATAATACAGAAACAGTCAAATTTTGGACGGCTTTAGGTGATGTTGTTTCAGTTTTTTGATTATCAATTTTAGAATCTGATACCAATCTGTCGCTCTTCTTCAATGCATCCATTGATATCCTTGGTGTCTTTGAAAAAGGTCGCATTTGAACACATGCCCCTTGAGCATTCTCCTCAGTGCCAGGCACACATTTGCAGATACCTCTGCGTTTTAAGCCCAAAGGAATACATTCAGAATTAAACGGGCAACTGTCCCCACCGACTTCACATTGAATTTTTTCTAGAAAATTCGAAGCTTCCATAATCATATCACTGTCACTGTCTCCGTCAAAAGTTCTGGGCTCTTCCTCCTCCATGTCAGGTAAATTATTAATAAAATGTGTCAGGAATTTGGAATCATCCTCTTCAGATAGAATGTCATTGCGATGTGTGAAAGGTGAGTAAACCGACTCCTCATCTGGAGAAAAGCTGATTGATTCTCTATAGCTAGACTGTTCTAGTATGTCAGACCAATTTTCTGTAACAAGGAGTTATAAGGTAGAATTTATTACACATTTTAGGGTAAAATTACTAAAGATTACTGCTACAGGTGCTGCCTGGCTTATGATGAAGTAAATTGGAAAATCAGTATTGATTATACAATGACAGAAAAGGATATTAAAAATTTCAGTTGCCTTAATTCACATAATCCCTTTATTCTTGAGTTGGTTGGTGATTAAAGACAAAGGCAGGGAAGGTCATTAGGCCCACCACCACCATTAGGTACCATCACAGAGGAAGTGGTCCATGTGTATACTATATAAAAACGAGTAGTGTAGGTGCACAAAATTTGCCCTTGATTACTGCAAGTTGGTTTTTACAAAACTATAATTTTTGTGCCGGCCATAAAGAGTAGCCCAACTGTGCCCGTAGGTGTCGTACGAGGGGACTAAGGGTCTTAGTGGAAACTATTCTACACCTAGCAGATGGCGATAGGCTCGCCGCCTATCACGTTTATCCACCAAATGTAATGGCAAAATGTGGGAAATACCTATGATGAAGGTGGTTCCTCTGTCTACCCCCTCGGGGATTACGGACGTGAGAGTTATGCTATATATAATTTTCCATAATTTACATTATTTTCTTTGTTGTTGTATTCTTCATTGATGAAGGTGAACACTCTCTTGGCAGATTTACCATTGTCTTTCCCATTTCACACACTGGTTATCTCAATGTGCAGGTTTCCTCACAATGTTTAAGCAGTCAGTAATGTACGTAATTCTTCGAAAAAACTGAAAAACTCAATGGTACTTATATGACATTGTCCGGTTTCGAAGTCGGAACTCCCATACGGGAGTCTGGCGTCGTAGCCACTACACTACAAACACTAATAAAGATGGACATAGTGATAGTAAAAATAAGTTAACAAAATTAGTGTTAACAAAAAGGAGACTTTAATATTTTAATTCTGTTACTTACCATTTGCCAGGACAGGTTTAACCAGTATCATGAAGATCTGTGAATCCCACTTGCGGTTGCTGGTCCTAGGCAGCGGCAGACACAACTCGTCACTGACACACTCCACATGGTAACACCTCTCGTTGACTATGAATGCTATGTTGCATGTGTCAGTCAGGCAGCATTCCATTACACACTGCTTTATGCCTTTTAGAGCATTCTTCTCAGAATAGTTCCCCGCAGTCAAATTACCTGTTAATATTTCTGTTATATTTTTCACACAGTAGATGGTTTGTGTAGGTATTTATTCATATAAAGTTGTGTAAGTACTCTTAAAATTCACGTAAGAATATTATTGGACCACCTGTTTCGTTGATAATGTTTGGCGTAGCTTGGTAACAAGACTAATAGAAATAGAAAAATACCATAATAAATATAAGTATTAATTTCTTCAGTGTATAAGAAAGATTCTAAACTTATTGAAATAAAGAGGCAAAAAATAAGAACTTACCCACTGGCGCATAATTCACAAAATTCTTTGGATATAGTTTGGGACACTTATTATTCTCATATTTGTCACTCCAAGGTTTATTGTACTGGGATAAAGATAGTCTAATATTTATTGATAAAATTAAAATAAATATATTGAAAAAAATATAACTCATTCTACTAAAAAAGAATTTGCTGATACGTAGAATCTATCAGTTTCAATAAAATACACAAGGGCACAGCTTCAAAGTTAACTGAGTTAGAGCAGCAACTAGGGTTTAGGTATGCAGTAGGTTTTTGCGTGGGCGCAGTTGATTGATAATGTTATTTATTATCACGCTAAACTGACTGAACTGGGTACATAAATATTCTGAAATTTATAATTTCCATAAAATAATCGAAATCCGTTTCCCACAAACACTAAGTGACGTGAACGCAAGCAAAAGACAGCTGATTAGCAGTATTGCCAATTTAAAAATTGTTTTCCCTGATATGATTAAAATAATTGATACAACTGTCACAAAAATGAGCGAATGATACGAAACAAGCTATCATTTAGGTATTTAATGGAAAATATTGAACTGAGCAATTAAATGTAATATCCAAATAACTTTTTTATTTTATCTTTTGTTTCTAAAGTTAATATAACATAAAAGTTCTTTGTATTTTAGCAATAGAAACCAAAATGTTTTGGTGTAAGAGTGAGGTAATGTTTAGTTTAGCAATGTTAATTTAGCGAGTGACACTGAATCCGGAATCTGCCTTTATGTGTAGAAATTTTCCCCCGTTTAGTAACAAATACCGACGCCCTGGCAACATTATGATTAGGGATGCGATTGATCACTCATTGATGACACCACACCTACTACAAATCGATTACATTGTCCTTGGTTCCAGAATCGATTTCATAACGAACACTAATAACTCGTTATAACTTGGTTATAATAATAATTCAGTTTATTTTATGAAATTTCTTGGCATCGATTCCTACTGTGACCTACGCCTAATACAGTAACGCTAAAATTGCGGCCATTTTTGTTTCCTTCGTGAACTATACTCGTACAAGCTATATCTGTTGTAATTCGTAATAATTTGCGTTTATTGTTTGCAGGAGTAGAAGTAGTAGTTAGTAGGTATTCAATCTGACCTACCTAGGGGGAGAATATTTTGAGATACGCATGCCTCCTAACTACCAAAATCTTTGAGAAGGAAACAAATAATTTGACTGGAATGCACATCGACGTATTCACACGTAGAAAAAATATAAGAAAAGCAGGAAATGAGATCATTGGATCCAGATTGTATTGCTAGTTATGATGCTAGCTATTTAACAATGTCAATCAGGTACGTAAAACTCGACCAGGAATGTATTATGTTGCGGATTTTTCATTTCTACGAGACTTTAGTATTATTTATAATTCCAATTGTTTAAACTCAGTTAATCTAGACTGACTTTCCCTGCAAAAGGTTACACCTGTATGATCAAGAATTTTATTTCATTGATAGAAATGCGAATACCATGTCTTATGTAATAAACGTAAATGGAGCAAGCATTTTATCAATTCAATTAGGTTCTTGTTTGAATTATTTTGAAAACTAATCAAGTTTTCACACAACCGTTAAATTAAACTACACCTTTGTTTTAAAACAAAAAATTACTAACAGCAACGTCTTGTATTTTTAACGGGAATTTCTTCTTTTGATTTTATGTAACTTAATTATTTTACAAAATATAACCATTTTATCAACAGTGTCTCTAACGAATTCTAGAAATGGGCGCGGGACAGATCGGAGGAATCGCCACATTGTGTAATTATTTACTGAATTACGTACCTGTTAAAATTTTACCAGATTCATTATAATGTGATGATTCGAGGTCATGATAAACATACAAACATGCATTTTGCAGTGGACATAGATTTCAACAATGCAGCGGGTTTTGTAGGAGTGAAAGCAGAACTAACTGAAGCTCACTTTATGGTAAGTGAAGATTAAGGAATATTGTCGTGTGGAATGAAATATCTTGAAAATCTGTGCAACTCAGAGCAAAGCATTTAAATGTGAGCTTTATATCGTACACCATACAGTAGGTTTTCAAAATATAGGTATTATTATAATAGTTTAGTTAAGAACCGTTTTATTTTATTTTTATTTATTTTATTATTATTTGTACCTAAACTTAGTATGGTTTTATTATTTACAAATCTGCGCGCCCTGAAACCAGAAACTGGTTTGTTTGGGCGCTGCACAATCCACTTAGTTAAATTAAACACTAACCAAATATTCCATCGGAGTGGAAAGTGGGCAAGGTGATCGTCCTACCCAAACCTGGGAAGGACAGGCGACTCCCTGGAAGCTACAGGCCGATAACTCTGCTTTCGCATGTAGCCAAAGCATTTGAGCGCTTACTCCTACGCCGACTGCTCCCTCACATTTCCATCCGTGAGGAGCAGTTCGGATTTCGTAGCGGCCACTCCACCACCCTACAGCTGGTACGTGTGCTCCACTACTTTGCGGAGGAGCGTAACCGAGAGCGATACACGGTCGCGGTCTTCCTCGATATAGAGAAAGCCTTCGACCGTGTGTGGCACGAGGGCCTCATCTTCAAACTGATGGAGTCCACAGCCCAGCCTGGCCTGATCAAGGTGATCGCGTCCTTCCTCGAAGGCCGAAGCTTTCATGTTTCGGTCGAGGGGGAGGACTCGTCGCCGAGGCCAATCCAGGCGGGAGTACCCCAGGGTAGTTGCCTCTCTCCCTGCTTGTACGCCGCTTTCACCAATGACATCCCCACCCTGGAGGGTCACCTACAGGAGTGGGAAGACGATGTTCAACTCGCGCTATTCGCGGACGACAGCGCATTCTTCGCGTCGTCGCGCCGCTCCTCCCTGGCAGCTGCGAAAATGCAGCGCCTGCTGAACCTGTTGCCTGAGTGGCTCGATAAATGGAAAATGGCCGTCAACGTGGGAAAAACGGCTGCTCTTCTTACGGGCCGTCAGATTCGTTTACCGCCCAAGCTCACTTTGCGTGGACAGGTTTTAGTTTCAATTTGGAAAATGGCTATGAATTTTGGCTATGTAGGGACAGCAGGACGTGACATCTGATCGCACTTCATTTGCCTACCTCCTAACTTCAATTTGAATGTGGTGGCTAACAAAAGTACACAAAATCTAAAGCGTGGCTGGGCGAGTTCAAGAATTCATATAAAGAGAATTGGGTGGTTATAGGTTGCGATTGGTCAAAAGAACAAAAAAAAATACGGTATGGACAAAACCCCAAATTTTCCCTAATAGGTGTACTACTTATCTCACGCCATGATGTTCTGCGTGGGCGCACTGATAGAGGCGCACGTGGTCATCACGCCGGCCAGCTGCGTGTACGGCGAGAGATACAAATTCCAGGTGTTCGGGGGCACGCACAATTTCATCGAGCATTTGGGAAATTCGAGGGATGTACACCATATGTGCATTCATAGAGGCAAGTGTTTGTACATATTCAAGACATAAATCCTGGCTGCAGTTGGTAGTGCCCCCATTGAGTCTCTCCCCTGAAATACCACTTTCTCCCTTGTATTACATTAGCATGTTTATGTTTAGACATAGTTCAACAAGTTCTATTGAATCCGACTCTAAAGTCGGATTCAAATTCAAATTCAAATTTTCAATAGAACTTGTTCATAATGTAAACAAACCACCATATTGGCGATCGATGTCGATTGTTTGCTGAATTATCCATGATTTATTAATATTTCATCAATTTAGGATACGAAAAAAGTGAATTCCACGTGAATTAAAATGGTTCATCGTCTAATGTGATAAATCAAGGATAAGTTTGTTTTCATTATGAACAAATTCTATTGAATCCGACTTTAGTTAGTACCATTTGGGGCCACTGATTTAAGTGAGTTGTACGTAGTAGTCGGCGTACGAGTAAGCTATGATCCTCTATATGATCTACCGTGTGGGCCAGCGCTAATGCACAAAAACCGAAGTAGTCGATTCCTCGTATTTAATTTCACAATATTTGCTCTATGTGGTAAATGACGTCGATTCCAGAGTGACAACTAAATCTAAAGTAAAACTGTCAAGCTCACTAAAAGATTTACAATAAGGCGACGTTTCATTTAGCAATGTTTTAATTTATTGAGTGACAGACACCCCAGAATCTGTGCCAATGTCCACAACGATAAGTGTCGCAGATATTCTACGGAATTATACACGTAGAACGATTTCCTGGGCAATTGGAGTTTTGCATTACCTTCCCCATACTGGGTTATCTCAATGTGCAGGTTTCCACCTGATGTTTTCCTTCACCGTTAAGAGCAGGCGGTAAATGTATGTGAAGTAATAAAGTTTTTCGAAAAAAATTAAAACTTATTGGCATTCTATGACATCGCATGGTTTCGAATCCGGACATCCCGCGGGGGTCCAACTTACTAGCCACTACGCCACCGACGACGCTCACAGAGTTATGAGGTATCAAGCAAGTCTTTTTACTACCAGGTAGATTGTAATTATGTGTTACAGGCTATAACCACTCGATGCGATGGTTGGTCTGCTCGGCGGATAACTTGGCACTTCTGGTGCTGAACCAACAGTACCTCTTCCACAAGCGAGAGCCTACCACTGATTTCGTCGTAAACAGGGTCCGCTACGGAACCGTGACCCAGAAGGAAGACGAAGAGACTTTGGGCAAACGAACTTGTAAATTTTATGGATGGGGCAGCAGGCGTAATGTGAGTTTACTCGTTTTTTTTACAATTTTTTTTGGCAATGGTACAGATTATTAGCTGTCACTCGGTAAATTAAAATATCGCTAAACGAAACGTCATCATCACTAATGCAATCTAGCATACAAATTTAATTATTTTGTTATTTCTTTCCATAAATCAATCAGCTGTAAATTGTATGGAAGTATTAGAAAAAAAAGCGAAATTCTAAAAGGTGCTGAATTTAGCATATATGAATATAGTGAGCTAGATAGTTTGATCTAGGTGGTAGATCCTGATATGCAGGATCGCCTGAGTTAGCACCCCCTCTTATCTATTTCTGCCGCGAAGCAGAAATGCTTGCATTTCTGTGTTTCGGTTTGAAGGGTACAGGACAATTACCGGCACATGAGGCACTCCATCTAAGTGTGATCTAAGTCCTCAAGGTGAGCAGCGCATCGAAAACCCTCTAATAACAATACAGCGAAGTGAAATGTCTATGGGCGATGGTGACCACTTACCATCATGCTGTTATTAATCATCTAGTTGGTTTATTTACAGATACCGCGTGTCATTTTTGGCACGAATTTTGCGGATCAATCCGGAATAAACCCAATAAACCAATATGCGTCATGAAATCATTTTTATCATCATTTAGAATTAGAACTACATCTAGAGTTTCGCTACTTGTAGCTAATTATAGATCAAACAATGTGATACATTAGGTAAGGTAAGTATTCCTATCTACTTACGTTCTACAGAAAAAAATTAGGTATGTAAGCAAACGAACTTTGGCGAGGTAGAACTGCTCTATCAAAATAATAATGGTGTCATTTTAAATTCCAAAGTTGTTGTTAATTGCTTTGATTACTTGATTCATTAAACGTAGATAGATAATCCTATGTAAAAATAACCGGTGTACCTTAACCATCTACGATGTGAGTCACTTTGTACCTTCGCCAGGCCTGTCAAATTCAAAGGCCAAAGGAACAAACGACAGAGTACCTATTACGCGTTTTCTGCACTATTAATCGAAGATTTTACCTATTTTCACTCAGGTATTTCATTCGAACGATACACCTATAGATCACCTATAAATATGATCAACTTACAGTAAGCCTCTAGCTAATGTATACCATCTGTCAAATTTCTGCAATATCGTGCCGCCGCATGTGGGTTACGGGCCGCAAGTTTGACAAGCCTGGTGTACGCAATTCTATTGAAATCCGCGGAAGGTCACTGATGGCGTATGTTTGCCATATTGCCGTACCTTAGTGTTTATTACATAGACAAACTCTTCCAGGGCTACTTGATACCTCTGCTGATCCACCTCCGCCGCGTGGATGTCACCATACTGCCGCGTGAGCGCTGTCTTGAGATGTGGAACGTTGACAATAAGTTCCTTTGTTTGTCCACGCCTCCGTGCAAGGTACTGGTAACATTTATTTGTTTGCCATTAGTAAAACAAAGAAATGTTAAGGTCGGGTCTAATCACCTGGCCCGTAGATAACAGCTGCATGAGGATTGAATTCCGAAATCTGCTAACACCTCTTGAAGGCGATTCCTGATGTTTTTTGAGCCCGATTTATCTCCGCATCTAACTTGCTGGCCACTTTGTGCAGGTCTCTGATGGCTAGAGAAGGAGGATTTACTTTTTGTATTTAAAATACTGTTTATGTTTACCTAATCTTGAACCCATAACAACCCCTTGAATGTTGCATGACTATGTCTGGAGGCGAGAGTTTTCAGTTGTTATGTAAGTAGGTAATTGTTGTTACTATATACATACTCAGTAATTTAGAGATCTACAAATTTCTTTGGTATCTACAAATACAGTAATTTCTGTGGTGGTTATTTTTTATTCTGTCTTATTTTTATGTTTGTTTTGTTGTTATTTAAAAAATATATATTATTATTTTATAGTCAGAAAAGCATGGAGCGTTATGTCCGGTAAGTACTTACAAATATACCTATTCAATCTGCTGTTTATGTCTTCCTTCGTATTGTATGTTGAGAGAATAGGTCATTGTAGTGTTTTACTGCTAACAACATGGCTTTTGCATAAATTATAAGAGGTAGCTTGACGCTGTAACGATAGAATGGTCTGTCAGTTAAATTGGACTGGCGATTACTTTTATTTTAAATTTTTATGATTCCGTACCTAAACGGAGCGTCGGTGGCGTCATCGTGGCTAGGACGTCGGACTTCCATGCTCCCGCATGGGAGGTCCGGGTTCGAAATCATGCAAAGTCATGTGCCAATGATTTTCAGTTTTTTACCAACTGCTCTGACGGTGAAGAAAAACATCGTGAGGAAACCTGCACACTGAGATAACCAGTGTGTGAAATGGGGAAGGCAATGACAAACCACCCCATTAATTCTGCCAAGAGAGTCGTTTTATGTGAATTCCTTAGAATGATCGCGACCCTCAGCAATGAGGAATACGACTAAGAAGAAGAAGTACCTAAACGATAAAATGGAACCCTTACGGTGAGACTTCGGTGTCCGTCAGTCCATCCGTCCGTCCCCGTTATTTCTTAGCAACTACTATTTTTGACGACTTGGCACAGTTGTATTTACTTATTATAGGACATGCTTGCCCGCATCTATCCTAGGTACCGATAATTTTTTACCCGTACGATCTTTGCTACCGCCAGGACGATATGGGCTCCGTTCTGGTCTGCTCTGGCATGCTCCGGGGCCTGATGACGTCCATGTTGATGGACCGGCCATGCGGCGTAGGGTTCATCGACCTGAACAAATACCACAAGTTTATCACCTGCGGCGTGGATGATGCCAGAGACGTGCTGCTGCATGATGACTTCATGGATATTATCATGAGCACGCATCCTACTGAACCGACGCCTTCGATTATCGTGGCCCCACCGTTGAACCTTACCACTGAAGAGGAATTAAAATAATCTAATGAATAAGAGCAGCTGTACAGTTCGATACATCTGATGCTCTTATCGGATCCCTGATAGTTTTGTTTCACTTTTACTGTAGGTATATTGATTGCGCATCTTCAGGGCCCGCACTGTGTCGTTTGGACAATAAATATCTGATCTTGCTCTCGAATTACTGGTCTCCTTTTTAGTACATTTATGCTTCGATTATTATTTATTAGACAAAGATGAAACACTTAGCTAGGATCGCGAAAATATCCATAGTGGCATGATCGTCTGATCGAACGGCCTAAACGAAATCATCGGATGTAGGTACATATTAGGTATCTATAGGTATATATTCCCATACCTATTCAATGACATGTTGAATACGCATTGCAGTGTGGATACACCGCCTAACCAGGTGTTCTAATGCAGTTTCATTTTAGCATATGATGTGTGTTATTTGCTTATTATATTTTTTGATTATTTATTAAGTATTATATTTCTGTATATATTATAGTATTTACGTAATATTATTACTACTGCTTTGCAGTTTGCAAAGCTTTGCATATTTTAAAAAATAATTATTATTGTTATTTATTTATTTGAGGGTAGTATCTATTTTATACGTCTTTTGCACACGTATATTATATATCTTATGATTTTTCTATCACCTGAAGGTTGCCTGGAAGATATCGCTTAAAGCGATAAGGCCGCCTTCTGCACATTATATTGTACCTCTCTTTATGTTGTATGTTTTGTTTTGTCCCGGGTGTGCAATAAAGCATATTTGTATTTGAAACAAATGTATGATGCGTGGGCGCCCGATCCGGGTATCAGAGTATACGGTGAAACAGGCGAGAACGTATATACAAACACTGACTTTTTCTCCCGAACTGATTTTATATTAACTTTAATTAAAAAGATAAACACAGGATAATCGGCGAAATCATTTAATGGCGCTTTAGAAGCAACCATAACAAATTACACTACACACTTACTTACTCCGTTTTGGTTTTTAATTATTTTAAACAAATCTACAAAAAAATTGTCAGGTGCACCGATTCTCAAGTCACCGCGGTCATTACTATAAGTTACAACTATTGCCCATTCAGATTTAGGAATTAAAGAACAGGTAGGTAATCAACATGAGATTTGTAAAAAGATTTTAGACGAATACTAAGTTAGATGCAGTTTTCTTCGCGTGTGCAATAGCTGTCGGCGGGTAATCGTAGTTGTGTTTCCTTATTTAAATGGATGTACGAGATAAGCACTAATTGTTCACAATTCATTAATAAAGCAGTGATAAATAATTAATTTTTAATCTTATGACAATGATTTAGTTCAATAATTAATTTAAATAAATAACAATAACTGACCGTGTAAAAACTGTGAACTATGGATTCTAAAATGAATCTAAGAACTTATAACTTTCCAACACTATGACATAGACGCATCAGCATATATGCTGCCTGTCTATAAATATATAATAATAATAATAGGCATAGATAGAAATTATATTGTATTTATTAATCATTTATTTGTAAGAATTTATGGAGTAGTAAAAATATAGGTGATTTTGTAATTAATAAATAAAAAATAAAGAAAACTTTTGTTTAGAAATGCATTTATTTATGATCATAATAATCATTATTATACGTGATAAGATAATAAATAATTATGTACTTATAAATGTAAAAAAATTAACACTATGTGATGTTAATCACAAAATAGGTACCTACCTACTTATTATAAAATAATATAGCTATACAATGCCTAAGTGAGTAGGAAATAATTACCGTTTTGATATTCTGATTTGATGCCCCTTGATTGGAAAAAGTAGCATTTCTATTTTGAGAGGGCCGACGTCATCCGCTTCGATGCTGTACGTTCGAATTACACTCGAAATTACGCTCTTCATTATTAACATTCCATAGTTTCGTCCTAAAAAATGTAATCAAAATATATTTAAAAATGTTTTTTGAATGCAAGAACATACTAAGAACAAAAGCCTATTATAATAGCCATTGTTCGACTGGTTAGTGCTGGATTACATGCAACGGTTCCAGCGCCGGTTCAATTCGTTGCAGCTAATCACAAGCGTTCCACGCTCTTCTGCTCTCCCCCCACTTGAAGTCCGCGCCTCGCCTCCCGATTGGCTGCAGCGAACCGAACCGGCGCTGGAACCGGTACATGTAGTCCCAGCCTTACTGAATCAATTTCTAAGACACGGCCTGAGGGGTGTCGTAACTGGTAATGGAGGCTGCGGTAAACGAAATTTGACAGGCCGACTGTACATACGGGGGGCAGTTTTATCAATCATCATCACCGTGCACAGTTACTCAGGTACCGACTCAGTTACTCAGATACCGACTCAGTTACTCAGATACCGACTCAGATACCGACTCAGTTACTCAGATACCGACTCAGTTAATCTACAGAATACACACAGAAGGTCCGCTCAATTCAAACGCGCAAAATCGGCTCACGCACACACAGGCTCTGCGTACAGGCGATCTCAGGGCAAGTCAAAGGAAATACACGCGCTGTGGCGCTATCGAGTGGTAGGTATAATTTTTTGTATTTTTAATAAACGAAATACATTGCCAGAAATATTTTTCACATAGCTGTTTCTTTTAAACTGGAAATTATAACTGCCCTAGCGCTACGGTCGAGTGACGTCATCAAAATCGCGGACGCCCGGAGCGGACCTTCTGTGGTTAAACTGTCCTTCTGTGGTTAAATCGTACCTATGCAGTTCCTAGCGCCATAGCTGAATGGAATAAAAGCAGCTGGATGTCGACCGACGGACCGGTCAGGGAGGAATCGGTCTGGGTCAAATTCCTTGACGTTGGGGCCCCACACTGCCTCTGATCGATGCATAGCGAAGGCGCCTATGACCGCCCCTGAACCCGCTGGTATGGTTAATCCACAACCCGCTGAAATAATATAGGTATCTAAGGTTTAACTCGTTTGTTTCAACAATATATTCTATTTGGATTTATATTTTGAGACGAGACGAGATTTTTGGTTCACCTGATGCTGAGAAAAGTAGGAGGATAAGATGAAGATTTTTTTTAAACTATAGGGTTTCTAAATATTTATTTACTGTTACATAGATTTAAATTAAAACTATATACAAAGGGACATTTAGTTTACAGGATTACTGAACTATTCAAATAATTATAGGTACTTACTAAGATACATATCCTTGTCGATATTTCGAGCGATTATCGGGACCACGGTGTAGAGTCGCATACTTTCTTTGATAACTCTCTCTAAATAAAACATTTGCTGGATATCTTCTTTAACGGCGTTTCTTTTTGAATCACTGAATATTGTTTTTTGTCTGAAAATTGCATTGTCATTTAAATTAACATTATCATAATACTCGTATTAGCTATAACTATTAGATACTTTATGGCATTTCTTGCCTGCTCAGTTCATATTTGTTCGGGGTCCTGTATTTAAAATTGGCATTAAGAGTTTCAGAGACAATTATAATTATAACATTATTTTACCTAGTAAGTAAATATATTCAATGATTGAACAAAAATAAAACATTATAACCAATTTGTAACCAAATAATAATTAGGCACTTAAAAACGCGAAGAAATGAAATCCATAAATAAAAATGTTAACATTAGGTATGAACCGTAGCGTAGACCTACAAGCATAAAGTACATAATCATTGTCATTGTAAGAAGGTGGTAGATCGTAATGAGGATCACTTGAGTATTTCTGTGCTGTATTTTCGTATGCGACAATTTAGAGAGCCATCGTAAATCCTGGCACAACGAGGCGCTCTATCTACTCGTTAAGTTCCCTGGGTTAGCAGCGCATTATCGAAATAACATTACAGTGAGTGAAGTATGATGTCATGGGCGACAACGGTGACAACTTACCATCAGGTGGCCTGTTAGGTTGTTCTTCTCCTTATACTCCTAAGTAGATATTTGTTAAGCTGTTTTATATTTAGTTTGTGTTTTAACAGAGTGGAATGTGCAGCGCCCAAACAAACCACCTTTTTAGTTTCAGGGCGCGAAGATTTTGAAATACTGTAACTTTGCATGTACACAACAGTAATAATAATAAAAAAATTAATAGAAAAAAGTTATTGTTAAAGTTGTTATCGAATATTTATTAGTTAGTCATATACTCGTAGGTACACAGATTGTTGAATGTCAAGGAATATATATCCCTGTCAATTACTACAGTAAAGCAATGTTAGAAACACAAATACAATAAAATTAAGTATAATTCCAGAATAACAGCTCGTTGAACTCTTGTACGAAATGAAAGAGAGGTAGATATACGAGTACGTACCTACTTTTTTTTCGTACTGACAATGGCTGTTGGTCCTAATGACCTTTACAGCTTCACCGGGGTTTTTGGGGCGAGCGCTAAGTGCGCTCCAGCCTGGAGGAGGACTTAAAAACTACTATAAGAAGCGACTGCCTAAGGGCGGGCACCCAGGTGGGTACGGACCTCGGCTTAGGACGTCGCTGGGGAGGGACGGGTCGGGGAGAAGCGGCCTGGAATACGCCGATAGCGCGTGTAAGCGCCAGAAGCGGGTCGCCGCCCGCGCGTACCTACTTAGTCGCTCTGCAAGAGTTGAAGATTTAGAAGTCTTTATTAATGTGTTAGTGTTATACTATATACTCACTCATGCAGGACCCTCTTTTGGGCGTCCCTATGGATCCCCAGCAGCACCAAAGTGTACGCGATGACCAGAGCGGTGGTGTCGTTACCGGCTATGGTGATGGAGTCTATATGCTCTCTCAATTGCTCGTCTGTGAACTCAATCTCTCTGCCAAATAGCAGATCCAGTACTGCCCGTAGCTTGCCATCTGCGGAAAATAATTGTTCGGGAGCGTCGCCAGAGAGAGACAGATTTTTTTTAATTAAATAAATTTTGGATAAGACAATAATGATCCATTTTGTTAGTAACATGCGACTATGTTAGTTTTTAATAACTAGATTTCATTTTGTTACATTGACGAAGTGCCACATAATTTTATCTTTTTATCTATCTTTTTATCTGCGATCACTGTAAGGATGCCGTAAAAAGGTTTTTTTTAAGTTTTTGTAAGAAAAAAGGGGGATAGGAGCATGCTACTAGAGGGACATGTCCCTCTAGTAGCCCTTTTTTATCGCTACCTACTGACATGATACAGGTCTTGCTTTGTTATCGATGGGTCACCAATAATGGATTTCTATAAGTGTAGTTTCCACTCGTCTACCATAACGATTCGATTCTGCGTAAAATATTATTGTTTGTTTATCGTAGGTATAGTTAGTGGCTAACCTATTGCCATTACTGTTCAGGCCGCCCGTAGGCCTCTGACATGGCTTAACAACTGCTGTCGAACGACAACAACCGGGTCAGCAATCGGCCTCGGTTTTATTGTGCTCTCCGAGGCACGGAGGGGCTCAGATGAAATATAGCACTAGCGGTCACCCATCCTGGTCCTGACCGCGCCCAACTTTGCTTAACCTGCACGATCAGTTACGGACCATGCTCGGAACTAGGCTACGAAATATTACGGCCAGCCCATATTGCTATTTGCTATCATGCGGGATCGTAAATATGCGTAGGTACAATGTTCAACACGCTTGATAGTTTAGAACACATATTGACGATATCAATTCAATTTTTTTTTGCGATTTAGAAAATTGATTACCGCACTTATTATAAAGATGGAAAGACTATACGATAATATTTTACTTGCTAATATTAAATCTGCTTGATAGTAGAAGTTGACGCGATGGGCACATAATACAGGAGCCAGTTGGTGTGTGTTTATAGATGTGTGCTTACATTATTATTATAAGAGGTAGTTACAAGTAGGTTAATACTAATACACTGTCCTAGTACAAATATGTTTTTTACTCAAAAGTCTAGTAAACCGTGACGTCTTTACACACTAAGCACTCCAAGTCCTCAAGGTTATCTAGTATAGCGCATCGAAAACCCTCTAATAATATATAGTGAGGTGAGATGTCATTAAGCGACGGTGACCACTTCCCACCAGGAGTGTGCTCGTCGTCTCTCCTTACATACTTTTTTTTAAATTATTTTCCTAATTCAAATATACAATCCGCAGTATCACAAAAATCTTCCGTCAAATAATAATAATTAACAATAAATTAAAATAGGTACATACATTAAAAAAAAATGTACAGTCATTACTCCCGATCCTGAATCGACCCCCGTCCAAAGGTGTCCATTACACTGGCAGCATTACCACGTTGGATAGCCAGTGAGATCCTTTGGACGAGGTACGATCCAGAGCGGATCCGGAGCGGAGTCACCGCCCTCTTTTACAAATTGTTTTAGATGCTGTTTCCAGTACCCAGTTAAGTAACGAGTACATCTACTTTGGAAAGACGATTATGTCAGCAGTATCATACATAAATTTCTCCCAGTCATCTCTAGTTGTTGATTCTAAAAATATTATGTGTACCTATGTTTGACCTACGTACACAATCGCCAACAAATTATGTTAATGTAATTTGGTTTGGTTCGTCAAAGTTTAATTTTTCTAAGGTTAACCGCATTGCTTGCTAGAGCGGTTAGCATACTCCTGCTAAATGGATAATATTTAGAGAACTAAGTGACATATTGTGGGTACTTACAAGTAGGGATGTTACGGAGCTTCAACTCCGACTCCGAAAGGTCGGAATTTCCGATTGATTTTACACCACCGACTACGACTTCGACTCCGATAATTTTGAATCGGAGGTAATACCGAAGATTTGTGAGCAAACATATACAAATATCAATATTTTATTAAATATCAATATTTTATTAAATAGTGTAGGACTACATAAAGGAATATGTTTTATTGCCGCAAACGTCATCATAAAAAATATTGGCCAGCTCAGCTATAAAAATTAAAAAATTGTTTAAAATTTGAATTCTGAATATTTCTCTTCTACCTCCGCCTTCGACTCCGGTTCCGAATCCGGTTCCGACTCCGATAAATCAAATTTAAAACCTTCGGTTTCGACTCCGCTTCCGGTAAAACCACCTCAGTAACATCCCTACTTACAAGCATTAACTTAAACTTAATAATTACGTGCAAATGAAGCAAAAGTAAATAATTTATTTTGTATCAGAAAATAATGGAGGGATATTAAGGATTCTGCTCCTAAGGAAAAGGGTCTTATTTATGACATTGTCATGTTGCATTTGGATAAATAGCACCGACTTGATAAATCGACCTATTAGATATTTAGTGTTTAGCTAATCGTACCTATTTCGACCTAATCTTAACATTTCGACATAACCTAAAAATTGCCTATTGAATGTCGACGATTTGACTTTCGGTGAAATGTAGGTAACGGATATTATGCATAATAAATATTCTATGGTAATTAATACTCTACCCATGTGCTGGCCACTGTACCTACTGCTGGCGCGTAACGCATCGCGACTTCTTTTTTATGTAATAATGAATCGCTGGTGGAAGCTAGACTGCAAAGTCTGGAACATCGGCGCAAGGTTGCCTGTCTATCGGTATTTTATAGGATACATTTCGGAGAGTGCGCATCGGAATTGCACGACCTAATTCCAGCATCTCCATTCCGCCTTCGGACTACCAGGCGCGGGGAGGGGTTCCATCCTTATGTTGTTGATATCCCATCTGCTCGTACGAAGCGATTTGCTTCTTCATTCATTATGCGAACGGCTTAGGAATGGAACAGCCTGCCGGCGTCTGTATTTCCCGAATCCTACAACCTTGGGATCTTCAAGGCCAGAGTGAATAGGCATTTACTGGACCCGCATGCTCCATCGTCGACCTCATCGTCGCTTACCATCAGGCGAGATAGAGGTCAAATGCGGGTTTAGAAGTAAATAAAAAATAATAATATGTAAAGTTCGACCAGGCAGGGATATAATATAGTACCATATTGCGGAATCATTTATAATAATAAGTGAAGTATTTTTTTATAGCGATCTCTATGACGTATATTGTATAAGTACCATGACACCCTCTTGACAACTCTATAGTATATTCATGGAAAACACAACATACCAGATTGGGTTTCGCTATAATTATTGATTTTCTTTCTTTCATATTCTAGACGTCTCTTCTTGACAACCTGAAAAGTCAGTCATTACAAGTTACAGAGTTAATAAAAAAAAGTTACCTACACAGTTATTGCTTATTGTCTACTCAGATTCAGAAAGCTGAACAATAACAAATGAGATAAGTATGAGAAGAGCTGACCTACCTCATCAGTGAACTTATGTGTCAGGTCGATGTTGTCCTTCTGCCTCTTGGCGTAAGGCGTGAGGTTGAAGAGGCAGTCGGGCTGCAGCCAAACCTTAAAGAGCCGCAGGTTCAGGATCTCCATAACGGTGTGGCGCGCGCGCAAGTAAGGTGTGTCCGGCTTGTGTTGGACGTCCATGCGCTCGCCCATTGCTGTCTCTACGTTATTTCAAAATGAGCATTGATTGTAATACATTATTTATATACCCTCATTTAAAGTAATTATCTTCCAAAATAAACATTGTACTAGGGGGCCAAAACCTGTAAACTGAGCTGCTCGACTCGCCCATGACCATTTTTTAGTATCCCAAAATTATTTTCTGAATCTGCTACGGAGTCGCGCATGGTTAAATAAAACTTACCAAACACAATATCCAAGGTGCAGGCTGTAACATATCCGAGAACATCAAAGTCTCCCTTATCTGTCTTCTCACTTAGCCTTTCAATTAACACTTGGCTTTGTTCGGCGATCACCCCCAAGTACTCTTCTACTATCTTATTGTGAAAAACTGGCAGCAACACTTTTCTATGCGATTTCCATAAGTTTACTGGAAAATAACGACGTGTTTTTTTAATTATTACTATCCTGATTTTTAAGTCTTAATGGTAACACTAAACCGAAGACTAGTTATCTGAAAAAATGGTTCATTGAGTTTGGTCGGATTTCCTTTTTCCAAGACCTGATGGTTACCTGATCGTTTTGCATAACATAAAAAAAATCATGATAATTACTAATAATTTAATTCATAACTTTTTACAACTAAATAAATAAATATAAAAGCTAAAAATAAAAATAATAAATCAAAAACTTCGACGTCCATCAGTTTTGTCAATCGGTGTGTTAATTTTAATATTTGTTCAAGAAATCGTTTACTATGCATGCCATTACAATTTGAAGATAACCTTTGTAGTTTGTTCGTCTAGTTATCATGTTATATGTTCTCAAAGTTATGATCTAGGATATTTGTAATTCACACGTTGATGATGGCGACGATATAATGTGTTAGTCAAACATAAATTGTTTTGTTTAGATTTAGAATGATCACATGACATAAGTAGACAGCCTTGGTTTTAGTTATAGTATACAGTACTATACAGTTAATCGCCTGATGGGATAATCTGTATGATTCTTGTTGGAAAGAAACTTCTACGGGTGTTATTTTTCTATGAAAACCTCTTTCTTCTTTATATTTTTAAGGCAGATTTGTAGGATTCAGAGTCGTATACTGATGATGAAGTTTTAGATAACGTGAGCACTGACTTGGTAGCGTTTTTCAAATTATTGAAGTCAGTGACCGCATACGTAGTAGCCATTATACTCACAAGGGGCAACGAAGAGGCCATGCCCGAGCCATGGTCTTAGAAAGCGGTATACCACGTCTTTGTCCAGGAAGTTATCCAGTACTAATTGAGCGTCTTCAGGATTGCAAAGGGCTGTAGAAAATAATACCAAAATACTTAGATCAAATCACATTAAAATTATATCTGGTTTATTCCTCTATTAGAGTACATTGGAGGGCTCAAAATGTTGCAACGTTTTCTTTGATTATAATTTTTCTAAACACAATAATTTGGTAAATTTAAAAGGCTTACCGACATATAATTTCGGGCCGAGCCAGATTTTCACAGCACCGTTATGTTTTATAGCAATATCGGCTATATCCTCAATGTTTCGTAGAATTTCTGTGAAAAAAAAATACATTTAGTAACCAACCTGGTACCAAACATTATGTAACTACTTGCCTATTTATGGAAATCCGCGGGGCGGAAGATTTAGTGTTAAGTGGCTAAATAAGTAAGTATATATACCACTTACAATTATTTACCTACATAATTTTGTTATTCCGAATGCGTATACGAAAATAAATAAATTTTCTACAGATTTAGGCCTTGAAGGAATAAATATTGGCGGCAGTCGAGCGAGCGAGTTCTATAGTCATTCCTCCAAGTACTTTTCAGTGTTGTGTAGTGGATACGTACTTTCAGTGGAACCTATGAAGAGCATTGCGTTCCCGATGAGGGGCATGGTGGGGGGGCCAGGCAGTGCCGCCGTCATTCGGTCTAACCGCTGCGCTCGCGCCGTCCAATACAGCCAGTATGCGCACATGATTGCCAGCACCAGTAGCAGGATTATCATGGTGATCTTATAATAAACAGACACGACAATCACATTACATAAGTTGGATCACTTTGATTCATCCTAGTTGGTTGGGATTATTTGTCAATAACAATTATGTTTCCAGGGCCTTTATATTAATTATTTACAGGGCAGTTGCCCCCCCCCCCCCCCCCCCCATTTGGCCACCCATGGCCTGGAGACCAATGCCGGTCCACTAGTTGATGTTTGGAACTTGTATATATGCGAAATCCAGTGAAATTTCGATAGCGCGTTATTCAGCGACATCTATTGGCGAGTTGAGTGAACTAATCGTAGTACGCCGCGCCGCCACACATCTTTGACATCCAATCTAATACGATTCTTCGTATTAATTGTCACTAGAACCGATAACCCTGCTTCACAGAGATAAGTAGTTGCAAACGGAATTAAAATGGACATAGCTCGTTTGACAAGGTAAGCTTGTGCCAAAGAAGACCAAATCTCGCCAAGATCTTTTGTGTTACATTCAGCTCGCAATACTTGGATCTCATACCATTGTGATCGTTTCTTTAGCAAGTGATGAAACCGCGGTTGGCGACTGTACTTAGCTAGTAAAAAATAAAAATAATTGCGGACGCTGCACTACCCCGACCCCCTAAAAACTTTTGTACCTTTTTTGCAGATGATGTACTTATAATAAAAATTAAAAAATAAAATAAAAAGATTTATTCAGTAACAAAAAGGTACAAATAATTTTACAATTGTGGAGGCCCTCTTTTAAGTGTGACAACACCTGTGTCAGAGGGCCAGTACTTATGTACCTACAAGCCTCCCATATGAGCGGCATATGATTTTCTGTTCACGTGACTGTAATCTATTATTATAATATAATATATTATATTTTTTGAGTAAGAAAACCTCATAATTATATGAGGTTCTTCTTTGGCACTACTTCTTTGACCTTTTTTAATTTCTTCGGACAAATTCATAAATTCTTTGGGCAAATAATTTTCAAAATCTAAAACTTCGATAAGACTGCATCAGACCTTAGTCTAAATAAATATCTTCATGAAGTAAATTTCTTCTTTACGTATGTTATGTTATTTAACGATAATTAAAAAAAATGCACCATATAAATTAGAAAAATCAGATCCTTTTGTGATATTCATCCTTAGAGAAGCCAGAAAGGAGGGGCCTTAGAGGTACTTACCCCACCCCTCTGCCGAGGTACAAGAATAAAAAACTTTTGCGTTTTTAAAAACTACTTTTAAATCGATTTTTGGCACTATCGTCTTGCGAGGTGCTATGGATAAAAATGTCAAACACTTCGAGCTTGCAAAAGGAATAGAATAGAATATAATAGAAAAGAAAAACGTTTATTTGGTGTTACATTTCATAATACGAGTATTTTTTATATTTTTCTAAAGCGTTTTTCTACCTACCTACTGATTTCTTTAAAACCACTGAAATGTAAAGATCCACTTATTAAGGATAGTTCTTAGTGCAATTTATTAACTGCAAGTTACTTACATGATATTGTGTTGTCACTAATAATTCTATTTTTTTTAAATTCGTGTTTAAAAATATAAATCAGATCCTATTCTCCGCGCTCTTGGAAAAAAACAGATAACCATGCGCTGATCCGTGCGACTGATTTAATAGTTTAGAGCACTTGTACGAAACCGAATGTGGTATGTCACCGATCATACCAATTGATAGTTTATATCAACAGGCGGAGCGGTAAATACCTAATGTAAACCGTTCAACTACTGAAGAGTTCAGCGCGTGACCACGAGACCTCTATAACCAGAAATTAAATTTACGATAAGACCATAAGTTTAAAGTTAGATCCACCATTTTACCGGATAACCTGTAGAAATATCTAACCGTTCAACTACTGAAGCGTTCAGCGCGTGACCACGAGACCTCTATAAACAGAAATTAAATTTACAATAAGACCATAAATTGAAAGTTAGATCCACCATTTTACCGGATAACCTGTAGAAATTATTATATATTATATCGGATATTATACCGGATAACCTATAGAATTTTTGGTAGTGGTAGATCCTAAAGTGAAGGATCGCCTGGGGTGTTACCACCCTCTTATCTATTTCTGCCGTGAAGCAGAAATGCTTGCATTTCTGTGTTTCGGTTTGAAGGGTAAGAGAGCCAGCGTAATTTCCGGCACATGAGGCACTCCATCTTAGTCCTCAAGGTTAGCAGCGCATCAAAAACCCTCTAATATTAATACAGTGAGGTAAGATGTCTATGGGCGACGGTGACCACTTACCATCAGGTGGCCCGTTGGCTCGTCTGCTCTCCTTATTTAAAAAAAAAAGAAAAAAAAAAAAAAAAGAAATATCTAACCGTTCAACTACTAAAGCGTTCAGCGCGTGACCACGAGACCTCTATAAACAGAAATTAAATTTACAATAAGACCATAAGTTGAAAGTTAGATCCACCATTTTACCGGATAACCTGTAGAAATACCTAACCGTTCAACTACTAATGCGTTCAGCGCGTGACCACGATACCTCTATAAACAGAAATTAAATTTACAATAAGACCATAAGTTGAAAGTTAGATCCACCATTTTACCGGATAACCTGTAAAAATACCTAACCGTTCAACTACTAAAGCGTTCAGCGCGTGACCACGAGACCTCTACAATCAGAAATTGAATTTACGATAAGACCATAAGTTGAAAGTTAGATCCACCATTTTACCGGATTTTATAAGTAGAAATTTATTATTAGCATATTTTTATCTATGTATTCTAAGTCTATTGAAGTTATGTATTTGTCTGTTAATTTGCCTAATAGAAAATAAATAATAAATAAATGACCTCTAGTAATAAGCACTCCGGAGTTCCGAGGTCCAAGAATTAAATTTACGATAAGACCATTAGTTGAAAGTTAGATCCACCAATTTACCGGATAACCTGTAGAAATATTTAGAGTCGAAATCATAGTTATGATATGGTAATGACTTCGATTCTTGTGTACCCGCTAAATCTAAAGTTAATACTAAATGGAAATTGTCTCCCTCACTCATACACAGTTGTGTAAAGAGTAAACGTGACAGTTTCATTTAGATAAGCTTTAGATTTGATTGCAACGCCAGATTCGACGCCTCTTTAAGACGAACTTGGCATTATGGACATTAGTTTCTTGTATTATTTTTAAATTAACAATGTTTTTAAAATGTAAAAATGAGATGAATTGATGTCTGATTCAAATTGCAGATTCGTCTTAGTCGAATTCTATGGAAAGTCCACGACCCTCATCAAATAAATACAATAGAACGACTCTCTTGACAGATTTATTGGGGTGGTTTGCCATTGTCTTCCCCATTTCACACACTTGTATTCTCAGTATGCTGAGCAGCTCGTAGCCTAGTTGCGAGCACGTTCCGGAAGTGATCGTGCAGGTTAAGCGACAACTCTGAAAAATAGGTTGGCCATTAACCATACGATAAGCAAGCAAGTATGCAGGTTTTCTCACGGTGCTTTCCTTCACCGTTAGAGCAGTCGGTAAATGTATGTTAATGGGTGAATTTCCCGGAACTAAAAGTTGCGTGGCATCGTTGAAATCGGTATAGAAACATAGAGAAATAATTTTCTAATATTTTTTTCTGGTTAGTTGAAACAGTTATCTATGTGTGGCACTAAATATTTTATTAATATAATTATCAGTTACTGCAAAAAATAAAATTAAACCTCGAAATCTTTCATTGCCAAGTTTGTCCACACGTCACCTTAGATGATATTACCTCTCATTGGTCAAAATCTATTGGTTTTTTTTATTAAAACCTAGTTTCATTTGATAGGTGAATTGTTAAAGTATTATTACGGAATACATTTATTCAAATATTTTAACAATAGAAAGAATGGTTATTAAACATTCATTTGTCCCAGAACTACCTTTCATCGCCATGTCCTAAAGATGTAGAGGAATATTGTATAATTAACGACTTGCGTGCTCCACCCCGCGGGCGCAAACGTAGGATTCAGTGCCGCCTAAGCGCTCGTCGCGGAAGGACGAGTGTACGTGTCTGCGTTTGCGCGCCATAAATGTAAGTAAATCTATTTTTACGTTACTGGACATTTTTCTTTCATCGCCGTGGATTGATATAACTTCTATTTGAATAAGTTTGTCCTCTCGATTAAGCATCCGACAGAACGCTATTTCTTTTATGTTTATTTGTGAAGCGTTTATAACTTCTAGTAGTTAACAGATTTTTTTTTATTTAATATTTTCGGCTTGATTTTCATTGCCGTGCTTTCATTTCCATGGTTTCCGTGGCCAAAATTTGCTATGGCAATGAAAAAAAAGACATGGTAATGAAAAAAATTTCATTGCCATGCTTTGTAACACAATATAGTTTCATTGCCGTGGCCAGGTATTTCATTGCCGTGACTTATGTTTTCATTGCCATGGTATAATTAGACAAAGAATACATCTTTAGCATTACAAAATGATATATACATTTAATTTACACTCACACATACGCGCAAACACACACCCATGCAAGCACGCAAGCGCACACACACACACAAACACACATACACATACACACACACACACACGCTACTGTCTGATTTAAAAATGGATTTTTTATTTTTAAGATGCCAAGATGCCTAAACTAAAATTATCTGAAGAGGAGAGAAAGGAGAGGAAAAGATTGGCCGAACAAAAGCGACGTCAAAAATTAAGAAGCGACCCTGTATTAAGAGAAGAGTATCTAAGAAAAGAAAGAGAACGATATGTTAAAAAGAAGGCTGCAGGAATAGTTGTTCCTCGAAGTGCAATGACTTCTCAAAAGCTTCGGGGTCTTCGTAAGAAAAACTTGGTGAGTGCACTTGCTTCTTATAAAAAAAAAAGCAAATGGACTTGCTTCTCATAAAAAAAAAGAAAACCGAAAGAACACACGTCCAAATGTGACTTATCATGAAGAACATGCTGAAACACCAAGGATGGAGCCAAATGAAAAGTCTTTTGAGCAAGGTCCTAATCATAACATGCCGATGACTCCTCTAACAAGACGTAGCTTGCGTCTTGAATCTTCAAAATCAAACCGACGACGTCGCTGTGACAATTTGCGGATTGACGCCATAGTAGCAAGTAGCTCAAATGTTCTGGCCACAAGTAGTCCACAACATACACCCCCACGATCACCGCAACTAGCACCAAGCATCAGCAGTATAAATTCACCAGATTCATCTATATTGTCACATCCTGATAGTCCAGCATCAAACTATTCTATTGCAACGTTAAACTTTGAACGTGATTGGCAAAAAAAATTCCGTAGGTACCAAAAATCTAAACACTCCCAGCTCATTGCGTTAAAGAAAAAGATAGCTCAAGTTACCCGCGAAAAGAACTTGTATAAAAAACGGTTCGAAAGACTTATTCAGAAAGGAAAAGACAGAATTACCAAGCAAAGAAAAGAAAAACAGTCTGCGATAGATTTGAATGATAAGAGCGATACAAGTAAAGCAAAACAAACTCGAATCCGCCAAATTGTATTAAAATTTTATGAAGACGACGAAAATTCAAACATGTGTCCAGGCAAAAATGACACGATAACAAAAAATGGAATAAAGAAACAGAAACGTTTAATGACGGATACAATAAAAAATGTACACAGAAAATACATAGAGACTGGTTATCCACCCATTAGCTACGTAACGTTTTCACGTTTAAAACCTTTTTGGGTGCTGCAACCAAAAATAAATATGCGCAATACTTGTTTGTGTGAAAAACATGAAAACATGGATTTGCTAACTGAATCTCTAAAAAGGAATCATATTATAAAAGAAAATTCGACAACTGACGTTATTAAGAGCATATGTTGCGACATTTATAACTTGGAATGTCTACAAAGAAAGTGTACTACTTGTAAAAACAGACATGTAATTTACCAAGAAATTGATAACTCGGAAAAAGTTTCATATTGGGCCTGGGAAAAACAAAAAAAATCATATAATAAAAATGGAATTGAGAAAACTGCCGTCACCGTTGAAAAAGTACGACACCACGTAGAACCGTTAATACTCATAAAGCAATTTGAAAGTAATCTCAAGCCATTCCTTAATCATTGTGCAAATATACGTAATCAGACCGATGCGATTAAAGAAATTAAGGAAAGTTTAACTGAGAATGACTGTCTTATACATATAGATTTTAGTGAAAACTACAGTGCCAAATATAAGTCTGAAATTCAGTCGGTACACTTTGGTGGTAGTAGGAAGCAGTTTACGCTACACACTGCAGTTCTGTATTTTAATATTGATGGTCACACGAAAAAGACCCAATGTTTATGTACTGTAAGTACATCTTTACGACACGATGCTGTTGCAATATGGGCACATCTGATTCCAATTTTGACTGAAATAGAAAAAACAGTACCTCTGGTTCAAAATATTTACGTAGTTTCTGATTCTCCTTCGGGACAGTATCGCAACAAAAAAATATTTTATATAATGTCTCAACTTTCTATCTACATTCCCTCAATTAACAAAGTCGTTTGGAATTATTGCGAATGCGGACACGGCAAAGGAGCTCCAGATGGCGTTGGTGGACTTTTAAAGAGAACTGCAGACCGACACGTTGCATTACAGAGTGACATTCCTAATCTTGATGCATTCGTGAATGCTCTGAAGTCCTCTGTCAAGGGCGTTAAAATAGAACTTGTTGAAGACTCTGGTCACTGAAAAAGACTGGTTAATACCTGACAATTTGAAACCTTTCCCAGGTACTTTAAAAGTCCACCAAGTTGTCTGGACTGCAGAATCAAGCGACCGTTTAGCATTGCGTAGTTTATCTTGCACAAATATTGAATGTCTTAACAATGTCAAAGAATGCCCTCATGGTAATCATTTAGGATTTTATTCCTTTTCAACTAAACCTCAGACATCAACTACTCTTGAACGCTCATTAAACTGCACTAAAAATACCCCTAAAACGTCTAACCGTAATATGAGTCCAGTCAAATTAACTGATAAATTTACATTGGCTCCTAAGCCCTCAACTTCAGCAACAAAAACTATCCAGCCAGCAACTGTACCTCAGTTTGATAGTAAAATTTTAGAAAATTATGATTTAAAAAATTTAAACTGCAGTGGTGCTACAAGTGTACCATCGTGCTCATTCATATGTAATGTTGACTCTGAAATTTTAAAAGAGTTTGAAAAATCTGATACTATTGAGAAACACCATACAAAAGCATAAAAAAAAACAAATACAGACTTAAATAGTGATTCAGATGAGAGTATCTCTACATTCAACATTATTAAACCTAGAAAAAAAACTACTTTCTTTATTGATACTGATGACGACGAAGAGATTTTTGATATAAAACCAAAAAAAAAACCAATAAAGTTACTCAAAACAATCGATACTTATGCTGATGATGACGATTGATGATGACCAAATTTAAATTTTTATTTTAGTACCAATCGCAAAAAAATTTCTAAAATGTGATTTACTTCGGCATATATAAGTTAGTGTAAGTGAGCTATAAGTAAAACTTTAAAGGCTGAATTCCCTATAAAAGTGCCATACACAGTGTATTCTTAGGTTAATAAGAGATAAGAGTTAATACCTGAAAGGTTTGTATTTTTTTTAAGTATTTAGATGCTTGTGTTTTTAGTAAATATAATTTGGAGAATGCATCTTACTTGCTACAGAATACAATGTACGAAGTGAAGAAACTATTTTGCTTTGTGAAAGATATATCTTTGTGATTTAAGTTATACTGAGTTAATACATACCTAATAATAATGAGACAAGTGAACTTGAAAGGCTGATTACTGTTAACAGAGCTATATTGTTAGTGTTAATTTGATGTTAAAAGTTGAAAGGCTGATTTTATTCTATAAAATGTTTTAATGTAAAATGCAGGACTTACCAAATGTACACCCCTTATTTAAGAATCATTCTACCTTTATTGCTACAGAACATAAGAGCGAACTACAGACTAGGGGTGTAAACTTGTTGAATCCAATACTAATGAATGTTGATAACAATAAGGCTGTGATTACTGCAGGTATGTAGTCATACCTACCAATACGTTTTGCCTTTATTTTTATAAATAACTATGATTGTTTTGCTTCGAGTTAAAAAAATATGTTGTGTTATGTATGTTGCTACAACTACTTTACAAAAGTACCTATATCCTATTGTTAATTTACTTTTGTGTGAAATAATTTAAATAAATGATTGTAAGTACTAAATACTTTGAGAATTAATTTTTTGTTAAATTTTACTACTTTACAGATTTTTAATTTGCCTAGGTACCATAGAACCCCGTTAAAGCCCCCGTTTTGATCCACCGGGGGATACTAACTAGGACACTTTTTCTTTCTCTCGGAACCCCACATTTTTGGATCCCAAACACTTTAATCCCCAATTAGAGGGGATCTAAAAATAATAATATTTTTTATTTCACTTTGATCCCACAAGGGTGTAACTTATAAAAAGATACTACTTTAAACTCACGTGTATACTGAAACAACATCGAAGTACCAGGAGACCAGAAAGACATGATCATTTTGAAGCTCAGATTCAACTATTTCAATAACTCCTTTGAAGTAATAGGATAGAATAGGGTACAATAGGACAAGATATGAGAGAATAAAGGAGATTAGGACAGAATATGGTAAAAATGGTAATGGTAGAAATTCTGCCCTAATCTCCCCTATTTTATCCTAATCTTCCCTATTCTGTCCTAATCTCTATAATATTCAGGTAAGTAGATACATATGAAATATTGTTTTATATGGATTTTCATTTCCGTGGATCGGTTCTTTCATTTCCGTGGCATAGTATTTTCATTGCCGTGGACGCTTGTTTCATTGCCGTGCACGCATGTTTCATCGCCGTGGCACGAAATTTTTAATCTTATATATCTCGTTAGATTTTTAAGTAATTTTGCTAGGTATTAAACAATAATACATACTTTTCAAAAACGTTTTGATATACGCTATTTTAAAAAAAAACCACTTCATGATGAAGAAATCCACGGAAATGAAGATTTTACCGGACCTGTTGAAATTCACCCTAATACGAAAAACTCATCGGAGTACCTGACGCATCGCATAGTTTGGAACCCGAACCTCCCGCATTGGAGACCAGCGTCCTAGGCACTACGTCACCGACGACGCGCCGCTCTGGCTAGATATACATTAAAAAAATAATACCGTCCTGTGATTGTATCGATTCGTTGGGAAATACGGGCCGAGAATCCTTCATGGTGTTCATTTCTTTATGGTTATTGTGATGGAAATAGTTTGTAAGTACACATACATACCTAATTTGAAGTATTGGTTTGTAATTCGGTGGTTAATTATGTAAAAATAAAAATTATTGTTTATTGGATAAAGAAGGAATATCCCTTCTTTTAGCTCTTTTTCCTATTTTTAGCTTAGGTATTTTAGTGTTTTTTAATATTATAAAACACTGAATGCACGCGATGATACAGCGTACTACTGATTGTACTCGCAATCTGCGGGAAACTTGAAACAAGTGGGGGGCGGAGAGTGTCGCTTCTGTACGTAGTACTATTTAGTATTCTGTGCCTTGAGGCTGAAAATACACTAGAGCACTCTAGAGTGCTACGAGTATGAATGGGACGTGACCTAGACGCGCGTGTTTTAAAAAGTAAAGTAAAATACAGTTTATTGCACAAATGGAAAACAACAAACAAAAGATAGAAAAGGAAATAGTGAAGTACAATTTAGGCGGCTTTATCGCTAAGAGCGATCTCTTCCAGGCAACCTTCGGGCAGAGGAAATGATTTCGAGAAAGAGGAAGTAGGTGTGCACACCTACTCAATCAATGTGGAAAACGATATATAAGAGAATTTTATTTACACAGCAATATCATACTTATAAATACCAAGGTAAATTAATGGAAGTCGAATTGTCAGGACTCAGGAGTCAGTCAGGTCAGGACTCGAGCAAGCGTTAAATGAGCTTGCTCATATCTGACGACGATTTGAACAAACGTACCTTTGAGCCGTACCGTATACGTCATTCACACTACAGTGTTACATCAAAGACATGTTGTTGATAAGTACACCATTTCTTTGAAATTTAAATGTTCAATGCGCAGTACTTAGATACGTATGATCTAACGATTAGCATACCAGCTACTTTTTCACCGTGCAAACGCTGCAGTGAAAAATACTTTTTATAGAATTTGAATGAGCTGCCGTAGCTATATTAGTCAGGGCTTCATGGGGCCCTATATGTAAAATTTCTTCGATCAAAAGGTAACCTTACGCCAGCGTTACATGGTTTATTTCAGATTCACATTACGTTTTAGGTAGGTTGACCTAAAGTCGACTGTATATGAACTTGGACATTGTATGCAACTGGCATAAGAAATGGTTTTAAGACTTTCTGTATCGACCATACCTACCCTACTATTACTAATACAAATAAATCTTTTATTTCAGGTAGTATTACACCGTAGTAATACACCCTTGTTAACAAAATTATTATATCACAGTAGGTACAAATAATAGAAGTGTGGGAGAGCACTAGCTGATGTGGGACGGGACGTCACATGTGTAGATAATCCAGCATGTACCGCTCTCAAGGCTGGCGCCCGCGCCGTGCCGCCGCAAATATTCGTGCCTAAAAGTTTTTATGGCGCTTGCATTGGAGACCATGGGCTCGTGGTCCATTAACACAAAAAAAGTTCCATGGGCTCTCCAACCGGCTAGTCCTAACCTCGAGTCACCTCAGGGCTGGTGCGTGGCTCGCCGCGCGCCAAACTCCGCGCTAAGTACAAAAACGTGTCAAATTTATTTTGATTTTTTTTTCTGGAATAGCAGAATATTCCAGAATTTTATAAAGAATAATTCCAGAAACTAGGAAACCAATCAGGTGCATTTTATGCCATTTTCTCGAAAATAACGTATTGCATTTAGCGGCCTATTCTCTCGGCAGCAAAGGCTTGCCTTGCGATCGAGCGAGGCAATGCAGCCAGGTTCTAGAGACAATGCCGCTCTCGGAAAACCTAGACGAACTGTTATTCCTTAGTGCATGGCCATTCAGTGTTTTAAAAACAGTTTCGTGTAGGTAGTATTAAAAAGTAAGTATTTAAATCATTTTATTTTATTAGTTTGGCCCTACCAATAAATGTAAAATTCAATTATCGGGCTGGAAACTAACTACTTGTTGACGAACGACGCCTTTTTCTTTACTCCATATCACAATTCTCTAACCTCGTTTTTTGAAAATGGAACGAAAAAAATCGAGATAATAAGCGAGTCATCCTTTTTTACTATAAAAAAATGAATCTCGATTTCTAGTTCTAAAACAACGGGGAAAGATAATAGTGATATGAATGGAGCAAATCAATCTTTTTGTGATTCACTGGTGACAAAATAATTACAGAACAGAGACTCAGTTTTCATCTACATTTTTCTTATTTATGCCAGTTTATTGTGTGTTCGTCAACGACGAGTGTATCTTTAATTAAACATTGTCTTATGTGTATGTCGCAGCCCGATTGTATAATCCGCCGTTTTACAAACCGGCGCCGTTATGTATTACGGCTAAACGCAAATGCGCTACGTTCTACGCTGAGCAACGAGCGGTAAAAATTGGAACTAAAATTTAAAATCCGCCGTTTCATTTCCCGCCATTATGTAAAAACGCTAAACATTGATCCACGCCGGATTGAAGAACGCAAAACGTTTATAGAATCGGGCGTGTTGAGGTTAAGCTCTTATGTAAAACGGCTGAACGTCGTTTAGCCGTAATAGAAAACAGCGCCGTTTTGCAAAATGGCTATCCATAATGTAAAACGGCGGATTATACAATCGGTCTGCGACATGTATACCATAACACTATATAACTCTATGCTTTTGGATTGATGATTACGGAGAGTGAATAAAACTAGTGTGTCACTATTTAATACTGCCAGTTCTGATACAGAGTTTGTAAGGAAAAGTTCGACTATAAACCAGTGAAACAGAGTTAATAAACTGTAGTGTCTTTTAATAAATTTAATAAAACTGAGGACCATGTTGGTGTTTATCGTAGTATTTTCGATTGCCATAGCATATTACATTTACTTCAGGCGTCTGCGAAGGCCTTTGTATGAGCTAAGTGCAAAGTTACCAGACATTGGGGCTTTTCCTGTACTGGGCCATACACATTGGTTCGTAGGGGGGCCTGAAAGTAAGTTAATAATAGTTCTTCATATATATTAATGTAATGTAGGCCATGGTAGAGGCATACAGGCCTGAACAGGTTGGCTACTAACCACACGACAAGAATAAGAATAAAAATGTTATAAGTATCATAATCCTAATTATTAAATAAACTTGTGCATTTTCAGCAATACTGAAGAATATACAATTCTTAGCAGATCGAATCGAAGAGTCAGGAGGAATCGGTAAAGTGTGGATCGGACCTTCGCTCTACATAGGTTAGATTTTCTAATCGTTTTATCACAGAGAACTATAGATACAGGGTGGAGAGTAACGGCGGGGCACCCAGGGCAGCTACCAGATCCGTTGATGCTACAAGAAAATGGTCTTAGGAGACCTTCCCTAACTTTTGGAGCAATTTAAAACTACATTCACAGATTTTTGAAAAAAAGGTACAGTCAGCGAGATAAATGCCATTTTTCACAAAAAAGAATTTGATGCCAATCGATTCTATTACGTGTCAGGAACAAAAGACTTTATGGGGTCAACCGAGGTTCGAGTACTAGAAATCTCAGAAATAGCAAAAAACTATTCCCATACATTTGGTACGAATACCTAACATAATGTAGAACAAGTGAACCCCTAAGCCGCTGTACTGCATGTCTACAACAGATTATTTCTTTATCTATGGCACTGCTATCCGGCCCCAGAATAGAAAGGTATTTTAAAATAAGAACACATGGTTTTCAAATAGAACATTAAGTAATCTGAACAATCCCAATTTGTTCGAATTTCTAAATTTTTGGCGTTGTAGTGGCCAGCATTTATCGGAATTCATTGTTCCACAGTAACCTTTAAATCATATTTTTTACTATTTCTGAGATTTCTAGTACTCGAACCTCGGTTGACCCGTAGAGTCTTTTGTTCCTAACACGAAATATAATCGATTGGCATCAAATTCTTTTTTGTGAAAAATTGCATTTTTCTCGCTATCTGTACCTTTAAAAAAAAATCTGTGAATGCTGTTTTAAATAGCTCCAAAAGCTAGGGAAGGTCTCCTAAGACCATTTTCTCGTAGCTCCAACGGATCTGATAGATGCCCTGGGTGCCCCGCCGAAACTTGCCACTCTGTATGTAGAGACGGTTTTAAACTCAAGAGTATCTTTATACTTTACAGTTCCTTTGAACCCTGATGACGTACAGAAGATCTTGGAGAACTGTCTAAAAAAAGACTATACGTACAAATTTATTCGGCAGTGGTTGGGAAACGGACTGTTTGTTGCTCCAGGTAATATTTTATAACTTTAATTTTTATTGTAAAAGACGAGCAAACGGGCATCTAATTGTAAGCGGTCGCCATCGCTCATCGACATCTCACCGCATTATAATTTTATTAGGGTTTTCGATGAGCTGTAATTTTATGGACTTAAGTGTAGTGCTTGTGCCGGTAATTACGCGGGCTCTCATACCACAATACAGGTATTGCTGCATTGCGGCAGAAATTAGGTAAAAGTGTGGTACCATCTCATGCTGACTCCACACAGAGTCGTAACACGTTCCAATTGATTTCTGTTCTTGAAGAGTTGGGTGAGTATCTTCTACCTAGGTATTTTGCTGACTACTTTCAAACAGTAAAAGAAAACATAGGAATGAAAGCTGAAAGCTCAAGTAAAAATAAATTATTTGGAACACAGCGCAGTGCAGTTGTCAAATCTTGCAGTGAGCCCGTTCGGCAGATACCTATCTATTATCAGGATAGGATGGGAGGAGTTCTATCCAAGAAATTAACGAATCAGCTACTCTTGTTTGGAGGCTGCACCAATATTTATATTAAATTGAATTGGTTGATGATGAACGAGTACAACTTTTGTTTGAATAATTCCAGTGGATCTATGGAAGTTGCACCGACGACTGCTGCTGCCGATATTCCACAATCGACTCGTGGAGGATTATATCCAAGTGTTTGGACAACAAGCCACTATACTTGTCGAGAGGCTACATAAGAAATGTGGTGAAAATGAGTTCGATATATTAGCTTATATCAGCCCTTGTATGTTGGATATTGTATTTGGTAAGTACAGCTCTCTGTTTTTTCTTGCCGGGCCTTCGCGAACGAAGATGCCTTTGTTTCTCTCATCTTTGGTGGGGTTACATAGAATTCATAGGAGTGTCGTCGGTCGCCGAGGATGTCTGAGTTGCTACAATTGCAGATTGTGTTCCAATGAGTGATTCGGATTTCCAAAGAACGACATTTACGTCGGTAAATATGAGGGAAAATAAGATGAGGGAAAATATTGCGAGGAAACCTGCACAGTGAGATAACCAGTCTTGTTCTAAGTTGTATTCCTCATTGATGATCATTCTATGGAAATAACCACATAGAACGATTCTTGGCAGATATAATGGGGTGGTTTGTGGTTTGCCATTGCCTTCCCCATTTCATCACTGGTTATCTCAGTGTTCAGGTAGAGCAGTCGGTAAATGTACATAAGTCTTTCGAAAAACCCGAAAAAATCATTGGTACATTGTTTCGAATTTAGACCTCCCGCATGGAAGTCGGTCTAGTCCTGGCCACTACGCCACCGACGCTTTTGACCAGTCTATGACATGGGAACCTTCACGCTATGCCCTTGCGGGGTAGGTAGAGAGAACGGAGCGCCACGAATCCCTGTCTTTGTGTTTTTTCCACAAAATGATCATGACTCTCGTCAATGAGGAATACGACTACACAAAAATATTGATTATATTAGCTAAAACGATTTAAGTGTCTCTGGTCTGTAATTATATTAGCTAAAACGATTTAAGTGTCTCTGGTCTGTAATTATATTAGCTAAGACGATTTAAGTGTCTCTGGTCTGTAATTATATTAGCGAAGACGATTTAAGTGCCTCTGGTCTGTAATTAATATCAATAGAAATAGTTTTCAAGATGTTGTCTGGTGTTATAGACTATACCTAACACGTTCATTTCACTAGAACTAAAAATTAACCCTTCTTGTGTGTTGTGTGTAGAAACGGCCATGGGTGAAAAAATGGACGTGCAACACAATCCCGATACGCCTTATTTGCGTGCGCGCAACATCGTCATATCCATTATCAGTATGCGTCTATTCAAGGCGTGGTTGCAGCCGGATGCGCTCTTCAACCTCTCGTCCTACTCTAAGATACAAAAAGAGAACATAGATCTTACACATAAATTCACAGATGAGGTTGGTAAATTAATCAAAACTGATCTTCTTTCAGAGAGCGCCGGTGGCCTAGTGGCTAGGGCGCCGGACTCCCTTGCGGTAAATCCGGGTTCGAAACCATGCCATGTATTTTTGAGTTTTTCGGATTTTTTCGAAGACACGTATGTACATTTACCGACTGCTCTAACGGTGAAGGAAAACATCGTGAGGAAACCTGCACCAATCAGCATTGGGCCCGCTCGGTGGATCATGGCCCGTACCCCCTAGGGCCTGTGCTCCAACAGCGAGGACATTAATAGGCTGATGATGATCATCTTTGAAAGAAATTATTTTAAAACTGTAAGAGTTAAAAAAAGAGTAAGAAATGTAATGGTAAAATTGGAACTTTATTAAACTTGACTTTGATTTATTACTGAGTTGATCATCAAACATACTCACTCATTGTATTCGTTCATGTATTTTGTAATACTTTATAGATAAACGTAAAGTCACCACCATTCCGCAATTAACTGTACCTATAGCAATAATAATGTTTTTTTTTTTAAATTCTAGGTAGTACAGAGGAAAAAAACGATGTTTAATAAATATGGACACAAGAGCGAAGGTAAAGAGTAGTCTTTACTAGTTTTAAACCATATTGTTCGACGGTTACATAATACAGATTTCCTGGCAGAGTTTCGAAAAGTTTTCTGTATTATTTTTGAGTTTCACATTTCACAACTTGAGACGTTTCACGATTTAGTATTTCACGACTTGGACATTTCGGCTGTAATTTAAAGATTGAACATATTTAAAAACTTGGACGTTATCCGACCAAAGGATATCTAATTCAGAATGCTAGATGAGGATTAAATTATTCTTAAAAAAAATATATTCCAGGTCGGAAAGACATGTTGGAGCTGCTATTAGAGAAAGACTGCACGTTTACAAACGAGCAGCTTCGCGAGCACATAGACTCCATCACCATTGCTGGTAACGACACCACTGCGCTGGCAATATCCTACGTGCTACAGATCCTCGGATGCCACGAGGAGGTGCAGGACAAGGTGTATGCAGAGTAAGTGTTTGATGGAAGTACAGTCACGTATCTTAATTTAATACCCACTTTGACACATTGAACAACCTTGTCATAGTCAATATTAGATTAACGCTAGTATCAGATCTGTTTTAATTGCCATCTACGTTTTGTTGTGACAGAGTCGTTCAAAATTAAGGATCGTGACTGTACAAACAAACGTGCAAGTCGAGCGGCTACCAATGACGTTTACCTATAATATCAATCATCGGCGGCTGCGGAATGTCTGTTACGCTTGGTAAGTGGCGATGACGCCGAAGCTGAAGAGCTCAGAAAATACTGGATCTTCTTTAAACACTGCCGAAACACAACACATCTACGAGTATATACGCCAAAGTCAAAATATTTGGCGACAGATTTAATATAGAAGAGGTGGTAACTAATTTGCACTGTATATCACCAAATAAAAATTATAAGTAGTTGATAATTGCAAAAAATGTTTCCTGTAAGTATTAAGACTTGCAAATTCGCAATAAAGTTAGAATTTCTATGACGCAAACGGTAAAACAATTATTTGTAGGTAATCTACTAGCAAGCCCACCTTCTAGAAATACGCTTGTGCTTTATATAAGAGGATACCACAGCCATTTACCCATTTATGCTAAAATTCTATTTACTTCAGTAAAGTATAAATTCGTCGAAGTTCCTTGTTTTATACTTACCTATATTTTAGTGAAATATTATGAAGGTTAACTGTATTTTTTTTGCTTCAGATTGCAAAGTATATTTGGCGATTCTAATAGAGCACCAACGAAAGAGGATATCAATAAAATGGAATATTTGGAACGGGTAATAAAGGAGACAATGCGACTGTACACAGTAGTGCCTATAATAGGCAGAGAAACTGAAAAGGAACTCAAACTTTGTGAGTACACCTGTCTGTATATTTGATACTATACCTCGTAAGTGCAAGTAGTATTATTCTTAGCTATATAGATAATATGTACGATAATAATAAAAAAGTGAGTGTGTGTGTGTTTGACACAATTTTTTCCAAATGTCAGTTGTGATAGTATATTTTCTCTTTACTTTTTATCATTTTCCTTCCAACATACTTCTAGCGTATATGTGGGGCTGAACGCGCCCACGAAATAAAAGGCAGGTCTTAAAGATCGAAAGCAAGATATATTTGTCTGGACACCACACACTAGATTGACATCGCGAGTATGTAAAAACCGATAGCGGTTGTTTTCTGCAATTGACAGGCGCGCAGCACGTATGCGCCGACGTTGTGGCGGGAAACCGCCATATCTATAACATGACAATAGTATCTACCTCGGATCCGCGCCAGTTTGGGACAGGCTTTAGACTTTTCGAGAGGCACAACGATAGCACAACGTTCACACGTTTTCACAAAATTCACTCATTGAGACAGTCGCGATTCAATCTTTCGAAAGAATTATTGACATGAAACAGAACATTTCTTGCAAGCAATGGCTCCAGTCAATGAACCGCAATAAGCGAACTCAAAACACAGAAATGGAAGGATCACTTATTCCTCTCTTCTGCCAACTTCTTTCTCCTACCATTTTCCAGCAACATGCACCATACCAGCAGGGGTGAGCTGTGCAGTAGTGTCATTCGCTATACACAGGTCGAAAAAGCTGTGGGGCGCAGACGCAGCCAAGTTCAACCCCGACCGGTTTCTGCCACAGAACAGTGTCAACAGGCACCCCTGTGCCTTCATCCCCTTCAGTTATGGATCCAGGAATTGTATAGGTAAGTTCGGTGAAGTTTTTATTATTTTATGTATATATATTTTCAGGAAGCTTTTACCAGTTCTTACCAGCTTCTTCTATTTCTGTCGGAGTGCAACAATGTGTTCCAGTTTGAAGGTTATGAGAGCCTGCGTTAGCAGCCTCAATCACATTATAGTATGATGGTTAGATGTGTATAGGTGACGGAACCGCTTACCATCATGTAGCCCGTTTTCTCGTCTGCTTAAGAGATTTTACTCTTTTTTTTCTATTGTATAAACAATAGAAAAAAAGTGATAATTAAAGTTATTATTGAATATTAGTGTGTAATATTACTGCAAGTGATCAATACTAGTTAATCGTTTTGTTACACGATTGTTGACTGGCAAAGAATAAAAATACATAACTCTCACGTCCATATTTTGATGGAAATACGTGATAGGTGCCGAGCCTATCGCCGTCTACTAGGTATAAAATAGTTTCCCCAAAGACCCTGTCAGTCGCTTGTTACGACACACATGGGAAGAGTTGGGGTGGTGCTATTCCTTATGTCTATCCCTATCAATTACTACAATAAAGAAATGTTAGAAACACAAATACCATAAAATTAAAATTCCTGAAAATTCCTGAGCTCGTTGAACTCTTTTCTATGAAAATACAAACTCTCAAAAATGAATCATTCACTCTCTCTCAAAAATGACTCATTCAGATTCATAAAATATAATATTATTTTCATGTTGATTTTTTCCAGGTCGTCATTTTGGAATGCTGGTGATGAAGAGCATCCTCGCGACCCTGCTGAGGACTTATAGGATACAGTCAAAATCGGCGATCGACCGATTAAAAATAGAAATATTACTTTTCCCTGTTGGTGGGCATTTTATATCGCTAGAGACACGTACAAAATGACATAATTATACCTAAGTACACATAGCTGTATACTATGTATGACTAAAACGTAAAACAAAGATCTGAGTAGTCATGCGAGGTATTCATGACTTTATTTGACTTTCTTGTCGCTTGGTCTCATCGTCTATCTAATTATGAGAAAAAGAATAGAGAGCTGGCTTTTTAAACATGAATCTTCAGTTTAGAGCAATAATATTTAAAAAACCGGGTCAAACCCCTGCCCCACCTCTTTCAAAATCTTCGGACAGCCCTTATAAGAAATTTCAGGTCGTAGTGGCCTGGAATGTCTTGGCCCTTAAGTTAACTACTATCACTGTTGTATGAATACATACGTGTACAGTTTATTTAAGTATATTTTTAGTAAGTATATAAAAAATAATAATATAATTATTTTTAATTTCTCAAAAATTATAAAATTTTGTAACTTTGTTTTATTTTTCCTGTATACCTAATGTATGTGCTTGTCTATGAGTCTGAATTATTTAAGATTTTTCGGCTTGCAAGCTTCGGATATATAATATCATAGACCATTACAACATATATTTTACAGGAAAAATAAAACGAAGTTTCACAATTGCATAATTTTCGAGAAATTAAAAATAAATATATTATTATTTTTTAACGACAAGAAATCTGAAATAATTAGTACAGATAGAAGGTATTGTATGTATTCCAGGAAAAATAAAACGAAGTCTAATTAATTCTAATTTTTGAGAAAATTCCGGTCGTGCATGGAGTACTGCTGCCACCTGTGGGACGGCTCAGCTAAGTACCAATTGGCTGCCCTTGACTCAGTGGAGAAAGGCGCTAAGCGCCTTATAGGTGACGAATCGCTGGTGGAAGCTAGACTGCAAAGTCTTAAACATCGGCGCAAGGTTGCCTGTCTATCGGTATTTTAATAGGATACATTTCGGAGAGTGCGCATCGGAATTGCACGACCTAATTCCAGCAACTCCATTCCGCCTTCGGACTACCAGGCGCGGGGAGGGGTTCCATCCTTATGTTGTTGATATTCCATCTGCTCGTACGAAGCGATTTGCTTCGTCGTTCATTATGCGAACGGCTAAGGAATGGAACAGCCTGCCGGCGTCTGTATTTCCCGAAACCTACAACCTTGGGATCTTCAAGGCCAGAGTGAATAGGCATTTACTGGACCCGCATGCTCCATCGTCGACCTCATCGTCGCTTACCATCAGGCGAGATCGAGGTCAAATGCGAGTTTAGTAGTAAATAAAAAAATAAAAATAAAATAAAAAAAATTAAATAAACAAAAATATTTTTTTTTGAGAACGGAACCCTCGGTGCGGGAGTTCGACTCGCACTTGTCCGGTTTTTTCTTATCGTAGCAGTATCCTATCCTCCCGTCCATCGTCAGAGATGGTCAGAGTCACGAGAAGCTAGTAGGCTAGGTTAGAGCAAAGATGATGCCCTAGTCTACTAGTCTGTAAGTTACAGTTGGCCTATTGGGTGGCTCTCCGCTCTCGTAAGTATTTATTTTAAGACTTATTTAATTTCATTAAAAAAATACTTATTTAAATTTGTAATTGTAGCTTAGGTATTTTTGTGTTATTCTAATATCTCTTCTTTATTGAATAAATACTCTACTCCTTTTCTTATTAAAAAAATATTTTTTAAATAATTATTGGTTTATTCATGCACAAGTCTGTCTATTCTAAAGTAGATGTGTCGCTTACGTCCCTTTCACATAAAAATAAAAGGTGGTGTTAAATTGGTTTATTTAGAAAGTTAGAACACCGCAGCAGCCACAGTTTGAGTGGCGCCACTAGCGCCAAATGTACTACGTATTGAATTTTACTTAAATGGACAAGAATTTAGTCGATGTAAATCAAATGTACTACATATTGAATTTTACTTGATTCGATTAGAATTTAATCGAGTAAGCATCGCTATTTTAACACGTTATGAAGTCACATCACTAAAAAAACAACATGGCGGTTAGCTTGGTTCGTTGGCCATTGATGTAGAAAATAGAAATAGGTTAGCGTTTATTTTCTAGTTTTCTCAAGCCTAGATGTTAAATAAAATAGTGAAAACAATTAATGATTTTGTGATTAGTGTATGTGTAAAGCAAGCGTGTATAATGATATAGCGTGTCCTCTACGCACAAGGTAAGAAAGCTAATGAAATTGCGAACTTAGTTTCTATTACACTCTTTCGGTGACATCAATGGCATGTTAGTTGTGAATTGTAATAAAAACATTTGTCTAATTAGGTATCGAAGTCATTAACAATGGAGTTCGGCCACCCTCCACCCAACATGGGGATGCCTCCGCCCGGCATGGGCGGTCACGGCGGCCCTATGGGTCCACCTGTCCGTAACAACATGCGCCATAATTTTAGGCCTTTCAACTATCAAATGCGCTTCCCACCCCAGGGTCCACTGAACATGACTCAAGACGACTTCGACGGTAAACGTTTGCGTAAATCGGTCATGCGTAAAACAGTAGATTATAATGCTGCCATTATAAAAGCTCTAGAGTGTCGTGTGTGGCAGCGGGACTGGCGAGATAGGCACGCGTTGCAGCCGGACGCCATGTACACCCCCGACATGCTGCCGCCGCCTTCATATCCTGACAATCCAATTAACGCGGTTACTACTCGGTTCGTTAAAACCGCCACTAACAAGATGAGGTGCCCCATATTTGCTGTAGCTTGGACACCTGAAGGTCGCCGGTTAATAACAGGAGCGTCTTCGGGAGAATTCACACTTTGGAATGGATTAACTTTTAATTTTGAAACAATTCTTCAAGCTCATGACTCACCTGTACGATCGATGGTTTGGTCTCATGGTGAAGGCTGGATGGTGACAGGTGATCATTCAGGTTTCATTAAGTACTGGCAAAGTAACATGAACAATGTAAAGATGTATCAGGCTCACAAAGAAGCCGTAAGAGGCATAAGTTTCAGTCCAAGTGATTCAAAAATTGTTACTTGCTCAGATGATGGAACTTTGCGCATATTTGATTTTTATAGATGTCAAGAAGAAAGAATATTGAGAGGTCATGGTGCAGATGTGAAATGTGTTCAGTGGCATCCCACAAAAGCTTTGATTGTGTCAGGAAGTAAAGACAATCAACAACCAATTAAGTTATGGGATCCAAAGTCAGGAACAGCTCTGTCTACCCTTCATGCACACAAGTCCACTGTGATGGACCTGAAATGGAATGATAATGGCAATTGGTTAATAACTGCATCTCGTGACCACTTACTCAAGTTATTTGACATTCGCAAATTAGGTACAGAGTTACAAATATTTAGAGGACACAAGAAAGAAGCCTCAAGTGTAGTGTGGCACCCAACTCATGAAGGTTTGTTCTGTTCTGGCGGTTCTGATGGGGCAATTTTGTTTTGGAATGTTGGCACTGATAAAGAAGTTGGTTGCATTGAAGGTGCACATGAGTCAATTGTTTGGACCATGGCCTGGCACCCTCTTGGCCACATATTATGCTCAGGATCAAATGATCACACTTCTAAATTTTGGACACGTAACCGTCCAGGAGATCTCATGAGAGATAAATACAACTTAAATACTTTGCCACCTGGTGTTCAGGATGATCACGATTTGGAAGAACCTGCTATTATCCCAGGAATGGGCCCTGAGGATAAAGTGGAAATATTCTCCACTGACACTGATAAGGCTATACCTGGTCTTGATTTAGATACTACATTAGTCCCTATGGACTTTGAAAAGAAAGTGAAGAAAGTACCATACAGTAAACCTATACCAAGGAACTTCCAAGCCCAGTGGAACCATGGTCCATCAAATGATGAGTCCACAAGTGAAGCATTGACCCAAGCTTTAGTGGAGTCTGTGCCGGGTGCTGTACCACTGCAACAAATTACACCATCAGCTATATTCATCTATGGAAAACTGATAACAGTAGAACCTGGGTCAAAACTCGAGAAAGCTATAGTAGATGGGCCCATAGCCCTTAAAAAATATATTGCTACAGGAGAAATAGAGGACCTACATGATGTAATGCCACATTTAGAAGATGATGCTGATGACGACAATTTTCAACCATTTGAATATCCTGATCCAGACATTGACCCTGAAGGTCCTGAAAATGAAGATCATGACAAGGATAATTATAACCAAGATGATGATTATTATGATAATGAAATGGATGTTAGTGAGCGAAATGATGATGATTATAATGATTACAACAATGGACCTGATATAAATATGGGTCCAAGGGGCAACATGCCACCAATGGGCAACATGATGAGGCCACCAATGCCAATGAGCAACATGGGACCGATGGGGCCACCTATGGGACCACCAATGGGTTCTTCTATGGGACCTATGCATATGGGTCCACCACCATTAATAGGTGGTATGTCCCCGATGCCTCCAATGGGCAACATGCCACCTATGGGCAACATGCCACTGTTGGGTAACATGCCACCACGGCCACCATTTAATGACAATGGATTTAATAAAGGGCATTACGACTCTGGCTATGATAATCAGTACCAACAGAATAATAATGATGATTATAATGAAGATGAATCTTACAATCAAAATCACGAGGAGGAGAATTATAATGAGGAAAATGAACAGGGTGATGAATTTGAAGGAAGACAAAATCAACGATGGGGTGGAGGCTACAGAGGAAGAGGCCAAAATCGCGCTAGAGGCCGGGGCATGAACGGACATGGCGGCGGGCGCGGCAACTGGAGAGGCAGCGGCGGAGGGCGCGGCTCGTCATGGAGCCGCCGGGGGGGCGGCGCCAACAGGGGCTTCCGGCGAGGTGGGAAAGCTGTCCAAAACTAGCTTAGGTAACTTTATCTCAGGTGCATGCAGACTTTTGTACTCAGTTATGTTTGAATCGAGAACTTGCGACGAGTGTTTAGTGTAAAGACAAAACAGTGATGGCATTGCAAAAGGTTGTATATAATTTTTATTTACAGCTTGATATTTTAATTAATTCATAAGCTGAAAACATAATAAATTTGTATTATGTCACAAAAATATGTTTAGATTTTCCACAGGTATTCTTAACAAAACTTGGTGGACACAGGTGAGTTAATCTCTCCTATTAATAAATTAATTTAAACATTGAACCTATTTAGATATGTTGATTTGTTATGATATCAGGTAATAACTGGATCAAGTGAGGAAGAGTATTCTGGATCTTCAGTCATCAGAACATCAGCGTGTCTCACAGCTTTAAGCAGCACCACAAGCACCTGAAGTCTTCTGGCGGTCGATAAGGCGTCGTCGAAACACATCATCTTTATAGTAAGAGCCTGGTATTTATTGAATTTGTTTTGTCAATAATAAATAAAGATTCTCGAATAAAGTTTTACCCGTTCCTCCATTTGTAAAAATAAAGATTTTTACTGATGTGGGGTTTCAATAAAGGAATATTATCAAGGAATAAAGAATTGGGGGTCCAAGGCGTTTCCTATCCTTAGTTGTGATAGCCAGTACATTTAATATGTAGATTTAAAAAAATATTCGCACAATTTGTTTATTTTAGGGAAGGATATTACGAAAATAAATGCAATTGATAGGTGCTCGATTATTAAGTTCCATTACCTTTCATTTCTGTTTCTTTTTTATTTTGTAGTAATAAGAGTAGTAGTGTTCTATGAATAAGAGTAAGCGCTAATAAATTGCACTATACTTCAAAGATTTTTTTTAGCTTTTACTTAGGGTAGATGCAACTAAGTGTTACCTTTAGTTTTCGAAACCAACTTTCTAGCAAAGTATGACTTAGTAATTGCAAATAATATGCAAGATGATCACACGAAATTTTACGCAATTAGTATTTATTAGATTAGATACGCGGCACCTAGCGGTCGCGAGATATAGGTATAGATTATCTATGGTTTGGTGCTTTATTATCGCCTTTATTCAATGCTTGTTACTCTATGAACCATTTATCTGGATCAATTCAGCTTGTCCACATGATCCTTTTGTAGACACTGCTTTAGGAAATATATTCTTGTAAAAAAGAAAAACTTAGACAGAATCTTAGACGTGAAAGTCGGTAAATGCCCGATCAGAGCGTTTTTGATAAACCTATAAAAACTGCTCTACGCTACAATGCAATGCAATGGTCGCCACCCTACAAGGTGCTCTGCATCTGAATTCCAAATAGCTATCAATTAAAATATTGTATTACCTCAACAGCTGTTGGTTATTAATATTAAGAACGATAATCATAAATTGCTATGATTATAGAATACAAGCTCCAAATATAGCGTTATTGTTGTTTATTTTGAACAATGAACATAGTTGAAACTTTACATAGGAGAATTGCTTTAATTTGTGGTGTGACTAAAATTAGAGAATTTTATAAACTTTGAAAGTTCGACATTGTTACCTGTCTATGAATGTACTGACTTTAGAAACTTTACCTGCCATACTTCCTTACGCCTTGGACTTATGGGGTTTCGGATGTATCTGTTAATGATAATAAGAATGTTCTTTTGCAACATTTGTAGATAAAATAAATCTATGAAATATTAAAGGGTTTCATTTAACGCTCGACTACCTAAAATAAAGAATTTATTGAAAATTGAAATTGTAGTTTTAATTTTTTTAGATTTTGTTTTCGCCCTTCACAAGTTCCGGAGACACCGATAGTCAACGAGATTTTCTTTTGTTCCAGATGCCCCAGGCGCGATGGTTTTGTTGGCTGCTTACTATATCGATATGTTGCGCGACCCTGCACGACAGTGGTGGCGACAAAAACGCTATAACAGATATGAACGACAATGCTACAGAACGCCTTGAACCCATCAATGGGTCGCACATCTTCAGGCTCATAAAACCAGACAAAGGCACGCAGTGGTTCCCAGAACGAGAAATTAAGCTGAACAGTTGCATTAGACGAGCACGCTGCGAACTGATGAATGCAACCACATGCTTGGGCGCCAAGTTACCATACGATAGAACAAGCATTCATCTTACTGCTTTTAGCAATCAGCACCAAATCCAGGATCAACTAGAACGCTTCGTTGAAATGATACATGTGCCAAAATGCTGGGCCGTTATACAGCCCTTGCTTTGTGCTGTGTTTATGCCAAAGTGCGAGAAGGTCCTGGGACAGGACATGGTGTATTTGCCCTCATATGAAATGTGCAAGATGACATTGGAGCCCTGCGCTATATTATACAACACGTCGTTCTTTCCACCCTTTCTGAAATGCAACCCGACATTATTTCCACCGCGCTGTGAGAATGTCGCCAGAGAGATGAAGTTCAACACGTCTGGAAGATGTTTGCCGCCTCTCATACGTACAGATAAAAATCTACATTTTTACGAAGGTATTTGGCATTGTCTTTAGTTTTAAATAAGTTCGCATTTTTCGGTTTTCTAAACTTTCTACTTTCATTCTTTACACCATTCCATATGTATCACCCAGGCATATCAGGCTGCGGGCTCCCCTGTCGGGACCCCCTCTACACCGAGGACGAACATCAACAGATCCACCGTCTGGTGGCGTGGGGCGCGGGTGTGTGCCTTGCTCTGAACCTTCTCACCGTCGCGACCTTCCTGGTTGACTGGCGAAGCGCTAATAAATATCCAGCGCTGGTAATTTTCTACATCAACGTGTGTTTCGCTGTCGCTTCTATGGGGTAAGTGTAACGTACTACGCCTATATTTTAAGTTTATATATACTGAGGACAGATATTTCACCGCACCATAATGTTATTAGAGGGTTTACGATGCTCTGCTAACCTTGAGGACTTCTATGGAGCGCCTCACGTGTCGGTAATTATGCCGAATCTCTTACCCTTCAAACTGAAACAACAATGCAAGCATCGCTGCTTTGCGGGAGAAATAGTTAAAAGGATGGTACCATCACAGACTGTCATAAAGTATTACCTGCCATATGAAGTAATCATCATCACATCTCATCCCAACATACCACTGTCAACATGGTTCAATTTGATTGCAGTTTTATACAATATACATAATCTAAAGGCTCCACGTAAAAAAATAGAATGCTTCGTGAATGGTGTAGTTCTTTGTCAATATACCAACTGTATGGCATTGCCTATGCATGGCAATTTGTTCTAAACAATACACAAAATTGTTACGCTTGCAGCCATGCGTATAGAGGCGGTAATAACGATAGCACGCAATGCCAACACCTTTATTTATGAAAATAAAACAATTCATTTCAATTTTCAAAAGGCATGGAACATTTTACTATGGAGCCGGCACATCTACTTTCTGTGATTATGAAAAAGATGACGATTTCTTGGCGATCGATCCCAGACCGATAATTTGATAGAGGACATCAATAGAAACATAAACCATACCTTGACAAAAACTCCTAAAGTATCTCTGAACCCAGATATTGAAAGTTGCAATATTTTTTTAATAAGATTACTAGGTCAAATATCTGGGTTCGGAGATAGGTACTTTAGGAATATTTGTCAAGATATGTTTTATGTGTAATGTTGAATAATATAAAGTAAATTTATAATTGGCAAATGTTTAAGTAATATTTTATTCTTTTTATAAATTCTGTAAAAAACTGTAAATTTAAGTTAATAAATAAATGTTTATATTGAAGTCCTCCATCGAGTTATTAAGCTAGGATCGATCGCCAAGAATATTTTTTTTCGAAATGGCGGAAAGTAGGTGTGCAAAATAAGGTTTCCTGGCCTTTGTATTTATATGTATGTCGTTATATATTATGAAGGTTGGACACAGTTGCTAGGTAGAATATTAGCTCCTCATTGTTTAAAAGTATTCAGATATTGTTTTTCTATTCTTGAAAATCTGAAGTGGTTTATACAAGACTTATAAAGTATTCGGTAAAAAGTTGAAAGCCATAGCAAACTATGGCTGGGCCATTTTAATACACATCCAGTCGTAATTTTTTTAAATCTTCGCCCATCCAATGTCTACCCCCTCTGTGTGTCTGTGGTTCCTTTTTCTACCCCCTCGGGGATTATGGACACAAAATATGTTACATATTTTGTATTGTAGACGTGAGTTTGCTACAGTCTGTCCTCTAGACAGCAGGGTCTAGACTAGCAGGGTTCTAGGACAGTGTGCAGATGAAGTAATAGAAGAACTTGGTAATAAATATTATATAATATTTTAAGGAAAGTAACACAAAACAGTAACGTAGAAAATAAAAGTAGTAGTAGGAAATAAAAGTGAACGGGGAAACGTCCGTTCGAGACAAAATACAGAGAAAAAGTGAAAATACAAATAAGACAATGAAATTAATGGAATAATGAAATTTAGAAATGGAAATGAAGTAATGAAGATGCCAACACGAAATGAGATAAGATAAACGCTAACGATGAGGTTGAAGTTGATGGCAAGGAGCTTGATATGGACGATGAAGTCGACATCGTTACAAGTTTATGTATGTATGTATCCAATCACTCCGGCGTCCGCCCGACCATCCGCCCGCCTACCCAGCAGCACATCGCAGTTTATATAATAGGATTATTTTCGCAGTTGGCTCGTTCAGTTCGGCGTGGGGTCCAGAGACGATATAGTGTGCTCAAAGGACGGGACCAGGCGGCAGGGGGAGCCCTCTGCCGAAGAAAACTTGTCTTGCGTCGTAGTTTTTGTATTGGTAAGTTCATAGAACAACTAGGAATGTATGTATAAGGAGAGCAGACGATGGCAAGTGGTCACCGGCGCTCATATACATCTCACCTCACTGTATTATTATATGGTTTCCGGTACGATGTTAAGGCTCATTTTCATTGGTCGATAGGGCCCGCATGCGGGGTGCGGGAGATTTCTGCAACGCATGCCATAGGGCCCGCTATCGGGGAACCGTTTTCACTGGTCGCTAAGGCCCGCATGCGGGGTGCGGGAGAACCTGCACCATGCTTGGCAGTTATTTTAAGAGAGTGGCACTAAACAGACGTACTTGCCATGGATCAACAATTATTGTTATGTGGAACAATTTTAACTGTCTGACTTATTGAAGAAGAAACTATTAGCCTCACTGATGAAACAAAAAAACATTTTGGGTGCGAAAATCCCCGCAGGCGGTGTAACGAACGCGCTATCGACTAACGACTTTCATTAGTCGTTACACCGCCTGTGGGGAGTCCCCGCATGCTGTATATCGACCAATGAAATTGAGCCTTTAACGTTGCTTGGATGGAGTGCCTAATGTGCCGGGAAATGAAGGCATTTCTGCTTTACGGCAGAAATAGAGAAGAGGTTGGTACCAGGCGAGCCTGTATATCAACTACCATCAAAATAAGTTACAGTTACCAGAAACTTAGTTAATTTTAAAGTTAGATATAATTAAAACTGTCTATTTTCTTTTCAGGTATATTATTTCATGATGGCAGCCTGTGTATGGTTCGTGATATTTACATACGCGTGGCACATGAGTTTTCGTGCTTTAGGTAAGTTAAAGTAATTGCACATTACCCCAATTTTACTTAGAGACAATCTTACTATTAAAAATTAGAGACCAATATACAAAGTTTTCTTTTTTGAATATTTTATTAGATTTCTTGTATCTTAGATGAGTAAGGCGAACATGTATGCTCAAAATACGGTGCTAAATTGTTTATAGTGAAAGCCCATACTCATACCATTAATTACTTTTCATGTGTAACAATTACTCTTAAAAATAATAATTATATGTTCATACATGAAACCCTGAGTAGGGCACCGCAATATAAAATAAAAAATTATAATACATTGTAATATTATAGTAATAAATGCTAACGGGATAAATTAAATTAAATGTCATTATAAGTTATAATTGATTTTATAGTTAGGTATTGTTTTTATCATCAAAAAACTCCTGCGGTGAATAGAAACAATTGTTAAGAAAATATAATATTCTAAGGATCGAAAGTAGATTTAATTTTAAAACATAAACACCTAATAACCTAAAAACAATTTATATTATTAAATATTTCACAATCAAAAATAATGAAAGATTACAATGGAACTATACCACGAACACAAGTTAAATTTAACTGAACTGCATAAACCACACAAACAATAACTTCTCACGTATACAGCAAATCACGAGGAACACGTTGTCGCTACGAAACGCCGGCCAAAAAGTGACCGCGCTCGTGGCCGCCGCCGCTTTTATAGAAAAGCCGTTGCTAGGAGGGTGAGCACACCCCGCTGACGTCACTTCTATCCTTATAATATTTTAATATAATCTTTTATTGAATATTGAGTCTTTTAATTCAATGTCGATGATTGGTGATGATGATTGATTGGCATTGGGCTTACTTGCTCAATACACTAAAATCAGGAATGTCTTTAAGGCCAGTTAGTGCACGAGACTGCGGCGCAGAGCGTTGCCGGGTCGACCCGGCAACGTGGAGGAACACACCTTTTTTTAAATGGGAAACCTTAATTGTTACAGGCAAAATCCAGGACCGAATTGACAAGAAAGCAGCGTATTTCCACTTAGTCGCGTGGTCGCTGCCACTAGTGCTAACTATAGCTACGATGGCGTTCGGCGAAGTGGATGGCAGCAGTGTGACGGGCATTTGCTTCGTGGGCTACGTGAACCATCCGATCCGCGCGGCCCTGCTTCTAGCGCCGCTGTCTTTAGTGCTGGTCCTCGGAGGGTACTTCCTGTTGAGAGGTACGACTGATTGCGCTGGTTCGGGTATTTAAAGTAAACAATTAATCCCCAAACTAGATTACACAGCGATACAAAAGGAGACGAACAAAGGGACTCACCGGCTTTCGACTTTACTGTTAACTGGGTTTTCAGGCTGCTCCAGCTGGGTGGCCGCCCTCTTCTTATCTCTGCTGCTGGAGTTTTCAGGATAGACACACAAGAGCACACTAAACTTAGATCTATTAGCGTTTTCCGGAAATATCGATTTATTGCAGTCAAATTGCATGCGACGCGTGAGACGCTCGGCCAGACACTGCTTGCGTCACAAGGTGAGTTTAATAAAGGATCGCTAATTGGAAATTGGTAGTAATGAGGGAGACAGGAAATATCACTGTGCAATGAAATTATATCTGCGTATAACAAATGTAGACAAGCGGCGCGGCCAACGACTAAGCCTCGGACTACACGAGTCCGTTTCCAGCCACGGTTCGGTTCGCTGCAACCAATCGTTTGTTCTCAGAAGATCCACAACGGAACTAGTGAGATTTTCACATGCGCTCACCCAGTTGAAATCAGCGCTTTGTGATTGGTTACAGCGAACCTGAATTTGGCTGGAATAGGGCCAGTGAAATTCTAGCACACAGATGTAGTCTGTCGTTAAATATCTGCTTCGGCGTTGATGTATTTCGGCAGCGTTATAGAAGAGCCAGTACTTACTAAGCCCATGTGCTCCATCTTCGACTTCATCGTCACTTACCACCAGGTGAGATTAAGGTCAAACGCGAGTTTAGTCGTAAATAAAACACTTTTTTCCCATTTAAATAACAACCTCCACAAGAAAAACTCGCAGCCTACGTTAGTCTACCCGCAACCATGGCGCATGCAACTGCCGAAATATCGGGAGCTCATAACAACCCCGTGTCTGTATTGCAATTAGGGTGTTATTACGTGGACGCGATCGACATTGGACATAAAACGCAAAGCGTTGCGTAGATGGAGCCACGAGCACACTCCGTAAACAGAAAAGCAAAACGAAGTCATTTTTGAAGATATCACAAATTTCTCATTATTTTGATTAATTTACTTTAAATTTCTCAAAGCTATAGTAAAATTGTGATGATATCTAGGCAACATATGGCCATTACGAAATAGCAGACCTAAAAAATCTGTTAAAACAGCGTGGCGCGAGTGAAGGAATTTGGTGGAAAGGTACGTATTTACATGTTGATATTTGGCTTTATGTGCTAATTTAAAGTATATTAAACAAAAATCTTGTAAAATCATCCAACCATCCATCAAAATAATCATTATTTATTTATCAAATTATTGTCATTGATTATATAAATTTAGGTTATCTTATATTTAGAACAAAATCATCTTTAAGTCGTACACATACTTAGAATTATTGAATGTTTTTTTTCTAGTGGTAAAACATTGTGTCTTATTAATTCCGATGTAGATGCGACATCGATCGCGTCCATGTAATAACACCCTTAAACAAATGTGTATTTGCAGGTGTGTTCTCCCTGATCGCGGTACGGGTGTCCAGTAGGGACGTGATATCGCCGCGTGCAGCCAACAAGATCCGTCAGACCATCACGCGGTGTTCCCTCACGGCGGCTCTCGTCGCTGTGTTCATCTGCGTCACATTCGCCTGCCACCTGTACGAGTTTCGGAACGCTGAGTCGTGGAAGACTGCTTTCAAGGAAAACATCGTGTAAGTAATTTTCCGAGAGAAGAAACGTTAATGTTTGCCCCTTTATAGCAACTACAATTAATTTATTATTAAATTTACTGTTAATTTATATTTTGTTATATTTAAGTCAAGATAGTTTCATAATCATCCTCAGCCCATATCATGCGATTTTGATACTATCATCTGACTACCTGACTGCTGGACGACTCACACCTCGTTTTCCAATCTTTGGCCACCACTCTGTGAGGGTTTTAGTCCACTTGCCATCACCACGCCTAGCCATGTGTCCTACCCACCGCCACTTTAACTTAGCAACACGCTTTCCTACGTCTTGAGATCGTGTTGCGGATCTTGCCTAACATGGCCCGCTCCATGGCCAACATGTCTAACATGGCCACCCTGATCTTGTGCACAGCTTCCTTTGTGAGCGCTCATGTTTCTACACCGTAAGTCATGGTGGGCAGTACACATTGGCTAAACAGTTTGGTCTACAGACATTGTGGCATTTTTCTGTCTCTTAAGATGTTATCGAGCTTTCCGAAAGCAGCCCATCCAAGCTGTATTCTTCTACATATATCTCTTGCTTGATACTTCTTACCGAAAGACAAAGATTGTCCTAGGTAGACATAATAGTCGACCATAAAACTAATTCTGTTCAGTTCTTTGCCAAATTGTTCAACCATATAATATACAATTAGTAAGTGACGTAATCAATTCCAAAAAATCAATAAAGAGTATGAATATAACACTTTCTTAACACTCGTGTCATCGCTATCTATGTTGGAACTACCTGTGATTGTAGATGGTTTTGTTATGCACGTCAGTTTATGTATGTATCGTTATCTATAGCTATGGCGTAGAAAGGGATAGCATGAATTTTAATAAAGACTTAACTTTAAAGACGTTTCGTGCAACTGAACTGAACGTTTCGTGTTTATCTCGCGGTTGGGGTGCTTGGAATGATATCCATTTAGCCAAGAATTTCTCGTGATGTTTTTGTAGATAATGTATATGAATCAGTTAAGCGAGAAATTTTCTAATTTCGCTATGAGTCAGCAAAAAAAGATTGGAAAGCCATGCTGTATCAATCCTGAAGCTACAAATTCACCTTTGATGATTTGAACAGTTCCCGGCTTATCGAGCTCATTGCTATATCTTATCTACGTTTACATATTATATCTTATTTACTCACTGATGAAAGTTGGAAGTCCTGTTTCGAAGACCTTGATCACGGAGTGTGCGAAGCGCCTGTCGCCGCGGCGGCGTTTCGTCTCGAACTTCCGACTTTCATCTGAGTAATCCATAACTAATCACATATTAAAAAGTCCCACTATAGTTTCAATTCTAAAATATATAAAGATTGGTTAATTAAATATTTATTTATTTCATTTGACTTTAAACGTATGTATGTTCCAGCTGTCGACTGGAAGCACTGAAAGATCACAAGGAGTGTCCAGTAGGCGCCCGACCGTCCGTATCGGTGCTGCAGTTGCGGCTGCTTTGCTGCTTCGCGGCGGGGGCGCTCATGGCTTCGTGGACTTGGACCCCGGCCGCCGCTGCCGCCTGGCGCCGCTACCTGGCCAGGTAAGGCTTACATACATACATAAACTCACGCTGTATTCCTTGTGGGGTAGGCAGAGAGAATGGAGCGCCACAAATCTCTGTCTTGGCATGCCTCTCTTGCTTCCTCAACAGTCATTCGTGGTTAAGGCTTACATCGGTGTACTAAACTACTGCATCTTATATCTTAATATGCTAGATCGTGTAAGAGTGATGGTAACGTTTTGTTTAGCGAGTGACATCCTAGAATCTGACTGACTGTTTTCTATTTAGAAAATGCGGGTGCTCCGTGGAGGAAGAAGTGACCCGGCGCGCACGCAAGCACGAGTTAATTGCGCGCGCGTACCGGCGGCGCGGCGAGTTTGCGGCGCGCGGCCGACTGTCCATCTCGCTGGGGGGGTCGCGGCAGGACCCCGTGGGGCTGTGCATCGACCACACCTCGCCCATAGACTACCCGGAGGATGCCAAGCATGAAAGGTGATCTTTTGCAATGACTCACATGTACAGTGGAGAACACATCTAGCTATAATCTGTCCGTCTCCTTGACATTCTTATGAATATGTCAAATAAAGTGACAAAGTACTAAAGGATATATGATGCCTTATGTGTTGTCCACTGTACCCATGATTCGGTAGTTTCCAAGTAATAAATCTAAATGCATTTCTTAAAAATTCAGAAATAGACATAAATTGATGGTCAAATGTGAAAACAGAATTGAAATTCGTTGAGAACTAAAATGCAATCAAAAATCAGACGATAGAAAGAAACGGCAATATTATGTAATATGACGTCACTGTGTAATAGCGCCATACAAGCAGATCCTGGCTACATATAACGAACTGTTTTGCTAAAAAGGGACAGAGCATCTCTCCAGTACTAACTTAAATCGATATGTTAATTGAGATATCGAAAAACTAATTTTAGATCCTTCTTCAGGATGTCCATGTAAGTTGATTGATCGAATAAATTTTTTTTGTCAAGTACCGAATGGTCCACAATATGGACCCCAACTTGCTTGGTAGCATCTCCTTAAGGTTCTTGGCTAGTGATTGGTTCTCTAAGCCTGTAGCCAAATATCTCCGCCTCGTTGGTTGTCTTCCGACCGATTCCGATATCGTTTTATACATCTCTAGTGTTTATAATCCACTTACCATCAGGTGTTGTCTATTGAATCTGTTCAAATTAAAAACTGCAGCTATTTTCATTCTTCTAATATAAATATCTATCCAGTGCCGATCTATCAACATCGTGGGCGGCGAACCTGCCGCGCTTCGTCCGCCGCCGCGACGCCCTGGTTCTTCCCGCACACACCCACCACTCCCTCAGCTCCACGCCCGACCGCCGCAACTCACAGGATTCGCAAATAAGCATCAGTCTCCGCCACGTATCGGTAGAGTCGCGAAGGAACTCCCTCGACAGCCAACTGTCTGTCAAAATAGCAGAAATGAAGACGAAGGTAGGTCGTCGCCGCACCAAGCACAGCAAGGCGAAGCGAAAGGCCCGAGCCGCCAACGCCCGCAAGGAGAGTACGCCGTCCATTGAAAGTATTAGTCGCTACTGGTTGCAGGCCGTAGCGGCTAATAACGATCCTCCTCGCGAAGAAGTCAAATTTAGCTTCGATTAACCTGATCCATATCGACTTTTCAGTCGCGCGATTTTTTAACGCGTATTTCGTACAGCATTCGCATTAGAACCGCGCGTCTGAAGACCTTATTCTGAACCTGTTTGGTGTGAAATTGTTACTTGTAAGACATTAAAATTCATATCGATTAGACACTGCAGGTTCAGAGTTACTATTTATATGTACGATTATGTAGTATGTAAGAATAAAAGTTCAAATTAGAATGCAAGTAACCCAAAGGTGATCGCTGACTGTGAAAATATTGTTAGCGTTAGGCTGCGTTTCCTATTTATGTACAGGTTAGAACCTGCGCGTAGATTTGACTTCACAACCTGCATCTTGCGTAAATAAATACTACTACGCAGGTTAGATACGAACCAAGGCAGGTTATAACCTACACATGCATAATGGAAACGCTCCTTTAGGCTTATGTCTTCGCACTTTGACCTTAGGGGCCTTAGTGTCTTCAGAGCAGCTTATTTGTAATGTATGTAACGTAACATTGATATTAAAAAAGTAAGACTGATTCGAATCTCTAGTTGATATCACTAGTGACGTTGTTGTATCAATAAAGGCCGGTTGACACCAAAAGTTGATACGGTCCTTAGTTCCTTGCTACGAATTTTAATGTAGCTCTGTAGAATTTGGTATCGAAACATCTAATACAAAATTATATTCCTCGTTTCTCGTTCAAATGTGTCGGTAAATCCTCGATTGACTTCGTAGTAGAAGTTCATATTTATAGCAAGTAAGTGCATTTAAAACGGGATCATGTCGCTAGTAAAGTTTCGTTATTAATATTTACATATAACCATGACAAACCGGTGCATTTGTGGTCTGTATTATACTGTAATCTCCTTATAAAAGAACTCGTGCCATATATTGATTACGAAAGATTAGAAAACGTTCAGATATTATATTAATGACTGATACAATATTTTATTAATTTAAGTATTAAACACGGTAAGATTTTTAATTCTCATTTTCATTAGGTATAGTTTCTATTGTAAGCAAAAGCAATCCAAGAAATCAATTCATGCAACTTTTTGGGAGTGAATTTAGTTTTTTTAAAGTTTATTAATGAAATAGTGTACAAATAAGACAAGGTTGTGAAAGTCATATTAATTCATGTTTTGTAATATTGTTGAGGCTAAGTAATTGATGAATATTTTTATATATTGCATCAAAGACAAACCGTTACTGTTGTATGAACTATAGGTAAACCACCTAACTGCCTGAGGTGGGGTCTGCCACCCGCATGCTCTCCCTCTGACTTCCCGCCCCGCGCCCCTCTCGCCTCGCAGGCGACTCCGCTGTTAAGCGGTTTACCTATAGTTACTGATGTATCTATGAATTACTTAATTACTGCAGATAGTCTGCAGTTATTCACGATGTACATCCTTATGTTTATGTATAATTTTTAAACTTTAAGCTAGCTTTAAATTTTGGACGTTGTCTTTGAGTGATTTATTACCATTTACTCTTAATTTGGTATTTCAATGACAAGATTTTTTTTAAATACAAGTTATATTCTAACTGAAATATGAAATTCTTTCATTCACATGCGAATATCTACCTTACAGTCGGGAATAGCTGATCTCTGACCTCTATTCTTCAACATTAATTAATTAATTATAAAGAAAAATAAACAGAATAATGATTTATAATACTTTTAATCGAGAATCAAGGCAAGCAAAATGTCACAATGTGATGAATGTCATGTGTTACTGCACTTAACAATGCAGTCTATAAAAATAATTTTGGATTTAGTCCTCAAACTAAGTTACTACTGCAACGTCTAATATTAACCATAACATAAAATGCAAAATTGTAATAACACTTGCTCTTACGATTAAAATCCTATCTAAACCTTCCATCCTTTTGTATATATTTGAAATATTTAACGTTCACATGATTTCTTAACAATTTGTAAAATACAGAAACAGTAAAATGTAGGTACACATTGAATACAAGTGTGGGTTGCAAAAAAATAAAGTAAGTTTCTACAAATTTCAAATTGAAAAGATTACTGACTGGAAATAGGATGGAATGTTATTTATTATGCATTATTACATACACACTAGAAATCACAGATGCAATACATAGTATTCAAGGTGGCAAGACTTTAGACGAACTTTTGATGTTATTATAACTTTAGAGGCAGAACTCAGTAATTATAAAGATAAATTTTAACATTTAGATTGAATAGATAGCAGACCTTAGTAATAAAATTTTAGGTACCGACATTCAATCCACGGGTAACACCGTATATACCTACTTTTTAGTGACTAATGTCATCACTTATTTATTGTTTGTCATTAAAATTGCTCTTTATAGTTACTGAACGTATTCAGAGATGTTGAGTTTAACGGTTATCGTTCGTACATTTTAATTGTGTATAAATTTATATCATAGCCATAAAAAGTAATCTAAAAGGATGCTGACCAGCATGCAAATTAACAACAACAAAAAACACGCATAAAATAGGAAATCAACAACAATAAAAAGAAATAAAATTGTAAAATACACAACACTTAAATAGGAATGTAGTTTTGGTTCACTGTAACTGTATACTTAAATCTATGTCAAAATTGCACAATTTATAGGAAACTGAATTCTTTGGCGCTTAAAAACTAATAAAAGAAAATCACAAATTCAGTATTATTTATAGGAAATAAATTCGATTCAGCTTAAGTTGTCAAAATCAAGTACCTAGGTAGAGAGTACAATCACCATAACTAAAATTTATTATGTGTAATTATTATGCTAAGGGCGACCTGTTTAAAAATAATGTGCACACTCTAAAATTAGCTTAAAATTAACCTGTATCGCCTCCAACGACATGCAACAATAAATCTATCTAAATAGCAACAAAATTTATCTAAAAAGACATATCACATTCACAGCAGTCTCACGTCGGTCTGGCTTTGCGTATGTTTTTCTTTTCAGCTTCAGTGAATCCGAGGATGTTTTCTATAGCGTTCAGGTGTCCCTGGTGGTTTTCGGGATCTGTGAGGAAGTAGTAGATAGCAGACTTGAGGAATTGCAGGGTCACTTCCGGGTCCACGTGGGTTTTGTTGCCCTTCTGTGACTCGACAATGCGGCGGTACATAGCCTGAAACAGGTTTAATACGACGTGAAAAAGTGTTACTGTTTGCGAGTGCAACAAAATACATGTGGTATTGATCTCTTGCAAGACGACTCGGTGTCGATAACTTAACAACTTGCCAATCAAATAGAAGCTGCTTGGAAAAAGTTGATCAGTTATCTGATACTATGTCACTGAAATAGATCAATACAGGTATTTTGTTCCACCCTGTATTGGGGTAGCATGCAACTAAGAATAAAAGAATGTTAAAATAATACTACTTGAAATAAAATACTATAATTATTATTGAAAAATCATTGTCCTTTAGGCTTCTTATAAACACGAAATCGACTACGGAATCTGGATTTTTTCTATATAATACATGCTTCACAAAAAATTCACCAAATAATACAAAATTGACACAAATACGGAACTTAGGTATCTACATAATATATTTTACAGATAAAAAATGATATTCGTAAACACCTAAAAAATAAAGTAAAATCTTAATTACCAAATAGTCCAAATACCCATGTTATGTACCCCAAACACCAAAAGAGGCTGTTTCAATCTATTAAAAGTAACATGCAAAGCTTACTGTTAGACAAGAAAATAAAAATATTTATTAGTTAGGTTCTACATAGGTTAAGAGCAAATATTGCTAATGTTATGTTAGGAAAAGTATAGTTAGTACGACTTAAATACTAAAGCAGATTATTATGCAGTATTTAATATATACAGTACTGATTTCAGAAGGCCGGAAAACTAGTACCTAACGTAATGCACTTGCATTTATAATCTCTAAACAAAGGCGTATAGAATTAATTTCCCCCAAAGATATATCTTGCTTTTATAATAATTGTGGGCACCTCTAGCTTTATTAGTTATCACAATATCCAACTGGGATGATGACTAATGTTACGGTAGAAAGTAGAGACGTCACATTTCAGCGAACATTTGCTGGACTTCAAAATTCACAAATTACAAATATTTCTTTAATTGATCAACCCAAATGGATACTGTAAATATTCACACGTTTAATTATGACAAAGAGTTTGATCCGTAAACCTACGTTATTATTGTACGCACAAAAGTTTAGCAAGATTTCCTCCAAACCTGTGTGCTAAAGCAAAGTGTGAATAACAAAAAAAAGTGTTTTATAGACGCATTGCTGTTTGTCCTTCAAAAAATCCAACCTTTCGAGCTCCTAGGACCCATAAAGAAACAGCCTCCTTTGCACTTAGAAGTACTTGTGACTTTGTAGATCGGTCCTCTGTGAATGCCGAGTCCTGTAATGCACTACACGTTAAAGCAGGTTCCTGTTAATGAGCACTACATGCATAATTACACACACTACAGACTCGGTGTATGCTGTGGGTTAATCAATATTCTTAATTTTAATTCAGCCATTCGCTAGTTTCATGGAAAGATTAGGTGTCAAGTTAAAAATGTTAAAGTTTTGATTTAAAATTGAAGATAATATGATATGATAATTGATAACAAGTGATAAACAATAAACTGATGATCACTTTAGAAAATATCTATGGAAGTTAGTTTTGTTAGTATTAAATTGAATTTTGTTGTTATTTGAAGGTTGACTTTACAGATACTGTGCAGGATTTAAAACAGAGAGAAGGAAGAAAACAATTCTTTTGTTTTCCAAGCATAATTTCTTAAAATGTTGATAGATGGAAAAGTGTGCTAATAAACTCATTAGTATTAAGTATAGAGAACGATAACTCACTCGGACATTCTCGAGCTCAGTCTGGGTAATTTGCAGCTGTTCTAGTAGTTCCTCCACAGACACACGGCTTACTTGACCTTGGGATAATCCTGCTTCGCCTTCCTAGAAAACACCAATGACATTCTTAAAGTTATCAGAGATAATAATCTGGCATAACAAATGTATTTTCTACAAAAAAGATATATTTACCTTTTCCAATTCAAATCTGGCAGCCTCAACGCCTTTATTATACATTTGCAAGTACATGGTGCGATGTTTGTTCTCCTCCTCTTGCAGTTGTTTGCTGGCCTCTTCCAACTGCTTTTCCAGTAAATGGATCTTCTCTTTAGCCTGCTCATAGTTTGGCAATAGTTCGCTATATCGATTGTTCACATCAGCCAGCTTCTGTAGTAGTGCCTCCACCTTGTCATTATGAATCTTCTTCATTTCTTGTGTCTCTCCCACTTGCGCCCTTATGACGTCCTCTATTTTCTTATCATAATACGATATTAGGCTACGGCGCTCTTCATCACCATCTCCCACTTCAGTCATGCACGAAGCATCATGTGATAGCATATGGACAGATTCCTTAGAATGTAAAGATGAATTAGTGAGATCATCAAAGTGGCCGGAGTCAGTAAAGGAACCCTGCATTTCATTACGAGATCTGGTTGGAGTTTGGTCTTTGAATAGTGGACTGTCAGTAACGTCATAATGCCTACAAGCCTCGTCTCTCTTAGAACTGCCCTGCTCAATAGAAGCCTCATCAGCATTTTCTCTTATAGTCACAATTTCACTAGAGTTAGACTTTTCATCTGGTGAACATATTGAGACCTTGTACAATCGTAATTCAACTACTTCTTTGGTGAGATGGAATATTTCACTGTCTTTCTTATCTAAATCTTTTTTTGCTTGACTGAGCATACTTTTAAGGCGACGAATTTGTTTTTGAGCTCGCTGTGTGGGTGTGAGGTACTCGTCGCCTGCGAGTCCTGCGTGTGATGAACAATGAAGCACATACCGCATAGATCTGCCGCTAAATGTAGTGCCATTAAATGGTGCATAACCAGCATCCACAGAGGCAGCAGTGGCAGCGCTGCCATAGCTGTGGAGAGATTCATCATCGGGCAACTCTTCGGGCGAACCAGGTGGAGTGTTAGCAGAATCAGTCATGCTTAACTTCCTGCCTGACCCTGGTTCTTGGGATTTCAGGCAGGACTTTTTAGGCTTATTTTGCGAGTTTGAGGTGAATGACTGTAAATAAGAAGCAAGCAGCAAGTGAGTCAAATATGTTTAAAAGTAAAAGAGCAGTTTATAAAGGACTGGTGATTAGGTCTTGTATGTAACTGTACTAAGGATTTCATTGCAGTTGGAGGATAAGATTGACGTGTGTACTGCGAATGTAAGAAATTACAGGTTTGACAGCTTGACTTTTTGTGTACCTCCAGCTTGGCCCAAGTAGCCATGGCAATTCATTGATTATTTATTCAGCAAGTGGGCAGAGTGGACCATACTCACGTGGCTCCGCTGGCGATGCTGGGTCTCTGCGTTGCGAGCCCCATCGCTTCGGTGTTTATGGTGCGTATTTTCCGTGATTATTGGAATTAATCTCCTCGTGGACAAAGGCGAGCGCTGCACCATTTTCTCACCGCGCAATCGCAGTGAAGCGGTGCGCCGGAAATTCCCGGTGCAATTTCCCGCGCAGCAGTGGTCATCGTGGAAATCTGGGATTCTTCTGGTACCGTTTCTGTTCATTTTCTTCAATTATTCACATTAGTAAAGCGTACTGCAAAAACAAAACAGCTGTTTGATTTTCGTTTCGGCGCACACGAAAAAGAAAACAAGGTTGAGTTGACGTTTCTTATCACGCAAAAAGTTTGAAAACGGCACAACAATTGGCAAATAAATTTCGAACAAAAGGTAACTATACAAATCAAAATTATTTAATTATATTCCCTTCTACTTTAGGTTACAATGTAATATTTGTAATAGAAAACATTTTGATAATAATTATTACCATTTCCGGTTTCATGCAAAAAAGGGGATGGGATACACCGGGGCGGGAATTTTTGAAGGTTAGCGTATCTACAACAAAGATCTTTTCTATAAAATATAATGTCGAAGTAGGCACTTAGCATACATCTATGTATTACTTATGTTATATTTTAATTAAATTAAAGAAATAAGTATTTAAATTCAAATTTTCCCTTGATTACCTACCTAGAAAATCTCAGATAAAATGTTTCTTTACCTTACACAAACCATTAAAATCCGCGCACATCACAGAGCGAGGTGACAAGTCAATTATAAATTATAATCGAGAACAATGTCCGCGTTTGGACTCGATTCAAGTGGTAGGTACCTACGCTACAAGCTACAATACTGCTTGGTTAGATTTATTACGACAGCCGTGCGGTTACACAACGTTTACAAGAAATTGCTGCTTACAGAATATTGCGAGAACGCACAATCTGCCATGTCAGAGTAACTTAACGGTAACTAACTTAATTTGCGAGTTTTGCTTACAAATTAATTACAACAAGCCATCCCGCTGTGTTCTTCAAGTGTGGTAAGGTTCATAAGCGGTAACGTGAAAACTAGGGTTAAGCAAGGAAGCTGGGGTTAAAACGCATATTAATGTAAGCGTTAGCGTTTATTGTATTGTGTTGTGTTGTATTGTAACAGCAAATAGATGTATTATCTATCTAATGCGCTTATGATATAGTTACCAACACTACACCACACCTTTATGATTCTTATATCTGTATACTGAATTCAGTTTTCCTAATTAGTTATCTCTGAATTTTGGAACGTTTTTTGCATTCAGGATGAATTTTACAAAGGTACCTACTCTAATTTGAATCCTGAATTCAATGTAATGTAAGCGCTTGTTTTCATTTTCATTAAATCTCAGATTTAACGTTGGCGCAGTGGCTTAGTAGTTCAAATTAATTCAAAGATCAATGAAATTAATACAACAAAATTTTCCACCAATAGTTAGTACCCCTAGGTACTTCTATAAATCGCCTAAAAATTAAGAAAACACTTTAATGAAATATTAATAGATTTTTCTGGATATCAACACAGTTCACACCGGCCACTTGGACATAGATTTATCCCTGACCTGGCACCATGCAGGAACGGAAGAAAAAAAATAGTCTCCCTTCCCTAAGGGCGGGCCTTAGGGAAGGGAGACTATTTTTTTCTTTCATCCAAGCGTGGCATCATCTCATACGAGTACCTATATGAAAATATGTAAGTAAGAACAGAAACTTTGAATGTTTTTAGATTCAAAATTGCAATTGAAATATGTAGGTAGATAAGTATTTGATGAAATCGCTAATGCTCAATCAACTTATGTGATTTCTTGGAAGAACAATTACTTGCATAGGTAGGTACCTATGTCGTAAACATGCTATTTATTATGGATGGATGACTAAAAGAATTTATGAAATTGACTTGTTTCTAACTTGTTTCATTATTAATTTCCAAATTCTCTCAAACATGACTTAATGTTTTTATTTTCTGCGTATTTTTATTTTGTGTACAATAAAAAGACGACAATCTAACAAACGTTTTTAATAACTTGATTGATTTGGAGGCGTTGATCTTTAATCTTGAGATATAAAAGGTAGACGTAGCTATTAGCTATAATCACAATAAAAAGAAATAAGTAAATAAAAATTACAAAAACGAAACTAGACGAATAGGAAAGGCTAGTCATACCTAGACTAGATATCGTATATAGTCTGAGAACTGTAACGTCTTCGCAACGCTGAACACCATGTGAAATCCGGGTGACATTGTTTACTTAGCATTGTGAAATGGGTTCCAATCCTTCTAGTTGTATAAATACTTGGATGTACAAAGACTGTACATATTGGTGCGGTTCTTTGGAAGTAATTATCAAAAAATAAACGAATAGTCGACCGTCGTAGGTCGTAGTAGGTAAGCAATGCTGTAACAAAAGGTACACAGTACCTTCACGCTATGTCCGTATCAAAAGGTAAGAACGGAGAACATTTAAGCCGGTCGAGCTTCGAATAATAATTGTATGTGACATGAACGGAGATGAGCCGACGACATTGTTGCTCGACCAAGTTGGGTCGGCCAAGTTGAAAACCAGCGTCGGTTGAGGTGTAGGTATCTTTACATCTAACGACACTTAGCTGAACTTCGCCCTTTTTTGTAGATCATATATTTACTACTTTAATTAAACCATATCATTTTAAAAATGTATTCACATACGAGTAATGTAGTATTTTAATCCAAAAATGGTCTATTAATTAATAAAGGATTTCCAATTCTATTCTTAAGCTGGACTAAGCTAAAGCGGAATTATTGAATGTTCTTTTACTCTACTCTTGGTACGTACGTAGTCAACAAATCAGGCTTGGTAAGTACTATTACACACATTCCTACAACTGTCAAGAAATAATAACAGAAACTTACCTATTGCTACATGGTTACACAGAGTATAGCTTGATGCTGTATCCAATAGGAAACTGTCTTAGGAAGCCAAGTTACTTTAGTGACCTTAACACATTAAACTTAGATGAAAGAAGAAATCGTAGTATTCGATCTTTCGTGACAAAAACGATACTCGTATCGTCCGTTGTCGAATCTCATACATAACCATATCGGTGTCGTGTTGATGTGGTTATCGTCTAATTTGAAAACGCCCTATTTTTGGTAATATTGAACTTAGAAGGGGTTTTTTAATATTCGGACAGTTCCGTATTTCTAATCTATATGAAATTTCAGTCTAGCTAGCTAGACAACTACCTGTAAAAAACCTTGAATATTCGTAAGCGAGTAGGAAAATTTTGATTGCACTAATTTGTAAGTATGAGGATACGGGCACTAGGAAATTCTATTATAATTAGCTACGTGCTTATATTTGATTACAGGTGCCTATAAACCGAGACCACCACGTAAGTCTTTATTTTTGAATATGTGCTTCTGAATTACTTGTTTGTTAACTGTTCGTTAATTTAGCTTGTTTTGAACCGTACAATATTGTAAAGAATTATTCTGTTCGCGAAAATTATAAGTAGGGACATAATACGAGGTACAAATATGTACTATTCATTGTTTGAGGTCTCCAGATCAGACATTAAGTTATTTTTAAGTTATTGACTCTATCAACGTTTTGTCTGATGTTTTGTCAGATAATTTTTAATATGTTTACTTTGTTATCTCTTTACATTGTTGTGGAACTTTGATTCAATGATTGTATTTTAAAATTTATTAATTACCTTAACAAATATCTGAATTTCTAGATTAAAAAATTAATAAATTGAAAAATTTTGTACTTTTTTAATAATCTCTCATTTTATGTTAGGTAGGTACAACAGCTTAAAGGTACCTAGTTTATTATTGTTCGACATTACTGTTTTTTGCTGGCGAATTAGAAGCCGACACATAATTCAAGGACGGATTTGAACGTTTATGATTTGTTTCCATTTACGTGCATACGTTACGCATTCACAAGTACATTGTAAAGTCGATTACGAAGTCTGTTTATGAACTCTTTGTTCGAATGAAATTCTTCAGTTCTGGTTCTGTTTTTCAAACTACTATTGTACGAAGAACTCATATCTTTAGATTCAGGTTTGGGTTAAATAGGGTATTATATTTTCTATCAACATGTTTTATCAAGTGGATCTAGACACACGGTAGTGTCCGCCAAGTTCGGAAAGAAAAAGGGCGACGACGACGCACTGTCGTGTGTTATATTACAGGAACCATTTCGAGTCATTTTCGACTCCCCTATAACTCAAAGTACTGTATTAAGACCCACTCAATTACTCAGAATCCCAAATTTCATAAAAATAGTTCAAACAGTACCTGAGATATTGACCTCTGAAAAATATATACCACTTCCAGTTGATTGAGACACTTGAAATTTGGCATACATAAAGGGAAAAAATCAGAAAACAGCCAAGTGGGAGTCGAAATACTACTATATCGACTCACACTTGGCTGTTTTCTGATTTTTACTCGGCACAAACCGGGTGTTTACCGGGTGTAAATATAACTTTGCAACGACCAGGATAGCCGTGTCGCTTCGTTGGAAGTCGGCCGTCATCGTCGTTTCGGTGCATGGGGCGCGAGGGCGATCAACCGAAAGCACAAAATACTAAATAGTACCTTCTCCGTACCGAAAGCAAGTTTCTATTCAAGAAAAGTGAATACTCCATGAGTTTTGTGTGAAAACTTGCCATGTTAGAGATTTAGTTTTGAGCAAGCGATTTCTGTAGGTAAGTTTAAAGGAACGTTAATAATTGAACTTGGCATCCAGTTAGATCTCCATTATTTTATCGGCGAAGCCGACAGGCCTACTGGTTCCTTGCACCGAACTTGGCACCTTTTTTCACATTCATGTTTTTGGTGGGATATAACTTAGTAGTTGTACATAGTATGAGATTCGATAGACAATTTAAAGTAGGGAAATTGAAATCTTATCAAGTTGAAAGTAAAAATGAAAATTAAATACTCACTAACTGCATTTTTCACGAATGTTCCAACCTCCATCGTGTATGCCACCGCCGAAACATCAACACACATAGTCACAGTCGTAGTTCGAAATACCAAGTCGAGTCGTTAGCACAATAGTGTTCGCAAAAACATAGAATAATCAACTTAACTCGCAAATTACATAGAGTAAACCATCCACGGTAACTTTTACGCTAAGAATGTTGCGGTAAGTTGTCGGGCGCAATGCGTGCTTGCTTGTGCTTGGTCAATGCTCGTTCACAGGTTAGGGGCCGTTCATTAATTACGTAAGGTCGATTTTGGCCATTTTTACCCCCCTCCGCCTCCTACCCCCATGTATGGACACGTAAGAATTATCGGACCTCCCATACCCCTTCTTAGGTAAGATTTTATCTCTAGAGTTTCCCTAAAAAGCGTTAAATAGTTAAAGTCCAAATAATCTTGTTACTCCGAAACAAAATGCTGAACTGCGGGTGTTTAAATATCATAAAATAGGAAATAGTATCACAAAATGGGAAAGTGTACGCGGGAGCAGCTATCCTCTGTTAACGCGGCGGTAACCTTTGACTAGTAGAGGAGCAAGCGCGGCCGGCATTTTCAAAGAGCGAGCTTATTTGAATGAACGGAGTTTTAATGTCGTTAGATAAGTTCAGTTACCTACACTAAAACACGTTATTATTTGACATAAATAAATGAAAGATTTTTTTTTAATTTTTTTTTATTTAGTCTTGCGAAAATGCTTGCTTGCTTTATAATGAAAAGTATGAACCTACTATGTCCCGGACAAAAATCTTATTTTATCCAAATGTCCAGGGTTTTTAAAGCCTTCGTCCAGCGATGGCAATTTAGGTGATGGCAATCCTACATCCCGGCGAATTTCGACTCGTAGTAAAATATTACGTAAGAATGACTTTTACCAAACGTAAGTTAATGTAGAGATTTTTTTAAACCTCCACTCCCCTTCGGGACCCTTACGTAATTAATGAACGGCCCCTTGGTGGTGCCGCCGCGCGCCGCCAGCGCCCCGCCGCGGCTGTCTACGGCAACCGGTAAATTGGAAACCTTCATTGTTAAATTCAATAGACCCGAATATTACATAACGGAAAATAGTGGCATTTCCTGCACAAAAACCTACATTGTTAGTTTTGCAATGCTGCTGAAAAACTGGTTCGCTGCGCCATCTCATGCCTCAGAACGATACTTTACTCGTATATGTAGAGCATCCGGCAATCAACATAGGAGTCGGACGTAGGACTTGGCTTCGTCTGCGTAGGTAGTTCACAGAAATTAAAAGAAGCACCCTGTAATATTCCAAATTGAATAATAAAGAGCCTAAATCCAAGATGAATTATATCTATTAAATCATACCTTTAGTTAAATATAGACTGGGTAAGTAATTGTTATTTCCAATTGAAACTATCGTAATAAACTTCATGATTTGAATTATTTTCATGCTTTTTGATTAATTTATCATTTTAGGTATAACCTTATCCCTACCACGAACACTTAACACTTAAGGGGGCTACAGTCGCCAAGGTTTTTTGTCAATATTTTGATTTTGTCATTTATGACAAACAAACAAAACAAGACGAAAAAGAAGCTTGTATGTATGGAGATTATATCTGCATGATTATGCGAAGTTAGACTTCGGCAAGAGTCCAAAGCCGTAAACTTCTAGACGCTGAAGGTCATTGGCGACATATAAGCCTTAATAGTACTTTTATGTTTGTACCTATTCCTACCTCTTACGATGCGATGATGTCACGCTAGATGATGTCTCGACAAAAAATTATGATAGCTAGCTAGAAATTGTCTCATCGAATGTTGATGCGAATGCGGATGGAAGTGGCAATTTTTTTGTTTCTAACAATAATTATTATGACATACTCTGATAAAGATGAAAACACGTTCGGTGAGCATCAGGCATACAAGCGTAGAGGCATGAAGAGGCGAGGTTGCGTGGTGGTTTCCAATTTTTTTTCATTACATACCATTATCTACAACACATACTGGATTAGGAGTGAGGTTTTTTTGCTAAGCGTTAATAAAGCAACGATCTGCATGATTTGCTTACAACATGTTTATAGTAAAGTCAGAACTTCTTCAGTTTTTTCAGTCGGTTGTTATGTCATAATTTCATAAATAAGGTGGCAGAATTGATGTGTCGAAAACACAATAAACAAGTAAATAACAAGTGTGCAATATTTTAGTGAAGTGATGATGTAGATGTCTATAGACGAAGATTACCACTTACCAGCACTCGCCTGCTTTCCTTCTACATAAAAAAAACGGAGGACTTCTTGCAGGACTCACGGAGTGCCTTCAATTGAATTGAAAAATAACTGTAGCGCCTGAAAGTAAATAAACCCTAGGACATAAAATACCCAATCGGCCTGGAAGAAATATTTAAGCGGTGGTGCAATTTTTTTGGCAATAATAAATTAATAAAATGGTTAATACTTGCGGTTGTTTGTACTTGGTGAAACTTGTAGTACGTGATTAGACTTAAATAATATACTGTTTCACGATTTTTTATTGTATTTTATTAATTACGACCGGTTTAGTTTACACATCTTCAGGTATTTGTTTATAATTTTTTAACAAATTACTTTTAAATATAATCAAATACCTGAAGATGTGTAATCGAAACCGGTCGTATTTAATAAAATACAATAAAAAACCGTGAAACAGTGTACTATTTAATAGGTATTTATGAGCTACAATATTTAGCGGTCTCCTTTTTATTATTACCTTGGTACATTCACTGCAGTTAAATTATTTACTTAATCTGAGTGCAATTATTCTTACGCACGCAACTACCTACCTAATTAACCCACTTCCGTTGTTACGTTATATGCATTTTGTGACCCCTAATTGTTGCAGAATTTGAACGTTATACATATTTTGATGTGTCGTTAGTCGTTCATTACGTTATTTGTTACAGTAACTCTAGACGTATCTTATCTAGACTATGCACGACGGTAGCATTAGGTAGGTACTCTAACTTAAGACATTTCTTTTATCTATTTTCACGAAGATTCAACAGATGTAACTGCATTTTATGTAACTTGTATAAGCCAGACAATGAAAGAAGAAGAAATAAAATACTAACATTTCTTTAATATATCATTTACTGATTTATTTAACTTACTAATATATTTATTTGTATAATTTAATTGAAAGCCATATCAAGCTATGGTGAGGCCATTTCAAGTCCTATCGACAGTCGCCGTTAAAAACAGAAAAAGCTCACCCGTCCGCCTTTCAGAAACTTTGCTCGTTATATAATAGGATAGGTACATAATGAAGGTAAAGTCAGTTTTCTAAGAACAATATGTTTCACTGGATTGTTTTGGAAACTCTATCTATAGGTTCTTAGTTTGTAGGTTTTTAGCGGAAATTCGTAGGTACCTACCTACAGTAATTCCAGGAATTTAAACAGGATTATTAAAAACTTGCCAAAGTACTACTTATGTATCCTCTGGGAGAAAGAAAGAGTTTTTAAGATAGAAGGTAATAATGTAATAAATATAATTACATTTATTTCGATTGGCGAATATTAGTGTGTGCGATGTATCCATTTCATACTCATACTCATACAATTTATTGCTTTTCATGTGTAACAATTGGTCTTAAAATATTTATTATAGATCATACATGAAACCCTGAGTAGGGCACCGCAATATAAAATAAGAGATTATAATAAATTATAATAGTAATAAATGCTAACTTTAACTTTATTACCATTATAATTTATATATAAGTAATTATTGATTTTATAGTTAGGTATTGTTTTTATCATCAGAAAACTCCTGCAGTGAATAGAAACATTTGTTAAGAAGATATAACTTTAATGTTTTATTGAATATTGAGTCTTTTAATTCAAATAAATAAATTCTTTAAATGTAGGACAAGAATTTTTTTACTAGTGCAAACTTCAATTAATAGACCTGCGGTGTCAAGTTTATTTTAAGTAAGCTTAAGTAAGTTACTTTTGAGAGATCTGCAGAGGTTGGGTTCTTTTCCACGTTTTTTTGTAGCACTCTATCAGCGGGACGTGATCGAGCGTCTATCCAGACCGACTAGATATAACTAACGAAGCCACATTCTTAAACTCAGTTTTTTCTCGTGTTGTAATGTTCCAAGAACACCTCATAGTTGGTACTTCTTACTTAAGGTCTTTAAACCCGATGTTAGTAGCAAAAAAGGAAAACAAATTTGTCGTATTTATGTTACGAAAGTTACATTTTAGTATTTTATCTCTATAAAAAAACCCTAATGTCACTGTTTTGTAATACGGCTTATCAAATCAATCAATTATTATCTGAGACGTCTCTTTCCGAACTAATTAAAGAAAATAATAAAATATATTTATCAGATTAGGATATTTTAAGTAAATATATCCGCGTGTAAATACGCGGATAACTATCGATCAGTGTTTAATTTCTTTTGCGTAAGTAATTCATATTCATGGGTATGGGTACTTTCACCCCTTACAGGTAGATATGGGTGTTTTCCCTTTGATTGTACTCGTATGTGTTTTATACAATTGCAACGAGTTAATACTAGTCTGGACTGGAGACGTAACGTTACTACGAAACAAATGACAACCGACTGGCCTACCGTTTCTTCACGGTTCTGATAAATGCCAATAGTAGTGCGGTCACCGTTTGGTCGTTCAATCTACGAAGATGTTCACTTTTCGCACCAATCGCAAGTCACAAATATGTATTGTGACTTATATTAACTCAGCCCTCTACACTGCGTTTTGGTGGTTTTTTAATTGTTTATGGACAGCAGACGAGCTAACCGGCCATCTGATGGTAAGTAAATATACTGACATAAAATATCTCACCTCACTTATAAAGTTATTAGAGCGGATTTCGATGCGCTGCTAACTTTGAGGACTGTGATGGAGTGCCTTATGATGAGTACTACCCTTTTACCTATTTCTGCCGCAAAGGAGCAATACTTGCTAAAAGGGTAGTACTTACCTCCCCAGGTTAACTCTGCACACCTTGCATTGTTTAGCTTCCGTTATCGCTCCTTACATATGTGCTCGTTGGACTATCGACTTGTAACTTTAAGTTCATACTCCTTGATCTGTCGAAAGTATGCGGCCAGCGAGGCTCTCAGAGAACCGGCCCGACAGCCTTGCGGGCTGTGGAGGCCGCTTTTTGTACGCCGATTTAAACGATCGATCCATATTCGCCTTTTTGTTCTCACACACACAAATAATTCGATCGCATTTTTGTCTACTATTGCAGAGGTTTTCGACCTTAAACAATTTTTATTGCAGGCACTCGAAATGGGCTTACAAGTTTTTGTTTTCTCTTGAGTACCTATCTACTTGTTTTTTTTATAAGAAGGCGCGTTTTCAAAAATAAACTTCAGATCAAAATGCAGATGTTTTTTTAATTAAAAATCTGCACGTCTACAAAACTTCGACCGAACGTCGTAAAGTGGAGCACATTAATTAGTTTATTAACTTTAAAAACTTGTTATTTGTAGGTTCACCTGCTTCCTAATTACCTGTTTTTGTTATTTATTGACTTAACGGTCAACCAAAGTATTCTAAAAAACCTACATTATATTTTATATAGCAAGTAGGGAACATTCGGCAAAATGAGTTATTGAAAGATCGCTGAGTTTGTGAATTGTGACATTATGTATACTTACAGGTTGATTTTTAAGTCGTCAGAAAAAAAAGTCAAAATATGCAAGTTTGAACTTGTAATGTGACAAAACGACGATGTAGGCAGAACCCGACGACGTAATTGATTATACACTTTAGTAATAATGTAATCTAATGAGACGACAAGCTATGACAATTGTTAGATAGAACCATCAATTGTTATTATAGCATGGCAGATAGATACCCATGTTAGATTTAACGTCGATGAAAGAAGAGTAGAGATTAGTTAAATGTAATTCTGGATGGAATCAATAAACGATTTAATTTAATGTTTTTATCGACGGTATTGACGGACGGTACATCAAAGTTGCCACTTTTCTTGCTCGAATGCGCACGCTCTCTCCAGATTTCACGGGAGGTATGAACACATTTGCATGCAAGTAAGTGCATTCGAAAGTAATTCATAATTAAGTACATCAGATAACATAATAAATTCCTCGCGGCCATACCTACGTGGCTGTTATCCGCAGAATTAGATTACCTTGATGGTTAACAAACAACTTCGAAACAATATTTAAAGGTAGGTAAGGTAAAGCCACCTTCTGTATCTAGATCAGTGAGCAAGTATGCAAAACCAGTTTAAAATTAGTATAATTACGTACATGAATATCCGAGAAAAATTATTAGTTAGTCACATTCTAGCTAGAATCTAGACCGTAAGTAGGTGTGAGTATACAGGTATTTTACCAGGTTATTAAGATCGATAGTTTTGAGATCGACTCATGAAAATGCGAATCACGGAAGTGCGACGCTTATAAATTACATTTCTATCTAACAGTTGATGTAGGTAGGTACTTGTAAAACCCTATCTACTAGGAAATGAATAGCACTATTTTAGTTATTTTATAGGTTTATTTAGATGTTTACTGGTGTACGGTCAAGGGCAAACAAGAGAGAAGGGAATCGAATTTCTAAATATTTAAATTTGGAATAGTTAACAAGGAGGCCAAAGGTTTTATAGTACTTTATTTATTTTAAGTACTATAAAACCTTTGGCATTGTCATTTTATAATTAACTTATGTTAAGTATCAAAAATCGTCTGATCTATATGGTTTAGTATAAAGATAATAGAATTAATGGAGTATTGTTTTAGTTGAGAACATATTAAACAAACTTCATTTGCATATGATCGTTGTGTCTGGTCTGGTGAGTCACACTCACACAGTTCTGTCTGTATTCATCTTCATGATCTTCACCTACTTATCTGACAATGACCTTTATCTTTTTATTATTTTATATCCTTGTTCGTATCGTGTTATTATATTATTAACTTTCACATAAATCTACTGATAATCAAGGTATAAATCCATAGACCCACGCTAGAGCTCTTTCTAAATAGAGTATCTGTTTCCTAACTCGGTTGATAAGTAGGTACTAAGGTATTTCTAGGTATGAGATATTTAGTCCACTGTATAGATACCCTTCACAAATAACTGTCAAATTTTAAGATGATTTCGAGGAAACACACATTTTATTGGTGAAAAATCAAAATAATTTATAGTTTTGAATTTTAATGTCGAAATTTTATTACTTTTTGTACAAACACGTGTATTTCATTTAAATAAATCTCATTTTAGGTGCTGTCAGTGTATCTACTAATGAAAAAATGGACTTTAGTCATGCACCTGATGATCAAAATTAAATATTGAATATAGCAGTAGTTTTGATAATGCCACGAAAATATAAACAAATAAAATAATAAGAATAGGTATATATCTTGGATGAAAGAAATATAGGCGCTAGGGGCGGAAGCGCGTTCGTTCCTTCATGATTTTAATGAAAAAATCCAAAACTACCAGGATTTTAATTTTTATAGTAAGTTCCAGTGACAAAAAAGATCCGATACCAGCTAAATATGAAATAATATCTAAAATATGTGACTGGTGATCGAAAATGAAAAATAGAAAGCCATAAAAACTTATCAATTTTTTTATTTTTATTTAATGGCCTTACTATTAGTAAGGTATAAAGTTTAAATAAATATGTGCTATTGCTTTTTATGTGATAAGTACGTTATTTTTTGTTCCTGATATTTGTTGATACGGTTTTTATAGGTACTTATGTGTTGATACCCAGTCCGTAGTCGTATGAGGGTAGGGTAGGGTATTCATGGAACAATATTTTTCTATTTTGGAAGAATTCTTTTCGCTGCTCCCTATTTTAAATAATATTTGGTCAAGTTCTTCGAGGTGTAAACGAAGCACGGCATGCAGTAATCCGGTATTACTAGTAGAGCAGTACTTGTTGCATGTACTCTGACTCTATCTAGATGTGTGGTAATGATAAGGTTATCAATTCTTATCTATGGTGATCGTTTACCTATCCTTCTCTATGTAGCTGTAGTGAGGTTTATGCTTGTGAGGTAGTATACAATTTATTCGAAATATTTTCAGAAAATAGTTAGACTACGTATATGCAATGTATATGTCATTGTATACAAGGGTTTCAGACCCAGGATGCTTAAATTGGGATCGATTTCAAAAATAATAGGTACCTATCGTATCTATAGTTTCCAGCTTTAATGTATTTCTTTATTTTTTTTATTTCCTGGGTTTTTAAAGCTAAATTGACATGTCTGTCTCTCAATTTCCGGAGGAGTATGTTTCTGCATCTGTAATTTAGATAGATTCTTTTCAACACAATAATTTCACAACTAAAAGATGTGATACTGTAAGAATTTTAGTAATGTTAGGGACAGAATACTTCTCAAAAGTAGTAGTAATCATTTTTGTTGTTGTAAATATATGATTAGTTTTATAGATAGATAGATATTAATTATAGATAGTATATTTTTTATTATTTATAACTTATGAACATATGTAGGTACACTTACATAGTATTGCATTATTTCTAATAATAATGATGATGAAATATTGAAATCCAAGACGCTCCGTTTAGCAGAAATGATAAATTGATGACAAAACAAACTACATGCACCTATAACTTAATTACCATTGTGGTAAATTGCTAATTGCACAAAATGCAAACTTGCCCTGCTTGCAGCCTTTTTGCAGGTACGGAGTATTTTTACTGATTATAAGCAGAGGAAAGTACGACAAAATTCCACGATCGACTCGTCGTCACACCAGTGTGACTACCAGTAGTATTTTCTTCGTCGTCACACCACTTTAAAAACTACACCTTTAACAGTATTGCATTAGTGCTGGTAATAATAAAACTTAAAAATACCGATAAATTTTAATTATTTCCAACAAGGTGTACCTACCTATTTTTTTTCTATGTTTTTAATTATCTTATTTATTGGTTATAAATAATAATAATAATTTATTGGCAGTAATTTCATCATACCAAACTAAGTTGTAATTATGTTCGTATAAAGTTTTTTAATTTGTTTCGAGATACAATTTTTGTGTTTAATTAAATATTAAACAAAGAGATAATATTAATTAAATCCAAAAACACCGTTACAGTTACAATGTACATAGTTTTATTAAACTGTACATTATACATTTTGTGGACAACTGTCATACTTTTTAGGTCATTGAAAAGATAATACAGTTAAATGTCGAATTTCTATAGTTAGTAAGTAAAAATTATTCAGATACCTAGTTACTCATTTTTTCGTTACTCATTCGTCTATAATAAAAAGGCCAATATAATGATAACAACAGTAGTTAAACTAGTAATACAGGGAGAGACTACATACCATTTCAAGTAGTCTATTTTTACCGAGCACATCACCATCAGCCTAGTCATAGCATAGCATTACCATCGGACATGGAGCAACGACCACTCGTTACGATGCAACGATACGGTCAATTTTTTAAAAGTCGTTGCCCTTTTCGTAAGTATATCGATGACTAACTTTCCTGGAAATTAGGAATACATACATACCTTCACGCTATGTCCCTTGGTAAGCAGCGAGAGAACGGAGCACTACGAATCCCAAGAGGCAAGCTTCTCTTGCTTCCTCTACATTCATCGTTTCACGTATGCTCGCCGTTGGGTCGTCTGCTCTGTATATTAAAATCTATGAGCACTCTGTCAATCTGATCTTTAAAGGTCAGTCTAGGATGACCCCGGAATTTAGGAGTATTTAAGAAACAAGAAATTGTCGTATTTTACCCGACTATCTATAATACTGAGAAGCAAGAAGGAGAGTATCGTTTCGGTATATGAGTTGGTAAATGTTAAAAGAAAGGGTAGACAATGACAAAGCCAACCGTCTTTAACAATAAAGCATATTTTATGAACACAAAGACACTTAATCACTAGAGCGAAAGTAAAATGGCGGAGATAGGTATTTCTAAACATTCAAGATTTCTATTCAGGTACGCTCATGGCTCCAGGCTGCATTGCATACGGTTGCGAATACGTTGATGTCTTTATTGAAATCTGGGGGTCACCATCATGTTATTATGATCATAGAAAAATATTTATAGTTAGCAGAAACAAACACACTTAAATGGAAAATATTATATTATTGGTTCTATTTGCATTTGCAATTCTAAATGCATAAAAAAAAATATTTATTTAGACAAAACAACATTCAATTACAATTAATAAAAAATGCAATTAACTAATTTATTGAATACATACCGTAAAACGTTCTTATTTATTAAAAAGTAAGTAGGAAGTATTTTTTTTTTAAAAAGCAGTTAAAATTTTGGGTTGTATGCATACGCAAGCTTTTCGTTAAAATACCCTTTTTGTCAAAGTACTCTATCATTCAATGAGCGCAGCATGGCTATCAAAGAATGAGAAGTAAGTAGTTCTGCTAACAGCAACAGATACCTAACTCATTAATTTTAAGTGGCTATTTGCTACTTATTAATGCCGCACACTACTTTATACCTGTTACGGTTACGATAAGGCGAACAAAGCGCGGACGTTAGACGATTTTCGGCCATCCGTTTACGCTCTACGTATAAGGCTTCATAGAAATAAAGATACAAACACGGTACAAAGTATACATTTGTCTCTCTCGTTCACACCGTACAGATAGAGTGCGTCCTGTGTGCACGAGGCTACGTCATCGCAGAAACAAGCCAGCCAACTGACCGGTATACCGCCAACCTTCAGTTTTTCTTTTATTTATAACTCGCTCTACCTGGGTAAGTTATGCCTCCTTCAAACATTTAAAGTTACTCGCTCACTATGTTAATCTAACTAGTTAAGAGTCGAGTCAACTGGACAGTGGTAGTGATGGTGACTGATGGTGATACAACTTTGTATACACAAATATTACCAATATAGATTACAGGTTTTAGTAAAACTCTGAATTCTAAAGTAATATCAGAAATTAATATTCATTACATGTATATTAATTTAGATACTTAATTACTAAGCTAAAATTAAATGTAATGATAATCCAAAATTTTCTCAGGTATATGGATGAAACAGTACCTAAAATATATAAATGCTACTTTAAAATGTGTAACGCTTATTGATGTTTTTTGTATGGAATAAATTGAATTTTCTTTTTATTTATTATTTCTAACTTTTGGAGCAACATTTAATGTCCGTAAATGATGTATAAAGAAATATAACATATTATGAGAAATTGAGAATTGACTATTTTCGACGAATATTTTAAGAAGGCATAACTGCAATCTGGCTCCTCTGGAATTTTAATGAAAATTGGTAGGTATAGATCTACAAGTTCAAGTTGATTTGTACAAGTTAACTTGAATGTGTGAAGACAGCACTATACGGTTTAATGAACGCACGGCAATGGCGGCGGCGGCGCGCGGAGTGAACACCGTGCGCAGTCGGCCCCGAGCTCCAAGCGGCGCGCGCGCAACACGACGGACTGCGGCCGTGTGACGACATGAACGAGTACTCCGAGTACGACTGGCGCCTGCGCCACCTGCAGGACGAGCGGCTGTGCGACGTGTCCAGGAAGCGGCTCAGCGACGGCGACCGACAGCGCGCCCTCGACGGGCTCAAAGAGGCCGTGGACTCCAGCCTCAACCTGGCGCTGCGCGACAAAAGCCGGTGCCAAGACGACAACTTCCTGCGGCGCTTCCTGTACGCACGCAAACACGACGTGCAGCAGAGCTTCGAGCTGCTAGTGCGCTACCACCAGCACCGGCGCGAGCACCCCGCGCTGTGGGCGTCAGCCGACGGCGGCGTGCTGCGCGCGCTCGCGGACGGGCTGCCCGGCGTGCTGGCCCAGCGCGACCGCCGCGGCCGCTGCGTGCTTCTCATGTTTGCCTCCAACTGGACCCCCCACGCCTGCCCTCTCCAGTCCGTCTACAGAGCCCTCCTCCTCACACTCGAGCGCACCCTCATGGACGTGCAGAACCAGGCCAACGGATACGTTATTATCGTCGATTGGACCGAGTTCACGTTCAAACAATCGTGCAGTTTACAAGCTAAAGTGCTCAAGTTAATGATCGACTGCCTCCAAGATTGCATGCCGGTGCGATTTAAAAGCATACATTTCATTGGACAGCCGTGGTATGTGGAAACCGCTCTAGCCGTGATCAAGCCTTACCTTAAGGCGAAGACGCGGGAGCGGATAGTGCTGCATGGAAACAATCTATCGACGTTACACGACGCTCTGCCCCTCGACATTCTCCCGGCAGAGTTAGGAGGAGAGGGACCTTCGTACAACTCGGAGCTTTGGCTGAAGGAGTTCTGTCAGGGGGAGAACATCAGTCCGTCTCCCCCACCGGTGACGAAGGCAGCACCGCCAGAAAACGACCTACCGTCGGCTAAAGTAGACAAAGCTTACAAACAGAAGGACATTCCGAACTTCTCGTTTCATGGTAGCGAAAAAAGTGCAAAGTCAGAGTTATTACGTGATAAAGATTGACCTTCTGGCAGCACAGTGATCGAAACGTGCTTGTAAAAGGACAGCTGAGCCGGCATGCCACCGAGCGCGTCCGTGCACAAACGTGCGGCGGATATGCATTGTGATATCGAGTGTATTGCTAATTTATTACTTATTACCTAGGGACCGCTTAGAAAACAGAGATAGTCTTTTAGAAAGTGGTTGGAGTATGATTAAAGTGCATTTAAAATATGGCGTGGAGTAAAACTGTGACGCGAGCTGTACAAGCTAGCAAGAATGGATTTTATCGGTTTTGTGTCGCGGGCATCTAATTAATGAGTCAGTCACTCACTCTGCCAGGTTTTACGACGGAGAAGGCGGGAGGCCGCGCAAGCCCCGCGGCCGCCCGGCGCAGCGGCGCGCTTGCTTGCGCGGGCGCAGGTAACGGTGCCGAGCTCTCGTTTCGCTGCATCCGCTCAACTTTTGATCGCGAACCCTGAATCACGCGCTCCACATCTTTGCACATTGCACATCGTTTAAAAACATTGTATTTTACACTCATAATTGTATCATCTTTGTATTTATTACCAACTAACTAGTTCTTTTTGGAACACATCTCATTATGTCGCTAAACCAGTATGACAATAATTTATTGTAAGATTATTAGGTAGATGAAAACGCTTTCGTCATATGAGGCTTGTTGCGCATTTACTATTATGTTTTAAGTCTTTGTTTGGAAAATATGCAATGTCAAGCAAGGCGATTTATTTTAATAATAGTCATTGTAAGACTAATGTGATGAGCATTGAAGTCATTGGTTTTATGTGTGTTTGTGGTATAATTTCTTTAAAGAAGCAGTATTAAATTATTGTGTCCGCGTCGGTTACTTCCATGTTTTAAAACTAGTTAGATGTAGCTCTCACTCCACATATACTTTGCTCTCTTTTGATATTTTTTATATTTCTTAAGTTATTCATTTAAACAATCGTTTTTCGGTCATTTTAAAAGATAGGTAGCTGTGACATAAGACAATAATAATAATTGTGCATTTTGTATGGTTGTATGACATGATTTGTAAATACCTACGCATTAAATTGTGACTGAGAGAGTTACAATACTCTGAAACTGATATTTAATCTTAAATAAATGTATAGAACAGCAGCTAAACAGTCGTTTCATTCCTAATTCAATCACCAGTCAGGGTCTACATCAGTGTAAATGAATAAATCCCACATAGACGTAAACAAACAATATATAACAATGACATCATCATTGTCAAATGCTTATGTATGAGCGTCTTCTTGTGCTATGGTCAAATGGACATTTCAGAGGTTTAGAACCAGAGAAATTCGAAGTGATCTGGCAGGTTAATCCTCATTACTTTTTTATTAACTTTCTGTGGGATTTAGGGCCCAACTACACGACCGATTCTTTGTCCATCCAAACTGTTTTGTTTGATTGAACGTCGACACCGATTTCTGTCCATCTAAACAGTTTAGTTGACTGGGTGCGCACACTGCCGATTGAATTCGATTGCTAGACTGCAGTTCGCGGCATACTGAACTATCAGCCACCAACTAAACGATGGCTCCGTGAATAGAACCGTGGAGTTTACCTCAATAGACCAAATAAAAGTTGGCGATCGGTCTCGATTGTGTCAATTAAAAAGTTGAGTTGGTGCCGCGTGCGCACCCCCATACTAGTATTGCTTTTTGCCCACCGACTAAACCGTTGAGTTGGTGAACAATCGGTCGTGTAGTTGCTCCCTTAGAATTACAGATTAATTCTTGACCTAAGATAAATCCGTTATTTTTCGTCATTGTTAACTTACGATAGTTAATAATTATTCAAAGCCATGCTATTTTAGTGTGAAATTTATTTTTGGTTTCAATTTTTATTAGTACGACTCTAAGAGTTCAAAGAACGAAAAACTAACGAAAGTAGAACAACGTTACCGAAAGTGTTAATTCAATAAACAGGTTGTTTCTTTGGATTGTACTTTTAATTGGAATATCACACAATAGTGTATCTAACTATTGGTGAAACATTCTCATAAAAGTTAGTACATTTATAGGTACACACTTTATAGGTCCCTCGTGATTGGAACTTAAATAAACAAGTATATTATATAACTAATAAACTACATACCTATATCATACAATAAGAATGTAACCAATCAGTTGAAACTATATGACCTCTTTAATGAATGAAACATTGAATATTTTCAGAATTCACACCAAACCTAACAGGTAAATGGTCGGGAAACTTATCGCAGTTTGAAATGACGTCATGTGTGATTAGATTATATATAGGAAGGATAGATACCTACCTTAATTCTTTCGTTAAATTAGTTTCAACCTGGACTAAAGAAATAAACAATTCGGTCGTTTCCAAGTTACAAATATTAATCTTAAAAAATTGATATAAATTGATGGTCAAAATGTGAAAACAGAATTGAAATTAGTTGAAAAATAAAATAGCTACATGCAATCAGAAATCAATCGATAGAAAGAAACGGCAATATTGCATTATGATGGTGCAATAGCGCCAAACAAGCAGATCCTGACTACATATAAAGAACTGTTTTGCTAAAAAGGGACAGAGCATCTCTCCAGTACTAACTTAAACTATTAATATCTCTGATGTCAATTGAGATATCGAAAATCGAATTTTAGATTCAGGACGTCCATGTAAGTTGATTGATGAAATTTAAAAAAAATAGTCAAATACCGAATTGGAAATTAAATATAGGTCTCAATTCCGATCATACAATACAAATGGAAATCACGCATATTTATTATTTCGATATACAATACAAGCAAGCATGGATCTCCGTCCACAAGACCGGCTGCGCCAGATGTATCACAACGGTTTTTTTTTTAAATTCAAAGGACCTGCTTGCTTGTACAGGGCCATTGACACCTTAAAGGAGAACGCAAAACTTGAGTATAGCTGAGAACTAAGTTTATGGGTCTAAGGCTTAGAATAAGAATGTGTGAGTTATACAGAAGATAAACCTACCCAAAATTACTAAATTTGTGATACTGAAATAAACCCTATTACGCGGACATAAGTGGAGAGTTAAAAAATAAAATTTTACAAATAGTATACTTTAGCTAGTGATCGACTGTACTTAATACGCTATAGAATATGTTATTGTTATGTACAGTCGACCACAGGTCAACCTACCCAAAACGACAAAATATGAGAATCTGAAATGTATCATATTGCGCAGGCATAAGGTTGAGATTTAATCGAAGGTTTTTGACAGATGGTATACTATAGCTTGTGGCCAACTGTACGCACAATACGATAAGAAGGTATCAGTTCAATGATTGACAGGTGATTAGACAAAAAAACAACAATTTTTAGAAAGTATCCAGCAGTAAGTAGGTAGCTATTCTACTTCACCTACATGTCCTTAACCATTGTTGTCCCACAGTCCCACTGCTGGGTAAAGGCCTCCCCAAGGCTCTTCCAAACGTCGCGGTCTTACCTCAATCCAGGATTGTACAATGTGGATTCACGTCGTTCCGCCATTTTTTTCTGGGTCTACACATTACATACCTACATACCTACCAAATAATATTCCCAAAGTAACACAGGGTTTACGAGTAGTGACTTCATGACATACAACTTGGTATAAACGGGCGCGAGTTTATGGTGTGTAGCGTTTAGACAATGGGCAGTGACCGGGTGCGCGTGCGCAGCGCAATGGTCATGTGAGTCACGTGGCCTGCGCTTCCGTCGTACACCGCAGCGGAAGGAAGGTACTAGAGGCATAAAATAAATTATTTGTAATAGTTATACGGGTACTAAATGCTCGAAAGATGTCATTTTCTCTATGTTACAGTCAAAACTCCAAATCGGTTAAGACAATGTTTTATTCTAGTCAGAGCTAGATTGAACTAAGGGTGTTAGTGGTAATTGAAACCCGAAATCAACATTATTTAATTAATTTTATTAAACTTGCAGGTAACGCTGCCAGTATTTAGGTACCTCTGCCACAGGACCTAGCTTAAAGCATTTTTTAAATAATATTTAAGCTTCTTTTTGTACATACATTTATTTTTTTCTTACTCTTCCTTCTGTAATTGTTATGTGTATAAGTAAATAATTTTAAGTTGTAGTTGTATTTATACTACTTTACCTTTTTTTTTAAACTTTCATAATAATTTTATTGATAAATTATCCAAAGATCTTGAAATTCACCTTATGTCCGATTCCTGTAGTTAGTAATATTGTAGGGCAGTCATGAGTGGCGGGAGTAATAAACTGCTCCACTAAATTCTGGTTTATTTATTCCTGTGATAACAAATACAGACAAGCTAACATACCATCTGATGGTAAGTTTATGAGGAATTAAAACTGTAAAAAAATCATGTCGTGTTTAATTCGTGTGTTTCATCCGTAGGTAATTTTTTTATTTATGACCGTAAAGAAAAAAATATTATTTTCCTGATTCTCTCTACGGTCATTTACGGTTACGGTTTTAATTGCAAATGAAGAAAAAACTACAGGTAGCTAAGTATAATTATACATTTCTTGACAATAATTAAAGTTTAATAGCTTCAGTAAACAGTTAAGTAGTTACGACACGGAGAATAGAAATCCGAATCAATGTAACGAATATCTTGTTTCAATGGTCTGGAGTTACTACTGCAAGTTGCGGTCGAACAGTGGTCAAGTAGGGACGTTATCTTGTATCTTACATCTAGCACTAACTTGGCACTAACCACAGATTCTGCGCGGCAGATGTTTGTCACTTAGGTATAGTCGACCTCTAGCTAAAGTATACGTACATCTGAAAAAAATCTATAAATCAAATTTGAAGTCCATGCGTTATGGTTCATTTCAGATTGCAGAAATTTGACAGATGGTATACATTAGCTAGATGCCAACTGTCGATTCCTGCGTGGCCTCCAAATCTAAAGTTAAACCTAAATGAAACTGTCACGCTCAATCATGTATAAGATTGTGTAAGATTGCGGATGACGTTTCGTTTAGCAATGTTTTAACTTATCGAATGACACGCCAGGATTGACGCCACTTGCTTATTATAAAAGTCCCCTCGGCCTGTCATTCTCATAATTTATACCAGAGTATGAGTATTATGTTTTATTCCGTGTAAGTATGTATTTTTTTCGTGTACCTGTGACGGATATGAATATCCCTAGCGTCACTGGGCAAAGTACGAGGCGATTATCCCGTGTAACTTGCTGTTAGTAGGATACACCCTTATATATTATGTCGTCTCGTCTGCCTTTCGTTGACGTTTCAGCAATGTTTACAGAAGAGCCAGTATTCACTAAACCTGTGTGCTTGACCGTCGGTAGCACTGTGGCTAGGACACCAGACTCCCATGCGGGAGGTCCGGGTTCATAACCGTCCAGTGCCATGTACCAATGAGTTTTTCGTATTTTTCGAAGACGTACATTTACCGACTGCTCTAACGGTGAAACATGCGCACTGAGATGACCAGTGTGTAAAATGGGGTAGGCACAAAAGATCCTCAAGGGTCGAAGTGCCGTTGGATATAACATAAGATATGATAAGATAAATCCGTGTGCTCCATCTTCGGCCTCATCGTCACTAACCACCGGTGAGATTGAGGTCAAACGCGGGTTTAGTCGTGAATAAAAAAATATATACCAGACCAGCTAATTTGTATAAATATTCAGCATATAATACTAGTTTTTAAGATGAGTTAGGCGAGTTCAAGGTGAGACGACCTTATATAATTTTAATCTACGTCTAAGGAAAGGTACACGCTTCTAGATTTAGTGAGGTAGATAAACGTAACAAGAAATCTCGTGAGTGAATAGAAGCCAACGTCGAAGAGCTATTTGTTTGAGTGTTTTGTCTAAATACAAAGAAGAAAACTTTGTCCTACCTATCCTAAGCTGTTCTTTGCATAAAATGTCGTCGTAGTATAAAGGAAGGAGTACTCCTTCCTCTATGAGGTAGGGGCATGTACTCCTCTATGAGTTAGAGGTACTCCTTCCTCTATGAGTTAGGAGTACTCCTTTCTCTCTTTCCTACAACAACATTTATAGATAAATACTCTTTTGTTAAACGTGGAAATGTTGAATATGTTGTATTGGTAATTTGTGGAGGAGGTAAAGGCATGGTAAAGGTATTATTTTGACTGTTCATATGAGAAACGTAGTACGTCAGTATATATGTATAATACTCTGTCTGTCGTAGTACCTTCTCTCTAATCATGAGCTATTAAAGAGTATTATAATTTGAGTAGAGTAATATCTACTCGTACCTATTTCAAGAATATTGTAGATGTTTAAATATTTTTTTCTACTAACGCACAATTTAATTTCTTCATGATTCATATTCACGTAGATTCACCACAATGAAAAGGAGTGTATAATGGAGATAACATAAAGAACTCGATGACTGTTGACTTCAAAAGTTGTGTGACTTCAAAAGAAACCTTTGTCTCACGAGACAGTGAGCTGACGAATGCAACCTTGGTCCAAATCTGCACGATTGCGGTTACGTGCTCTCTTTAATCTCGAGATTACCTTCCAGAAACAATACATATATTTACGGAAGAAATTTTGGTACTAAATAGTGATAAATTGATATTTAAGTGTAATACTAGGGTACAAGTGTCATTAATTAAATGGGATTGCCTATTTCATGGGATTAATTTTATGACTTTCGATTTAATGTAGATACGAGTAGTACGTAGGTATTAAGGAGGTACCTCTGAATAGCACAAGAAGAACACGGATAACATCCTTTTTAGAGCTGCTGAATAAGCTTCCAGTGGCTAAATAAATGTTTAGGTTAGGTATATTACGTAACTTTCTTCCTCTTTTCAGCTTGTACTCACCAATTTCTGAGTAGGTGCCTATAATATGAAAGAACTTTGCCGGTTGCCGCAGCGTCATCTTCATTCCTTCAAAACTATAGGCTTTTTAAATGCATTTTCAGTTACTTTTGTAGTTAATTATAATATTCCTGACCCCTGTGTGACCACGTCTACTTATTTGTGTAAGTCGTTTCCGCAATCATTCAGTTCGGTTTGGAGTTTACTCTACCAGTAGAACTCTTAGGGCAACTTGCGCGAAAGTGCAGGTTAAATGTTCATAACCCGGGTTAGTTAACCCTGATTTCATTCGCGAAATATCTATGGTTGGTGCAAGACGTTTTTGTGATTTAACCCGGGTTAGGCACTAACTCTCGAGTTAACTCTCAATTTGACTTTCGCGCAAGCCAGCCTTAGTATTTTAGGTAGGTAGGTCTGTTTGGAACAGACCTTCAGTTCACTCATAGTGCAGCAGCCAGTATGTATTAAAGTGCACAAGGCAGTATTAATTCAGTAAGTATCGTTAATGGACCCCACCTACGCCGCACCGTCATCGAACCGTAAACAAATAAATAAGCCATTGTTTCACGGGTACACACAATGAGCTCCAATGAGCCATATGCTGTCTGTCTAGTAGATACAGACTTCACTGAATAATAATATTCATGTTCACTTTTGCAGGTGAAAGGACCACTTCGGGTCCGCCTTGATCACCGGCTAGCCCTTCTATATTTAGTCTATCTCACCAAATATTTTCGCTCCGGCGTTGATGTGTTCCATCAGTGTTTATAGAACAGAGAGCCAGTCCTTTCTAAGCCCATGTGCTTCATCTTCGACTTCATCCTTATTTACCATCAGGTGAATCGATGGTAGTCAAAGGGCAAACTTCTTAGATGTATAATATATACACGAAATACATTTCGTAGCCTAAAGGCTACATATGTCGTAGGGTTATGTTCCAAACCCACTTTCGCTTTGTCGGGTAATAATGGTCGAGTAAAGTTAGTGTTATGGAACCGGCAATTAATTACATATTACTCGACAAAGGGCGCTCATTTCCCGAATTGATTTTGGAACCGGCACTATTTCAACTGTCAGACAATGAGTACCCTTTGTCGGGTAATTATTACCTGTTTTGGAACATAGTCTAGGTAGATACGTACATAACGTCTACTCGCTATACTAAATTTTTCGAAGTTACCTTCTCATAAATTATAATTTGAGAACCCAATTTAGTGCAGTTCCCGGTTCTGTAGGTACCTACTCGTAGGTAGGTCGGTAGGTAAAATGTTTCATGACCTTGAGTGTCCTTTTTCTTTGTCAGGCCGGAAACTTTCGGACCTCACCTCGTATGTACAAAACTGGTAACAGCTAACAAACATTCTGGTTTTGCAGGTTTTATGGTGAATCATCGAATCGAATCTAGAGAAACGTACAGTTTATCACAAGGCAACCTATACAAAATATTAAAATTTGTGAGTCTGAAATAAACCATATTACGCAGACATAGGGTTTGGATTTAATGAAAGAAATTTGACAGATGTTATAGCTATTGTAGTGGTCAATCGTACGCTTTATTTACATAAATGTTAATATTCACTCTTGCTTACATCGTCATGTTTTTATAACAAATATTTATTTTAATTTATATCGAAATATTTTTCTTAGTGACCCTAACGAGGCTGACATGGTCACCTTGTCCGTAATCCGTTGTCCTTGTACCGAAGCCTATAAACTGAGATTAAAACAATATTAAATTACATAATTTGAATGTATATAATCTATGTAATTAATTACATAGTTGGATATTTTTTTCACAGCTTATAAGCAAAGAAATTAATAAGAAAGATACTTATCAATATTTTCTAAGTTTTTCGAGAGGATGTTACTCTACGAGTTCTATATACGACCAACATAGAAAATATTATCCTGTCCGTTCGTAAATCGTCCGAAACATCGACAGTTCAAATATTGTTTTTAGCCTACGTTATCTCACGATAAAGCCATGTTTGATTATGAGATTACTTACGTTTTTGGGGAGAGTAACTCTCTTGTAATTTGAAAAATGTATAGGTATAGTTATTCATATAGGTACCCAATACCGTACCTATGTAAAATAGTAACCTCTATACTTACCTACCATAATATTTAATAAATACTCCCCCCCCCCCCCCCATACTTTAGAAATCTCTATATCTTTAATATTTGTGTTGTGTACTGTTTTTGTTATTGTCCTCGTTAGATATGAATCATAACAATGGTCAAATCGCATTATTACAAGTTAGCCAAGGACATGTCCATTCTCTACCACGATCCCTCGAGCGGCACGCAGGTGTAGCGGCGCCGCGGGCGCAGGCATCGGGTTTCAAAACAAGCCAGCTACCGTGCGCGAGCGACCGAACGTGACGCGGAAGCGCTTTGTGACTTTTCCAAGGAATTTCTTGGAGACTAGCAGGGCACTTGATTGCTTTATGATTTGGCTGGTCAAGCTTGTGTTTTAGCTGAATTTTCATACTAGGAGCCGATGCTCGTGCTAAAGTTTATTTTGATTCCTCACGGTACCTAGGTATTCTCAGTTCTACCTAGCTCGAAGAAGCTAATACTTACTCTCAGACATGCCGGTTTTCACATGACGATATCTTTTCTTCTAAACAAAAGACCAAAGAACGCATGTACTGCTGTTTTTATGAAACTCGCACAAAGTTTATACTTTTTCTTAGGTACGCACAGGTCCCATGTTGTTGCACCTTAGTATGACTCTGTTGTTAATCACCTTGTAAGGGGCCGTTCAAGTATTATACGTAAACAGAATTTTGGCCATTTTTAACCTCCCCCGTCCACGTTGTCATCAAAAATAAGCAAAGTAAAAACCCCTTACTCCCCCTTTGATGCTTACGTAATACTTGAACGACCCCTAATACATGCTTCAAGAGAAACGACTGATAAATAGGCAACCTTCCATTTTGGGTAGGTAACACTTTAACTTATTTATGCCGCAAAGCAGCAAAACTTAGAGGCTGGGTCTGTACGACGACAGTTCCAGAGCCGGCGCCGGTTCGGTTCGCTGCAACCAATCACGAGGCGAGGTGAGACGCAGACTTTAAGTGGGGGGAGAGCGGAACGCTTGTGATTGGCTGCAGCGAACCAAACCGGCGCTGGAACCGGTGCATGTAGCCCAGTACGAGCCAGGGTAATTAGTATATAATATAGGTACTTACCGTCACATGAACGTGTCGAAAAACGCCTAGTACCTAAGATTCTAATCTATTTACAATCAGGATTGCCGATTTTACCTTCCAGCAAATGTTATTTGAGTCGACCGACTCCTTCATATCACATCATACCCTGACTTAGCGCTTGGGTCGAGTAAAGATTGCCATGGAACATGTAACACATGCCTTCGAAAGTTTGGAGTAATTTACCAGACAGCCTTCAGGCACGTACGGGGTACTTCTCATGTTGCATCAGGTGACAGCCCAAGTAATAAGTCTGACGGAGTTACGAACTTCTGTAATTAGTTAACGGTGCATACCTGATAGTACCGTTTGCGGTGTAATAGTTTCTCGCATCGCGGCGCGGGCGCAGGGTACCGACCGATCTTATTAGCGTTAGGTTAGACAGACAGTAAGAAATAAACTAAGGTATCTATCGATATTCGTGAAAATTGATTTCCTATTTTCCTCCTGGCCTCTAATTTGTGTTTATGTGTTTGTCCATCTTTTGTTTATTAGCACCTCCAGTAAGATACAAGTAGTAAGTAAAAGGTAGGTAAGTATGTAAATGAGGTAATGTATCTGACTGAGATGAGTCAGAGTCTGGTTTCTTTGTTTGAATGTTTGTGTAGTTAGTTATCCACTATGCATCTGAGTATGAACTCAATTTCTCTAGGTGTATATGAATCTTATGTACAGAGATAATCGAATTTTGGTTCGTAATTATTATAGACGAGGTCGTAAAACTATTATTTATCGAACCCATTTTATTTAGGTCTCTCCTAGTGTTTAAAGGTGTCGGTGTGTCTGAAAAAACATAACCGAATACAATATTAACGTCTAAACAACGGCCACAAACCAATCATTTAAGTTATATTCTTCTGTTCTATTCTTATTCTTATATTTTCTAACAACAGAAGATGTGGATACACAGTTTTCCTGAAAACTGACTGCCTGGCTTGTTTATCTGCCTACAATAATGAATTATGGTACCTAATCATAATTAATTATTAATTACACACTTATTATAATAAATATGACAAAGAAATTATCAGTTATTATTACTTAGAAAATTATACAATCATCTACAATACAATGCTTCCCGCCTCTTATATTCCTTTGTGCATTTAGGCAAGTAGGTACTTACTGGGTTATTGGTCATCGTCAGTTTTATAAAGGTAAGATGCATCAGTATCACTCAGTCGATTCCAAATTTGGTGCGGATAACATGCGAGTAGGTAGAGTTGTGTTAAAAATTAGATTTATAGTGACACCCAGCGGGCGTGTAAGCGTTTAAAAATAAAGCCGTTTAAAAATATTTTATTTTTACCTATATAGGATGACGTAATCCAGAAATCATCTCCATTTCTATAATTGGGAATTAAATATGACCAAGTACCACAAGTAAAGACAAGCTGAAAATCAACGCTGTGGCTTGCGTCAGCATTATGCTGAGCTGGTGTATCCTTTTTGGCACTGTACCACACCAGATGTTCTGTGATGTATGTACTATGAACTTTGTATACTTCTGTATTGTGTACTGTATTCTGGTGTTTACAGCGCTAAATAAACGTTTTTAATTTCAATTTCACTCTGCAACCGATCAACAGCCTTTCGGCAAGATTCTGTTTTGGAGCTACATATGGCTGCAATTTGAAAAAGCTTTCTATACATTTGTCTTTCTGAGTCATGCATGCATTGATCTCATTCAGTCATCAGCCAGTGTGCATGCATGCATGCGAGATGCACACTGTTGATAACAATATTTAGTGCAGGCACCGTGAACTGCGGCGATATTATCTACCTACAAGTTCGAACCTACATATTCAACAATAATTGCATTTCCTTTCATAACCTCAATTTATGGATCGGTACCTACTACCCACAAAAAGCAAGGAAAAAACCAAGTAGGTCACATAAATAAATCAACATAGAACGGTGAAGTGGGCAGGGCACCCGTGTCTGAATCTTGCAATATACTGCAAGATTTCATTCATTCAGCGCCTTGTTTTCGACGCGGACCGATCAGTGTGACTGTGCTAATATGCCTTATTGTGCGGTTTAAAAGGAGGTATTTCGTTCGTAATCATGTCACTTTGGGGGCATAGCTTATAAAAAATATTGACACGCGCGATTCATATAGCAGCTCGCCCGCGTCACCGTTATATCTGGATTTATTTCTGTGAAGTAGGTCCTTATTCATAAAAAAATAGATCCTGATCTTCTCAAACCTTTAGTAAATACCTTGTACCATGTATTGTGGCATAAATATTTAGAATAGACGTTTACTTGTTGTGACACATGGGACTTATCAGGCCTGTAGTCCGGGGTGGTTTTGGGGGTTGAAACACACCCGAAATTTTTACGACTTAAACGTATAATAAAACAGGAATCTGGTTTTAATGTTTGAATTATTAAAGTCGTCGTCTTTCTTTGCTAAAAACAAAACGCAATCGAAAATGATAATTCACTTCAACTTTGTATAAAATACGTGTTTTTATTACTAGGTATCTGAAAACTCCTCAACTCCCTGTCCATTAGGTTTTAGTTCATTTTTTAACCATTCTTCTTACTTTTTTCCCCAGCACATTCCAACCGCGAACTCTGCCCTGAGACTTTGTGCAAAGTCGATACTGCCCGGGCAGTTTTAACACCGCACACCCTGCGTACTTCGCCCGTAACATATGCAAAATAAAGTATGTGGATAGTAAAAGAGAACGCTTGCTTTATTAAAATATTATTGGCTGTATGCGATTAAGATTTTTGTTGCCATAGCCATTATTTCCATCGCTAAAAAATTTAACTGCCATAGAATGTAAATTTAACACATTATCTAACGTTATTTAACTCGTTATTTTTTTTTTAATATAGCAATACTGTTTCTAAGGCTGGAACTACATGGGCCGGTTCAAGCGCCGGTTCGGTTAGCTACAGCCAATCACGAGGTGCGAACTTCAAGTGGGGGGGAGGGCGGAACGCTTGTGATTGGCTGCAGCGAACCAACCGGCGCTAGTACTGGACGCGTATAGTCGAGTACTAAAAATGTCAATGTCACTCAGTAAAAGTCAATTCGTATGAGATTTATTGCTTTTTTTTCTTTCATACATGGGCTCACAATCAAGTAAAGCTGTTCGTGCATCGAAAATGGCGAGTTCAGCAGAAATTCAAAAGTTCATCAAAGATGTCGTTTCTGGAGACAAAGTGGTGGTTTTCTCCAAATCATACTGTCCGTACTGCAATACGGCTAAAGAAGTAAGTTTGGATTTCATTAAATTCCATTGCATTAATGTATTTCAAAATCTGCACCTTCATCAATGACTCATTTCAATACTTTTTTGGCGTTTGAAATGCATATATTCTATGTAGGTGCTAACATTCTAATTTCATTTCATAGATTAACCTATGATAAGTAGATTAGATAAAAAGATAAGCAAGTTAGAATAACCTTTAAGCATATAATTTCCGATTTCAGGTGTTCTCCAAAGTGAAACAGCCTATTAAGGTGATCGAGTTGGATCAGAGAGACGATGGATCTGATATACAAGACACCTTGACGAGTATGACAGGATTTAGAACTGTAAGTGACTCTTAAAATACCTATGTCTCTACTCCTAAATCTATCTGGAATATATACATAAATAACTCGCACGTATCTGGAATACACTATCAAGATACCTAGTGTGATTATAATTTATTGTTAATGATATCAATATTTCAAAGGTCAGGTTTTATGACTTCGCATATTGAATTACAAATATCAGAGACTTAGTTTAGAGATATCATCATTCATGATGATATCATTACCTACCTATTTACTTACAAAACAAAGGTCGTTTTGATTGCCATCACTGGGTTCAGTTTCCTTTATTGGGAAACCATTTGTACATAAAATGCAAACAGTTTTCCTGAATCTGGATATCTTTTGTTATGTCTTGAGAAGATGCTTGTACGCAGAGTACACAGATCGGACCATATTATTATTATTATTGGATTAGCAGGCAGGCAGCTAATGCTGGTTAGCCTGTTTCTTCACATTTTGTAAGTGGCTGTCTAATCTGTAATTGCATGTCCCAATATGGGCCATGGATTATTATTGTTGGGTTAGCAGGCAGCCGGCTAATGCTGGTTAGTCTGTTTTTGAAATTTTGTAAGTGGCTGTCCAATCTATTCTAGAATTGGTTTAAGTTTCAGCATGCACAACTTGCTCAGGTATACCGTTTCACATCTCGTGTAATGGTTACCCTATGAGGTTGAATAGGTGATGCTGTTTTGGTGGTCTTTTGGCGGAATTTTGTACTAGTTGAGTTGTCTCCTTGAGTGATCCTTAAAGTTTATTATAAAGTAATTCTTCAATTCATCTGTGTTTGGATCGTGTTATTTAAATCCTAAGTGGTTTTTTAAATTAATATTTAAAAATAACCAGTTGCACAAAACTTCTACATTCATGGACTTAGATGTAGGGTCTGCCATCTGTAAACTTTGCCAACATACTTATAATGTTCATGTGAATTTCCATTTTATTGTAATGTAATGATATCTTTAATTTATCTCCAGGTGCCGCAAGTGTTCATCAACGGCAACTGTGTCGGTGGTGGCTCTGATGTCAAGGCTCTGTATGACTCCGGCAAGCTGGCACCCATGCTCATTGGCTGAACTCGACTAACATGACATTTACAAAACATCTAAACAAAAATTGTAAAGTATATAAGTTATTTTAGTGCAAACTAAAATGTAATAGGTAAATTTATTTGGTGATATTTAAATAGGAGATTTTGTTGTAAGTATTCTATAGTGTGCCTACTAACACATGTAGCCATTAATGGATGCCATACAATAACTAACATGATGACCAAAGGGAAAGAGTCCGATCCGATGTTCTGATGTCCGAACAACGATCAGTCAGTTTTACGTAGTATCAGTTTTAATTTTTTTGCTATCGTTGTCATGATCACCTGCATAATGCACTATGTTTGAGATTATAAAATACTGTGACTGAGTCTAAGAAATATGTTTCTGTACGTACTGTCTAAATGCTGATCTGTACTTTAGTACTGCTGATCTATACTTAGTGCATGACAGTGAGAATATTTTGGAAATCGGTCTACCCAGTAGTTTTTTTAGAAAACCTGAAGGCTGTCAGTTAACTGCCAAAATGAACAGAAGAAAATAGGATTTGTTAAACCTTTATAAGCAATTGAAAAAATGTACTGATACTTTTATTCTGAGAAGAAGGCTATAAACATTAATCTCAAATCTCTTACCCTTTGGTCTTCACATCTTTTGATTGTCTTCCCTGAGTGAAATTATTACAACCTATTAGATAAAATTTGTGTAAAAGTAGTTAGTTGTTGGTAATAAATCCTATGTAATCTCTCTATTACACTTGTTAGTATGCATACTGATGTAAAATACAAAATAAGTGGTACATTTTTAAGTACAAGCATGTATAAAGTAGTAAATTGTGCAGTTAGTACTTAATTTAATGTGTTGTTATTTATATATGTGACTATTTAAGTGCCATATATTTGCAATTTTTTTTAGTGAAAGCTCAATATATAATAGTTCATCTGCTACATAACGTATTTATGAGAATTTTGTAATATAATTGTTTTGTGAGTCATAAAAAAATATTTTATTATTAGGTCAGGTTATTTTTTTTAAACTACAGGTATATGTAGTTTATCACTAGCATACGACGATCATTATGAGGAGCTCGTAGCATAGTTGCGAGCACGGTCCGAAAGTGATCGTGCAGGTTAAGCGACGTTGGCGCGGTCGGTACCTGGATGGGTGACCGCTAGTGGCATATTGCATCTGAGCTCCTCCGTGCCTCGGAAAGCACGTTATTGTCGTTGTTGTCGTTCGACAGCAGTCGTTAAGCCATGTCAGAGGCCTACGGGCGGCCTGAACAACTCTGACAAATGGGTTGGCCACTAACCATACGATAAGCAAGCAAGCAACTAGCATACAGTATGATACAGTAGTTGGTTTTATCACATTGTTACATGCCTAATATATTATATCGCTGGCAGTGTAAAGCAGATAAAACTCATAAAGAAAACCACAGTAATTGTAAAAAAAAAAGTCCTAATCATCGAAAGCTTATTTTAATTATGTAAATTCCACCCTAACCAGTCGCCCTTGACGACCGGGACGACTACAATAGGTCCGAATTAATTGCTGAGATTCCGCTATAAATCCTTCAGCGAAAGTCACTTATAGTCCCCATCCCTAAACGCTTTATTACGCGCACGGGATGAAAACATCAGGCCCTCTCGAACACAGTACACCTCTAACAGTAACTCATGTTTCTACGACACTACTCACTCACTATACTTTATTTGCACACACATCAATTACAAAAGAAACATCAAGAAGAAATTTGACGTACACAGGTAGTGTTTATCTCTAAAATAGAGATTTATTCCAGCTAGACCATTAAACAAAGAAATTTAGTACGATAAGTAGACATGTGACTATGTGGATGGAGAGTGGAGGTTATGATCAAAGACAAATCTAAAGGATAGGTATTATCATTTTATCTAGACGTGCTACAATCCGCCTGTTCCACATATCCCTACTGATCTATCCCTACTGGTAGCGAAGAACGGAATTTTTTTCCACTTTTTACTACTAAGGGAGATACTTTTCCACTTATCTCCACTCACTCTAATAAGCCAGGAAATCGGTATCGTCACATTGAAAATGTTTAAGTGCTTCTTTAAAGTGCCGGCTAGCAGGGTTCTAGGACAGTGTGCAGATGAAGTAATAGGAGAAACTGGGTAATAGTAGATTTTATATTAGGTCCTTACATATGAAATTGGCGTTTTGTATGGGAGGAATATAAAGTCGATTTTTTTGTGTAAAATATATTTAATTAATCAAAGTATGCACCATTGTTATCTATGCACTTTTTCTATCTCCATAGGTAGTTCATTGATCCCTTTACTAAAAAAACCATGGGGGCGAGAATCAATAAACTCTCTGAAGGCGGTTTGGACTGCCACATCGGAGTTGAGTTTTTTTCCTTGTAAGAAGTTATCCAAATTCCGGAAAAAATTGTAATCTGTTGGAGCAAGGTCCGGGGAGTACGGTGGATGTCGCAGACATTCCAATTGCAGCTCCTCTAGTTTAGCGGCCGTCTGTTGTGCAGTGTGTGGTCTAGCGTTGTCCTGAAGCAGCAGTGGCCTAGAGCGATTGACCAGCCTCGGTTGTTTAGCAGCTAGTTCTTCCATCATGGTTTGCAGTTGCTGACAATAGATATCTGCCGTAATCGTTTGGCCAGATTTTAGGAAAATGTAGTGAACGACACCGGCACTAGTCCACCAAACACAAGTATTTTTTTCTGAGTCAATTCACACAATAGCTTGGGGCATGATTTAGCTGATTCTCCAGGGTTCAGCCATTGCGACGCTTCCGATTGTCGTACAGGATCCACTTTTCATCACAGGCAATGATCCGATTTAAAATCCCTTCATTATTGTGTCGGTTGAGCAATGTAACGCAGCAGTCAACGCGTGTTTGCCGGTTTGATTCACTCAATTCATGAGGTACCCACCTTTCAAGCTTTTTAACTTTCCCGATTTGCTTCAAGTGGGTTAAAACAGTTTTATCACTCATACCGAAACCTGCAAGTTACTCTGAAGTGGTTTACGATGGATCCCCTTCCACAATAGCCTTTAATTCTTTATTATCCACTTTGGTCTCCGGTCGTCTACGAGGCTTGTTATGAAGGTTGAAATTTCCAGAACGGAAACGTTGGAACCAAAAACGTACCGTGTTTTCTTTTGCGACACCAGCGCCATACACATCATTAATCCTTCGAGCTGTTTCTGCAGCACTGGTGCCACGGTAGAACTCGTACTCGTAAATATAGCGGTATGTTTTCCATTGTGCGATATGAGCGACGCCAAAGAAAAAACTAGTGAGGAAAAAACAAATGAATGACTGTTTTAGAAACTCAAATTTACTAGCTATATGGATTTATAAATTTAAATTTTGATTCTTAACCAAAGAGGAGATATTTCATATCAAAGTGGCCAGTACGACAAAACGCCAATTTCATGTAATATAGAAAATAGGTAGTAGTAAGAGACAATTTTATAAAACGGACATACGTCCGCTCACGACAAAAATACAGAGAGAATAAGTAAAACAATAAAATTAATGGAATTTAGAATTGGAATGGGAATATGATTTGAATTTTGATAATATAGATGAAAAAATGAAAAATGCCAACACGAAATGAGGAAGATAAACGCTAACAATGAGGTTGAAATTGATGGCAAGGAGGTTGATATGGACGATGAAGTCAACAGCGTTACAGACTTGACGCTTTCAACTTTTCTGTGAACTTAAACTTAGAATATGATCGAAAATCAGATTTCGATTGGATATTTGAGATTTGTTGTTTAATGACTACCATAATACCTATACCTAGAAGAATTGTGATTCTCCTAACTCCGTCCATCTTGTCTATTATCTCTAATAAGCCAAACCACTTGGCAAGCTAGCTAAGCAACGTAGCGAACGTAGTTTGTTGTATATGTGTGAGTGAATAGGTGAGAGGTTTGCTTGACAAAGCTACAACAGATAGAGAAGAGTTACTGTTTTAAACACAGCACTGTGCCGTCAAGGCCACTATGGGCAGCCTTCCGAGGGTACGGCGCCGCCGTACGCTACGTACGATACTAATATATCCTATGTCATTGATAAAAGCGCCCTTTTTGCGTAACGCGATGGAGCAGACTGCCTATTGAGGTGCTAAGAGTAAGCGAGACAGCTGCTACCCTCGCGACCCCAGTCCCGCCGCCCTAGGGTCGCGGCAGCTTCGCGCGCCCTCCGCTAGTCGGCGCTGGTATCCCGCCCTAGCACAACATGATATTTTTTTATATCTTATTTAGCTAATATTAATGTAAACAAACATTATTATTGTGTATTTGATTCAGTTTGTACACTCGTTCCTCGTGTTCAGTGGATGTAGTCCTTATAGACCTCGGTTTATACTTTGTAAGTTGGATTTTGTAGTATCATGTGTTTTATGGTGACTGAATAAAGGAGAATTAAGGTGAGTTTTTATTCATTAAATTATGTACCTAATTTATTTTGAAATAAATATTATTTTCATAATTTAATATCAATAGGTACAATTTGTATTTCTTTAACTATACTTCTTACTTTGTATCACACCTTGTATCATTTTATAAAAAGTATTAAGTATTTATGGATTTTCTAAAGTGGTAATTTCGTCTGTAATTACGTGCAAACTATTAGCTATAAGTAATCATAGATTTATTGCTTCGTCTTACTTAGCTCGACATACTTATACCACAGAGTACTATATTTATTGACGTATTTATATACGAAAATGTCGATTTTGTGGGGGGTAGGGTCATATAGGTTGCAACGAATTTATATTTTTTTCTTCTATAAGAGGAGAAGATTGAGGGGGAGTATTCCGGAAATCCCCACTGTTGGGATTTCGGGAATCGCCAAGAAAATTGTCCTGTCATCCCGTCTAAGTCCCCACTAGCACTTCAGTGGGGATAACGGAAATATATAAAATGGTCATTCTGGCATTCTCCACTCACAAGTACAGTCACGTCGCCAAACCTTTGGAATGTTAAGTAGCTCTAGCTAGGTACATACAAACAATGACTTCAATTACACAAGCCACACAGGCGGCTGACTTCTTCAAAGGGCACCTAACTTTAACCGTGCCGTGTTCGCAAGCTGACATTTTCCTTAAACGTTTCCCTGTGCGCCTTTCTTATTTTGTAACTTCTTAAATTGTTACTTACTCCTCAATAAAAAAGAGGAATATTATGAGTAATTTAATAACTTCTGAGTTTTGGAATTTGGACATAATATCTCGGCGCAGTCAAATATGTTGTAAATTATGTATTCTGTGATATTTAGATAGGTAGGTACACTTAAAGTTATTTTGTTATTTCTATTTTCCAGTAATTCAGAGAAGAGATAATTAAGTTTCCATCGCATTTTCCAACGCTGATTATTCAATGTTTCTAATACACAATGCACATTACGTACCTTCTTATAAAACATCTTTAACTCTTAAATTCACCGTTTTGTTAGGAAACACCAAATACCACCGGCGTTTTTTCAGCTCAAATTGTCTAGAACGCGTCATTCATTTGTTTACATCAGAAGGGCCTTTCGTTTGCATGGAGGCAGTAGGCTCTACGCATCTATAAAACGGTCTTTCTGCTGTCGAAATTCAATGTCTGTAAGTGGTAGACGATTCGGGGAGAGTTTGGGCGGGTGGGTGAGTGTAGGGCGGGTTTCAGTCCCGCCGTTCGCGATATAAGGTGGGCGTCAGTCGGTCGCCGGCTCAGAGCGGCCGCGGCTCTCCTGACGGTAACGTCGCGCTTTACCTAAGCGTCACGTAAAACTTTTCAGTAAACTTTCTTCGAAACTGTACTTAAATGAAAAATCGTGGGTGAATTTTGAAGAGGTGGCTGCGTTCTGAGTTTTATTCTGGCTTCTCTTTGCTTGGTAAGAGCATAGATTATTTAGAAAACACCTTTGTGTCCTTTCGTTTGTTTACTATTGTTCTCACTGATTTCTTAAAACTTGTCTACTTGATGATGGATTCTAACAAAATGAATATTTTTTGCTACGAAAAGTCTCTTTCATTTTTACGTGTTTTTGATTTATTTATTTTATTATGACAATACGCTTATTTTAATTTCGTTTTCTGTTTATCTTAGCTTTAAATAAGTAGGTAAAATTTTCAAATCTAGAAACGGGAAAGAAAAAGTCTTTCACCTTGCGATACAGGCGACCGAGATTAACTCTTCTGGTAGAGTTTATATAAACTACCTTACAATATTAAGCTGTAGACACAAACTTAACGCGATCCAACAGACTTGTATAAAACGTAAAAGTTTGAATGGAATACCTACCGCCTGCAAAGTCTGTTCACGAACAATGTGCAGCTAATTTTCCTCACGTATTTCCATGTTGTTGAAACGCCCGACAAGCACTTCACTTTAGCATGAAAAGCGCTTGATTTTATAATAAAAAGCAGTTTATACGCTGTTGACGTCGAGACGTGGCTCACTGCATCACTCCACGCAAAGAGAAGGGAAAAATATTTGTGAATAATGTCGCCGTCTAAAGGACTTCGCTTAGTTAACTGCAGTCAATTTTAGCTCCACTGTTCTATTGTTTTATTTATATTAAATTAATGAATATTAATATAATTTCTTGACTAATATAGGACATTGACAAATGTTACGTATAACTTATTGCGCTGGCGCAGCGACCCGAAGTGGAACTTGGCCTCCGATATCAAACAGCGCCTTCGCTTTTTCCTGCATCATCTCGAGCCAGTTGTTGTTGTTGTTGACAGTACATACGTTCATGTTTAGCTAACACTGTGTTCTTACTGACTACTTACTATCATCATTTCATTTGGCCATTTAAATGAGTAATACTTCATTTTTCAACAGTGGACAAATTAGACTTTAAATTATTTTCAAAAAGACATGTTTTTGATTAAAAAAAGTGAATATAACTTTTGCCCAATTCCTATAATAATTTGATTTTTATACTACTTATACTCTTTGAAAACCGACTAGCCATCGATCATGGTCCAACAGAATACCAGCGCTGTAGGCATTTTTGTCTGCAGCAATAAGCTGAGTTGAGGCCCTTTTCACAATAACAGCAGACCATCAGACATGATTTCAATACCTTCACCTACATAATTATTTTTTTATAATTATAACTGTTTCGGTAATTGCTGTGTGTGAAATAAACATTACTTACTTACTTACTCGGGCGATAGGCTTATACGGTTTCCTATAAAGCAGTTGTTATTAACTCCACGAAAAAACATAAAAAGCCAGGCTTTGGCGTACGTTAACAAACTTCGGTTTGAGTAGACGGGCTCTTCGGCTCCTATTTGAGTTCATTAATGAGGGCGAATTGTGAGCTCCTTTCTCTAAAGTGGCTCGTTTGTGCACTCACACGTGATCGCTGAACAGTTTAAAGCAGAGTTAGCGACGTAAAGGCTTTTTACTGATTTACCAGGATATTACAAAAGTAAGAACAGTTTTAAATGCTAGGTATGAGTTTCTGTGGTTATATATTTTTACTCTTTGCTTTTATATTTAAAATGACACCCAAGATGTTTTGTAAATAAGTACCTACTTCACCTCGTACCTATTAATAATCAGATTTTCATTATTATTTTATTTTAGATTTAAGATAATTTAATTAACAATTCTCACGCACAAAAATATTAATATGCAAGTACTTTGAAAGAACTTACCTATTAAGTATATATTATGTATTTCTCAATTATTACAGTATTTACGAGTTTCCATTTTGAAATATACACAATTTGAAATTCACACTATTTTTTAAAGCCGTACAGTAAAATTAATATTGGTGGTAAGTACTTAAGTCAGTATATAATAGTACTCTACTACACTAGTGAAGGTTGCCTGGAAGAATACGCTCTTAGCGATAAGGCCGCCTAAATTGTACTTCACTATTTCCTTTTCTATCTTTTGTTTGTTTTCTATTTGTGCAATAAAGTGTATTTTACTTACTCTGTGTAAGTACATTTATTTGTCATTTATCTTTATTTTTAAAAGAAACCGTCAGTCAGATTCCTGTAATTAATAAGTTAAAATTATAAAGTTTGTCAAGAAAAATAAGCCGTGAATTTGTAAATTTGAAACTTTTGATGGAAAAATATATTAATTAAACGGCGCGGATGCGTCGCAGGCGGCTCATCAAAAATGTATAGAATTCGTATGATTTGCATAAAAGTCATTTTATTGCCTCGAAAGACAAACAGAATGGGATATTAGCTGTTGGAATGAATCCAAAATTGCGGTGTGAACTGAACTATGCTCGCAAGTGAGGTGAGGGGTAACAAAGGATGACAGTAGGTTTTCTTTTACGCTTTACATTTTGTCTTATCTATTTCAGTAATAATTAGATCTATTAAATACTTGTATCGAATTATTCTAAATATTTAGGCTATCTAAAAAAGATTCAAAATCTTTAATATCAACGAAGTGCCTAAATAATTATATCTATGAAACTGTAATTTTTTTAATATTATGAATATATCGTGTAAACTCGTAGGTTCTCCCTTCATATTATTATTTTTTCGTAGACCCGTAGCTGATGCTACGCTGTAGCGCAATATGAATTAAACATTTTAAGATACATTTGTGATCAAATGCATATACTAGGTGCGTAGTAATATTACTAAGTACTGGGTAGGTTCTAGACCGTTTTGTATGGCCACGGGGCTACAATATTTTTTGTATCTGGCTGAAATACCTACTAATTTTAAGTCTTGAGGTAGAAGAGATTTAGAAGTATTAAAGACAGATCGCTTTCATCGCATTACATACATACCAAAAAGAAAGAAAAAATATGTACCTACAACTAAAATAAGATTATAAGTCCAAAACCTTATAAAGTTAAAAATAAAATAAAATTTCAAGAGCATACTTTATAATTATAAACTAACTCCGATGATTCGCTTACTTAACCACTCGAGGAGAATTTTAACGAGTGACGCGCGAAGTTTGGCAAAGAATTCAATGAGCTCAGCGTAATTATGTCGAGTAAGTTCGCGCATTCATTAGTCGTGTTGTGTTTAATATTCATCAGGGCGCCAGAGACGGTGGCAACATTTTTACTTTACGACCAGCTGCAGGGTCGAATTCAGGGAGGATACTCAGGGTACCATCTATATTTAAAATTCTATCCATCAATCAATCATTTATTCATTTTTTCATTCTAGCCACTTGATTATAGTTCCGTGTTTTAAAATAAAATACCCAACCCATAAAAGCTGTCCACGTCTCACGCGTCCGTCTGTATATTGGTCTGTCTGTTACATCCGTTTTTCTCGAAAACGTAGAAAGTGAAAAATGTGCATAGCTACGTACAAAAACATAGATAGGTTCTGAACATCTGACCGTCTAATTTTCAAATATTTTAGACAAATTCCAGAGGTCCATACAAAAAGTTCAAACCACTTGCTTGGTATCCAATTTAGGTCTACGTCCAAATTCCAAAAATCTAAACGAAAGTTCCAAGAAGTCGAGATTGGTAGACAACTTTTCTTAAGCCAGCATTACTCCTTCCTCCCGAAATCCCTGAAGTTCGAGCGAATCAGTATCCCACTTTTCTTAGACCCCCATCTCACCCCCGTCCCCCGAAAAGCCTGCCCCCGATTTTTTTTACGACACCCAGCCGAATCCCAGCGAACACAAATTACATGGAAATTAGACTAAGTTCGTTCTGAGACCGTCGTAACAAAGCTGGCAGGTAGCTGCACAAAGTTTCAAGTCGGGGATTTCTTTCGATCTTTTTGGGATTTACATTGTATATTAAAAGGGATTTGTACCTAATAATATGCACTTGTAGTTGAAAACGACCTTTTTCGTTTATGATACCCTAGTATAATTTACAAGTCTTCAGTTGTTAACAAAGAGGAGAATTATCCATAATAAAATTTTAATATGAATAGTTTTAAAATAATACAATAATCGTAGGTAAGTACTTAATTTTATGAAGACAAGGCGGTAATTCTGGGATGGCCAATAAATTTAAAGCTAGAACTAAACGAAACTGTTCCGCCCATTTTACATGCTAGAATATGAGAGTGACGTTTCGTTTAGCGATATTTTCTTTATATTTTAATTCAGCGAGTGACACCCCAGAATCGGTGCCCTTATAATATTAAGGGTAAAAAATAAATGGTTATTTTACTTATTAACAAAACTATCTTGTTAACATTTGATGATCACGACACCCAAAACTCATTCTGAACTACCGGAGTTCACAACACAATTCGTTAATTTTCTTCAATATCCTTGTTTCAGATGCTGAAACGGACGTTACAAAAGCTTACCATAGACCTAACTTAGTAGGTACTTAACTTCTACTGCTTTATTTTAAAAAAATACTTGTAAAAAAATAGTACAAATATGTCGAACTTACTCTCCTAAGTAGATCACTTTATTTTTAGAGCGCCTCTTAAAATAAGTTAGGAGCAAGTAAAAAGAAACGGCTATCCAAATCGCCGCTATTTACTGTAATATATTACGAGTAGTAGATAGCGCTATCGAGCGGTCCGTAGTTTTATAGACGAAAACAATGCCGGGGGTTCTCATAAAGCATCGATATCTTTGTGATTTTTCGCGGGAAGCGTAGCGGGGGGGGGGGGGTGTAATGTGTGAAGATAAGGAGGAGGTGCGGAGTGCGGCGGTGGGGGACAGTCCGCGGCGGCTGTGCTGGTCGCGGCGGGCCCCCGCGCCCCTTCCCGACACGCGCGGGCTCTGCTGCGCCAAGCTGCTTCGCAAGAATGGGAAGCCTAAGAAGGTAAGTGCTTTCTTTCTATCAATTGAACATAAAACGTAAAGCGTTGCGTAGATGGAGCACACTCCGTAAACAGAAAAGCAAAACAAAACGAAACGTGTGCTACACATATTTTTGAATGCTCAAAAATATTTATTAACGTAGTTGTGCTAGTGACGCCTTTAGTGGTAAAACATTGCAGGATTATCACATATTGCACGAAATGTCCTTAAATTAGAAAAAGTAGTTGGAAAACATATTTTTTTCAACCACTTTTTCAAATATATTTGAATATGCCTAGCATGACTAAATGCTTATAAAAAAGAATAAGTTAAGTCTTCATTAAAATACATGCTATCCCTTCCTATGCCCTAGCTCTAAATAGAGATGATAAGGAAGCCTAAATATTAAAGACGTTTCTTGCAACTCGAAGTAGGGAAATTAGGGAAATATTTTAATGCACTATCCTGAATATTAGGTCAAACAAATCAGGCTTATATGTTATATTATCGGTCCAAAACTTTCGATATAAATTAGAGACCGGACAAACCCTACGAACTTTCTCGCTGAAAATAATCTGACTAATGATAGTAATTGATTCCCAAAACTCTAGCAGCGCTAAACATAGTTGCATATTTTATATCTTCACTGGGTCTTCCACGACTTTACTGCTGCATACATAATAAAAACAAAACAAAAACCTGAAACATTGTAGAGTTTTAATAGGGATCGGCTCAGGCGGGGGCGACAGACTCGTGGCTAAACCAATTATAGGTACCACTGTTGGTACCAGGGGGGGCATCCAGTTCACCATAACTTCCCATACAAAACATTGTACCTTACCTTGTCATTTTGTATGTTTGTGAGAGGAAAATAAAACAAGTATTGATATATCGAAATGCCCTATCTTTATCAAGTCACTAACGTATATTTACATTTAAGCTCGTAGAGCGGCGTAGCGAGTATTCTACGCGCGTGCTACGAGTTACAAAGTAAATGTTGTTACAAAACGATAATAAAATGGTTTACTATGGCCAATATTATTGCTACGACGGCATTGGTGCAATACCGGGGTACAATTTTAGGGTATTAGATTAGATAGGGGGTGGGGCCTGCCTCCAGCTCGCTCCCCGCTCTTTCGTCTCGCCCCGCGCCCCTCTTGCGTCGCGGACGTAGCCAGTCTTAAATGGTTTACCTATAATAGCTTTCATTTCAACTATGAATTGCTATAGGTTACAAAAAAAATCGATAGATATTAAAATTTATAGGGAGTATAATATAATTTACGATTTAAATAGTATTTCTGTTTTAATTCAGTACTTACATCATTATTATATTCTTCATACATCCTGAAATAATATCACCTACCATTCTGCAAGCTATCAAAAGCCCCAATGTTCCGTCAGAAAGGTAGCCTCATATTTCAAGGTAGAGCGCGCTTAAGCTCAATATAATCGAAGTTTGAAACAAGTTTCCTTTCCGGCGGTTGACTTCGCCGGTGCTTCCAAAATTCATCATTCAAATAACTAAAATATTACGTTACACTCTAATTATTATACTTTCTACACTTTATACATTATACAAATACTATTTTAGGTCAGTGTACGGTGTAAAAATTTCATTTTGCGAAGGGTATATTTTGGGAAGTGAACATTTCATCAGTCATAACAACAGAAAGAAATTGATTCAATATTTTACAAAATACATTATAATTGCGAATTAATGACACAAAAAATTCAACAACTTCTTCAATTAAAAGGTGTAGAATGAATTTTTAAATACGCAGGCGCCGATCAATCGAATCTATTGATTTTTATCAATATCTTTTTCGGTCAGTAACTAAAAAATAAATAAACTGGTTGATTAAATACTATACGAGTATACTTACGAGATAAATTATTTTTAAAATGTTGTAAAATAATGCCAATTAAATCTTTATAGTTATTTTACTGGACTGGCTTAAATTGTACATCAAAAACTATACAGTATTTAGGTAGTTACACAAACTAATATCCAAAGTTTTTCGAAGGCGGGTGCAACAACCAGTTCATGATATATCGAATGCTATTAAAGTTCCAGACGCGGAGACAATGATATGTACATTGTGTTAAGGCGCATAACTAGTAAGGCAAATAAGTTTGCCTCGCCACCGCCAAGTTTAGATCAAATTAGTTCCGCTCGCTGTCACCGCGGTTCTTAGACTCTGATTAACCACCCCACGGGAATGGTGAGCTGTAGAAATATGTATTATCATTAAGTTGTAGAAATATGTATTATCATTAAGTTGTAGAAATATGTATTATCATTAAGTTGTAGAAATATGTATTGTCATTCGTACGTTCATGAATTGTTCGAGCGACTCTTAGGAGTAAAAGCTTTTTATGATTAAGGAGAGCAGAGGAAAAAAGTGCCACCTGATTGTAAGTGTACCTCACTACATTAATAAAATTAATCTTTCGGACTTATGTAGAGTGCCTCATGTTCCGTTAATTACGCTGGCCCTCTTATCCTTCAAACCGGCACATAGTTATACAACTGCAATCCACGCATTACGGATATACGGCTGAAATCGGTAAAAGAATGGTGAGATGATGGTCAGACTTTTTTAATTTAAATTCATAACAAAATTCACAATTGAATTTACGCTGTTTTGTTTCGATTGAAAAGTACCAAAGTACGTACCTAGTTTTTCAATCAGCACTTACCTTATTGTGAAATCACAAACTCAGGTTATTTTCAATATAGTTAGATACCAACCACTTCAGTTGCAAATGTTACAGTCTTTACTTAAAATTTTATTTCTACTGGAAGGAACTAAAATCGTACTTTAAATCAAACAGCATCCGAGAGTGGCTGCAGTCACTATTTTGCAATTCTGAGTTTGGCAAAGACGTTTCAATCCGACTAATGTGTCTGTATATAGGTATATGAACATTAGAAAGCATATAGGTACAATGTATGTACGGGTCCTTGCTTTGCTTCTGCATTACAGTGCAGTGTATTTCGATCGAAGCTCTACTCGATTTAAAATAATAGAAAACTAGCTATTCAACGCAGACTATAAATGAAGCTTGGAAGACCGCAAATTCACTTTGAATTTCAACATCTTTTTTCCTCATTTTCTTAAAGAATCGTAGGAGAAAATGTTTTCAACATCGGCCATGGAAGATGTCGTCCGTCCAATTACAATTTACGTTCTAAGAAAAATTATATAAACCTAAACTGTCACCCCAATTTTCTTTTTCGGGTAAATGAATTACTGTTCAGTTAATTAAGCTTTGCATAATAATTAGCACAAATTATTCGTTGCTTCAAAAATGTGCTGAATTTACTAAGTAAGTAGTCATTAAAAGTGTTTAAAATCCTTTTTGTTACATCTGCTCAAAAATGGGCCTATTTATCCACGGAAAACTCGGCGTAAAATACCACATTCACGCCTCAGGGCGGAAATCTATTCCCGTCCTAGTGTGGACGTATGTACGTGGTATCTATTACTCACGATCGGAAGTCTCGACAATAAATGAAGTAGCAATTTTATACCAATTACAAACAAACATCTTGTAATCGAATGATTTTATAAGTGAAGATAATTTGTTACCAGATAAAACAAAACAAAAAGTATGTGTAGTGCTTTAGTTACATATATTTTTATTTCATTCATTTTCTCGCAGATGTAACATAATTATCGTGTCTAACTCGTACGAGAGTCCACCACGATCACTTGTCGCACTCGTCTGTCCGCAATCCTCGCCTACGGCTCGTGTTGCGAAGTAGACTCGTGCCGACAATCTGGCCCCTCTCGCCTTAGATAGACAATCTTCTGTTGTAGGAAGTTGCTGACGAGGTGAATTGTAAATTAGGAAAAATACTGACATCAAAGCAATTTCGCGCTCTCATTTAGATTTTTACTCCAATTTGGAAAATATTTATGCGAAAGAGAATATAATTATTTCAGCTGTGAGAGTAAACGCCTTTTAACTAAACTAGAGTAAATAAAAAAAATTAAAATAATAAAGTAAGTAATTGATAAAAAATAATTAGATAATTAATATATTTATACATACGAGTAACTATATGTGTCGTAAGTAGCAATATCACTGATTTTTTTGGATAACCTCTTGAACGACTCGATGAAACTCTGAATAAAAACGTATTAAAATACTTTTTACTTGAAGCTGATTTGAATGTAGAACCTACACGTACCCCACGGTAGGTTTGGACATCGATAAGTACCTAGTCGTAGTACTACGGAGATAGGCTGTTCTTTCGTAAGTATAAAACAACTTTGTTAGTTTCGTGTTATGTATTTTAGGGGGGTTCAGGGCAGCTCATAAGTATAGAATAAAGTTTTGCTTTGTGGAAAGTTAGAATTTGATTATGTTTTTTGTTTTCTGACGTTGAAAAAAAAATCCTTCACAAGTAGTAGTCAATTTGGGAAGTGGACAAATTAGAAAAGTAGTATTTTTGGGAAAGTAGTCATTTTGGACCTGAAGGAAAAATAATATTTATTTTATAACAAAATCTTACAGTTTTAGAGACTGTTTTTTTTCATTCATTGTTATTTTTCTTCTAAAATTATATAAAATTTGTTTTCAGCTCAAATCAGTAGGTAGCAATTAAATTAGAGATCTAGGGCGGCCAATCGGGAACTAAGTTACACTGACGTGAACAAGAAACGACACTAATGGCAAAGTATACTACCTACTGAGAAATCAAAAATGTGAATTCAAGTAAATGCATTTATGGGATTATTTGACTTCAGTAAATATTTATTTAAAAATAGTGGCGTGCATACCATATACACAAATAAGCAGCGCATACCCTGTGTATGTTCATAAAAACTTAACTTAACTAACAAGTTCCCCGTTGAATATACGACAGACATGAGCCTCCATACATTTAGGGTCGAATTAAAAGCGCTTCTTTTGGAAAGGAGTTTGTATTCTGTAGAAGAATTATAATAAGTAGGCACCTGTGACGGAATATGACTAATTAGCAAATTATAATTTATTGTGTTGTATTTGTTTTGATATTGTTTTTTTTTATTATTTTTTAATATTATTTGTGACTTGAATTTAAATAAAAAAAATTTTTGTAATTTTTTATAACGCTTATACTGTAGCTAATATTGACACTGAAGGAGTTTAATTATTATTTTTGATTATTATTTTGGCATGTTTATTTTTTTTGTATTCAAACACAATTTATGATTGTTTATGAATAAATGATATGATATGATGAAAAATAAAACGCATATCAGTAAAATAACGGAGCTATGAAGAGACGGCTGGTACGAGGACCTAGGGCTGCCAAGACTGCAAAATCGCCTCTGATTACCACAGGTGAGAGAACAAACGCGGGATTATTCGTAAATTTAAAAAAAGGAAAAAAAAATATTAGCCTATATTAATATTATGTTACCTACCTATTTGAAAGATTTCTATCACTTTTAAAATATTTTCATCAGGAGGTGCGGTTAGATACGGAATTTAATATCGAGAGCTCAAAACAACCCCAAACCATGGTAAGAATCCTGTATCTAACTATAATTTTATCAACAACCACGAAATCTAAAAAGTTTCAAATGCTACAAATCTAGGTAAGCCCTGGTCGTTTTTTTGCTCACTTCATCTTATCTTCTAGGTAGGTGATAGTTGTTAGGAATGTCTTAGCCATATAAATTGCTGGGAAACAACGCGCGTCGAGAGCAATAATTTACGCCCTGAGCGGCATTTAAACGATCCGTCAGTTTATCCGTCGTCTGAACCGTCCTTACCAGTGACGACTCTAGGAATTCACTTTGCTTTGATAGACCAGTGCAATAGACAAGATTTTGATGATCGTATCAGTTTACAGCTACAAATATTTTTTTCACTTTATGGTAAGTGGCGATAAGTCCGAAGATGAAGTGAGCACACGGGTTTAGAAAAAACTACCTCTTCTATAAATAATGTAGTGCTTCTTTATAGAAGCATTATACTTATGTGTAATTAATTGAAATTAAAAAAAAAATCCAACCGTTCGTTAGACTTATGAATGAATGATGACTCCCAAGCTTTTTTATGAATTTCTGGAATTTCGGTTGCAAGTTTACATCGTCTTTACAATTTACTAAAGGAACTGTCAAAATCAGTTAATTTATTTATTAGGTATAAATGTGTTTCTTGGATCAACAAATAGTAAGGAAATATGTAGTTTCTCTAGATCCGTCAGTGTTTTTAATTTTGACCAAAGAATAAAGGAGATGTGAGGTTCATGTTTGCTCTCTTATCTCAGTATTTAAGCTCAGGCATATTAAAAGCACAGTCGATGCAAAAGTACAGTAGAAGGAAACGAGCACGCTTATTACACCACCCTAGTGTCATTTAACTTTTGTGTAGTCACATTGTAGAAGTCCACGTAGGCATATCTCCGTGTTTCAGTAATGCAAGCTTTCCTGAACGAGTGCTAATTCGCGTTGCTTGCTTCAAAGCCGCAGGGATATTAAAAGATTTTACGCTCCAAGCGTTGAATACGAGGATTCCTTAAGATTGCAATAGTTGCCGTCTTAACGTTTTTACCGGCTTTAGTGGCATTAAGAAAACTTTATGCTTACCGAACTCTGCTATGTATTTATAAATTTAAAATAAAGAACAGGTACTTAACACATGTCGGATATTTTTATAAAACTGAAAATGTAAATTAAAAGTTTTAAGATTTATTTAATTTCTAACAACAAGTAAACTATATGTACTAAAGACCATGGTGTATATTCACTGTTCTAATATTTCACTTTTAAATCCTCGCAAAGTATCTGATGAACGTGCGCAAGTATATGTAGCAATTCTTCCATACTGTTCCCCTATTTTTAAATTCCAATCAGAGAACCAGAGTTGCTGTCAACAGGCAATTCACCCTTTTGTTTTGAACTTTAGCCCGGCTCCGGGTAGTTTGGCACAGGAGCTGACCTAGGGATTTTTATCTTAAAATAAAAAAGTGAATTAGTAATTTTACAAAATTGACATTGGATTTCATATTGATCGAAACTTTAGTTTTAGTCTTCCTGGGAACACTGAATTGTGCCATAATTTACAATTGTATTAATTAATCAATGATCTATAATTCACATAATAAATCAGATCAAAAGTGGCTCATTTATAATATGTTGGTTAGTTACTTATTTATATAAGTTATAATATGTAGGTACCTGCTTCTGCGGAATTAAGGGTCTAAATAGGTGAACTATAACTTTGAAATACTTTCAATACATCTTACAAGGTAAGTAAGTACCTATTACCGATCTCAAAACGGTGAAATGACATGAAATGGGTTGATAAATATAGACAACGCTATCGCGTTGGTATAGCGCTGTCTCTGTTCGGTACGCAATCGCATAATATCATTATAGAACGGTAACAGCTACACAGCTACCATCAATGGTACTTTCTATTCTCTTAAGAATTGCTTTGCTACAACTGCATCGCACGTTGCTAATCCATTTAGATCTTTCGCAAGTTTAAGACAAACACGGCTATCCCTAGAGGAGCTCCTGGTCTATTTAAAATGCAGCGCGAGTCCCTGATGCAAGTTCCAGTATCGAACTTATCGGTAACTGCTTCGGAGAGTTCTTTCTTGCACCGATCACTTGCCACCAGCTGCTCCACTTTTTGTTAGTCTAGCTCTGTCTAGTGATATTGAATGATGGGATAAAGAAGATTGATTTTTAAAGGTTTTAGTTTTAAACTATGTTGTTCTGAACGATAAATGTCTTCAGTATCCTTGCGATGCCTTGACACGAAAAGGAGATGTTTCTTTTAGTATTTTAGGTTGATAAGTTAAACTGTGAATATCTCTGTATACTCTTTTAGGAATGGTATTGTTATGTGTAGGAGGCACTTTTTACAATACAGCTTCAATACTAATTATGATCTCAAGATTATCAGAGGGTTGAGGTTAAACCGTATTGTATCCGCGAGCTGTCATTTCTGAGACACGGACAGTTTTTATATTCTATAAATAGTCAGTGTCTGTGTCTTATTCATATACTTTGTGCTCAATATACTTACATACATACTTACTTACATATTTACTAGATATGATAGGTACGCTATGTATTATCAGTAATCACACAAAACGATGACTAAAAATGTAGGCAGAGATTACACACAGATGGAGTACACCCAATATACAATACATTACATACATTATTTCAATACCATGTAAAGCGAGATATACACTATAACAAGAATAGAGTTTAAGGATCGCGGGATATTAAGCCGGGCTCTCACATACGATGTGGGATTTAATATGGCGCCAGCGCATTCCCGCGCGACACGCAACGAGCGGGATTGCGAACCTCTCCGCTCGAGTGGCTTAGTCAAGCTTTAGAGCCAATGCACACCGCGTTTTTCATACGCGCTTCAAACGATATTCAGACGCGGCCAGTAAACCTTTGAACACGTTCACAAATTTAGATCCGCATTTGTATCGATGCAAACGCGCTGTTTCATCGATCCGCAACCAATCTCATTTGTTTAATTTCAAAAAACGCACTTCAAACGCGCGTCTGTATCGCGTTTACGCGCGTTTTCATCGATACAAACGGCACCTTAAACGCGCTTCTTGCGCGCATTTGTATCGCTTTTCCATAGACACAAACGCAAACAATCTGCTTTTTTGGGTTATAAGGCGCCGTAAATGAGCGTTCTCGAAACACGCGTCGTCTGCGCGTATAAAATATGCGGTGTGCAAAGGCCCTTAGATAACTACTACACTGGCGAGCAAAATAATGAGTCATCTTGTTTTGTTTTTATTTTTATTTGATAGACTTTACATAGTCGCTAACCAGGCGAATCCTGAAGGGGTCCTTCCACAATTTTTTATTAAGATCTGAAACGAAAAATAGTAACCTACGGATGTTCCTCAATGAAAATAAATAAAAAATCACTGGATTTTTTTATAGAGCGATTTATATTAGTATCAATGTGACTCTATGGTCATAACGCCGGGAAAACTGCTGAAAAATTAAACCAATATTTTGAACAAAATCAGTGACGTCACAAAAAACCTGTCGTCTGAAACACTTGACTGGAACACCATCACTGTTGTTAAACAGAGTAATAAGTAATAAAGTAACACATGAAGAAAGATTTTTATGCTCGCAACTGTAAATTAGGTACGTATTACCCACCACGTACTGAAACTGTTCTTTTATTTAGCAGGTAAGTGCACTTTAACAGCCGCTAAAGAGAGTTTTAAACGAGCTCGAACTTTACTGGTCGCTTTTGCGGATTGCTGATTCATATTTTAAAATTCGATTCGTTTTTTCAAACATTTTAAAATTTAAGTATTTTAAAGTTTTTGAAAACTGCTAGATACCGACTTGCTATCGCCTTTATTTTGCTAATTGTTTTACTTGCATCTGTTAAAAAGATCTTTGTATGTTCGTAGTCTCTTTATTGCACACACAAAAAATACACAGATTATTTTTAAAAAACCTTAAAATATGTACAAGGGCGGGCTTATCCCATAGGGATCTCTTCCAGCCAACCTTTGGGTTATTCTTTAATATTTTTTAAATAAAATTGTTCTTGGTAATTTTGAAAACTCGCTGTTGGATATAGGTGTTGGGGGCAGAAAGGTATTTGAAACTAAATGGAGGAAGATCAGATATAATTTTACCTGCCTTATTTTTTTTATCATGGAAAGCAATACAGAAAATAATATAATCATAACTTTCGTAGCAAAACTTTCGTAGTCCCAGTGCTACGCGATAAGTAACCGTAGCAAATTACTTCGTGTCTACTTTAGCGTGAAATGTTACGATTCTCGTAGGAACATAGAGGTATTTGCGAGTTGTACTAGTTTTATTACACATTCCACAATCTTTGAATGTAATTTTTGTAAACAATGTTAAAATTAAACCTCGTATAACATAACATAATATTTAAATAAATTTTAATTTTGGGTAAAGTTTATTTTATCTGAATCTATATTTTTATTACTCCGTGGTACTGTACTCCACGTGTGCAAGATTAATAGAACACTCCAACCATAGTATAGGTATAAATATCTATTACATAGTAAACCGTAAATAGAATCGCATAGAGACATCGAGTGTTTGCACGGCACCCATCGGCGTCCGATGGGATAATGGCACCTCTCCAGTCGGGTGACACTACAGACGGTTCCGTCCCGACCTTAATGAATTTCGTACGTTTTATGTGAGCCCGCTGCAATTCTAGTCGAACCTGCCTCTTTGTGGCACCTTTCAGCGCCTGAGGTACTCGGTACAGAGTTATTAAATACAAGGTAACATTTTTAATAGAAAACCACCAAAGAGCCATGTAAGTCACCTTTGTGTAGAAATTGACTTGCTAATATTACGATACATTGCTAGTCCTTAGTACTATTAGTTACAGAAATAAGCAGTCCAAAATATAAATTAGTCGCTATATGAGCGATCGAAAAATGTATGAAGCTATAAACATTAAATCCGCATTATCTCTAAATGGCAATCGAGTGACTTACTGGTACATGACTTCTTTGCGTGTGGTCTTCGATTAAAAAAATGTGAAGTTACTGTCAAAAGTATTTTTGTTAAATAACTTCCATTCTTTTAAGATTTACCGTTGGAATTGATTTCAGCATCCTATTTGTTAGTAAAAAACAGGACTGACAAAATAAAGATATAAACATAACCGATGAACTATACAACGATAAAAAAAGCAGCAGAAACATGACAGAAGATATACGAAAACGACCTAAAAACTAGGTACATTTCTGAATATTATCCAAATATCTTAAATGTGTGCCTAAGTATCTATAAAACCTACCTATTTATAGGTATTACCTTCACCACAGAAATAAAAAGTTATAGCTTTCATATCCCAATAAAGAGTCATCTATGAAAACTATAATACGAACGCAACGAACACACGGGAATAAATACCAATTTTCACCTCAAAGGAAAGCTATCCGCGACGAATAAAGTGAAAAAGCGACCGATCCTGCGCTCACGCTGAGGTAAATATTATTTGAGATTTCCTTGAACACAGATCGGTACAATGTAGTAATACAGTGAACCATTGCGCTTGATACTGCACAGGAACGTTGATAGGGGCTTAACAAGGTTGACATTGACAAGCTGTTGGAGAAAAAATGAAGAAAATAAAATGCGTGCCACGTATTCTTTATGAACAAAAACTTGACAAGAAAAATCGCTACGACAGGCTGCCTCTTTTGCATAGGTACCAAACAAAAAGGTTTTGCAAACCTGTAGAGACGCCAGACGTACTATTACCTACTTATTTTGTGACCAGTCACGTTTGTTGACCGTCTGTTATGTAATATGATATTTTTCGACTGTTGATATCGGTTTTAAAGTCACGTAGCTGCTAGTGATTTCAATTTGGTGCGAAGAATTCGCAGCACACCGACGATCCCTGGAGGAAAGTGAAATGGTATCCTGTAGGTATAGGTGAGGTGTTTTCATTTAACTCGAGATAACGTTCTTTAGGTGGAAAGAAAATTACATTGCGCATTCTGCAGCTTGGTTAGCACGGACAAAGTCGTCTATGATATGTTTGTACTTTTGAAATTTCTGGGAACAATTTGTTTAGCTTCCTCGTGCCATACTAAGTCAATGATCGATACGAATTTCCAAAAACTGGTGAAGAGCATGTTGGGCACGCACATAAAAGGATTCTGTAGACGTTTTATCAGAAAATATTTTTTATGCAACTGACACGTAATAACAGCCATTGTAAAATGAACGAGTATTAAAATAGAAAAAACGAGTTTTACAGTGGCTAATTACGTGGAGTTGCATACAATACTTTTTCTACGACCATGAAATACTTAAATAACTGAAAATACAAACTATTGTTTATTGTTTTTTTGTTTTGTTTATTCTATTGTAAAGCGTCCAACAAGCCATGACAGCTCGTCAAAACTCCGTTGACAACACTGCATGGTCTAAGTTGTTGTCTCGTGTCGTCAGTAATAAAAAAAAATTAAAAATACGCGACATTTATTTTTTTCGTGTCAATTTTTTTCCCTAAATTTTGTATTAAATTTCATGAAACTTTTAATAAATTTACTTTGTACTTAATGAGTTGACGGTATTGCAATGCAGGATCGCGGTCTCGTAATGAAAATTACGATACCGCGACGTTAATTACGTAACGACTCTTGGGAATGAATTAGATTGTGTTGCTGTTTGTGGTTTCACATTGAACAAAATACCAAATTATAGTAGAAAAAAATATTTTGCGGTCGATTTCATACTAAAATAGTATGAGTATCTCTCGAGCTCAAGCCTCATACACCTTCCAAATGAACAGTGATTTCATTTCACCTGTCTGTAACTTGGGAACTATTCGACCACCGGCAACCGGCATGTATGGTCTGTGCGTTGACCTATCAGATATTATGACAGTCTGCGAGTTGTGAAGTCGTGACTAGTTCACTTAAAGTTTAATTTACTAACTTAGGGACATGACAACTTATGTGTGTAAAAATATAATGTACACTGCTAAAAGGATCTTTTTGCGCGTGGCAAAATTCGGAACTAACGCCGTCATCCTTGTACATACAAACCTCACTTCATGACAGTTCGCTTTACAAAAAAGTACCACGCGCCAAAAGATCCTTGTCGTACTATATACCCTGACGGGATATAAAAACCCTCGCCATATTTCGGATTTAAATGGTACTATTTTATTCATAGCGAACTCCATAACACAGAATAGATTATCTACCAATGTCGCCTTCTTGACAGGGTTTTCATAATCCTAGTCAGTAGGGAATAATGAAAAGTTAAGTTCTGTACGTGGTATTCTGCATGGATATGCTTCTATATTTAAAAGTTGTGTAAGCTAATTAAAATTTACTCACAGTCTGATTTTAAAAAGTATATAGCATAGCATAGCATAACTCTCACGTACGTAATCTCCGAGGGGGTAGACAAAGGAACCACTTTCATTATAGGTATAGAATTTTAAAATGTATTATTTGTTCGTATGTCATTTCCATACGATTTCTGTAAAGGTTGTCATTATTAAAATTCTACTCTTTAAAATCAAACTGTAAAGAACTAACAATTTATTCATTGAAACAAAATACATTGAACAATGCCCGAACACTGAGATCAATATTTTGTGTTTAAATCAAAGAGACACATTTTCATCTCTTACTGAATTTATTCCCGTCTAAGATGAACCAATAGGAGCCACAACCCAATGTCATTAATTCAAGTGAAAGCCACAGAGCAATCGGAATAATTGCTGACGACGCACTCCAATAGATGACTGCTCTTCCTACCTATCTCATCTCATATACAACTCTAGGATATAGTGCCTTAGAGAAATTCATTACATATTCGATGAGTGTGTTGGAACGCGCTTTGTGAGGACATGGATGACATCACGGAAAAAAGGGAAGATCATCCACCAGGCGGGGTGTTGTGCTTGGTGACCAGAAGACCAGAGGAACTCGTATATATACGAAGTCCCAGGAAAATTTCGATAGCGCGTTCTACACCGATGTGAGTAGGTACTAAACGTAGTGGCGCGTCGTGCATCGCCACAAGTAAAATTATGAGCAGTTGGTGCAATTTCTCAATTGATAAAGTTCTCAGTTCGTACATATTCGCTGATCGCACAATTCTCGATTCATACAATTCGTATATAATTTGTTCGAATTCTTCTGTTGTACAAATTCTCAGTTTTAAATTAATATCACATTTTTATAACGAAACTTGCTGTTGCCGGTGGCTTCGGCCGCATTTTTTTTCTTCTTATCCTGTGCCTGATGTAAAAGCAGCCTATAATCTTCACGGTAATCTACTACGCGTAAAATCCCGTCCGATTCGGTTCAGCGGTTCCCGAGTTCTTTATTGTTACATGTTACCGTACATCTTCTGATGTCTAGATCTATCTAAATTACACTTTTTTATTTATGATTGACCTCAATCTCATCCGGTGGACCGGTGGTAAGTGCCTATAAGAACAAAGATAGAGCGCACAAGTTTAAAAATGTTTTGGCTTTTAGAGATAGATGGGCTGCTACCTCTAGACTGGCCTAAGAGTTCGGCTTGGCTGCTGCCTACCTCTAAGCCAGGTACTTCTTCTTGCGGGTCGTCTTCAATGAGAACACTGACTGAACTTGTAAACCGCCATTTATTCCAATTTTTTTTTTTTTTTTTTTTTTTTTTTACTAAATCTACAGCACTTAGATTAAAAAATAAAAAAGTCTATTAAAAAAACATATTGCCAATTAAAGATTTCCTATTTTAAGACAACGCCTATAGGGAGAAATAAGTTTTGGTGTGTGTGTATATGGATGTGTTTTAGACTGTACAGATCGGTGGCGAAGGAACGGCTGAAGATAATACGCGGGCGCAGTCGCGTACCATATAAAATAGCTGACTAGGGCATTTCTGCGAAACACAGTGTCTATATAGACACTGCGCACACTGTGTCCCCACAGGATCTTCTATAAACAATGACGGAACTGAAGCGAAGCGAAGATATTTTGTGACAGACTACATAGAAGTCTCGGCGTTAGCCAGGCGGACCCTGAAGGGTCTTACCATCAGCAAGGTAACTCGCCTCGTACGACACGCTTACCCAGTTGCGATAGGAATATTCTAACCCATCCCAAGTCTATTAAATAGTAAAATGTGTTATCGAAAACTACATCTACTCGTTACGATAACAAAGGTTCGTGATCGTTTCTCATAAACTCTCGAATAAAAAAGTTTCGAGGCTTGTTTACAAAAGTTATGGGGTCCCTTTCTCGATACGTTCCATTCAGTAATATTATTTTCTTTTGTGTTATATCCTTGTGACGGTCAGAGTGCTTTGGTACACAACTTTTTTATTTAATAAACATGTGTGCATGGGGTCTCGATAAAATCTTTACATGTGTAATAAAAGTGGGTGGAGTGTCCATAATTTTGCTATGCTGGTAACTTTGGGGTATTTTGCATTCAGGCGTGGCAGGGTGAAAGTGTTTTTCATTGTCCTCGCGAGTTCCCCGCCGAGCCTGAGTGACGTACATTCCTTTTTGTTACCGCGGCCTGCTGCCTGCCACTCAATAGTCGTATTCAGCCAGCCTTCACGGGACGAATGCCTTTTTCTGAGAAACTATTGTAATTGAGAGAATTGAAAGGAACCGTTGTTCGGAAAGTTAGTTCTTTTCACGATAGGGTTGGTTGTAACGATCGGGAATTATGTACTTATACGGATGACACAGATACTATAAGATTTTATAGGTAAGTCAATTGCCTCCGAGAATAAATAGATGCCCCAGATTTCATAAGAATTCGATGTTTTGTTTATAAAATAGCTTTAACTATTGTTTAACATTCAAACCAGATTCAAATACGAAGCTGTTCAATATGATAATAAAACGGAATTACCATTGCACCGGACGGTCTTTCCCCAATGTGCACGTATGCTGTAATAGCGACATAACTTTTTCCAAAAATGTCGAACGCTTAATAAAAAGTTGTTAGGTAAGCATGGAGGCCGCGATTTGTATTCAAGGCAGTGCCGCCAGAAGGGTTTCCAATCGCTGACGTCGAAGAGGCATTGTCTTTGAATTTTTTACAAGAAACTTCAACTTACAATTCAGCCCACGTGATAACCGCTAATGAAAGACTTACTTAAGTAACTGCGCCGGAGACGGGAAATTAACAAGTTCGAAATACAATTCGGTTAAACGAAGTTCATTTTGACGTCGCAAAGTGGGAAACTTCGGCCGTCCTCATTTTTAGAGGACCTTTATGTCTTTAAATGAGGTAAGTATACAAAAGATTCGGGGGTAATTTTTAATATTTTTAAAAGAGTTCCTTTGTCATAATTCTTAATTTTAGTTGACCCTTTTGGTGAGTTGTCGCGGGGAGCATATTTCATGTTTTCATTTAGTCGGGCCGTTAAATAAATAATAGTAATTTGTGGCCGCGCGGCTGCGCTGTAAAGCTTATCTACGGAGCAATTAGGAAAAACTTCGGAGGCTGTTTTTTTAGCCGCTTCAAGCCTGCCGACGACTGATTGCTAATTTCACGACAAAGAAGGCTATTATACAGCCGTATTACAATCAGAAACATTGTCTCCTTTCCGTTTAATAGCTGTTGAAATTAATAAAAACATAAAAATTATATATTAATGATCGAAGTATATTTATCTATACTTGTATACGAGTTGAAGTCCCACCGTAGCTCTCTAAACTACGGTGGGGATAATTTAATTCCCATACGCAGCCGTTAAAAAAATTAAACCGCCTATCCACCCGTCCACCTACCAGAAACACATCACTGTGCTTTATGTAATATGTTTAAATATGCAAAGTGCATACAAAATGCAAAAAACAAAACTTTAAATAGCACCTTTGCAGTTTTTGCTCTGTACACAGAGCTCGTAGCCCGTAGCAGTGCCGTAGCCCGTAGCAGGCGTAGACAAGCAACTGAGAACAACTTAAATTACCTCAAAACACAAGTACACAAGTTGCTCGTCAGCCACAAAACAAAATCGCGGTGGTTTGTTTGCTAACCACGAAATGAGAATAACAATGAAGAACGAAGCCCGCACAATAAAGTCAAATTGATTTCACTGACTTTCATCCGAAAACAAATATTTTGTACATATAAAGATGTTTGTGTTTTATTGTGTTGAAAGAAGTTCAATACTAATTGTATAAAAAATACTATATGCCACAAGTAAAAGTCATGAATCAGAGGTGTTCAGTATTGATAACTTTACTCGTACTTACCAATGCTTGAAACAGTTAAAATTCAATAGCTATAAACAATGTCAGCGTGATTTTGAAGCTCTCTGTATCTGTATTTGTGGTAGGAGAATAATCATCTAATCAAATCCTCATTGATAAGGTCGTGGCAGACCTGTGGTCCAAAATGATGGAGCGGTTCTGGCTCGTTACATTTAAATTACACGGGAAACCAATCGCAAAGGGCAGAGGGTGTAATTAGGCTATCCGGTCTAATTACTCCGTTTGTATCCTGATTCCAACCCTAATCTATATAAAGCCTGTAATAATATAGACGTACATAAGATTAGTATCAAGTTTTAGATTAGATTATCTTACATTAGATTAGTTTGTCTATATTGGTTGGTAACCTAACTTCATTTAAATAAAAACCATTCACACTTATTCAAAGGGATATCCGAACTACTTGAAATAGCCAGGTTTTATCAAGTCATTACCGAAGTTCATTTGAAATTAACAAAAGTGGTTCACCAAATTACATGTTTAATTTTGTTTTGGTTACATTTTCCCAATTGTTTTTAGTTACTGTTTTCAAGTAACATGTAGACAAAGTTTTGGTTATATACAGATTGTAACAAAAATATTTTTAGTTACATTATTACGTTTTATTTAAAACTCATTTAGTTGCACTCCGACAAGATAAGTACTAGGTATTTTTTAAGCTACCATTAATAATAACTTTTGAATTGTTGAACTTACGGTACGCATTTCAGTTAAAAAATCCCTTTTTTGTATTATTATTGTAAGTATTATCTATTTGTAAATCGATGCTATGAATAATACTGGTAACAAAATTGTCCCTCGTTCCATAATTTTATTTAGGAAACGGAACCTGCTGAACGATGAGACAGTTCCAATTTTTGGTATAATTTAAAAATGTTAGGGGAAATTTAGGAGAAAATTTAGTGGAACGCGAATTCACCCTCGATTTACATTCAGGAAGGACGCTGGGTCGAAGGGTCCAAATCGAATTCCAATCGTTTCTTTCACACAGAAGTCGAATGCTCATGGCTCCAACTACACGCCATTCCCGCCAAAACTTCCGTCATTCGAACATGGCTATTTGAATAGTTTTATTTATTTCCGTTTTACTTGTAATGGAGATGGAGTTAGGTGTTTGGACTTCGCAAAGGAAAAATGTTTTTGTGTAAGCAAAGTTTAAGAATGATAAGGATAATTTGGTTTTTGACGTTTAACATTAACATGACTAGCGACTCTTTATTCATTTACTTATTGTACATAAAGTCCCCCCAAATGTCGGAAACGGCTGAACGGATTTTGTTCCAGTTTTACTGATGTACAGATTGATTTCCGATAATTGTCTTTTTTCTATAATTAGTTACTTTCTTCTTATTAGTACTTTCTATTATTTCTGAAGAGCGATTGTTTAATTTACAACCCATCGCATCGCATTACAATAGTTCGCAATTAATCAAATTCAGCTAAATAAAATTATTTATCATTTAGTAATAATCTCATCTTCTCTAAAATATTTGACTCATACCAAAGCCGCGCGATTCTCTCTTTGTCCGATAAAATGTGAAATGTAGAACCACTCGCTACACAATATACTTACAAGGGTTCGAGAAATCTTTTCCTCTCTCGATGTAATTGGAAACAACTGTGTGTTCACTCATGAAGACCAATCTAATACTTACTCAATATGAATTCACTTGCCTCGCAAATAAAATGACTTTGTTCTTTTTGCGAAATATTCGCGTTGCCATCTGGATTCTATCTCCGTAATGTATTTCAATGTTCTCTTAGTCATATTTACCTTATTCTCTTTTCTTTGCTGAATTCTGTTTTCTCTTCGAGAATTGAATACTTATTTCGTTAGGGCAACGACGCGAGGCAAAATATGTACCTGTGTTGAAATATATTTTTGTGTGCTGAATTCCAGTCGACGTGGCATAATAAAAATGTTTGCAGTTTAAATTGATTTCAATGTTTTCCGTGAGTTTTATAGGCACGAGCTATGAATAAGATATGATTGAAGGCTAATACTTTCGAATCACTGATTTCCAATATATCTACGAGTATCTGATCTTTCTTTCATCTTCGGACGTCAAATATTTTAAATTAGAAAATAATTTGTTTCGTAAAAATCATTGAATTAAAAATAAAAATCACTTAAATACTTATCTGCTTTTAAAAAGTATATTTATTTTATATCCACCTAACAAGGTTTATTTTTACCAAAAAATCAATACTTATAATGGTTGAAAAACAGCGTTCCACTCACTTTTTACATGTTGACACTTCCGACAAGCGATTTATCGGTACAGATGATCACCCAAAGAACTCGCATTAATTTTCCATACTTTGTCCCTGTAATTTATACGAGGGAATGCCCGGCTGCGTGCCGAGGATGCCCGAGTGTGCCCGAGTCACAAAGGGTTGGATAAATCACATTACGGAACGCGTGAATTGTAAATTGGACATTACTTGTTACACCTCGCACTGGGGCTGTTCTCACTGTGCCGAAAATGAGGGGGAGCGCTCTGGTGAACCGAAAAAAATTCAATTGTTTTGTTTTATATTTTGACGTGTGGTAATTTTATTAAGCATATTTTTGCTTGAAATGTCTGAATTAGTTCCTGCTATGGATAAAATGTGAATAAAATTGGTTTCTGTTTCTTCGAATGAGAAGGTAATTGAAATACATTGGGATGTCTGACTTTTTCTTAAATTTATAGGTATAGAACTAATGTCTCTTAATAATGCTTTTAATCGTGCTAAAGCCTTTGGTACAAGAAAGGCCACGCCGTCCATGACATACTTGAAAGCATTCTATGTTGACAGAGACGCAGCAGAGGAGAGAAATGACCTGGAAAAGGGCTTCCCAACCAAATGTAGAAAGTTGAAGTACCTTTTACCAGGCCCAAATTCCTCCCTGTTATAACGGGCGGACAACAGATAGAGACCGAAACTGTATCTTAATACCAAATTACTAATATATTTACTTTTGGACACCAGGTGAATTTATTTACAAAAGCATGCTGAATATAAAAACACGCAAGGGAGTTGTATCGGAAGTATATTTGTAGCATCAGCGAACAATCATTCTCGTTAGGCCCCGGTTGGGTGCCAATTACACAGCGCTCCGATTGCACGGAAAACAGCTGCCGTGAAATGGAACTCCATGAACAGACTGTATCAGCACATCGGTTATTTACGAAACTACGAAATACCTGTCTGTATTCAGATTCAGTTCAGTTCTGAATACAGACACATTTACGCTATGTATACGTATAGCGTAGGTGTAGTTAACAGAATTTTATTTTTTATTTAGAAGCAAAAACTACGCGTAATTCTAGTAATTTAATTGTAGTGAGTAATTTTATTATAATATTATTTTATAATAAGGTATATTATTAATAGATTCAATAAAAAAATGGTATTTACATTTTTAGTGGTAGGTTTCGCTCTTAGCGATAAGGCCGCCTAAATTGTACTTCACTATTTCCTTTTCTATCTTATGTTTGTTGTTTTATATTTGTGCAACAAAGTGTATTTTACTTTTACTTTAACTATTATGTTACAAAACTTAGGTACCAAAACATAAGTTCGTAAATTTAAATAGGAAGAACAATTCTGATGGGATTCATAACAATGGTTTCATTTACAGTATACACTGGGTATAATAGTCTCCAATATCATCTACGAATATATCGATACCAGTTATTTAATGGAACGTATAGCGGTGAACGTTGTTGGTAATATTCGGGAATGGGCGTTATTTGTTCCATTTCCGCTTGCCCCATACGGGAACGTCGCATCTAGGGTCTGACTTAGATCAGCTGATATCGAAACCGAAACTATACCACTTTTAATTTGCCAGAATATGTGTCGATATCATCCTAAAATATTTAAAACATCATCAGGATTGGTTTAATTAAGCAATTGCTTAGTTATATAGATTTTAATAGAATAAAATCTATATAACTAAGCAATTGCTTAATTAAACCAATCCTTACAGAAGTAGGGACTGTATTTTTATTTTACCGACTAGCCGTTTTTTCTTCTATTTAATGTTTTTTTAAATTATTTACTTAAGACTAGATCCGCGTTTGACCTCAATCTCATCGTCGGCCACGATGGAGTAGATGAACTTAGTAAGTACTGGCTCTTCTATTAACACTGCCGTAACATATCAACGCCGAAACGAAGATTTTTGAAGACATACTTGAAAATATTAAGCGAGACTACGAGCGAATCATTAAATAAATATATGAAAATTTCTACAATTTATCCTAAGCAAAAAGTTAACTTTCACAACATTTAAAGATTTAACATTGATCCATAACATATTCAACTCTTGGACCATTTTTCTGTTTAAATCCTGTAGTATAGCCGCGTGAATTGTGGGCAACTCTTTATATTTTGGTTTCGATAAAACCGTAGTAACTACACTAAACCAGTCGTACTCCAGTCGCGTCCAATATTGTTGACATCAACCCGGCATGGCGCTCATTCATTTCCAATTTTGTTTTGATGACTGCTGTAATGATATTGTGGCGAGCCACGGCGGGAGGGCTACATATTTCCATTAAGATTGTTTTGATTGCCCGACTCGGGGGGAAAGATTATATTCATAGCTTCTTTGAGTCGCTTAATTTTCTTGATTCAATTTTTTGTGGAAACCTAAATAAGTAGAAAATTACTTGGTGTACCTAATCCAAAAAGTAAACAATGATGTAATAAACGATAAATAAAATAAAATAAAATAAAAACAGCCTTTAATTCTACCACTCATACACAATCATTGATACATTAAAATAAAATTAACATGTCATTTTCCATTATTTCTCTAAATTATTATAGGTATGTCAATATTTATTATATATTATTATTATTTTTTAGTAGTTGCCTTCTCTGGCATAGGCCTCCCCCAATTTCCTCCAGTGTTCCCTGTCCCTCACCATTCTCGTCCAGTGTGCTCCCATTTGCTCTGCAAAGGTGTAATAAACGATATCAAACTTTAATTTTTAACATTAATTTTCTTTAGAATCCGTAGGAGAGACCTTTTTCTAGATGAGCCTGAAAGTAATTAATGAAAAAAACGAGTATTTTATTGCAAGAATCATAACAAGAAAATACCTAACCAAAAAATATAATACAAAAAATACATAACCTAAAAACTCACTCTTATTTTATTAGGTAGGTACGAGTAAGTATCTGTTTCTCCACCTATCCTTAGCTACGACTATGTGAATGACCCTGGCTGTATACTAGCCAGGTAAATATTTAATCTATCTACTTATTTATATTTTCCTTTATCTGATTAACCAAAAAGACACCTAAACTGCATCAAAAGGTGTCAAAGTGGCAGTGAAACAGATAGGCGCGTGGTTTAAAAAGGCAACAAATAAAACAGAACAAGTACGCAACGGGTGCGCGATCCAAAAGGAATGTAGTTTCACAGGCCGGCAGCCCGGAACAATTGAATTATGCCCGGCTATTAAATCCGGATCCGGCTCGAGCGGCCGCCGTACCGGCAGAGTACACTTTATGCCTTTGGTTATCGATGGCGTTAGTATCATTACATATTTGTTTAAAACAGTTATATACGTCGTTGTATGCTGGTGTTTGTACTTGTAAATTATTTCTTTTTATTTAACTTTTAATCCTTTAGAAAACTGCAGATATTTTGAAATAAAATCGTCCCGAACCCATAACAACCTCTACGTTTCGGTTTTCTACATTTCTATAGGTTCGGTCCGATTCAGTTTCAAAATCGCTGCAGTGATGCATGTGCAATGCAAGTGCATGATAAGATAGGTAAAGGTCTTTACCTCTAACACTCTGAACTCTACAGTAGAATTCAGAGTGTTAGGAGTAAGTATTCGTTGAAGAAAATAATAATCTCAAGACCAATATTATCCCTTCATATGGGGCAGGCACGTCCATTCTTCCAAACTTTCCGTCCTTTTAAACAACATAACTATAAGCCTTATAGAGCCTAATATTTTGTGTCGACCTACATATTTAAGACCTAACCATTTTATGTTACCGTCAAAATTATTATTTTTTATTTTATTTTATAAGGGAAATCTACAGCTATTAACAATTATAAAATTATATATGTATTGAACTTAAAGAAGGCCAATTACAGATTTCCTCGTTTATATATGACTTGTATACCTATAGAACGCGGTTAACTTTAATACTAATAATGTAGAATTAACATGAATATGTCATACATATTTACCACGAGTATTAAACGTTATTTGTAAGTACTTGTTAATCAAGTGCTGGCTAAGTGACTAAGATTAATGTTTTGGCGTGAGAGTTTGAGGGTGTGTTGTGTATGTGTATGTGAAAGGGTGTGTAAATACCGACTGTTTAAATACCAATGGATGGATTATGGATTAAACACATATATAATATTGTTATTGCTATTATTTTGTGACCAAAATAATATCAATAGTAATCCTCAATCACAGTTCCATACATGCATGACAGGGTGAAAAACAGTTCCCATGTAATTTAGCTTGCAAAATTTGCAAGTAAATTATTAAGAGAGTTTAGTGCTAAATCGTAACAAGTGACTATAACTAGTTATATAATTAAATATACCACCTACTTTATATTTCATTCTCTGCGCCTCAACAACATCCACGTTTATTATATTCCGGCAACATAAATACAAAATATACTTTCACATTGACTAATAAAGCCTGACGGTAATACAATAGACTGAAATTTCAATACAAAAAGGTATAAATAAATACATAGGTAGCATTGAGTTTCACTCACATACTGAAGCTTCTAGAATTTTCCCGTCGCGCCCACACAGTATCATTCAATTTTTCCGTGTGATAATGTTCCCTTTGTTCCATCAATGAACCACAGTGTACAGCTCTTTGTGCATTATCCAGTGTCGGGTTGCCTCAGGGCCTCAGGCGCCAGCTAGCACCTAGGGGTGTGTCCGTACAGCTATAAATAGTATAGATAGGGTAGTACTCGTATTCAATGCTTTGGAAGTTTATGATGATGATCTCAGATTAATATTCCTATGACTTCAGAAACAAGCTCAATAAACAGATTGATGTAAAGATTTTTTAGATTGAATGTCCATGAAACCTGCGCTATGTAGCTGGGAAATGAGCTGAGTAAAAATTCACCAATAGGTTCGCTTCATTTTACTTACGGCGTATTATGACATGATAATGAAGTGATCCTATTGGCCAATTTTTACCCAGCTCACAGCCGAGCTTCATAGCGCACCTTTGGTTGACATTCATCCTTACCTTGTAAAGCTTTATTGCTAGACGAAAGCTTCATCCAGCCTCTGCGTATAAGATACCGACTTGTCTACCTAGAATTAGAAACTTTGTTACTATTTTCATTTTTTACTTATTTCGTCGAATTTTTTTTGCTGATATTAAAAAAATATTGTTCTTTGTCCTGACCTCGACACACAATGCTTTGTGCATTACATCGTATCGACCGCCCGGAACAGTACCAACCGACACCTTTGTGCGGATCTGTCATGACGACTTTGTTACTGTATTTATGCCAGTTTTTTTGCCTGTTAGTGCTGCAACGTTTTGATAGTGAAGCAAGAAGGCAAGAATATTTCAACAACCTTCTTCACACTCTCTCTCTCTTCTCTTTTGGCACTTGGCAGATCACAGATACAAGCATCGTCGAAAAAAATAACTCCGATTTTTAACTAGGCATATTCGAAGGCTATAAGGCCAAAAGTAGTCCAACCATTTTTTCAAATTGTTTACAAAAAAGGTATATACTTACCCTATTTCTCAATTACACGTACTGCACGTAGCAGCCAAAAGGTCTACACCACACTTCCCACCCTCCTGTATTGTAAACCAAGTTTATGCATGCATGATGAACCAATATTAGTTCACAAGGCTTGTTACCATAGCTTTGTACTGTCATTATAATATCTGTGATGTGCGATGTTCCTCGTACAAGTTTAAATAGGAATTTATAATAGCTGAGACGGTTTCCAATCTATGGTGAAGTAGGAGTATACCTATGGATACCCATGGAGTGCGCATAATAATATATGAATTTTAGGATGTTATCATAGAAATTGGAATTCGCGAGGGTGCATCGACTTCTACTATAGCGTTTATAGAATGCATTGGTTGATAAAAATAAGATTCTATAATTCTATGCAAAAAGATTGAACTTTCGATTCGATTTCTTTATTGCTACGCGTGCTACGCCACCCGTAGCAAAATAATCAGCAGGGTTTGTTAGTGTACCTATATATAGATTTAAATAAATTCTACGTACAACAACTATGTACAATATAACATATTTAATTGTCGCCTAGCTGTAACACGTTACTGTTCCACCCTGTATACCTAATGGAGATAGAATAACTATACCGCGATAGAGATTTAGAAATAGAAGTAATGCAATTTACATGTCAAACGATCATCGGATTTGTATGCAATACTCAAGAAATCCCCTTACAAATACCGTAACCCCATGCATTCCCACCAACCGCCACGTTTCACAGAGGTTCAATCGCTGCGCTGGGTTCCTCTCGCCGCCAGTAATGCCTGCAGTCAATTATCTGATAAGCTATCCTTCATCACGACGTCTCTGCCTTGGCCTTTGATTCGTATAGCGACAGAAAGAAGCTCTTGCTTTTGAAATATAATTCTTTACGTAATTGTTCTTAGGTTCTTTGGGCGTACTATAAAGTTTATGGCAAAATGGCATGGCATTTAGCACTTCTATGAACTTTCTTTGTGCAATAAAAAACTAAATAATTAATTAAAAATACAAATTATTAATTCTGACATTGGGTTACATTAGATTGAGTATTGATATAGATTGAGTATATCATCGTTTATGTCATATTCCATGAGGGCCGTGATAATTCTGTAGAATTAACAACATAGAACGACTCTCTTGGCAGATTTAATTTAACGGGATGGTTTGCCATTGCCTTCTCCATTTCACAAAATGGTTATCTCAGTGAGCAGGTATCCTCACGATATTTTCCTTCACCGTCGAGCAGTCGGAAAATGTAAGACTTCGAAAAAACCGAAAACTCTTTAGCTGCTGAAATTGCTCTAAGCCCCACTTACGCCTAGATTTAACCCTGGATTTTTAATGCTTATACAAAATTGATTTTATGTTGGATAGTGTTAATTCGAGAGTTAATGGTTGGCGCGAGGCGGCATAACCGACTAATATCACAGTATAAAGACTTAGACATATAGTTCGTAAAATTGAGCGAATGTATTTTCAAGTTATATTTAATCCACGTTTATCCCCAACCATCCTCGAATCATACCCCATACCCCGACCACCCCCTGAGGCAGTGTTTACGTGTTGTCACCCCGTTGCCATGGCAACGCCACAGCAAGAAAAATAACCGCAATCAAACCGCACAAATTAAATTATTAGTTATAACCAATTCATTCGGGTCGGTGTCTCGCAATTAAAAGTCTCTTTCTGAACTGATTTGTTGTCCAAATCCAGAAGATGTAACACAATTGTCTGGCCGGCACAACGTCTAGGGAGTTTTAACTTTATTGTGTTCGGTGAACGAACTCCGGGAAATTGTTGTGGCAAACGACATCAAGGCTGTTTGATTTATTTATTTATTTTCCTCTCTTTTATATACAATATTATATTACTTAACCCGTAATCACCTAGGCCGTCTTGTCCGATTGCCGATTTAAAACCTGAGGTCAATATTGTATGAGCATATATATGTAGCTACATGATATAATTGCAGTCGTAATACCTACCTTATTAATCATCAGTTGAAAGTGCGACACCACAGAAATCGGACTACTATATAGCGCCTTCTTCAAAATCCTTATGCGGCACTTTTAACTATAAGCTTCCATCACCGTTACAATGTCACCATGAAGGAAATTCCCTTCGAAGTGGCAAGTGAGGCAAATAAAAACGTATCTCCTATACTATCTATGTTTATGAAGTTACGGTACAATACTACTTTTGCTGTTGAAGACACGCCCGTCGACACCTTTTCTAATTAAAATGTAATAATGTAACATATTTTTTTTCTCTCGGCAGCGATATTGTGCGCGATCTCTCCTCTTTAATATAGCTGAGAATCAACCGGAAGGTACATATATAATATGTACTTCATTTTACTCTCTATACCTACATACACATTTTTGACACAAATGTAGTCAGTTTCAGTACTGAATACTTCACATGCCTACCTCGCAAAAGGTTATAATAGACGGTTCGTTACACCATGTTACACATTGTATGCAGCAGAGCAAAGGGTGTCCATAGCCGGATGAGGGTGTCCACAGGACAGCAGCACCCTTTGTGTCGTCATCACGTTGCAAATTGGCAGTTTAGTTACGACCGCCGGCCGGACCTAGCTGCGGGCGATTGTTACACTCGGTTCACTGTCGCTAAACGAAAACTTTTTTACCTGCAAAAACCTTAGTTAACTTTTTGCTTATTAACCTATTTTAAAATGAGTTTTGGTTATTATTTGTTGCTTTTCTTAACATAAATTGTTTATACGTAATATAATGTATATATGTTTGCACAGAGTGTGCCTGTACTAAGATAAAAGAAGAATTCCGCAATTTATAATTTGATCTATCACTTATGAAAAATAGAAATACTTCCTAAAAAGACCTAAAAATAATATTTTTGCTGGTTGATTATTGTTATAAAATATTTTTGCATCGCCTTTGATTTTCTTTTAAATTTTCTTTTTTATAGGATGATTACAAAAATTTTTCAGATGCCATTTTGTGACGGGCGTTGCCATTTTACAACAATGTAAATCGCTATCAGACAGCCACTAATGAAGGAAACCGATGGCGGCCATGTCCGACTCACGTTAATTAAATTTCGACACGACACGAAATCTGCAGCAAATCCCAAATTTACGGAACCCATCAAATTTGATGACACTATGCAAAGCTACTAGGTAACTGAAATGTAATTTTCTCCGTTAAAGGTAAGGTTTAAGCAAATAAATCATGTTTAATTTTCAATGACAAAACAAAACAACAAGTACCTAATGCAATTATATTTTTTTATATGTGAACAAATATCCTTACTATGCTTTTTTAATAGATTAGGTGAACAGACGAGCAAACGGCCCACCTGATGGTAAGTAGTCAACATCGCCTAGAGACACCTCACCTCAATATAATGTTATTAGAGGGTTTAGATGCACAACTAACCTTGAGGATAAAGATGGAGTGCCTCATGTGCCGGTAATTACACTGGCACTCTTACCATTTAAACCGAAACACAGCAATACAAGCATTGCTGCTTTGCGACAGAAATGGTAAAAGGGTACCACCCCAAGCTGACTCTGCAGAAAGTCATACCACCTTCAAATGGTTAGAATATACTTACACACAACTATCCGCTATTGAATACAAACTATGCCAATATAGGCATCAAGTCAGTCAAAAATACCTTAAATGCTTAATTTCATTTTCACTGTACTTCTTGGTATGCATTTCCACCTGATGTATGTTAAATTAGTAGTCAGCACTGTAAACTGTAAATTGCCATATTTTTGCCGACTTATTCCTCGCGACGACGCTAGTAGTTTAACAGGCAAAACTTCTTACTGGGTTTACGTGTTCGATATGTTACAAGTATTTTATGACAATTTCTAGTTTCCTTTTAAACCGGGCTCGCATTTTAGGAATAGAATGATTTTTATAGGCATACAGCCCTCTGAGTGATTGTCATAAATCAATTTCGTAGATACCCTAAGCAAACGCCTGTCTATAATCGAGCAAACAGCATCGCGATGTAAGAGAATGATAATGTCCGAGTAAACTCCGTCCCTCGGCGACATCCAAGATTAAAGTGGACACAGGACAGTGACATATTATTACGTCCTATAATACTTACTCATGTCATAAAACTTTTTTGTTTTTACTTCTTTTTAGAGGTTTTGTTCGTACCTCTTTAGGAATGGTAATGTCACCATCATCATTATGCCTATTACCATCCCCAGTGTTGGGCATAATCTTTGGCATAACCCACCATGCAGGCCCAGAATAAATATGCCCAGTGCTGATTTTTGGATTTTTTCAGAAAACTATTTTGTTCTTCAAAAATGTAAATTTCCTCGCGAACGTTTCCTTGTTTAATTTGAAGTATATTGTGTCGTGCCGGCCATAAAGAATAACACCACCCCAACTCTTCCCGTGGGTGTCGTACGAGGCGACTAAGGGATGTTGTGCATACTATTCTACAGCTAGTAGACGGCGATAGGCTCGCCACCTGTCACGTTTGTTCACCAAATCTTACGGCGAAAAGTGGGCACTACCTGTTGGTGGTTCCTCTGTCTACCCTCTCGAGGATTATGGACACAAAATATCTATATATATTGTATGTATATTTATAACATGCTCTCTTTACCACTTCATTATTTTGAAAGGAACAGGAACAAATGTTAATTATTTAGAATAATAATTTTAATAATCGCTCCACCCCGGCACCGCTAGTACTTCTCTGTAGTATTTCATTCTCTTGTGTGTGGCCTGGGCCTAATAATTTCTTGTTTTTCATTTTACACAGGTTTATAGTTACAATTGACCCAAAATTGTTTTTAAAAAATGTTTTAAATCTGTCTTCCTGTTTTATGTTTACAGATGTTCCAAAAACGTAGCATTAGTCAAATCCCTTAGGCTGTAATCCTCTCGTCGTATTCATAGTGCAGGCTAAATCCAATTACGAAGAGGACCGGCTCCGAACGTACTGCCGTAGAGTTACGCGGATATCCGGCAAAAAGGGATATCGTACAGATTTCTCCATCCTTTTGATTACGTAAAAGTACCTCATTAAAATATGTCATTAAAATATGTAGGTATTATGGTATGAAAAATATAGAAGGATATCAAAACACATCTTAGCATATTGATGATTTACCTTACCATCAAAAATATGAGTAACAACCAAGAATAATTGCTTCACAACTTCTTTACAATCGCGAAAAATAATATTTCTACTTACACATAATATAAAGTACACCGCCGAGCAAGTATGGAAAAAATATATGTTACGTGTCTTGATGCATATAAAAAAATACTACAAAAGTAAAAACTTTCTGTTTAGTTTTCGAGAAAAAAAATGATAAGTAAAAAATCACCAGAAATCAGTTTTCGTACAAAATTGTATGTAGAAAAAATAAAAGTGTCCTGTTTCAAACGAAAACTTAATATGCTTTAAAAACCAAAATTATATACTGTATCTCCATAGAAACTAACAGATTTTTTTTTAAATGTTCACCATTAATTTTTTTCCATACTAGCAAGTACTTTAAGTAAAATCCAGTTTTATTACCTAACACGTAAAATAAAACATCCAAATAAAAAAAAACTCAAATTCTTTAAACATATTAATTTCATCCAAAAACGAGCTCCATACTTCCTTATTTGCACACCACTTGGCATGATTGCGTTTTCTTGGCATCAGCCCACGAGAGGTCTCTTCCAGTGCGGCAGCTTTGTACCGCAGGTTCTAAATGCAGCAGCAACGGGCACGGCACGACTCGAGCGAACAGTCAAGAGGCGTCGAGAGTCAGGACGTGACTATCGACTCTACTGGGCGTAATCTGCATCAGGACTCAAACCAAATAAGATTACAGATGTATGAATTTCATTGAATTAATGAGTTGATATTTTCACTTTTAACCCCCAAGCGTGACCGTATCCCGTATCTATTTACTACCTATACTTAGTAATACTTATAATAACTTACAGGATACTTAAATAACTGGTTAATACTTGCGGTTATTGGTACTTGGTGAAACTTGTAGTACATTTTTGTTGTATTTTATTAATTACGACCTGTTTCGTTTACACATTTTCAGGATGAAGATGAAGAAATACCTGAAGATGTTTAAACGAAACCGGTCGTAAACAGTATATTATTTAAGTCAAATCATGTATTTAAATAACATACAGGATGTTGCATTTAATTTCTCGTATTCCATCCACCTTTCTCAACCATCACGTTGACAAAGGTGGAAAAGATTTTTTTGAACTTGTCCATATCTTAAGTCTGTAATTGGCTGAGGATTATTTTTCATTTTCTTCTTATATTCACATTGAAAGTTCTATTTTAACTTGTAATTTTATATGTACAGAACTAACAAAAGCTCTCAGGAACATCGAAATTCGTTATCAGCCCATCATTTCACGTACACACAATCCCAGAATACCTTGTTAAATTGCATTATCAATGACTCAGGTGCGAGCCAATAGTCAGGACCAGTAATTGGACTCTCGGCTAAGTACAGTCGGCAACGCGACTGATTGCGTTGCGCGTTAAATGGTGACGACTGTCGAGGGCTGTTCAATATTAATGCCGTCGAGAGGTTCCGTCTGGTTTAAAAATTGTTTGTCTGGGTGCCCACTTTACAGTACATGGGATAAAGAAATAAAAACCATTACAATTTATGGACTAGGGACTCAAGGGTACGACTCTTTCTGGACCAATCCCTACTCTGAACCATAGTGGTGGGTGGAGTGCAATCCTTGATTCAAAATTTTGGATTAGTTACAGTGGTTAAAACTGTATCTCTCTTTCTTGAAGAAATTGACATTCGGGGAATAATCCTACCAGACCGACTGGACGTTTCGGTTATATAGGACCGTTAGCCCTTGAGGGAAAAAAACATTGGCAATGAACAAAATCGCTTGGGAGCGACTAAATAAATTAATTACAATAAAATAAAAATGGCCGGGTATGTAAAATTTATCATTTACTTATTTGAACAGAAACGGCTACGGCTAACTGTTAATCCGTAGAAAGTATACTAGACAGTAGCTGGTTTAAATAACCTTGTTATTTCGTGTATGTTAAATTAAAGGAGCTTGTATAATAAAATAGTTTCGCGTGTTACTGGAGGCAAAACAGGTCTGAAACTTATTATTGTTAGAACATTTGGTTACGACCTGTATGGCTACGTAGTTAGCAAAGTCCTAGAGTTCTAGTTGTAACCCAGAATGGGTAACTCGACATGGCACACCGCGGGGAATATACGTGACTACCAAATTTGAAACACCCCTTATAGTTGGAGCATTCGTGACTTCTAACTTACAACATAATAATGTTTACATAGGTAGGTACTTATAATAATGGTTACTTAGATCTTCTGTTGAGACAGATGTACACTAGATCACTAGGTGACGCTTATTCTTATTATTTGAATGACAGAGTAGTGCCAATGTAATAACTCTATTCCTGTATAAAGGTATTAGAGCATCACCTATAGTGAGTAACTATTACTTACACCCGCCATTATACATAATGTATGTTATACCTCGCAACTTGTACTAAATGTTGGCAATCTGTTTTAAAAAAATATCATCGCATTACAATGTTATTTTTTCTAAATTCAGGCGCGCACAATAGCTATGCACCTCGTATTAATTACCAATCCAATGATCGAATAGATTGAAATGAAAAGTCTTCCATTATCATTTTGAATTTTAAATGCGCAACAATGAAATGCTTTTAAATCCATTAGTAGTTACGCTCGTCAAAGGGTCGGTCGGTGGTGAAGCGGACGCGGGTCGGAGTCCCCAGCCCATCACGTCACCACCTAGCTAGCTCTACAGTCTACTGTACGTCTCGTCTCCGCTCGTCTGGTCTCGCGTGCGGAACTCGATCATTAGTGTGCTCACTCAATGTGAAAGCGATTACGTCCCCGACTCCGCCTCTTTGAAACTGCCGCAATATTGTGAAAAGAAGGAAAACTCTTTACGAGAAAAAAATATTGCTCGAGTCGCGGCGAAGAAAATGAGAACGGAATGCCAGCAGCCAATCGGGCGAGCTAGTCTCCGCAACAATACGTGCCGCGTTACGTTATCGATGACGGTGCAGCCGGAAGTATTTCGACTCGAAACGAAAACGCGGGCCCGACTACCGCAGCCCATCGCCCGCGGCCGTAAACTCGAGCGCCTGAAACAACTTCGTTACAACTCCGTTCTGTTTTGTTTCTGGGCTGGCAATATTAGTTTTAGTCAAAAAGCTATTTTTCAACTCGCTTGTCGAAAGGCTTGCAAAGTTTTCTAATTTAGTTAATTCATACTCGACGTTTCGTGAAGCGCCAGCTTCGTTTCCGTTAAGATTCAAGATAGCAGTTTTCGTAAATTATTGCTCTGTGAGTTTTGCTCCGATTGCTACGATAACATCGAAGCAAATTGAACGACCATTAGTTGTGATTTTAACGTGGGAACGTTTAAAATTATTGCGTAAAGCGGTCTGTAACGAAATGAAATGGTTAGCAATTAATATTTAATTTTTTTCCTTGTTAACTCATGGGCCCAGGCTAATTACTACTTTTTTTGTTGGTTGTAGGTGCTATTGTTCCCGGAAGAGGGCTGGGCCCGGAGCGCCTCCTCCTCATATTGGACCCTGCAGCCGTGCTGGTGGAAGCGATCGCGATGCAAAGTCGTCGAGGTGGCCGGCACGAGAAGGTACGTCTCTCGGACTATGTTCAATTGTTTTGACAAATCTATGATAAATTCCGCCAAACCAATGGAGCTTCTTTAGGAAGTTTCCTGCAAGGAAGTCATATGGCCAGCCCTAAATTTCAAATCAGGTAATTCTACATTGGCTAGGCATCGTAGCACATCAATCACCTCACTGATTTTTAGAAATTATTTTCCTACGATAGCGTTAATTAAATTATTATACTTAGGTACTCCATAGCATAATTACCCACTACATTGATTGCAGTTATAAATTAGTTCGTTTCTAAATGAATATACGTAACATTGTTCAAACAATTTTGCACAAAATGAAAACTAGCAGTAAGGTTGGTGCAAAATAATAAATTAGATACACGTTTAAGTTTTACATGAGCCAATTTCGCGTCATTAGTTGCGATAATTAGGTTTAAAGTGAAAATAGCATATTTCTCTGTGCGGAGCGGGAGCAAAGGAAGCTGTTTATCATGTCGGCTGAGCATTAAGGTGTTGCAATTAACCGGCGCGGCTCAGGTGAGGCCGCTCGCCGCCATGTTTCACAAACGGGCGGAACTTGGGGCTAGGACACGCTGTGAGAGAAACCTTAAGAGGTAAATAGAATTTGCAAGAAAGAAAGTAATTTAGTAGGAGCATGGTGTTCCTGAAGGAAACCTTCATTGCGTACGCCTTTAAAAACTTTATGCATGACAGTGTATGTGTAGTCCAACAATGTGTAGTGGGTTCAATTATAGTAGAAGATGGTAATCTTTGTTGTGTTCATCATGGCTCTACACCCTATAGTAAAAGGAGGCCTATACATAAACAGTGAGGATGTAATTTGTAGTAAATTTGAAGCCTTTTTAACATCCTATATTATTCAAAACTACAACCATGACTTTCTATTTGATTAGAATTTCATGCAAATCGGAAACTAATTATGGTTACCATTATGATACCGAATTCCAAAATTAAAATGTATCGTTCATACGTGTGAGTATCATAGGGTAAATGCTTGGATGAAAGAAAAAGTGGTTTCCTTAAAAAAGGTGACCCGAGACGATAAACATTAGCTCTCCATTCGTTCCTTCATGGGTAAATGGGTTCAACATTTCCATAAATACTTTTCCCTTTCCCACACCACATCTAATGTTTTCCCTAAGAATGCAAAAAAAAATATTTTGCCTACGTCCGGAAGCCGCAAGGCACCGCGTCGCCCTCGCCGCGCAATCGCAGCGACATCGCCGACGCCGACGGAGAGCCGGCCCGAACGTGCCGTAAATAAATATTGCGGCCGCACGACTCAGCCCGATGAGCTGCTATTTATTACACCAGCGCAACACCTCGGATATCCTACATGGAATATTTCACTTGCGCTTTATTAGTTACTTGCCCTAAGACGTGTATATCTTTCAGATTGTATATAATAATATGTGCGGGTTATAAAATTGGTTTTGAAAAGTATACCAACGATAAATACCCACTTTACGAACACTCCTCACTCATTATTCTTATGTTTGCCACTAAACATTTAATCTCAAATTCTGTCTCCATTGCTTATGATATAAGAGCAACTCTATTGACAAATTAGTTTAAAAAATACATTTTATCAATTTAATTAAATATCACAGAAATAAAATTTATTTATATTGGTACCTCTGTGTTAAATATTGATTCCAAAGATCGTTCATCATTCAAAAAAATCTCGTTATCTATTTTCAGTCAATCTTTTCCTGACCCACATTTAAACTTTTTCTAGATAACCTACTTGTACAAAGTATACCAACTGCGACATAACAAAACGAATTTAAGAGGAACACTCAACCACTTAAACTTCGAAGGTATTAAAGTTTCACCTCTTGTAAAACAAAACCGTTAAAAAGGATTTCGCTCGCGGAAAAACGTCGAAGCTACGACACGGGCTAAACGAGAGCAGTTAGCGTTAACGATTATTGCGACCCGCCCCACTATTTTGCCTAAATGACTCGTATTTCATGATAACTCCGAGTGAGATCTCTTTGCAGTTTTCTCTTCATTGTCCTCTCTAGTTTTAAAAGCGTTTGCAACTGTTTTCCTTTGTTTCGTTTGCAACTTTTCTACCTGTATGTTTCGTCTAAAAGGCTGTCTGAAGTTTCCCCGACCTTTATAGCTACCACCAATTTAATTTCATACCATCGCCGAACGTTAACGCAGCGATTACGCTGAAGAAAGTAGTGGCGAAGTGCGCATAAAGGTTTTTAATTTGTTCGTGCAGAGTTGCAGGGCGGAGGGCGCGAATGTTTGGGCTATTACAAGGCAGGGCGCCATTATATGGGCCGTTAGGGCCGCCGTAGGTACGTGTCGGATACGCGCCCTACTAACTGGGATACGTGACTGGCGTGCCGATGATGATCTTCGCCGTTGCACACGAAAAAATACACAAAAAATGAATACCTAACGTTTCAATTATGTTAGCAAGGTTATGTTTCATTGAACAAGCATATATATGTTTGAATAAAATAATTTTTAATTTATTATAATAAAAATAGCAGTGATACTTCAGAATCAGTACCAACTGACTAATAAGTCAGTTGGTACTGATTCTGAAGTGTCACTTGCTATATTAAAACGTTGCTAAACGGAAAAAAGTTAAAGAAATTAGAAAAAGTGGTTTAAAAATTAATTTCTTTAAGTAAGCCAAGCATGGCTAAATAAAAAATCGAAAAAGTTTTCAAAAGGCATGTAAATCCACCGCTAAGCACTGGTTTCTCACGGTGGATCATGCCCTGTACTCCCTTGTGCATGGGGAGACCTGTTGATGATGATTAATAAATGATAATTCTAAAGGAAAGGTCACAATGTATGAGTGATCCTGACAGTTTCATTTCGTTATAGATTTAGATTTAGCGGCCACGCGAGATTCAATGCCTTTATATTAGCAATATTAAAGTAGCTAAATCGTTTGAGAGAGTAGGTATAAAATACTAAAAAGTTAATTCCCGTTCAACCATGAAATCAATTGGAACTTTTCCGCGATAGTAGGTACATAAACCAAACAAAAAAATAAGCCAGTATTTTTCATTTAAAAAAAAACCAAACGATGCAGTTACGATATCGATCTCAACAAAGGCGATGCCTTCGCGGTCAAGCCTGTGTAGATAATAAATTTCTGTTTAAAAGTTGAGAACTTCCCCTATAATACTATTATAAATTTTCCATCGGTTTTTCACGAGTCCTCGATAAAACCTTTGTTACAAAACAACAACATAACTTACCTCTTAAAATATTAAAAGTTGGATACATTTTTACATTTTTATAGGTCACTTACAACTTGATGGCCTTCCATTCACTGTCTAACATCGCCGTGATCATACGCATAATAATAATACTTACAACTTTAACTGTATGAGAATTTGTTTTTCAGTCGATTAAATTTAATGCTAGGTAACCTTGGCAATACACGCTTACGCTAACGGGAGAGAGCAAAGCAGCCGCTACCGTTCTTACTTTCATGGTGGCAACCTGGCAACCAAACTCTTTCATGGTGCCAACCTAGCAACTGAACAACCAATCCTTGTAAAAGCCGTTACAAAATAGCTATGATCCTCTATCTATAGGTAAGTATACCCTGAACAGGTAAATTAAAAAAACCCTTTCATGAGGGCGCTACTTGTATTTTTATAATCTTTGTTATAGAGATTTGAGAGCGTCGGTGGCGTCGTGGCTAGGACGTCGGACTCCCGTGCTGGGAGATCTGGGTTCAAAACCATGCATAATGTCAAGTACCAATGTGTATTCGGTTTTTTTGAAAGATACGTACATTTGCCGACTGCTCTAACGGTGAAGGAAAATATCGTAGTGAATACACTGAGATAACCAGTGTGTGAAATGGGAAAAGTAATGGCAAACCACCGCATTAAATCTGTCAAAGTAATCGTTCTATGTGATTAATTTCATAGAATAATCACGACCCTCAGCAATGAGATCGCAACGAAAAAAAAAATTCCATTTAATTTCTCAATACGGCGAGGCTTTTTATGTTTCTGGTCAAGCTTTATATACCTACATAAAATGATATCTTACGTAAATATATCAAGGTCTTGCGATGTCTTGTTATTGTTGTTCATGTCCTCGCTAAGCTAACTTAAGCGATAGGTAAGCGGTAAGCGTATCCGCGCCAATTCCGGCGGTTGACAAACTGCCATCTGTCGCCGGCACCGCTGGTGCTCAAGGATCCAAAAGGCAATATATTAAGTAAATACTCTTTGCAATACAACTAAGATTTGTCAGTTTTGCAAAGGGGAAGGCAATGGCAAACCACCCCTTTAAATCTGCCACGAGGGTTTTTCTATGTGGTTATTTTCATAGAATGATCACGACTTTCATCAATGAGAAACAACACTAAGAAGAAGACAAGAAAAAGTCTAGGTCTATAAATTGTATTAGTGCGAGTTCAAAGTTGGGAAATGACGATATTAAATTGTTTTCGATTTTAATTTTCAGTTTCCCATTTTTAATAAACAAATATAAAATATTTACAGGAACACATAACACACAAAAATAAAAAATAAACTTAATGAAATGGAAATGAGTGGAAAATACATAGGGTGAACTATTATAATTTTTTATTTTTATTTTTTATTTAGTTAGTTTGTTATTTTACCTGCGGAACTGACAAACTGATAAAAAACCTGTATCGTAAATAATATTATCGAACATAGTGTAAGTAGCCCATCTAATGCAACGTGAACAAGACTGGTGGTACTTACCTTACCCCATAAGTTAAAGTTTCCTCGCTAATTCCACCTTTGACAAACGACTACCGTGTGTTAGTTCTATCGTCGCCTGAGCTTGCCTCTCGGGCTCCCATGAGACTAGCATAAAGATACCGAACGACTTCACAGATTCCTTTTATATATTGCCTGGAAACTGGAAAAGTTACATACTCTAAGAGTTTAAGTCTGTTGATCGAGGAAACCACCGTCTTACTTGTAGGTAGATCTTGCTAGTTTCGTCTCTGTACTATTCATGCCGCTTTAGGGATTTTTTATTTAGAAGATATTATAAAATATCTAAGCGACCATTTAAGAATGCCGTATTTACCGAACGTCTGTAGGTATCTGGTTTATACGATTGTAAATATTATTTATAGACCTATAGGGGCTTCTATTCTTCTTTTTTTGCAGGCACAGCACCCATGCGAGGATGGTGGTCAGCGGTGGAAATGCAGTACACATCGTAGGCACCTTCAAGCACCTTGGGACTGATGCTGATTTTAAGGTAAGGTTGGTCTTTAGAAAATTTCTTCATGTATTCTTAACCAATAATGAATGTTAGGTACATCGACAAAACAGTAAATAATTTCGACATGTCAAATTATTTACTAATTTAAAATTAAATTCTGTTTGCTCTAACGATGAAGGAAAATATCTTAAAGAATCACCTGTCTCAGGAAAAATATTTGAATACTCCTAATTTCCGGAATTGTGAAGTCTGCCAATCAACTTGGATCCGCCCGGTGGATCCTCGTCTCTACACTACCCTTTTACAAGATGATAACTATGCCTTAACAGTGGTTGTTCAGATTCAAGACTCAGTTTGGCTTTCCACCAAACCTGTGCGAGGAAACGAGGCGATGAGCAAGGAAAAAATCCGCCAATAGGATCGCCCTATTCTAATCATGACGTGATAATGAGACTATCCTATTGGTGGATTTTTTCCGCTCCGCGATTCCCGCACAGCTTTGGTGGAAAACTCTTTGGTGAAAGTCCCGCTAATGTTTATTTTAGAGGAAGACTAGTCAGTCTTCCTCTTCTTCTTTTTTGTGGCAATAAAGTGTTTTTCTTTCTTTTTTTTTTCTTTTTTTTCTTACAAAGGAAATTTACCTATTAGTTTGTTTTCAGTTATACCTAACAACAAACGTGACACAAGCGGACTTCAACATGGGCTACACGATGACGGGCACTCTGGAGCGCGGGTGCCGGTCCACCAACACGTTCCAAATGACGCACTTCGCCGTACTGCGACGCTGCGACCACGACGCTCACCATCTCAAGAACTCGTAGACATTCCAGTAAATATAGTTTAAATAGTAGAACAACATTAATTCAAATGGATATACTATTATGAGCGCCCTATTCCACTCTAATCCACTGCATAAATCCATTAACGGATTTGTGCATAGATAGAAATTATGGACTAGGTACTATCGTCGTGCTTCGATGTTCCGACCGTGCTCATCACTTCAAGAACTCCTAGACATTATTTCAAATGGATAGCTTATGATTATGATCTACAATGACGGGAATATCGGATGTCGCATTTCGCCATACTTCGACGTTGCGACGACGACGCTCACCTCAACTCCTAGAGATATTGAGATATACCAGTTTAATCTATTTCTCATAATCAACAAGAACGACGTGTAATTTCACTGAGGTTTTTGAGGCGGGCTATAGGTACGACAATTAATTCTTGCAAAAGGTGAAACAATACAGTAACTAAAGAGCCCAAACAACAGTCGATGTTAGTCATGAATTACGATCCCAATAAATTCGTATCGAAATAAAGCCCACTTGTCTCTAGATATGGACACCAACGTAATAATAAAAATATATATTTTTTAAATAATTGTAAACGTCCGTATTAAAAGTTTCAATGCTGATGTTGTGCTTAACTTTAGGTATAGAGGTAGATATGTTGTGAATGATCTCGCAGGAGTCAGAACATTGCTAGTCGTTATTTTAATTAGTTCTAAGATGATATTGCCAAGCGATATTGTGATCTCAATTTTCAGACGTCGAAAGTAGTCGTACGACATTGTAAGACGTCGAAAGTAGTCGTACGACTCTTTCTTTCGATTGTCGTTTTAATGGATATTTCTAGTTGATATTGAAAACAAGCTGTGTTAGAACTAGTTAGATGTAAATATATAGTTCCATTTCATGTACAGTATCTGTTTTCGCTTATTTGTAGATGTAGTGGTAGCAAAACCCATTATGTTTTTATATGGCTTAAGAACTGTTCTATTAGCAGTTTTCTTAAATATTTAAAAGGTGTAAGATTTGTTCATACTCATAATATTTATTTAAACCCTTATATTTTAAACAATCTGAATTTTTTTACTTAAGTATAAGTGTGGAGTCAATGGTACCTGTTTTAATGAAGATACTCGAAGAGCCAAAAATAAATTATAAGAGGTTATTTTGCGGCGTTATAAATTGGATTTATTTCAAAAATTTTGCTTCATGAATAAATTGGTTTTTAAAGCTGGCCGTGAGCGACGTAGTCTGTGAAAGCTCTTTCACGGTCCATCAAACAAAATAATAATATGTTGCTTCGCGTCCATAATACATTATTGATCCTGACCGACCATCACTGCCGTAATCATACCTACATTATGTATTAAAATATAATAAATGTCGGTATAATTTCATATATAATTGGATTAATAGAAAATATACACATTACTTCTCAAACTTGAGTTGATTAAACATGGCTAGTCAGGAGCTATTTTATTTCATAACTATAGTATAATACTCGATATCTTATTTAGATAAGAAACAGTAAACAATAAAGTACCCAGTAAAACGAAAAAATCGTTGTTTATAGTTTTTGGTAATTTTTGCTCCTTATTTTCAGAAATAACAAGTTACGAGATATCTTTCATGAGTATTCTTGGGGTATTACAGGTTCAGATTAATGGGGCTGGGCTTGGTAATAAAACTTTTCTCAAAGATGCTCGGAAATGTGCTCAATACATTCGAATTTTGTGAAAAGTACATACTTCCTGTCTCGAAGCCAAATACTTTTAAAAAAATCAACGACGGTAATGGATTTTCATACAACCTTACCGGGCAAAGGCCAGGAATCCTCTTGTATTTTGTTTTTCGAATTTGTAACATCAAAACGCAGTGCGGACTAAAGAGATTTCATGCGATTCCGTGCACCGGTCGCGCATTCCGCCCCCTCCCCGCGTTGCCCCGACACGTGCACCTGCACCACCAACGCGAGCAGCTCCAACTCCTACTGACAACGCCACTTCTTTCCATTTACGGATGCCTAGTACTTTCCATTTGGAAGCAGATTCCTGGCATTATTTGAGAAAAGTACTATACAAGCATCGGCCGAAATAGCCATTTTTGGCCTTGGATCGTTAAAATATGATAATTTCAATATGATCCGCGGCCAATAATGGCTAATTTCGTGGCCTCTGCACTATTGTACTATTACAATACTACCTTTTCGTTTTATATCTACTTTCAAACGAAATAGAGGTAAGTAAGTAGTGACTGGTACAAGTCATTTTAGTGTGTACATCAATGTCTACTCTAAGCATTAGGTACTTCTTCGCAAATAGTATAGTATGTACGTACATTAACATAGGTGTTAAGGGTAAGGAGTAATGTAAAAGGGTCGAACGCAAACGTCCAGTATCGCACTCCCTCCAGTGTTTTCACACATCATTTTTGTACAAAGTTGCATGTATTGGTATTGACTCTTATTTGGCTAAGTATAGAGGCGAATAGCAAAATGCTTTAAAACAATATTTAATAAATATCAATATTAAATGTATCTGAAAACGAGTTTGGGTATTATTGATCTTGCATGTTACTTGCCTTCTTATTATAAAATTTTGTACTGATTTGGAACTACTGTGGCCGACTGTACTACGTATGTAGGAAGTGGTACGTGGAAGGTACCTACTGACACTTCAGGCATAGAATATAGACTTTATACTTCAGGTGATAGGAGGAACTGTTTTCAGATTTTATCCAGTCATAGGCAAAACTGTATACATCTTCATACCCATACCCATACCATTTATTGCTTTTCATGTGTTACAATTGGTCTTAAAAATGTATATTATCTGATCATACATGAAACCCTGAGTAGGGTACCGCAATATAAAATAAGAGATTATAATATATTATAATAGTAATAAATGCTAACGAGATAAATTGAATTAAATGTCATTATAAGTTATACATAATTGATTTCATCATCATCATCAGCCATTTAATGTTCCCACCAGAAATACATACATATATTCATATCTCTCACGTCCATAATCCCCGAGAGGGTAGACAGATAAACCACCTTCAGTCATAGTTAGTTCCTAAAATAACATAAGGAGGCAAAAATAACATAAGCAATGATGCCAGATTTAACGTAACTTAGAATTCTATGTCTACAGCTTTTCCATAAATAATGGCAAAACATCAAGTAATATTTATGTATTTATTTTCTTTATTGCCAGAAACCTTACAGCGTATAAAATTGTTACATAGTAAATGTTCTTTAAGTATTTGTATGTCAATATGCATATAAGAGAGAGTAAGTAGATTCTGTGTTAATTTTAAAAACCTTGAAATAGAAATACAATGGCGGCGTGCAGAAATTAAATTATGTTGTTCTCAGATTTTCAACAAATCCCAAACATATTTTGTATTAAGTTATGAACTTATATGTACTTACTGTAAAGCTTCACCATAAATATAAAAATCCTCGCCATATTTTGGAATCAAGTTAATGAATATTTTTTAATGCGATTTCCTTAACACCAGATTATAAAAGTACACCAGTGGTCGTAATCTATACTTTGACCAGGGTGTGAAATATCCTTGAAAAAACTTACACGGATGTTCCTTTGTAACGTTGCCACATTCTTCCTTTCACTGTGTAATACAGGCTGTAACAAAAACTGAAAGGGGGTGGTCGTTCAGTATCCATAAATGAACAACTTTTACTATGGGGCCAACTCTAAAATCGCGAAAAAAAATCAGCTATTTCATACACGTGTAAGTATTGAGCTTTTGTATGGAAAAGCTGATTTACTTTTTCGCGATTTCAGACTTGGCACTATAGTGAAAGTCATTTAGTTATGGATACTGAACACCCCCGTCTTGGCTCTAGAGGGGTTTTTTGTACACTCTGTATAGTGCAGTTTTCTATACCTAAGTATACCATTGGTAGTACCCTCAACGTAGAGGTCACAATCTATATTTTATAGACCATTTAAAAGTATTAAGTGTAAAGCAAGTGCCAAAGACAAGTTTAGGGAGCTTTTTAGTGTAAGTTTCAATTAACTAAACTTAGATCAAGTAAGATGTCTTTGTAAATAAAATTCGCTTCAAACTTTTGATGTTGTCTTTCGTATACCGAGATGACTCGAATACATTGCATAAAAATTATATTATTTTTTATTTCCCTATTGTTTCCCTTTTCCCATTGATTTAAATATGAACGGCTGCGCTAGAATAACGTCGCTAAATCCGTTCAGTTAACTGAATGCAATAGCAGCAAGGATTAAATAAATTCGTTAGTAAATCAAGAGGTCTTACACTGTCATAGAACTCCACAAAATTAAAATGTACAGTTAGTTAGCAGCTTTAAATACTGGTCCGAGATATTGCATAAGTAAATTATTAATATATTATGCCGTTATCTAGTTACCATTTCTACTCGCTAAGAGGTTTTTGCAGACCAGACAAGCCTGCGGTTAATATAGCACATTCAATAATGAGATATAAGGTTACAGATGCTGATCGAGTTCCTTATGGAGCGTTTTCATTTATACAATATCCTGCTCGCAGGTTGCAGGTTCCACGCAACATGTGTAGTAAAAAGGCTCATTAGTATACAAAATGTAGGATAAAGGTAGCTTGCGATTGGCTGGTTGTTTTTATACAAATAAATACAAATATAAATATTCTTTATTGCACACAGGACAAAAATACAGAATAAAAGATACAAAATACAAATACAATTGGCGGCCTTATAGCTTTAAGCTATTTCTTCCAGGCAACCTTTGGGTGATGGAGTTTTTGTAAAATACAATGTAAGTAGCAAGAACGATTTAAATAACACCAAGTAATAAAAATACAACAATTGTAGGTACTTAATAAATAATAATGTTTAAAATAGATAAATAAGTAGGTATACTTAGATATTTACAATATAAATACATATAATATACACAATAAGTGCGGAACACGGCCAAACACTCCCAAAACATCACTCCTATTCAACCGGGTAGTCATCCCGTGGAACGGCCTACCTGACCAAGTTGTGAATGCTGAAACTATAAACCAGTTTAAAAACAGATTAGACAGCCACTTACGAAATGTGAAGAAACAGGCTAACCAGCATTAGCTGCCTGCCTGCTAATCCAATAATAACAATAATAATATGTATACATGGCATAAGGAAAAATCTAACAGATAAACAAAATACATTCTATAGGATTTAATTACACATAACCACATTGCTGTTCGTCGTGGTGACGCAGGTAATTTTTAAAAATTGGGCCTGTCTAATGTGCGGCGGCAGAGAGCCCACACTTATACCGTCATACCTACACATGAATAATGAAAACGCGGCTTTATTACAAATATTTGCAGTATTACTTGATCTCAATTCTCAAGTCCCAATATCATTCAGTTCCAAAACACCTATCATATAAAATGGACTTCAACAATAAAGTGGTATTAATAACCGGTGCCAGTTCTGGAATTGGTGCTGCATGTGCTACAAAATTTGCTAAACTATCAGCAAAACTGTCTTTGGTGGGAAGAAATGTGGAAAATTTAGAGCAAATCGCCAACCAATGCGAATTCATTAGTGGGTTAAAACCGCTTTTCGTTATTGCGGATATAAGTAAAGATGAAGACGTAGATAACATAGTGAAGAAAACCGTTGATCGTCACGGAAGAATCGATGTTTTAGTAAACAATGCTGGAATTTCCATACTAGCAAAAGAAGACCACATTACAGTATTAGACTATATTATGGGAACGAATGTTCGTGGTGCATACTTACTGACCACTAAAACTTTACCTTACTTATTAAATACACAAGGAAATATTGTTAACATTTCCAGTATACTATCTCATAAACCTATACCATCTATGATGCCATACTGCATGAGCAAGGCAGCGATAGATATGTTCACAAAATGCATAGCTGTACAGTACGGTCCAAAAGGAATTAGAGCGAATTCTGTTAATCCGGGGCCAGTAAAAACCGACATGTTTAAAAGAGCTGGAATGAGTGATGAAAGTAGTAAAAAGTTATTTACTGAAGTGGAAACTGTTTCGCCTTTGAGAAAGGTGTGTAAAGTTGAAGATGTAGCTGAACTAGTAGCCTTTTTAGCGAGTGAAAAGGCGAGTTGTATAACTGGAACGAGCTATGTCATTGATTGTGGATTGCTTCTTGGAGATACAGAAAGACATTAAGATATGACTACTACTATAAAATGTGCATAAAAATAAATGTGGTAGGTTGTTGCTTTTTGTTTCTTTTTTAATTTTTCTTTTTAAGATAACAAGCAAAAATATCCTTGAAGTGTGAAGATTTTTTTAAGAATAGCACCCTGGGGAGCAACTGCGTTGTTATCTACACTAAATAAGTAAGTATATTCCCGACGAACAGTCACAAGTATAATATGATACAAAAGACTGTAGGTCATTATTGTTCCTAACTAGGACAGTAGCTGCATGTTGTCTCAACTCTGATATCTTTGTTAGAGGCACAGCTAATTAGTGGCTGACATGCCTCAGAACAAAGACGATGAAGATTAAAATATGTTAAGCACTGCACGCCTCGTGACGAACAAAAGCCTCCGCGACATAACCCAGATAAATGCTATAAGATGTTTGCTTCGAGTACCGTCGGAGCGCACCCGTTTAGATTGCGCCGACAATTCCTGAAAGTGTTTTCGCGTAAATTCCATTTCTTTTCACCCGTAATTGCGGCAATATATTCACTTATCTAGAGAGCTTAATCCTTCCCCAGGTGGGGGGGGGGGCGCTAATTCCATGTTATCTTGCGTTAATTTCCCTCGTATAATCATCCCGCAAATTGATTGTTCTCTGCGCTCTCTGCTCGCAGAATTGAATTTATAAAAATATTTCCTTCGCAGTTAATGGCCATGGGAAATTGTGCTTTCGTTTTTGCGGCCTACGCGGCCATATTAACCTACATAGACGTCATTCTATCTTCTGTCATTAGATTTTTCTGACCCTTGAGAATTTATAAAAAATACTGAAGTATTATTCCGTATTTTGTCATCAAATTTTTTGCTTCGATTAGTAAACAGTTAAACTTACTTATTATGTACTTACTTATTTGAATTAAACTAACTTACTTATATTATGTGGTAAGTACTTACTTCTTAACTACTTCGTACCTACATACGTACGTGAAATAAGCGAGAACACTCATTGCTTGTATTTCTCCAGCTAGCCGCAGGGACTTGAGGTGAAGAAACAAAGATAAATAGGCGCTAGACGAAAGTTAATTACATCACTCATTGACAGAGTAAACGAGCAGAAAATAACGGAAAAGTAAGTGGAAGTATAGGGATGCGCACATATTCAAACCTATATTCTTGATATTGTAAGGTGAAACGGTAGGTTAGATATATCTATATGTATAATCAAAACATTTGACAAAAAATCATTAATCATCCATATGTATGTTAAGTAAGTATTGGTACATAATGTTAAGAAACATGTAAAACTAATAAAGGTAATAATAACATAGGTTGCTTGCTTATCGTATGGTTAGTGGCCAACCTATTTGTCAGAGTTGTTCAGGCCGCCCGTAGGCCTCTGACATGGATTAACGACTGCTGTCGAACGACAACAACCGGGACCAACTGCTTAACGTGCTTTCCGAGGCACGGAGGAGCTCAGATGAAATATGCCACTAGCGGTCACCCATCCAAGTACCGACCGCGCCAACGTCGCTTAACCTGCATGATCACTTTCGGACCGTGCTCGCAACTAGGCTAATGTACTTACATATAACATAGGTAACATATAGATACTTACGTCCTAAAGTTTCCTGTTTGATCCTTGAAAACTGATGAAACTTTCCGTACATGATAAAAGAAAGAGATCTTACCCTTTTCTTTTTACTCGATTCCTACAGAATTGGTAATTTCTTTACTGTTCTTGCTAACACAGTTCTTAGGCTTTGTCATCACTAGCACTTACTCACCTGCTATCTGTCTAAGAGGTTGGTAGGTGTGTAATTGAAAGCCGCGGTTAGGCCCAATAACCGTCGTCGTAGCGCTCTGAACTCTGCTCGCTTGCCGCGTATAAATTAGGGAATTATATTAATCGTGGATAACGCGCTTCGGCTTAACGAGGTTACTCCTGTTATAGGTGCTTTTGTCGGGAATTGCTCTTTATTGCCGGATTTGAGCTCGGATATCGGGTCTTTGTTAGTTTTGTTATAATGATAATTAAGGTTATAAGTAGCAATGAAATAAAAATTAAGGGAGGGTTGTGATTCAAGAGAGAGATGAGTAGACATTGTTGCTCTCTATAGCTATAAGTTGGAAAGGGTCAAGTTGAAAACCAGCGTCGGTAGATATATAGGTAGGTTGTATGTATCCATCTAGCGACACTCAGCTGAACTTGGCCCTTTTAATAGATCATGTTTACTACATACCATTACATACCATTTTAAAAATGTATTTGCAAATATGGTCTATTAATAAAGGATTTTTCTATTTCTATTCTTGGAAATTATTTAAAGTTTTTCATATCTCATTTTCAAGGTTTGGATCGTATTATTTGCAGAATTGTTACTTAGAAGAATTGCAAACTATTAGGTACATACGAGTATAAGGAATCCTAGTCACTGTACAAGATAACAATTTACCTATAACAATCACCTAAGACAACCTTAGAATACAATATTTCGTCTGTTAATTAAGTATAATTGGCAATGAATTAAAAAATTAGGGAGGGTTGGTTGTGATATCTTAGAAATTGTCTACAGTGTTATCTCATTTTCAAGGTTTGACTCGTATTATTTGAAGAATTGTTATGTGAATTGCGATATATTAGGTCGTATTATAAGGGATCCTAGTTACTGTACAAGACATAAATAACAACCACCTAAGACAACTTTATGTACACAATATTTCGTCTTTAAAGTCGGCGTTAAGTACGTGAGTTCAAAGATCGCACGTAGAATGTGCATTATTTGTAGCGGTGCATCTACCTGCCGCTAGTTTACGGTAAGGGCTATATTAACACATTCACTGTTCAGTGTCCCATATATGGGGCACCTAGGAAAAGTAGTTTACATGTTGATTAGTATCTGGGCAGTGTTATCAGACGATCGGGAGACGGAGCGAGATCGTGATCGGGATCCCGGCGGGTCCCGGCTTGTCCCAGTGGATCCCGGCCGGTTACGACGGATCCCAGTGGATCCTGACAGATCCCGCCGGATCACAGCGGATCCCGACTGGTCCCAGCGCTTCCCAGCGGATTCCGGCGGATCCAGGGGGATCCTGATAGAACCCGACGGATTTTGTATGTGGACTGTGAACGTGTTAAACGCCTCTCATGTAGCTCCGCCTCTTAATTTACTGTACTACGTGCAGTGCAGGTAATGTAGTGCAAAATGGATTTTATGGACTGAAACTAGTGAGGTATAATATTGAGGCAGCTATACCTATTAATTAAATCAAGAATTTGATAATAAGATACTTTTTGCCGATTGGTAAATGGATAAAATGACTGAGGTATTAGGGAAGTTATTAGTAGAAAACCTTATAAGGTAGTTTTGTTACTGACAAGTCATTTAATTTGAGAAAGTATCTATTTATTTTTACTAAATACGTCTTTGGAGGTAAGTTGTTCACACTGTGACCTGTGTGAACATTAACCTATTTATTTTTCTACTTTGTATGAAAATAGGTAGGTACCCATTTCATCCCACTTCTAAATCAAAGACATTCTGAGAGCTACACAGTCCACAGAATAAGGTTAACAAAACACTAGGCCAGTCCTTTACATTACCGAACATCTCCTTTTCTGGGCACGTCGGAGTGTCGTATTTGCTGACAGTAATCTTGAAGACTTGCCAGCTCGCCACCCGTTCAAATATATTGGACCTTGGACCCTCGAGACCATCCTAACCTTGCTCTCTGGCTCTACATCTACAAACAACTCTATCATAGGCAAATAGGGTTGAAAATATAGGATGTTTGAAGGTAGGATGTTTCGATAGGAAAGGGCTGGGTAATCGAAAGACGTCTATTTTAAGGGCAACACATCGCTTTACTTGTAATTTGTGTGGCACGTGAGCGGACTGCCAGGGACTTGTACTGTGATGGTGTACATATTTCTTCATTAATTATGACACGAAAGGGAAAAAATATTGTGTTAATCTTCTGACTTACAGTTCGACAAGGATCTTTTGGCGCGTGGATGACATTGACGGTGGGTGTTGGTTTCACTTGTTTGGATATAGCGAACTGGCATAAAGTTTTTCTATGTATCTGTCTATGAAGTGACGTTGTCGACCACAGGTCAACCTACCCAAAACGTCAAAATTTGAGAATCTGAAATGTATCAAATTGCGTAAGGTTGAGATTTCATCGAAGGGTTTTGATAGATGGTATACTATAGCTTGTGGGTCGACTGTACTAGGATCGCGGCGTTAGTTCCGATTTTTGCCACGCGCCAAAAGATCCTTGTCGCGACAAGTGTATCTAGGTTCTACAGTAGGTTTTGTTGTATGACTTAAGGTTTGCAACAAATGTCATCACTATTTTTTTAAGTAACGTATTTTTTCTTCACGTGATCCCGCGATTTTAACGCGGCTTCTTCAGATTTAGACATAATAACCTCGATTTTGGCCTGAATTCTCTGTCAATTGGCAATTTTTCTGATTGCAGCCCGAGTATTAATTAACATATGTCCATTTTTACGTCATAGACGTGTAGTAGAAAGAAATAATATATTTTTATAAAATCGTACAAAGTGACACATGAAAACAAAGACAATTCCACCAAAGCTCGTCAAATAAAACGGAGTTTAGGTGTGTTTCAACGACCCACATCTTGTGCCCGTTTCGTTTATTCCCGGATCAAGACAGACAGAACTGCAAGCCTTGGAAGTATGTTACTGGTACCCTCGAAACGGGCGAGTAATAAAAAAGATCGTGTGTAATCATATTTTATCGGGAAAGTTATTTTGCGCAGCGGATCCCGATTCCCGCACCGTTTATATGTGCATGCCTCAATTTCCCTCGGATACATGAAACAGCTTGTTAACAATAACAAGCCTTCCTCGGAACTGCTCGGAAACCCAGCAACGTAGTAAGGCAATATAAGGTAAGAAAATCTTAGCAAAAATTAATAATTTCCAGTCATGAATTCACTATTATAAACTATCAACACATCTTACGGCTAAAACTTTCAACAACACACTTTTGTCAAAAAAAAGATTTAAGTCTCCTCGATATAATATAAGTAGATATCTCATACTATACAGGATGTTCAGTATCATACATAACTAAACTGGTAGTGGTAGATCCTAAAGTGCAGGATCGCCTGGGGTGGTTCCACCCTCTTATCTATTTCTGCCGTGAAGCAGAAATGCTTGCATTTCTGTGTTTCGGTTTGAAGGGTAAGAGAGCCAGTGTAATTTCCGGCACATGAGGCAATCCATCTTAGTCCTCAAGGTTAGCAGCGCATCAAAAACCCTCTAATATTAATAAAGTGAGGTGAGATGTCTATGGGCGATGGTGACCACTTACCATCAGGTGGCCCGTTTGCTCGTCTGCTCTCCTTAATTAATAAAAAAAAAAACTTTAAGAATTTCGCAAAGAAATTGTATAGGAAGTCAAATTTATCTTTTGGAAAAATCATAAAATGTAATAATAAAGATTAGTCAGTAATACTGAACTGAACAGCTCAGTCAGAAAGTCCACATTGCAAAATCGTCTATTTCTCAGGATGTCTCTTTCGCAGAATATCTCTTTCGCATGATGTCCCTTTCCCTTTCTAGTAGTCTATTCGGCAGTCCTTAGCTGTCCAAGTTTGTTGTACACCCAATTGTCCAAAGAAATAGTTACTTTACTTACACGTAAAATATCCAAAAATAAGAACATAACATCACAAATCAATGGTCGTTTATCCTTGTCCGTCCCTGGTTGTATAAACTTCGACTTCTTTTGTATAGGACGGACTGATTAAAAATACAGGCTGCCTGGTTTTCATTTCACTTCTGTTATCGTAAAAATATACAGAGATATAAGTACTTAAGGACGCCTTGTCATTTATTCTTACAATACCAAAAATAAAATGTCAATTTTCCATTGTAAATGAACACATATTTCCTACAATTTACAAATGACCCACCCATACAAAGGCTTGTTTTATTTTTCCTGTTGATCCCTTCACATCATTGATTGGTGTTTTTATTGATGTAATCCGGCACACATGTTACCTGTAGTTTTATATCTACCTACGTATAACGGTAGAGCAGTGGAATACTTACTCGATGAGGAAATTATGACTGATCATTTATCACTTTATTACATTATTTTCGAATTTTTCGGTTACCTTATATTCAATTTATCCTGATAATATCTTGTATGGAGGCAAAACACTGTTAGCTTTATTATTCTTTGCGTACTACCGTTTGGGTACGGTAACCGCTCTGGGAATGATCGGTCCGAGGTTTAAATAGAACATTCGTCGGTTTAGTATCATCTGATTAGATCCCGTGATATTTTTTTGTTATGAAATTATTTGTAATTTATTGTAACAAATTATTATCATTTTATAATTAACAAATTATTGGTTATGAAATATATAAATAAATAAAACAAACAATAACAATTTAAACCTACAAAAATTTCCCATCTCTTCCCCTTGTCATAAATCACTCAATGGTACAGTCACGGACGAAATAAAAGTCACACAATCATATTCAGATAAAATCGTATAATTTCCACAAAAATTGGTAAATTCGAATAATTTCCAAAAAAAAATTAAAAAAAATTGGATAAAATCAAGTAAATTCGATAAAAATACCATGTGTTAAATCGAGTAATTTCGAATATTCAGATAAAAATGCAAATAATGTAATAAAGTTGAATTAAAAATATATATGAAAAACCTGTTCGTCAATCTATTACTTGACTAAAATGACTGATCAAATTCTTTCACAAGAACATCGACCCCTCTTCCCTGCTTGTATCTCCTTAAACTATCTACAGCTTGCAGCTTCTATGGGCTTGATACAAAAAGTACCTTAGCCTTGTTCCTTTATTTAACAAAATAGGAACTTCTGACTTAATATAAGAAGTGAAATGACTTAATTAAGTCATTTGTTAAAAAATAGGACTTAGGCACTTCTTGTCACTTCTCGTACCTTGTCGATATTTCTCTATTCTTAAGGAATAATAATAATAACTGTATATAGGTATCTCTCTATACTCCATAATAACGAAACGTGACCGGGTAGCACATTCTAAATTACGCGCGCAATAATTCAATCAAACACGGCTTAACCGGGCTCCCCGTGTTTACCAAACACCCGCTATCACCGCACTACGAGTAGCAAGCAAAACTTATCCCTGCTGTTGATGTGTTGTACAACCACTGCACCATCTCTGCTTGTACCAGTTAAGCTTGAAAATATCGGGAGCCAGGCTTTTCGGAGACGCCAGGCTGCGACCTAAGGAAATACCCTTTTATTAGGTCGCGGCCCAGTGCGGTTTCGAATGACGTGGTTCAACTGTTATGGTAATTCGATTTATTGCTCATTGTAATTCGAGTAGTAGCTGGGCCCCTGGAGCTGTCCCTAACTGGACACGACTCTGACCTGAGCCTGAATGTTGTTCACTTTAGAGAAGGTAATAACTGCTAACGCCACTGAAATCATAGAGCTCAAATTTTCTTTTTCAATACCTGTGATTGCAATCTCCCAAAAGACCTATAGGTACACTTTTTTTTCATAAAGTGGAAATTGCCCAACGTGTCTTGTATTTAATATTAGGTCAGTGTTGTTAAATAATTATTAAACCTAATTGTTAATTCGATAGAGTAGAAAATCAAACGTCGTTTATTTAATAGAGACCACTGGTAGAGAACGGTTGTGCATTAAGATTTATCACGTTCAATCATGAAAGTGTTCACATATTTCATTGTGGTGTTATTAAGTTCGCAAATAGGATTTTGTCGAGACGAAGATAAAATTATAAAAGGTAAGTAAATATGGGTGTTTGTTTAAGTGTTAAAAAGCTCGAGTAAAAGCTCGTTTATTAAATACCTACGAAAATATACGTACCTATACCTCAATTATTTGAGGTGCGATTCGAAACTATACGAGTAAACGTAGTGATTAAGAGAAGGCATCGTTGAAAAGACTGCGAATGAAGACTAAAATAATTGTCGTACAAGTAAACTTATTAAATTGTTAACTTTACTTAAATGTTTCGTTTAATTTAACTATCCTCTTGTTTTCATTTGAGCCTACCAAGACAGTTTGGGTTACTTTTGAACTGTGATATCATTTTTGTATTAGTCTCTATCAAAATAATTATTTAACTGAAAAAACTTACTTATTAGACTCTAAAGTTACTTATTTTTTTCAGTGTATCTATCCTCGATTTTCTTCAAAATGGTTGACTCCCTATGTAATAAACGTAACCTAAACTTCTGAGTCCAGACCAGTATAAGTCTAGGGTATCTAGTGCACCTTAGGGAGCTCTAAAGGACTTGTGTAGACGGCAAGAAAAACGAAGAGTCCACAGACCGCAAGTAGATTTACTGTGCTGACACCCAATAATGTCTGTGTCGTGCCTAGCAAAGGTTACTGGAGATTTAGTGCGTGCAAAGAATCTCTATTGTGCTATATTTTTGAAAAGGCTCTCTATTTTCTGGTTTAATTATAAGTAGTAGTCTTTGAAGACTCTCCCTTTATTATACTTATTCATTAATTGCCTGTATATAAATGAATCGTATGATTACTTAATTCCAAATTGTTTTAATGTGACACTACATTTATTATTTTTTCTTGTAAATGTATAATGTTTATAATTTACGTATGTATTTATAATTTATAAATGTATGCCCTAGTTAAGCCATATTTTGTTTTTATTTATCCTTTATTCGGCCAGTCATTATGTATTTTAATTACGAGTTGATACGGAGTATATTTTGTTTACTACTTTGTTTTTATTTCCAAATGATATCGTCTACTTACATTGGCAATAATAAATTATTATCAAAATTTGTAATTTTAACAATAATAATTGGGGGGGGGGGGGGGGGATGATAAATGTCATCTGTCAATAACTACTAATATGTGGTGCCATAACTCATTTGATAGACTCTATCGCATTCTAGCATTCTATTCTAGCTTGCTACTGGCCGAACGAGATCTACGAGCCATGCTTCGGCGGCTGCGCAGAGGTGTCGTGCGACAACCCGCGCAACCACCTGCGTCCCTGCTACCCGTACTGCGAGCCAGGCTGCGTCTGCGAGGACCCTTACGTGAGAGACGACCGCACGCATCAGTGCGTGCTGCCGCAGGACTGTTCGCCGTATGTATTAATTGTGATAGTGTTGTGTCTAGTGTAGTCTGCGTCACTGCTACCCGTACTGCGAGCCAGGCTGCGTCTGCGAGGACCCTTACGTGAGAGACGACCGCACGCATCAGTGCGTGCTGCCGCAGGACTGTTCGCCGTATGTATTAATTGTGATAGTGTTGTGTCTAGTGTAGTTTGCGTCCCTGCTGCCCGTACTGCGAGCCAGGCTGCGTCTGCGAGGACCCTTACGTGAGAGACGACCGTATATATTCTAGGATCTAGATTTGGTCAACTTTTGTTAAGCAATTTTCTTGTTGCAGAACACAAATGGGTATACCAGTGGTGAGCAAACGGAGCGCGAAACTAATGCCCCCGAAGTATGACCAGGGACCGAGGAGGGGAGGCCACATCAAGAGGTTGGACCCTTTAGAGTTCATTGAAAATGACCACGTTGACGTACCCTCGAACCATGTGGATGACTTCCGAACAGATTTGAAGAGGGCGTCTGAGATCTCCAGGATGGGGAACTATTTTAACATCGTGATCGCCCCGCCACCTATCAAGGCTCTACAGCCAAGGAAGTTATTGAATGATGCTAATGTATTTAGACCATCTCCTAAGCGAAATTAAACCATTTTTCAGAATAAAATAAACTTTAAAGTATCAAACTTTCATTTCTTTAGTTAATATTTTATTTATCCTTTTGGAAGGTTCTGGTAGCTACGGTAAACCATTGATTACCTACATAGAAACATCAAAAAGCGCTTGGATCGATCAAAGCAAATATTGATATAGGTAAGTATTTTTATAAGTAATGTACCTAAGTACGGAAAGAGCTTATTTTATGACCGTGTAATTTATTACGGTTTAATGTGTTTGGTTAAACACTAGCTTTGAATTATAGGTATTTATATAGTATAAGTAGGAACTACCTATAGGGAAGTCGAAAATTATATAGGTACCCACACAAATAGTAATACAAATAAAAAACAACATACTCGTATAAAAAGAAACTAAAAATAAAAATTCAAAGTTAAACTAAATAGCTTTCTGATATTATAGAGCTAACCAACCTAACGTTATTATCACAGTGTTTTTCGCATGTTTTTTTAATTTAACAATTGTTTGTTATGCATTGCAGAGTTTAAGTGTCCCATTGTAAACATATCACACTAACCCAGCTAATGATGATAAAACCAAATAAAACCCTAAGTAGACTGTTTTAATTGGCACCGATAAGTCGCGAGCAATCACATCCGCTCAAATCGATTGCTTTTTGCAAAACAATAAGAAAAAAAGTTTCTCCATTTAGTCACTGTTTCTTCGCAAAGTGAAACGGAACGGTGTAGCATTTTAAATATTGCAAAATGGAGTCATTTTAATCATTAGTGTTAAAACAAAATGCGCAAACTGTTGTTATTGGCACTCCTATTATGTAAGTAGCTTAATGCCTTTGTTAGATATTAATGTTCATTTGGAAGCCTGTAATGACGTCACGGGAAATTCTGTTACAGATGATATTGTTACCATAGCGACGAGAGTGAACAATTACGATTACGATGACGGAAACAAAAGGCACTCCTTCATAGAGGACCGAAGAAATTGGAGAAAGAAGACTATGATGAAGTCCCCAGAAATGGACCACAAAGACTGGGAAGACAGGAGAAGACACGACTACGACAACCCCAGATATCCAGATGATATGGACAACAAAGGATTTGGACCTGACAGACAGAGACCTCCGGATACTAATTACAACAAACGCTTCGATGAAACGGACAAACTCAATATGGCTAATGGAGGCCAGAGTTCTGAAATGGAACACATGCCATATATGTAATTATTTTGCTATTTCAACTGCGTAAACAAATACTTTAGAGTAATTATAGCTGAATGAACTTGCATATTTCAGGGACAAAGATCCTGAAAAGAAAATGAGCACCATGAATTGTGAAAGACAACATGAAAGGTAAAAATATAACCTAGTTTTGTTTTCGGAACGTTATTAAAATGAACATCTTGCACTCAAATTCTGGAGCGAACAACCCCTTCACAATTATTTGTACTCGGGAGATACCTTCTTATTATTAGTATCTATTAGTGAGCATAAATAATCCAGTAGGGTGAATGTAGAGGTGTTTTTGTGAATCTTTCATAGAATTTTACTTCTTCCCAGCTTAGCGTCGGTGACCAGGAGTTAAGAGTGGAGTAGGGTTGTATACTTGTATAACGATCCCGCAAGAGTCTAAGCAGTTCTACAAAGAGACTCCCAATCTTCACTCCAATGGACAAAAACATCCGTCCGCTATGCCATCAACATCTCCTCTCCTCTCCGCTTTGCTGGACATGCAACCCCTATGTTGTATGTGGTGTGTCGCAGATACGAGGCCTGCTTCGCGGGCTGCGCGTCTGTGACGTGCGACAACCCTCGCGATCGACTGCGACCATGCTATCCGTTCTGCGAGCAGGGCTGCGTGTGCGTCGCTCCGTACGTGCGGGACGACCGGACGCATAAGTGTGTGCTGCCGGATGAGTGCACCAGGTAAGCCTTCGACTATACGCGTCCGGTTCCAGCCCCGGTTCGGTTCGCTGCAACCAATCACATACGGTCCGCCCTCCCGCTACTTGAAGTCAGCGCTTCGACTACACGACTACACGCGTCAGGTTCCAGCCCCGGTTCAGCCAATACTAAGGCTGGGACTATACGACGACGGTTCCAGCGCCGGTTCGGTTCGCTGCAGCCAATTACACGGCGAGGCGAAGCGCAGACTTCAAGTGGGGGGAGAGTGGAACGTTTATGATTCGCTGCAGGGAACCGAACCGGCGCTGGAACCGGTGCATGTAGTCCAGCACTAAATGTTAGTGTTGGATTCAGAGTGAAGATTAAGTATCTGGAAAGAAATTATCTAGGCCAACTCCGGTCGCGTCTCCGGTTTTACATCAATTAGAACTCAATGTAATGTAGGTAATTGAGTTCCGATGGATCTTGTTGGGATCTTGGAGATATTACAAAGACAACAAATAAAATAACAAAGAACAAAAAGACCCTCAAATTCATAATTTCCCACTTCCAAAAAAAGGAAGGTTTAAGTTATTTGAAATTATAATCACTGAGATTGAGCTCAGTTGGTTAAAATACAAATACGAGTACCCTAAATATATTCTAAACCCCTGGAACCAAAATTTATTTCAAACGTAATTTATACTTTTTTGTTTTCTTTTACAGAGGCTTGAAAGGAATCCCAGATCTTGGAGATGAAACTTAATTAGTATGTAACACAGAGGGTGGCTTTAAAATAAAATTTGTAAAAATCCATACTCTTGTCACGAAAAGTTGCCCAATACTTGATTTTTGTAAAATAAAATAAATTGATACATACGTAAAATTAATAAATTGTGTGTTTCATTTATTTAATGTGATAGAGGTTTCCTCGCACTTGAAAATGGAATTCATTCAAAACAAAGGTAATAATATCATAATTATGACATTTGACAAAATCTGTAGCCTCGTCTCTGCACATGATTTTGAGAGACATTTGGATTTAAAAAATTGTTTCCATAAGTAAAAAATTAACTGCGCTACATAATCTTTTTCATTGCGTGACAGTTTGTGGTTTCTCAACTAAAACGTCCTGAATTATATTTTCCATTTTTAATTCTCTACATCTACTTATTTCTTATGACGTCGAGCTAAAATTGTTAAAATCGATAATTGCAAATTCTGGCTACCTTAAATACAGTGACATCTTCATTTAGAGCTTAAAAGGGTTAGAGTATGTTTTAATCAAGCTAGATTTCTTAGGAAGGTTCATGCAACCACAGATGCAACTGACGGTTAAGAGCCAGCTATGGTACAGCGAATTACCCTTCACCGATAGAACGTTTCGCCGAAAACACTCTTAATCGAAGGTTACTTTTACGAAGAAATCATTCATCGATGGGTGCTTTACCGAAACCATTGTTAATCGAAGGTTACTTTTACGAAGAAATCATTCATCGATGGGTGCTTTACCGAGCTAGATTTCTTAGGAAGGTTCATGCAACCACAGATGCAACTGACGGTTAATGACATAAATGCTTATTAGGCCGTTAAATATGTGCCATTAATAAAGTCAAGTCAAGTTATGCTAGCGTGCTACTTCCGGTGGTATTTCATTTTTTATTGCTGTTTTCAGTTCTTATCGCTTAGGTATCTCTTTTTATAAACTGAATACAATCGGAAATATTACTTGCTAAATTTGTTACACGGCGAGCAAATGCGGCGCATTCAAGCCTTTTATCATTTCAATGCGTCCATTGTATCGTTCATAGCAAAACGGCATCCAAGAAGGAAACCATTGTTATTCGATGGTTTGCTTCAACTTTAGTTTTGCTTTTCAGTATTCTATGAAACTTTCTAAAGACAGTGTAAATTTGTGCGTGGTAGTTTAGAAAAAATACGGTATACCAACGTTCTTGTTAAATAAACAAAAAGATTTAGCTAAATGGTAACACTACATGACGTCAATGTTGTATTACATATCTTTGACATTCAGTTAAGTACTTAACATTTTAGGTAAAGTGGTGTATTTGTGATGTGTTGCATGATAAATCAACTTTGCCTAAATGTCGCGTTGGATTCTGATATTGTTTCTGCTCCCGCCAACCATCAGTGCAATAGGACACCCTAGATATGGTAAGAACAGACGGCATGCAGTTAGGATGAAGCCCAATCTATACAAACGTTTCTTCAAACTGTTGATATATTACAGAATGTGGGGAACATGGCAGATTCGAATACTGCATCGACGGCGTCCCTGGCTGCATCGTCGGCTGCCACTGCCATCCCGGATACTATTTCGACACTGAAACCAAAATATGCGAGCCTAAGTACGGTACCTGCGTTTAATGTGTTCTTATAAAGAAATAAACCGAGGTTTCCATTTTAATAAAAGTGATTTTTACAGCGCAAAACTTGTTCAAGAATACAGGAGACTTTATTTGCCGGAGCCTACTCGCGTTCAGATTCCGATGACACCACCTGATATAGGCGACACAGACCAACCGACTCCTACAACCACTAGCTCTTTAGATAATCAAGTGGATGCGATAGCCAAAGACACAGATGATCTCGGCGACTGGTTGTATAACCAATTCTTCAAGACAATCGAAAGTCAAGTGATAAATGGTACAGATAAAGACAAACCTCTGACTAGACGGAGTGGCATTGGCTCTGCAGCGAAAAAAACAAAAAAGTTTCGGAAGAAATTCAAAAGTCCATCGAAGAAAATAAAGATTAAGAACAGCGACTTGAGAAGAAAGTTACTACGAATTACAGAGGATGACAGTTTGTTTGATTCTAACTCGGAGTCAGAGGAAACTAGCGCCTCGAGTTCATCAGACAGCAAAAGTGACACAACCGCGGAAGAGGAAAACGACAATCACCCTAACGACAAAGAACATGGACATAGGAAAATTTTAGTTATCAATAAGAAACCAAAACCACCTTTACCATCTTTTATATTTTTGCCAAACCTCGAGACGCCATTTTACCCGCCAATAGGTTTACCGCCACCACCAGCTATACCCATGTATCCCATGGTGCCAGTACCACCGATGCCAGTGTATCCTTATCAACCAGGTACGTGCTTCTGGTTATTAAATAAAAACCTACTTAAAATATTTGTAGTTATAACCTATTTATAGTACCTACTAACTACAAGTGTATGTTTTTGTTGGATATTACAGGTCCAAGTCAAGATCAACAAACAACCTCTGAAGCCCCTAAACCCACGGAAAAATCTCCCGATAATAACGACAACAAAAAAGAAGGCGATAAGAAAGATGATGATAAACAAGAGGAAGATGGGAAAAAAGAAGACGAGAAAAAAGAAGAGGAAGAAAAGAAAGACGAAGAAAACAAAGAAGATGATAAACCGTAAACGTCTCTTTTAACCTTACTATATTAACGAAAATATTATTAAATTGTTACTTACATTATTATTTTTTCAGGCCAGTACTTAGGACCCAGAATTCAAAACAAGGACAACGGAAAAAACTTGTAAGTCTTCCTATTAATGTTTAATCAATATATACTTAGTATATTTCGCAGAACTTTCAAAGAAAATACTTTGATGCCTACTTTTTTACTTGTAGTTTTTCGTAAAATTCTATAATGACAAATATCTTTGCCATTTTCAGTTACGACAACTCCGGCAAAAAATACGGTTTCCAGCCTTCAAAAATGTTGGTCCAGCAACACCGACATCAATGCGAAAAACGCCAAGCAAACCGAAGCCCCCTCCGACACCACCTCAGAATATTGACATTCCGTCGTATGATGAGCTTACTCCTCAAGATGTGCCTATTCAGGATGAAATAAAAATAAAGCCAATTGAAGATTCGCCACCTGAAGATGTTGATTTTAAATATCTATCACAACTTATTCACAAGGTTGATCCAAACATAACACAAGTTGATCTAAACAAAAATATCAATGGTAATCGTCAGCCCCAACGTAGAACGTTTGAAACCAGATACTACAATAAATATGATATCCCGCAACGTGAATTTCAACCAGAGCAATATCAGCGTGGGCAATATCAAACAGCACAAACTAACCCACCAGCACCCAGATTCAATGGACGTAGATTCATGACAAAACAGAACGAACCAGATGATTCGTATTATGCTAACTTAGGTCAGCAAATAGCTTCTTTAATAAGAAAAATTGATTCAGTTGGCGAGCGTCAAGTTAATATAGAAATTGAGCCAACCCAAATAACACCGCCTCAACCCGTCTTCAACGAAAATAATTATGCGTCACGATCATACTGGGAACGATCAGTGCGATCTCCGTTAAATTATTTTCCGCCGTTTACAAAAGAATACAACTTTATTCAAAAGAACTATGAAAATCTTTTTAATATCGAAAATAAAGTAGAAACTTTTGCAACTACAGAACACCCGTTAACTTTACAGGAAATTGAAAACGTTGTGTTTTTAATGGATAGAGCAAAAACACAGCTCCAAGAAAAAATAAAAAATTTCAAGAGTTCTGTAGTAGCTCCTAAGGAACCCAGCACTAAAACAAAAACTAATAACGTGCAACGCAGTGAAACATTAAACATTAATTTGCTGCCACGGCAAAGTGACCTTTCAAATAGTAAACGAAGAAATTTCGAATATGTGAAGGAACCTGTAGTTGTCAAAAAAATAGATACCAAGAAAACAGAAGTTAGACGAATTGCAGCGCCCAGGGACTTAATGAGTAAATCAAATATTACTGACGAACTTATAAATACAAACAATCTGCATTATAACCTGCGTGGAATTTTAATGCATAATTTTAAAAATGCTATGCCTAATATCGACTTCCAAAGGACCAAAAACGAAACTCGATTACATAGACCAACTCTTGGTTACAATAACCAAAGTTTACTGGTTGATGCTATCGTTAGTAGAAGTAATAAGAGGATTACTAATCATTTCGAACAAAAAAATCTTCCAGTATCATCTAATCGTGTGCTGCCTTTTATACCTAATGTAAAGCCAAGTAGCCAAGCGGTGGTAGTCAAGCAACCTATTGCGAGACGAATGTATCAAATAACACCCATGCTCAATAATTTAAAAACCATGAAATATCTTGCTAATAGCAACAAGCAAGGGTTTGAAAAAGAAATTCTGCCCTTCGAGATGTCTGGCAACACTCGTTTTGACAAGCCTGGCCCTTCGTACTTTCACCATGAACTACATCATTTTGATTACTTCGATTAAGCTATATGGACTTTACTAATATCAATAAATTGTTGAAAAACATTTAATTTAGTTTTATTTAAGCTTTCACTTTACGCCAAGTTTCTTCCATCTGATATAGAGTTAAAAATCGACCGCGAACTTCTCTTCTAAGTTGACTGTTAACTCCTCAAATGTAGTCAACCGTTACAAAATGAACTATATTTTCAGCATATACTACCAGTAATTGCGTAAGCATAATTATGTAGTAATATGTGCTAGTACTTACACCTATACGAGTACCTATTTATAGTGTCACAATTTTTGCAAACGAGTAAGAGATGGAAAATGAAATGTATGAATGCCAAAAAAATATGATTGGTAAGTATACCAATACTGTAGTAACAGTATAGGTACTTAACTATAGAATAGTGAAAGTGGTATCCTTACCTAATTCCACCTGTCTGGCTTTGCAGGCAGTAATCCGGTGAATGTTTGCGTATACAAACTGCTGAAATGCCGCTCAAGCCTAGCTGGCTGCAGTGCCTGCACTGAATGCCAGAGGATTAAATGTTCTCAATAAATGTCCGACTGTAAAGTTCGACTCGCATACATTACCATATCTGCAGCAAATGATAGGTATTCTGATTCTATTCTACACTTGCAATGTAGATAGTTCTAGGCGTTTTGAACCTGCACCGCATTATACGGGAAACGTAATCCTGTTGTATTCTTCACAGACAATTTAATTCCCATTTCATAACGCGCGACGTGTGGCATTTTGGCGAGCAGCGGCTTAGCGGTTGACGAGCGGTCGGCGAACGTTTGCCCTGCAGTCGCTGCGGCTACGCTGCGGGAACATTGCGGCTCCGAGCCTGTTTATACGAAACATGGACCAACAGCAAGTTGTGAAGTGAAGCGCAAGCGACGCGATTGCAGCGCTCTTGCAGCCCATGAGCTTGCATTTCTATTATAAATTTAATCCGCTTGCAGCGGTATTTCGCGGTGGATGTTTACGCTATTGGTATTCCTATAGCTCACGATACGATTCGAGTCTAATAGAAATCGATTTGGAAACCAGAAAGTGACTCGCAAGATTTAAAAGTATGTATTGCTACAATAACCACGATATTCATAGAAATCGGACTAGTGGCGAATTTCAAAACTTTTGACCATATTACTAAAAGTTTTCCATGCCAAAAAATACGTAAAATGACTATAAAACTAGACTAAGACTGACACAAGTACCTAAGTACGTATGTATAAACTATTCCTCCAGTCATATTTATTCAATTCTATCATTCTTAAGTCTTCTTACGCTTCGTCTTATTCTCGCACAACTTGTAACATTTGACTTTGATTTGATTTAGTTTATCGTATCTACATTCGTATTCTAGAGGCATCTTCAGTCTTCAGCCTACCGTCTGACAATTTCGGTCTGCTTTATTTAAAGCCTTCAAACCGTGAGCGATTGTGTTTGTGAAAGACGCTGTTTTCTCAGAAACTCGGAAACGTAAAGTACTCGTACCTATAAAAAATAATTTATATTTAGGTTTTCCAAATTTTATTGAGACCAACTTCACTGCTCTACCTTTACAAATTTTGGACAAAAAATTCTAGAAAAATATGTTAATAATTAATAGTTTTGTTCCCTGCCAGGTTGGTAGTTGTAAAGGTGCACTTGGCCGTACGGCATGTACATACCGGCTGGCTGCTACTCTACGCCGTTTTGTCGACTTTCGTAAGTAGTAACTATTTTTACGCAAATTTGTATTTCATTTCACGGCATTTCAGCAGTTTGTATACGCAAACATTCACCGGATTACTGCCTGCAAAGCCAGACAGGTGGAATTAGGTAAGGATACCACTTTCACTATTCTATAGTTAAGTACCTATACTGTTACTACAGTATTGGTATACTTACCAATCATATTTTTTTGGCATTCATACATTTCATTTTCCATCTCTTACTCGTTTGCAAAAATTGTGACACTATAAATAGGTACTCGTATAGGTGTAAGTACTAGCACATATTACTACATAATTATGCTTACGCAATTACTGGTAGTATATGCTGAAAATATAGTTCATTTTGTAACGGTTGACTACATTTGAGGAGTTAACAGTCAACTTAGAAGAGAAGTTCGCGGTCGATTTTTAACTCTATATCAGATGGAAGAAACTTGGCGTAAAGTGAAAGCTTAAATAAAACTAAATTAAATGTTTTTCAACAATTTATTGATATTAGTAAAGTCCATATAGCTTAATCGAAGTAATCAAAATGATGTAGTTCATGGTGAAAGTACGAAGGGCCAGGCTTGTCAAAACGAGTGTTGCCAGACATCTCGAAGGGCAGAATTTCTTTTTCAAACCCTTGCTTGTTGCTATTAGCAAGATATTTCATGGTTTTTAAATTATTGAGCATGGGTGTTATTTGATACATTCGTCTCGCAATAGGTTGCTTGACTACCACCGCTTGGCTACTTGGCTTTACATTAGGTATAAAAGGCAGCACACGATTAGATGATACTGGAAGATTTTTTTGTTCGAAATGATTAGTAATCCTCTTATTACTTCTACTAACGATAGCATCAACCAGTAAACTTTGGTTATTGTAACCAAGAGTTGGTCTATGTAATCGAGTTTCGTTTTTGGTCCTTTGGAAGTCGATATTAGGCATAGCATTTTTAAAATTATGCATTAAAATTCCACGCAGGTTATAATGCAGATTGTTTGTATTTATAAGTTCGTCAGTAATATTTGATTTACTCATTAAGTCCCTGGGCGCTGCAATTCGTCTAACTTCTGTTTTCTTGGTATCTATTTTTTTGACAACTACAGGTTCCTTCACATATTCGAAATTTCTTCGTTTACTATTTGAAAGGTCACTTTGCCGTGGCAGCAAATTAATGTTTAATGTTTCACTGCGTTGCACGTTATTAGTTTTTGTTTTAGTGCTGGGTTCCTTAGGAGCTACTACAGAACTCTTGAAATTTTTTATTTTTTCTTGGAGCTGTGTTTTTGCTCTATCCATTAAAAACACAACGTTTTCAATTTCCTGTAAAGTTAACGGGTGTTCTGTAGTTGCAAAAGTTTCTACTTTATTTTCGATATTAAAAAGATTTTCATAGTTCTTTTGAATAAAGTTGTATTCTTTTGTAAACGGCGGAAAATAATTTAACGGAGATCGCACTGATCGTTCCCAGTATGATCGTGACGCATAATTATTTTCGTTGAAGACGGGTTGAGGCGGTGTTATTTGGGTTGGCTCAATTTCTATATTAACTTGACGCTCGCCAACTGAATCAATTTTTCTTATTAAAGAAGCTATTTGCTGACCTAAGTTAGCATAATACGAATCATCTGGTTCGTTCTGTTTTGTCATGAATCTACGTCCATTGAATCTGGGTGCGGCATGTACATACCGGCTGGCTGCTACTCTACGCCGTTTTGTCGACTTTCGTAAGTAGTAACTATTTTTACGCAAATAGTTACTACTTACGAAAGTCGACAAAACGGCGTAGAGCATGCCAGTTCCTAAAATGGACGATTGCCTCCATTTTCGAAACTGGTTACGTATCTACATTACTTATAAACTTGTTACGAAAATTGTAGGTATCTATTTCCCCTCCCCACCCTTCATCCATAGAAAAATATCAAATCACGTAATGCCAACTTTTCTGCTCGATTCCACTCCAATCCATTGAAAAAAGAACCCTTATCCACGTACTTTTTTCTTTATTAATACGAAATACGAGTAGTGAAACGGTATAACCATAACCACCCATAAAAATCAATTGGATCAACACACAGCGGGTAAATTTTACGAATCAATGTGAGCGATAATAGAAAATCCCTGTGCAGATAAAACAAACAATGATTCAACAATTTTACAACTCAACAAAGAGGAAATAGATTTAAGATCGTAATTAGTTGAATTTCGATGGGATGGAGGGAACGCATTAAACTCTGAGGGCGAGACCTTCGACCCTTGTCCCTCTCGACCCCATTGGTACGGGTCGCTTACCGCAGTCGAGTGCTCTTCTGCAAGGTGTTCCCTTATTTTAATCCACCCACCATCAATCCCAATCAAAATAGATTTTGGGACGATATAATTATATTGTTTGTTAACTTAAACGCAAATATAAAATGTCCTATTCGGTGTAACATTCTGATGAAATAAGGGAATTTAAATCCAATGTAGAATTTAGTACCGTGTAACAATTAATATATTCTAAATGTCAAGGTCGAAAATAAAACAAAGTAGAGCATCTTATAACTCTTTATTGTATAAATAAAATAAAATAAATTTATTTTCCTTAAAAAGTTACAACAGAATGTATGTATGTACATACAGAATTATTATGTTAGAAACTAAGACAAAAATAGAAGCACAAATGGCGCGACTTATCTCTGAGAGATATCTTCCGACATACCCCAAACCCCAATCTTGTAATACCCTAGGTTTAATATTTTTTCCTTTTGTAAATAACCAAAAACCTCTGCGAGTCTTATTTACTTACTCGCTGAACAAAAAACAAGGAACGAGATTGTTTTTCCCAGTCGTTTTGTAGTTCCAATCCAGCTGTAAACTTACGAAGTACATCGACGTATTGAGGTACTACACTATTATAGTAGAGTTCTGATAAAAGTTTTTGACCGAGACCGAAACTTGAGTATTCAAAGACCTTCTATGTTAAAGACCAAGCCGAGAATTTACCGTAAGCGTAAAGTATGCAGTTACGTCTACAGAAAGGTTACTTACTTTGCTACGAGAAATTCATAAGAAATAGGCATATGAAAAAAAAAATATGATTCAGATCTCACTGCGCATGCAAGTCTTATACTAATTAGATTTACTTACTTAGATTATGTACCTGGACCTAATCCATATATTCGGGACCATATATTTTTAAAGTGGTTTTTATTTTTAATGAATGAATGACTCTTTATTGCACAAAATTAGTATGATACAATGCGTACAAAACGATTAATACAATCTAGGCAGTCTTAATGTTAAGCTTCCTTCAATCTTGTGTCATCTCTCTAGGGTTATAGCGTAGAAAAGGATAGCATATGTAAAAACATATGCTAGCTTTTTCCTTTTCCCTTTTCATTAAAAATAATGAAGACTTCGTATAACTGACGGTTAATTACCTAATTGCGCGACTGATGTGGGCCAAAATTTAGAATACTGAAGTTCAATAGTACTGAAATTGAAACCAATGCCGAAGCTACAACCTGTCCCTATGCTAAGCGGTTCGACTACAAATAGGGTCGAAATTTATTTTCCGCGGAGTGGGGAGCGTTTCCAATTTTCATATTTCCCGCGATGGGCCCCGCCGCCGTTGCCACGGCCGCGATGTATCTAGTAAATCTCCTCCTGATATTTTTATGAATCAAAATTGATTTACAACACTTGATACCGAAAAATGTGCGAACATTTTCACAAAATCTTAACTAAATGGCTCGTGGGGAAATTTACAATAACTCAGCATTCTCATGTGGGTAGTAAGGTGGGCAGTAACTGACTTGTGTGCAAGTAGGCATGTTCTACTCATGCTCGTTAGGTTGTGTTTAATTATAATGTTAAACTTATTTCGAATAAAGTTATAAGTGGGAAATAATGAGGAATAATACATTCGTGCACTGTATTGCGATTTTTAAAACATACACAGAATAAGTAACGGCATTGGCGGATATCTGAACAAATCAAATGAACCTTGTGTGAGCCGTATCGAGATTATTGATAATAATAGGTCCAGCTAGCCAAAATTTCTTGCCTAAAAATCTATTGCCTATAATAACACAACATACCTACCTATGACTAAACAGGTATAAGAAAGCACTAACAAAACAAAACACCTTAGTACACACACGCAAATGCCCCCCTAACACTCTCCTCCGAATAAGGTCTTTTCAAAGACAAAAAGTTTTCAGAGTAAGATACTAAACTAAAGTAATCGAATGCGGGCAAGATGAGCTCAACAGAGTCGCTTGCTCAGCGAGTGTGCCAAGTGGTCCCGGGCGGGCCCGGGATTGGCTAGGAATCTGGAAACGGGCCGGGAACTCCGGGATTTCCCACAGGCGTGTTTACGACGCACCTCTTCAGCCAGTGTTCAGTGTTCACCTCAGAATCATCGTCTCCCAAATTATTCACAGCAATAACAAAGGCAAAGAAAAACTCCTGTGAAACATTTGAGAACTCTAGCGGAGATTATTCTGATTTTGTTACAAAATTTCATGAAGGGTGAATTATGAAATATATATACCTACTAGATATCCAGATAGCATGCGAGATTGCTGCAAGTTTGATAGTCAACATTTTTACAATAAGTGGACCAGCCGACATTTTCCAACTTTTCTCCGACTTTACCCAACATTTTCCTGATCATTTTGCAAGTTTGTAGCGTGGTAACTACAAAGTTTCATATAAACTTGCATCAATTCTTCACAAATCTATAAAACAAGTTTACTATCTGAAAGTATGTGAGTATTCTAACGAAAATTATTTTTTAAATTACAAACTGATATGAGATCTTTTTTAATTATAAAGAAATAACGCTTTCCTCAAGTTCATAGCAACATCTTTGTAACGATAAGGACTAGACGTAAGTTTGAAACCCTGTAAAATGTACAAGTTTTTCAAATTATGGGACACTTCACTGTCATATTTTTTTTACAGACAATTTTTTTAAGTTGGTCTATTTTCATCAGAGAAAAATAACTAATACATTCGACATTGTTTTTCCAAGGCAATTTAAACCTTATTAGCAAAAATGATATTGTGATACATTGTTATACTATTCAGCAATAAATAACAAAAATCGGTTCCAAAAAAAATGTAATCATTTGCAGCTACAGTATTAAAAAAAGTGAATTGACTAACGAAAATGGTTAAATTAGTTTTAGTTATATATTATAAGTCAGCTATCTTCCCTTTAAGCTTGGTCCGTTTTTTACGGGACGGGATACCTGTAATGTTTAATGATGAAAAAAAATTGTCACAGAATCAGGAAGTCTGCAAGTAAAAGTGGGAAGAAAGTTAGACAATTTGCGTAAGTGAAGACGTGACGTGACGAATTCTACGTCATTACAGGAATTACGGGAGGAAAATAAAAGCGTTCTCAAAATTATTTTATTACCAAGTTCTGTGACTTTGTGTGACCAAGGTTCGATGATAATACCTACCAAAATATAACTTAAAGCTTTGGGACTGCGCTATTAAAAACTACCTACCTACAGGTTAAATGGAATACAGCTGTTGTAAAAGCTGTATATGTACTTATATATTGTATAAGGTCACCTGATGGGAAGTGGTCACCGTCGCCAGTGGACGTCTCACGTCACTATAGTGTTACCCTTTTTTTTTATTCATTTTTCTTAATCCATAAAATTACGTCAAATTTTTGCGACAATTCCAATGCTAAGGATATTAATATGTGCATATTTTAGCAAAGCAAATAGTTTTGTGTCTATCATAGTTAAATTTGGTAGGATAGTTAGTAGGTTAATTGCTATCTAATTTGCATATCTGTGCGTGAAGCAAGTTTCAAGAGACACTCAAACCTCAGTCACTCTCGCCGCCAAATAAACCCATCTACTTACCTATATACGAGTATAAGTTTATGTGGTTTATGTTTTCGGTTCAAATCCGTAACAAATCAGGATTAGATGAGGATACTTTGTAGGTAAGCGAAAATTGTAATTATAATTTTAATTTATATAATTTCCAACCCTTAGGACAATGTGTACCTACATTTAATTGCTAAAGATATTATGTATATTTACTTATAAGTTCATTATTATTTTTACTGGATACCTAGTAGCCACCTACTTTAAAAAATATTTAACTACGCCGAAACCACCAAATATGGATAAAGTTAATAAAATAACTCGTATCAATTATCTATATGATTTCTATTGGTATGGTTTTCTCAAACCAACACCAATAACGGAGCACATATCTGGCGCGGACGTTTCATTTTTCGATCTTGCGACCGTGAAATATTCCCACTTTCCCAATGAATTCTAGATAGGTTCAAAATGGTGTACCTAATTCAACTATTTTTATGTAATATTGTTTTCTCAAGAACGACGTGAAGACGTGACATAATATATGTTATTATTGTTTTTTAACATAAAAGTTGAGTATACTGGTGGATAACTGAAGGGGGACTTATTCGGCACTAGCAGAAGCTCTATCAGATCTACAGTTGTCACATAGAAAATACTTACATATCTGAACGATAAGGCTGCCTATGTACAGGTACACCTCTACTCGTATTTGAAACTGTATTTTCCTGTTTGAATATATTGTGTGCAATACAGTATTAATTTACGAGTATATCATTAACATACAATATTCAAAGTGAAACGAAAAGCTAAGTAAGTAGAAAAAAGGAAGTGTTGCTGTGAAAGGATCCCCTCGAGCTGGTAATCAAGCAGCACGGACGCCGACGCCGCCGCCGATGTCTCCGGAGGCGCGGTGAGCAAAGGATACAAACGAGCTCAATTAGGAGTATTCTACTGTCTTTTTTGTTTGAATATGTAATATTGAAATATGTACTTTTGAACTAGAAACCAAAATTGTTATTCAGAAGTACGAGCACAGATCAAAGATATAATATTTCTAAGTACGAGTAGGTGACTTACCACTATTAATACATACCTACCGACAATACCAAGATATCACTTATATTGAATATTTTTCTGTAAAATTCATTTATTAGTAAATACGTAAATATTTATATGTATTATATTATATATTATCCTATTATTATTCTTCTTTCTGTCCTTCTTATGCTGTTATTTTAATAAAATTTAATGAGTGGAATCTTGGATTGGAATACAAATATTTAAAGATCATTTACTATGTAAAAAAAATTATCGCTGTAAGATTTCCTGCAAAAAAGAAAACAATTTTTTTTTAAATATTAGTTTTGCGGCTCTGGGTTCTAGCCACAAATGTCGTTTTTTTTAATGTTGCAAGTACTTTCTTCTTGCTTTACCTATTTATTTATTATGGCGTCAATTCTGTGATGGCCGTCAAATCTAAAGATTAAATTAAACATTACTAGATTATTATTTGCTCCCTATGCTAGATTGTGTAACAGTGATAGTGACGTTTTGTTGAGCGATGTTTTAATTTAGCGAGTGAAACCCCAGAATCGGTGCTTTCAAGTAAGTAATGTTTACGTAGAAAAAGGTCAGACTATAGTATTAACGTTAAAATAAAGGAAAATTACCCACTGAAGTTATTTGAAGTTTATAAAACTAATTTCCTTGCTAACGTACGTATTGCAATCCCCAGGCGCCTTAGATATGTAAGCAAAGCTAATTCCTTCGTAGAACCCACCAGAGACTGCTACACTCGATTTTCTCGAAACGAAAGTTGTCTCGAGAATACGAAGCGACAAGATAAAACGTCGAATCGGAAAAACTGCTTATTTTATTACTGCGCCGAGCTGTAAGGCGGATAGGGTAGGCCTCGGGCGGGATTGGCCCAACCTCAATTAGGAGCGAACGTATATTTTATCTAGGAACTCATTCTGACAATGGGACAGTTTGTGTTTTTCCCACGCTAGGCTTTTTTGGCACTGTATCTGTTTTCATGAATTCCTAGTCATTTCCTATTTGTAACCAAAGTTACGTGTGAAGAGTATTCGGTAGCATTTTGGTGATATACATGGTTTGCAGCCGGTGTGCCGGATGGAAGTACACTGGTACTGCTCAAGACATGAATGATGTTGCTGATTAACTTTATGTTATGACAGCTATCTTCCGTGGATTTTATAAAAAATTTGAAACAACAAATTTGATGAGCATTTTAAGAAATATTTTTATTTCAATGCAGAGAGCTTTACCAAACTTTTCAATTATGACCACCTATTTGTGACTCAGTAAATCATCTAAGTCCATTACAAGATTTCCTTAGAAGTGTGGACTTTTCTCAAAACATGGCAAGACTCAATACAAACAGCAGTACAATTAAATGATTAATTAATGTGGAAGCACAGCCAGATAGCGGCGTCGAGTAATACCTAGGTAATTTATATGGGGTGTGGCTAACATCTGCCGCCTGCATATTCAAGGCTGTGTCGCGAACTTTGCTCTAGCAAGACATGTCCAATGAACTAAAAGAACTGGATGTGGTTTCGAAATATCGGTTACAATTTCAACTTACTTGTAAAATATGTATACGTAAGTGAAGATGTGAAATCTAACTATTGAACAAAATTAGAAAAACCCTTCTTGAATTATTTTTGACGAAAATAACTAATTCTATGAATATTTTTTATATCTACATATTTAAGGTAAGTATAGAGATAGATTTGAAACACTTTATTATTCAATAGGGTAGTTTCCAAGTAAAATAGATACATAGATAGAAACACTTTATTTTACACAAAATCAGGAAAAGTAAACACTACAGGAATAATAGCACGATATGTACAAAGGTTTAAAGCGATCTCTTCCAGGCAACCTCTGAAGTTAATTGGACATTAAAGAGATTAGAGATTAATCTTAAAATAGTGTTGTGTATTTGTGTTATCTATAATCCTAAACTGGTATTAAATTTGCTGGAGTAAACTAAAGTTTACTGGGTTGTTAGTTTTGATGAAATAAAAAATAGAGTTGTGACTAAAGGATTGACTTCAAACGAACTAATTCCCAAAAACAGTTTCTTTTCAATGAGACATTGACTCGCTGTTGGATCCATGTCATTTGTATTGGACCTATTGTTTTTAACAATTATGTATATGTAATGAATTATATTTTATAGATTATTATGACCTACAGATTATTATTTTCAATTTGAGTTACTTAAATCTTTAATCGCTAACTATTTCCTATTACTGAGATACCTAAAGCAAATATCAACTACCTATATCCTTGTAACTCAAGGCGAGCTGCAGGAGGTTACTTGTTTCATATTACGTAACCACAACAGGTGTTTCACGTCACTAATTTTAGCGGAATTAAGTTTCCGGGTTATATTATGATTTAGTTGAGCGGATAAATATACCATTGCCTATCTGTAGTACCAACATGGTATCTAGATTAAGAGTTGTTTTGTTATTAATTTTACATAAACGATGAGTCACATTTGTGTTGCATTTGCTACCTTTTTTTATACCGAAGCCAACAGCTAGCCCGTGTGTGTGCCAGGGTTCCTTTTATGAGTTTTAGCCTATTTCCAAAGACATCTCATATACCTATGTAGAAAAATATTGCATTTACTTATATCATGGAAATTAACGTTCTATTTCAATTTCAAGTATTCTAAATATACGGTCACTAAATATACGTACATACATACGTAGGCGAATAGGTGTTATGACTTAGTGCAGAGTCACTCTGGGGTAAGTTGTAGGTACCACCCGTTTACCTATTTCTGCCGCAAAGCAGCAATTCTTGTTTGAAGGGTAAGAGAGCCAGCATAATTAAAGGCAAATGAGGCACTCCATCCTCAAGGTTAGCAGATTATCGAAAACTCTCTATAACTTCATAGTGCGGTGGGCCGATTGATCGTCTGCTTTACTCACACAATTTAAAAAAAACTTATGCAAGAAAAGGTTCATAGAAAGTTATTTCTGCATAACCCACCATTATTTATTATAAAGTATTAACCGAAGAAATAGGGAAGGGACGTACGTAACGTAAAGTGAGGAATATCGTGACTGTGAGGAAATGCGCAGCATCCTAAAATATTGGCTGATGTGGCAGATTCTTTAATCACATAAAATACGAGCGGCGCCGCCCGCCCTGGGGACTCCAGCACATACGGATCCGAATCGAACATGACTTGCCTTTACGTGCCGCACGTATTACGATGTCTACTCTTATCTAGTTTGTATCCGTTTATTTATATTTAGATACAGTATAAACACGTATACATATACCTCAGGTTTCTTATACACGAACGTGTCAAGGAAAGCACGTAGTTCCCTAGTACCCACGGATAAAAAAATACGTGAAATGATTTATCGACAATTGATATTTTTTGCGAAATCCTACATTTTTCTGCAAAGTTAGAACCTTAAAAATGTCTTTCTAAGCTACTAAGAATTATTATTGTTTAAATCTAAGTTTTCAAAACTAAATATTTGTGGTAATTTTTTTATTTATTTTGGTAGGTATCACATAAAATACCGACTACTCTTCAAGTACCACTTTTACCTACCTTGTTTTGACCTACATGTTCCGTCCAAAGAAATTGAAATATAATGGGAATGTACACTGTACACAGTGATGCTTTATTAAAGTGTTTGTAAGCCTCGAGCGCCTTTTAGAGGACCCTGTCAAATTCAGTCCGAGGGTTCTATTAATAAATTTCCATCAAATCAAATTACGAGATACTTATTATTCTCCGAATAAAGGCCCAATTTCAAAAGTTCGCAAAATCATAATAATATTCGTGCATACATACGAACTCCTATAAGAAAAATTAATTTTAAAGCTTAGGACGAAACTGCAGATTATATTTTAAACGGTTAATAGACAAGCACAAATACCTATGTTTCATACAATGTTACGCAGTAAACTAAATTTTATTTACTTTTGTCTAATGCTAAAAATGTTTACCTACCTACTTTCCGAAACATAAGTAGATCAGTAGATTGTATAATAAATACACTACGGGTCATGACGTTTTATAGCTTAATTTTTTTACCTTATGTTCTATTCCTGTATTTTTCCTGTTTACTTTTAGCGCGTTTAATAATAATTATAAAATAATCTTTATTGAAAACATCACAATACTCGTAAATCGAACAATACCCTGACTCCCAAACTAGGCGAACCTGTATCTTGGGAGACAGTGCTTTCCCAAAAAGAAGGTATTCAATAAAGGTCAGCATTAATCCCATAGATAACTAGATATTAGATAGATTATTATTATAGATTAATAGATAACCTATAAGATATACTACCTAATACTGCTCCCTACTGAATACCAAGCAATAAGTCACAAATTACAAAATATTATTATTATTGTTGTGATTTTTTTATATCCAAATACGTGTGAGTGTAAGTAAGGGGGAATGAAAGGGTGTGTGTGAGGGTGTGTTTGGGGGTGAGAGGGTGTGTAAGGGTGTGTATGTTTGTGTGTGAGAGGGTGAGTGTGAAAGTATGTATGTGTGCATGCTGTAGATGAGTGAAGTATTATTGTTGTGAACGTAATAGTTTCTCGGTTTGATCGTAATGTAAATAAATAGATAACCTATACGCAAATGACAAGATGGCAATTTAAACCTGCTAGAAAACTGAGAACCTTCGCTTTACGTCACCTTGTTGAGTGAACCCTAAAAGAAGTAATTACGCGAGTTTTACACTGCAGCGGCAGTTATTGCGGGGCGGTGCAGCAGTGTTTTACTCCAGCGCCTGTCCACCTTAAGGGGATATCTTTAGCGAAAGTGGCGCCACTCCGGAAAAACATCATTTCTGCTGAATTAAGACATTTATCAAAAAGTGGACATCAGAATTGTTCCACAGATGAAGAAGAATTTATTAATACTGGTTTTCCCTTTTAGCACTTTCGCTTTCTACTTCTTATTGTTTCACTATGAGAATACAAAACCATTATTATAAATGATTGATTGATTGATTTTTATTAATAAATTCTTCTTCATCTGCACTGGAAAAATTCTGATGTCCAGTTTATTGATGTCTAAATTCAAGAGAAATGATTTTTTTTCTGGAGTGGCGCCACTTTCGCTAGAGGTATCCCCTTAATGGGAACTACGTAGTGGCAGGAAATTTGAATTTTTCAGCCGTTACCTGCGCCTATAAATCAACTGTAAAGTCGCTCTAAGCTCTGCGAGATCGCTTCCATGAACACTTTAAAATTTAAATTACAACTCCTCACCGAACATTCGTATATTACAATAGCTCTATGTATTAGAGTATGTAAATAAGAATTCTTTAGTAGCTATATATTTTTATGTAAGTGGCAGGCGAAGTAGGTACCTACAAATATTTAATTCACACAAAACTGTCGCGGTTACGTAGTTATTTTTATATCAAATATTTTTTTATTTTTGTTATTCGTTTTTTCGAAGATATAATATTAAGTAAATACTTACTTAAATAATTATGTTAACGTCGCATTATTTTTAGAAAAATTGCGACGCTAGACATATACTCGACGACCTCAACACGCCAACTTGTCACAACAAAGGTCGCTGTGAAATTAATTTTTATTTACATAAACAAGTAAACACAAGGTACTATACTTGTTTATTCTTTAATGGTACTAGCGATACATAATAGTGTCGCTAGTACCATCAATGGTATAAATCAATGGTACTACTGACGTTAGGGGAACCTACTTACCAATCTAAATATCAACCAACAAAATATAAGTAACTATTTCAACCAACAAAATAATTATAATACTTCCTTTTGAAGTAGCGAACGATGATTATTAGGAAGGTTTGACTAATATTTCAGAATTCATAAAAATATTTTTATGCGGGTAAATATAAATACAGATATAAATAGACTTATAATAACGGATGACCCCCAAATGTATCATTCATACATAACTAATAAAGTAATAACATTCCCTTTTAGGACTCTTTCCTCCTGCCCTTTTTTCGACGCGGTTTCTATTTCTGAAATATCCACCTACTCACGGTATTCTATATTTATCAGTATTTCTGTGAAAAACGGCTAAATAAATCTAAAATTAAGGTAACTGCTACAGAATATTGTAACATTATTATTTTCTTTTCAAATTATAGATGTATTAATAATAATACCTACTTCGAGTATGCGACTATACATAACAACTCAATTTCTGTTGTTTGTCTCTGAGGCATGGAAGTACGTACATAATAAATATAACCACAAAGCACTATACAGAGGTTGTTACAAAAAAAAACTTGTAAGCCGAAATGGCAGTGTTCAGTATCAGTAACTGAACAACTCTGAAATCGCGAAATAAAAATCAGCTGTTTCATACATTCCGGTTGTGCAAATATTGAGTTTTTGACTTCGGCTTACAAGGGGATTTTTGTTACACCTGAGGTAGGTTTGTCCAAGTAGTTCTACTATCAGTTGTACGATAAATCTAACTATAACTTATACTTCTACTCCTTCTGACTGTAGGACGAACAGATGTGACAAAAAATATTCAACTGTAGTTCTACTGTTTTAGGGTTCCGTACCAAACCGGTAAAAAGGACCCTTATAGGATCACCTTGTTGTCCGTCTGTCTGTCCGTCTGTCAAGACCATTTTTCTCAGGAACGGGTAGAGGTATTAAGTTGAAATTAATATCAAATCAAGGGTCTACGGTCCCTTAGTGCTGTAAAAAATTCAAGCTTCTAGATCAAAGCCATTTATTTCGCATATTTTGATACAGACTCACTCATCAAAACCTATAGGGTACTTCCCGTTGACCTAGAATCATGAAATTTGGCACGAAGCAAAGCTCACAGCACAACTCACGGAAAAAATCCGGAAATCGTTAATTTGTAATTATGTCACATAAAAAACCTAATTTTACGATTACAAACTTACTTTTGTAGGTGACATTGTGACCTATGTATGGAAAATCTATTTTTTTCACTACCAGACTAAGTTTGTCGTTCAATCCTACTTAAAAACGAATTATGCGATTTTTTACGATTACAAATTTACAGAGTTAGGTTAACCACACTTTTACCTATTTTTGTTGCAGAGCAGCGAAAGGGAGCCAGTGTAATTACCGGCACATGAGGCTCACCACCAAAACTCGGTAACACGCGTCCGATTCCGTGCCCTTGATATCAGATGAGATCTCTGGAATGGTAATAGCTGATACTTAGTTCGAAATTGAGCTTAAGTATTTAGGTTCATGGTGCGATTTTGACGTCTACCTAAAACCTTGAGGGTCTGATGATGACCAGGAAAAGTAAGTGAATTTCAATTTCATAATATCAAACTGGAAGAATGTGGAAGATTATCAACCCGCAGTAACTACAATAGTAGATGGGGTCTTAGGGAATCAAGAAATGGCGACCAAACATAAACTGAAAATTGTGTGTAGGCAGGGATTTTTACATAGAAACCTAGGTCCTAATCTACATAGGTAATTAAGTTTGTACGGGGTTCCGTACAAACTTAGAATAGATAGAATTTCGACTGAAGACTCCTGAAAAAAATATGCCTGAAACTTGACCACAGTGACATCTATTCGAGTTGGCAAAAACTACACATGTTTATTCGCGACTGCATTGTGTAAACTCTACGAGAACGAGATTGAAGTAACGCAACAAGAACTCTACGTACCAGGAGTGTTAGAACTTAGTACTACGTTCACCAGGGGGCGTTGCATTAATAAAATCTATATACAATAAAGTTCTATGGTGGGTGCAATGACCTATAATATCTATAGAATAGATGGTGGTGCAATGTCACAGAATAAATAATCACTGTGGTGATTGATCAATAATCCTAAAGAGAAAGAGAGAGATTCTACTAAAAGCATAGATATTACAGTGTCAGTGACAAAAAGACATGGCCTCCCTTAGGCCCATGTATGAAGGAGTTCATAATCAGTCTGTCACATATAAAAACTTTTTGCTTCATTTCAAAAGGGCAAAGAACCAGAAATACGTGAAAAACATTGTTGTTTGTTGTATATCTATGCTGATCCGTAATATCTACGACTGTAGAATAGATATTACAGTGCAGTGTATCTATTTCATGCACTAATTCATTATTGCCAGATACCTAAACATTTTACAAAATCTTAAATTCAATCATTGTCGATCAAGGTCAAGTGAAAGTCACATCCGAGATTTTGTTAATTACAAAATGATTTTAGGTTATTGGGAAAAAATAAAGATATCAGCGTGTTTATCTTGTATAATGTAATGTAATGTAATTTGGGATATCGTATTATATCGCCGTGATTGCTTTAATTTGTAAATTAAAAAGTTAAATCGCTGAGCCTCACTGTATGCAGCGAATCAATCTTCTTTAGTAGAATGAGCTCAACTTCAGCCATCTATCATAGTTGATAGATCATTCTCCTAGATTTAATTATTACGTCTAGGACAATCCAGCAGGCATTGAAGCAAGGTTAAAAAAGGTATACCTACCTATCTATAAAAATATAACGTACCCTTTTCTCCGTTTTGCCTTCCGCGGTCGAGGAAGAGGTAGATAGATATGAGCCTAAATATAGAGTGTTTCGTTATAATGATCGCCACAGGATGGTGACAGGATCTCTCACACGTCAGTCTGTTTGTCTCACAAACCGGCCTATTTGCGGCACTGGACTGGACCGGAGGGGACGATCTGCTGTCACACAGATTTATGGCTTTTTTATTCGACCACAAGGTTTAAAGCACCTGTTTCCAGTCTATAAAGAATTTGTAACTTTTGTTTTAAAGTTTTCGCAGTCTACGTCTGTCTATCCAATATGAACTAGCCGTTGTAAGCGCAGTATGCAATAATTTTCAATTTAAAAATTTATTTATTTATACAGACACATTTTATATTACCTATACAGGATATAGCTGTCTTCTCTGTATGTAGGAGATCGATCGGTCGATTTGTCTAGATATAAACAATGGTTAAATGGCTATTTAGCTCAATCATTGAATGAGAGCGCATCAGTTAATTCAATTAAGAACTAAATAATAGTCATTGTCTTATGTTTGGTCAATTATTGGAGCGGAACAGTGCAGTATAAAAGAATTACTGCACTTTAAAATGCTGCTACCAATATATTTATAAATGTATCTCCCATTAACCTGCACAACCCCATTACTAGATTCACCACTAAGTGTCAGTTGCACAAAGCATCAACTTCAAGCTCAAATACTCCATACTATACGAGTATCTACCTCTAAAAAGAAATAGTAACGTAGATTTATGCTTCTGGCCGTAAGATAACACGATATGAGGTCAGAGACTAATGTAAAATTAAAATTTGTTTGTTGATAAATGGACAACTATGAACTAAGAACATGTAGGTAAGGTAGCCATTTATAAATAAACTAAAATAAACTCATTAAACGCATTTAATGCGCACGCGTGCAACGGAAATACATCATTTGAATTTAGGACAGTTACTTACATAACTAAAAACTTTTATCGATTTTATCCTACCTTTCCAACGAGAATGTTGAGAAAAAGATTAAGGTTTCTACCTTGCAATGTTTTGATAAACATTTCTCCCCTTTCCAGCTACCTACAGAAATCTCGTTCAACAGTAGGTAATGGTTATCATTTTAAAAGGATTTAGAACAATTTTTGTAGTTAATACGTTCTAACTGTTCCTAAAACTGAATACATAATCAAGTACTAATTAATCCACACGTTAGCCTTATCTATCTTGAGACTCACAGACAATCAAGTATAAAAAGGTTTTATAAAGTCATTCAGTGAATCAGTAGCTGTCTTGCGCAGTAGCGGCGGGGGCGTCGGGCGGGCGGCGGCACAGTCTCCCTCCGCCCGCCCTGAGCGATCGTTCCTATACACAGACCATCAACGGGTTTGTTTTGACGCATACAATTAGATAACATATCTGCAGTGTAACTCAAAAAGTCCAAACAGCTTTTAGTGTTATAATCAAATCACAGAGGTAAGGTAAGTGTGAATTAAAGTTGTGTGTGTTTAGTTTTGATGTTTTATAATAGAAAAGGGTTGGTCGTTTTTACTCGTAGCTACATAGAAAACTTACTTAAAATAATTTGGCCTTGTACCATGTGCGTGTTAATATTTCAACATTTTCAACCAGTAATCGCCGTTTCTGTCCTAATATTTTTAATTAAAATTCTTTTTATGAATATTTCATAAGTAGAAAGTTCTAGATACTACTTTTGGTATTGATCCTAAAACTTAAATACGTAGGCATTAGAAAATAGACACAGCTCTGAATAATTATGTAGATAGATAGAAACACTTTATGTAGCTATAGTAGGTACATGGTAAGCGTTATTGCATAACCACAGAGCGGCAATAAAGGGCGAAACGGAGGCTTCTAGGGATGAAGGATTCAGGTCAACAACCTCCCTTTGCCGTTTGGTCGATGTGGCGCGCTCCTAAACTCTATACGATTATGATCTGCCCTTATCTTCCACTGAAACCCAAACGTATCGTACTAACTATTTTCGAACTCAATCAAAATGGCACCAAAGTCCTATAAATAAAAGACAAAAATCAAAACCACCATCGTTCAATAGAAATTGAATACATAATTATTTCTTCTTGATAAAAAGAAAACAAAGTAAAGTAAAGTAAAAGGAAAATACACTTTATTGCATAAAGAAAACAACAAACAAGAGATAGAAAAGGAAATAGTGAAGTACAACTTAGGCGGCCTTATCGCTAAGAGCGATCTCTTCCTGGCGACCTTCGGGCAGAGGAAATGATAAGAGAAAGAAGATAAAGAAGTATAATAAGTACAAAAACTAAAGACTCTACTTTGTCTTTAATAGGCCTAGTTCCACAAAAAACCTGTTGTGCGATCCCCAGTGATTCCAGGGATCTTTCGAGGGCTAAATAGACCAAGGGGAACGAGAGAATGTCCAGGGCAGGCAATAAATACTAATGAAAAACCAACTCATCAGCGTCTCAGCCCGAGATCACCCGTCGGCGCCGACAATGACCAAAATTCTGGCAGTTTTTAGAGTCACCGAAGCACCAGCACTGTATCAGCACTGCGAGGAATCCGTATAGGTGATAGATCACACACGATGAAGATATTCGGTGACACGCGCGCAAAACTCAAGGGCTGTAATTCCGAGACTGTGTCAGCGAGTGGCAATCAACGATAAAAATTACCCCCTGTACATAAATATTTGACAGAACAAAACAAAAAACGAAAGTTAAAACTACCTACAATAACTGTCGCTAATGTAAACAAAACTTATGAACTAGGTATGGCGTGGTACGGATTGTACACTTGTGCTGACTATGCTACGGCCACATTATCGGGTAGGTAATACTAGTTTGACTTTACTTGATGCTACTTACTCTAACTGTCAATAAGAATTACAATGTAGATAAGTATAATAAATTTTAATTGACAATATATTAGATCCTTACATACGAAATTGGCGTTTTGTATGGGAGGAATATAAAGTCGATTTTTTTTGGAAAATATATTTAATTAATCAAAGTATGCACCATTGTTATCTATGCACTTTTGCCATCTCATAGGTAGTTCATTGCTCCCTTTACTAAAAAAAACATGGGGGGCGAGAATCAATAAACTCTCTGAAGGCGGTTTGGACTGCCACATCGGAGTTGAATTTTTTACATTGTAAGAAGTTATCCAAATTCCGGAAAAAATGGTAATCTGTTGGAGCAAGATCCGGGGAGCACGGTGGATGTCGCAGACATTCCAATTGCAGCTCCTCTAGTTTAGCGGCCGTCTGTTGTGCAGTGTGGTCTAGCGTTGTCCTGAAGCAGCAGTGGCCTAGAACGATTGACCAGCCTCGGTTGTTTAGCAGCTAGTTCTTCCATCATGGTTTGCAGTTGCTGACAATAGATATCTGCTGTAATCGTTTGGCCAGATTTTAGAAAACTGTAGTGAACGACACCGGTACTAGTCCACCAAACACTCACAAGTATTTTTTTCTGAATCAATTTCGCTTGGGGCAGGATTTGGCTGATTCTCCAGGGTTCAGCCATTGTGACGAGCGCTTCCGATTGTCGTACAGGATCCACTTTTCATCAAAGGTAATGATCCGATTTAAAATCCCTTCATTATTGTGTCGGTTGAGCAACGTAACGCAGCAGTCGACGCGTGTTTGCCGGTTTGATTCACTCAATTCATGAGGTACCCACGTTTCAAGCTTTTTTACTTTCCCGATTTGCTTCAAGTGGATTAAAACAGTTTTATCACTCACACCGAAGCCTGCAGCTAATTCTGAAGTGGTTTGCGATGGATCCGCTTCCACAATAGCCATTAATTCTATATTATCCACTTTGGTCTCCGGTCGTCCACGGGGATTGTTCTGAAGGTTGAAATTTCCAGATCGAAAACGTTGGAACCAAAAACGTACCGTGTTTTCTTTTGCGACACCAGCGCCATACACATCATTAATCCTTCGAGCTGTTTCGGCAGCACTGGTGCCACGGTAGAACTCGTACTCGTAAAATAGTCAGAAAAAAACAAATGAATGACTTTTAGAAACTCAAATGTACCAGCTATATGGATTTATAAATTTGAATTTGGAATTCTTAACCAAAGAGGAGATATTTCAGATCAAAGTTGCCAGTACGACAAAACGCCAATTTCATATGTAAGGACCTAATATTTTATCAGTCTAATCTATTGACTTAGGTAACTAATAGTTAACCACTTACTTATGTAATTGTTAAAATTTGTTATGAGGAAGTAAGTAGTTAAAACTGTGTCGACACAACCTCGACACAAAGTCGTACCTGTCCATGTGGGGGTGCAAGGATATGAGTGTCCTAACGAGCTGGCTAAAAAGGACTAAAAAACGGACGTGGTCGTGCCTCAATTCCCGTGTTCCCGTGAGACGATTTGCATAATTTTTGTATCAATCGATGCCTCTGCACCTTTTTTTAGCTTTATTTGCCCAAATTTTTGATGCATCCCTCTTCAAATCACGACTTTTTCTGGGTGCCATGACTAATTTCAAAACTGCATTGACGCACAACTTCTAAAGTTCTTGTTGGATTTTTAAGTTTCTTAAATGTATCAATTCCTTATTTAATAACATTTTCAACATTTCCTCATTTGTTCCTTTACACAATTATTAGCACAATTATTCACAAAGCTATTAATCTGGTAAAACAATATCTCCATCCATTATGGCACTAAGAGCCTCTTGCATAAGATGAAACTAACAGACAACCCCACCTGCCGAGACTGCCGTGACACCATTGAGCTAATGGAACAACTGTTATACGAATGAGACTCGTTGGCTAGAAAGCGCATGAGTCTTCTAGGGGTAGTCAACCCGAAACCAGAAGACTATATAAGCTCATTAATGTAGGCTGTAATAGCGTCCTTGATGCAAAGCATCTTTAAGGAACAGAAAAGAGATTAAGGAAAGGGGCGAGCACAAAAGATCCCCGAGGGTCGAAGTGCCGCTGGAGTTATCCCCAGTCACAGGATAAGATAAGTAGTTGAGAGTTACAGTAGGCACTTTGTTCTTTACTTACCCTCTCTTACGTGAAAAACTAAAAGAAACTCAAGAATTTGTGTATAAAACACACATTACCCAAACACGACACACTGTTTAACAAAATCTTATTATAATTTGTCTAGACACTTGTATCACTTACAGCAGGTATAGGTTATATGTTAACAAAAATTTTAGCCAATTTATTTACAGGCGTTTCACACGAATACTCAGATACATACATAAACATATTAGTTTTCAAACGTTATAGGTATGTATATTATGTTCTATTAGTAAATACATAAACGGATATGTAGCGCACGAAACATCACACAAGGTGAGGATTCAAAAATCGGAGTTGTTAAATAAAAACATGGGTGCAAACAAGGCAAAAAATATACCATATCAAACGAGTATGTATGATAGTTATAAGAAGGTATTCTAAGGTTATAAAGATGGATAAGACAGGAAGTAGACACTTGCTCTACTATGATTAATGTACTTAGCGAGGTTTTGGAAAATGTTTGTAAGGAAAATCATGAAGTATATGTTTTTCTTTTATCCAAGAGAAAAACAGAATCGATACTAAATAAAAATTAGTCGTGACTTCATAATTCAAACAATCCTTATGTAGCGAACGTGTAGGACGTTCGTTTGCTAGAGAGACAGATATAACAAAACCGTAGAGTTGCGCGCACGCATGTTTTACTTACACGATACGACAAAGATTACGCGGGAATTTTATAACCGAAATAAAATAGTACAAATGACTATAAATTAATTTATTAAGTGTTGAAGTTAAGCTGTTCTCATCGTACTGAAGTGTTTTTTCTATGTGCCTGTGAAAAAATAAGTGATGTAAGTTTATCTAATACTACCTAATACTTTACAAAAACGTGTAGATTTGTTATTTATTATTAGTTAGTTCTCTAGCTATATTTAAATTTTGCAAACATTGTATTGTTGCATAGCGGTTTTTTTTGCTAATGATAATGATATTGAATATGATATATATTGATTTTGATGATGAATATTAACTAACCTGTTTTTTGATTACTATGATTTTATTATTTCATGATTTTTTTTGATTTTTTATTCGTGAAATACATAAGTATATTAGCTTACTACGATAGATTAGTTGCCTTGTTATACGTTTAGATGTGATGTGACCTACTATATTATGTTCCTACTTACGATCGGTGTCACTTTGAGAATCTGGAAAATAATCTACCTAAAAATGCACCTAGATGTACCTTTTCGTAACGATCTTTTGTTTATTTGTCTGTATATGTGTAACTCATTATTAGATAACAGTCCTCGTATGTTCTCTATGTAATTTGTAGTAAAGTACAGATGCTATATTACGGTTCAGTAATTTATATATTTTCCCTAAACGATGTGCCACGTAGTTACGAAAGAGTAAATGGGTCAGAGAGGATTTCTCGCTCACGCGCTAGGTCATCGACCTACTTGCCAAAAGTTATTTTAACTCTACTATATATAAAAATATAGTATTAAACAGTACCACATCGAGCGTAGGTATGTATAGTAATCAAAATATCTTAAATACCTTATGTAAATTTCTGTTAATTTTAGGACATTAGGTCGAAGTTCAAATTATATATATTTTAAACATTGGTAAAGTTTTACATATTGCCAATATTCAACAAACTAGGCTATAAGATGCTGTGCTAGGAGTGGTCCACCATAATGGTCGAAAGGTGGATTCAATCCGGCGACGCTTGCGCCACCGCTGTCTCGTCCCCCTAGCCTTTGAGCCATTGTCGCTTCAATTAAATTATTTATCTTTGAATCACACAGGTAATAATTATCCTGTAGAGCTTCAAGACTTGAGTAAGCAGTATGATCAGTGTGTAAATGGGGTAGGTACAAAAGATCCTCAAGGGCCGTAGTGCCGCTGGGTTTATTCCCGGCCCCCTATCATAAGATAAGATAAGCAGTAAGTTGTTTGTCAAATACCAAAACCCACATTATTCTAAAAAAATACTGTCGAAATAAATCATAGTTAGGTACCTATGTGTTAGATGTTGGTCTCCATAACTGCCATAACAAGAAAATAAAAGTTACGTGAATGTTACGACACTCCCACGCTGTGCCTAACAGTTTTGTCAGTGCTTGGGACAGTGCTCCAGCATCAGATAAGGAACCGAGTCTCCTGCGGCGAGTTCTCCAAACATTGTCATAACCTGATAGCATCTTGCACAATTAGTGGCCTCGTTTGAACAGGATGTACGAGAAAAGACTTAGATTAAGAAGTTGGATCCAGTGTTGCAGATACGCAACCTTTTCTTCTGTATGTTTACTTTTTGATGAATATACGTTTGTCAGTCATCACAGAAATTTTATTTTCCGAGAAAAATCTCAAAATAGTGGCGGGCGACCGTGACCGTATAATATCAGACTAGCACAGAATTTGTAAAATCATTATTATTAATTTTATCTTCAGATGTGTAGTGTTTGGTGGCGTAGTGGCTAGGACGTCGGGGTCCGGGTTCGAAACCATGCAATAATACCATTTACCAATGAGTTTTTCGATTTTTTCCAAATCTGCGTACATTTACCGACTGCTCTAACGGTGAAGGAAAACATCGCGAGGAAGCCTGCGCATTAAGATTGTGAGATAATCTCACTCATCTGAATTCCCGTTTATTTACCTACTATGTTTCACCACGAAACTCAAATTGTTAATTTCCAAAACGTAGTGTGGTTAACCATATCGAAAGGCGTCGTGCATATACAACAGTTATATAACTGTTTGCTACACAAAGACAGCTAGTCGCTGCGGCAACCGCGAGACTCAAATATATAGGAATTTATTATTCTGTATGCGTGCGTGCTTGTACTGTGTATTCCGCGAATTCCGAATTTACTGTCGCCTACACTATGTTTAAAGGCCATGGAACATTTTACTATGGAGCTTGGCACACCTACTTTCCAAGATTTTGAAAAAAATCTCGGTGATCGATCTCAGTTCGATAATTCGATACAGGACATAAATAGAAACATAAAACATGTCTTGACAAAAACTCCTAAAGTATCTCTGAACCCAGATAATCCTGGATCAAATATCTGGGTTCAGAGATACTTTAGGAATATTTGTCAAGAGATGTTTTATGTTTCTATTGATGTCCTCTATCGAATTATTAAGCTCCGATCAATCGTCAAGAAAACGTATATTTTTTTTTAAATGGCGTCACTACTTGAAATATGTGTGCCAATAAGGTTCCGTGGCCTTTATTTATTTTTATTTAATATTGTATAGATATCTCACCACCTTATTGGAGAGTTTTCGATGCGCTGCTAACCTTGAGGACTTAGATGGAAAGCCTCATGTGCCTGTAGTAAGTTAATTCATTACGCTTATTCTCTTACCCTTCAAATCGAAACACAAAAATTACGTACATTGCTGATTTGCGGCAGAAATAGGTAAAAGGGTTAAGGCTCAAGGGTACAGTCGGCCTCCAGCTAATTATATAGGTACTATCTGTCAAATTTCTGCAATCTGAAATGAACCTTAATGCATCCCCCATAGACTTCTTTGTACTCGTATTGTAGATTTATGACAGATGGTAGGTATACTTTAGATAGAGGCCGGCTGTACCTCCCCAGGCTGACTACACACAGTGAAGTTAGTTATAATAATACAGTCAATCAATTCAATAGAAGCTAGAGTACAATGTAGTTAGTATTGTGTCTAGTCTAGTCTAGTTAAAACAAGACGCTTACAATACAATGTCATGTCAATCATAAACATATCTAACAACGTTTTTAAACATTTCTTTGATAGGTAGTAGATGGTTAGCTTAATTATTGCGCACGCGTCGCTAAAACGCCAGTCCGTCACAGTTATCAACCAACATACTATGTTACTTTATGTGTTTCTTATACATGGAATTGCGTCACTACTTGAACACAAACTTGTTTTTGAAGAGACGCGTTAGTGTATTCTTGAACGTTTGCCCTGACATTTACCTACTTACCTACATAATTTACCTACCTGCGGATTAGCTGACCGATATAGTATATTGCTATTTTAACGACATTTTATATAGATAAAAAATATATTGTTTTAATATTTTATATTTTTGACATTGTAATTTTTAATTAATTGAACTGAATAAATAATTTATTTACCTACCTCTATTTCAAAAACGAACTTTGCTCAGTTTTCTGATATTCTATACGATTTCCAGATTTCATCTTGTTAATTTTATTTGAGTTAATGCTAAACAAACAATGTTTCTAAAACTGTTAAAAATCTTCATTTTGCTTCCTGTTAGCCCTAATTAGAGCACCTACTCTACTTCCTACCTATAAATGCGCAAAACTGATTGCATGTCCAAGGCCACGGAAATTATGCAGTCTGATACGGAACCTCCAGACGACCAACAAATAAACTGTGTTTGCATTAAATTTGAAGGTGGTATGACTCTGGACAGAGTCAGCCGGAGGTGGTACCTTAAATGGATCATTTCTGGCGCAAGCAACAATAATAATAATAATAAAAATTTCTTTATTCAGGCATAAAATCCATTGGTTTACAAAATAATAATAATTAAATTATATTAAATTAAATTATATTAAATTAAATTAAATTATAATTAAATTAAATTAAACAATGCAATGCCCAGCGTCATTACCGGCAAATGAGGCACTCCATACAAGTCCTGAAAGTTAGCAGCACATTTCTATATTGTGTTTTGTGACATGAAACATTTAAACTATTGAATTAAATCCAATTTCCCACTAAAATTACAAATTTATCAAACTGAATAGATCCAGGCCACGGTCGACCGGTATCGCTGCGCGCGTGCGCCATTACGCCAGTTCAATAGATACGGTCATTGGCGACGATCCAACCGCCACGTCGCTGTCATCTGTTATTGTCATACTTTGTGCGATACAGTACAGCACAGCAGCTAACCAAGAGCTCTAAACCAAGATTGATTCATTCATTCATATGCAGCACATTCGTCGACTTCTGATCATACTAGTAGCCTCTCATGGGCACACCACTTATCAATCAGTCTACTCATGATTTTATATCTATCTCGATGCTCCGCTTCTCTCATCCAGCAATTCAATTAAAGATTACTTACACGTAATAATCTTAGTATTTACCTACTACCTACCTATTTTCTTTTTTTTTCGGTGTATATTTATACACCTAAATCACCTAAAAATTTAGCAATTGCTTGCTCCATTAGACCGGATCTAAAGGTCGCGTCGTAGGCCTGAGTTCACTGACTGATTTTATGTGTATACAACATAAATAGATATAGGTACATGTACATTATTACCTATTGAAATGTTGATCTTTATAATTGCGATTCGGCGCGAAATGTCATTTGTAAAATGTCCCGTTGTTCAAATCGGTTTACTCATTCATTAGAAACCTTGATTATGGACACAAAACTGGAACGTCCGATTTTAAATTTACTTCTATTCAATAGATACGTGTATTACCATCAATCTATAACTTAGTTACGAGTAGGTCGCCTACGCCTACGACCGAATCAGCAAAGGTCATACGAACTCGTAAGTAAGCCTAGTTAACATTATTCCAGTAGGTAGCCATTCCAGTAGCTATTTCGTGCACTCTTCTTCACTCTTCCATTCACTCATTCCAGCAATACAGCAAAAACAGGCATTCCAGTCGACTGGAATGGTGTTTTATTTTTCGTTCCAGTAGGACTGGAATTAGACTGGAATAATGTGAACCGCCATGGAATGGCAGCAGTGGCCATTCCAGTCCAAACAAATTTGACTGGAATCGTGTAGACGCTTACTGGAATGAACACTGCTGGAATGGTTTGGCTGGACTGGCCTACTGGAATAATGTTAACTATGCATTAAGTGGGCTAATAGAATGCATCACTAAATCTAGATCACGTGCAGCCTATATTGATCTATATACAATATGTATTGATCTATAGACAATATGTGTAGGTTAGGTAATGGAAACAAGCACGGTAATAAGTAGTAGTTACAAGTTAACAGACGTTTAACAAAATGATTCTTAATTCCGATAACGAGAATTGTTGGAAAAATAAGAGACACACAAGTTTTATTATCTATAGACTGTCTATAGACACCTAAATGAAAAAAAAAAGAACGAAATTCAATTTCTTTGCATTTGATTCAACCTTTACCATATCTTTGCACATCTAAGTAAGTAGGTAAGTAAAGAGACGACAGATTAAAGCACTGGAATATTCAATGCCATCACCACATATTACCTATCACTTTAGTTACTCATCACCGCAGTTATAGGAGTACCTACCTACCTACCAGCACGGTGAATTTACTTCGATAATATATGGTTCAAAAGGTGACATACTATCAAGTGAGCGATTTTAAGACGTATTTGAATGATATTATGGTTTAGTTGAAATTGTAATCGAAGTAGGTATGTCCCCGCGCCTCCACTCCAATGTGTGCGCTATAGGCCTTACTCTTTACAGCACGGTGATAGGTATAGTATAGATAGAGTTAGAGTAGGCGGGTTACAAACATTATGAAATACAGGGTGGACCAAAAGTCCGTTAACATTTAAAATGGTTATAAAAAATACAAATGCTACTTTAGTGAAAAACTGTTTATTTAATAATAAAGTAGACAAATTAGGATTTCACTTTTTAAAAATAACATCATTCAAATGTGACCCTTGTTCATCCTGGCACACCTGTAACCGGGAACGGAAATTTTGCATGACCGCCCGACAAGTGGTTGGTGAAATGTTCTGCATTTCCTCGCGTATATTTTCTTTTAATTCCTCAATAGACACTGGGTTGCTGATGTAAACTTTACTTTTGAGATATCCCCAAAGGTAAAAGTCCATTGGAGTTAAATCCGGGCTGCGGGGTGGCCAGTGAATGTCACCTCTTTTGGATATGACTTTTTGGCCAAAAATTTCACGAAGTGCTGCTATAGAGTCATTGGAGGTGTGACATGTTGCCCCATCTTGTTGGAACCAAGAGCTTCGATTAAAGCCTGAGAAGCCCTGTAATGCTGGAGCAAAAAAATTCTGTAGCATCACAATGTATCGCTCTGTATTAACGGTGACGGCGCGGTTTCTCTGATCTTCATAAAAATATGGACCAATGATTCCGCTGGCTGACAATGCGGCCCATACAGTAACCTTGGGCGAGTGTAAAGGTTTTTGGTGCTTCAAGTCCGGGTTAGTGTCACTCCAGTATCTGCAATTTTGTCGATTGACATGTCCATTTAGGTGGAAGTGTGCCTCGTCTGAGAAAAAGATGTTATTGAAGCTCGTAAACCTCTCAAGCACTTCGTTAGCAAACTGCAGTCTCTGAGCAGGGTCATTTGGCTTTAAAGCCTGTACAATTTGAATTTTGTAAGGATGTAAATGTAAATCTTTGTGTAGAATGCGATTTAGAGATGTTCTGGGCACATCTAAAGCACTAGACCGCTTTCGAGTAGAGAGACCAGGTTGTTCTCGAACAGACGCTCGTACACGCTCTATGTTTACTGGATCGCGCGATGTCCTAGGTCGGCCGGATCGTGGTTGACTTAAAGTTGAACCTGTTGTTTCGAACTTCTGTACCCATTTTTTAATCGTTTGAATTGTTGGTGCTTGATTTCTGTTCCGTATATTGTAATGATTACAAAATTTCCGTTTAGCTTCGGTCGTAGAATCGTTGTTTCGATAGTACTCGCGTACGCAAAATGCGCGTTGCGCTCCGCTGAATGACGCCATGGTACTAAATCCCTATTAGTAGCTCTCGCTTGTAGTAACACCCCCCGCGCCAATACCCCGCCCGCGCCGACGCAGCGACCTATTCAAATGTTAACGGACTTTTGGTCCACCTGTATTGTCACCCACTTCTTTGTTACGAGATCGCACAAAACATTGAAACTAGGACGTAAAAGCATATCTAACTCTTACGTCTACCTGTTAAATACAGTACCTACTTTATAAATACTTTATGTTGGTATAGGACCTACCTATATTAAATACCTGTACCAAAAATACTAGTTTTTTTTTTTAATTTAATGGCTTTTGGTATTGTGTTTTAGGGCACAATAATTCCGCCAATTTACGTTGTAAAAATACAAGTTATTGTATCCACCAATAACTCTGGACCCGCAGCGCTCGGTTGATCATGTACCCCCTCGAGCTAGTGATGATGATGATGATGTATACTAGGTAGTTCAAAGTTACCCTACCTACCTACCCACCCTATTTTTGTAAGGATTTTACCACACACACATGCGGTGAAATCGACTTGTATATAGAATCTACAAATTCAATTAGTGTACCTAGAGAAACTGTGCATGGTGCTATAAGTACGAGTATAGCATAATGTATGTGCCGCCGGTGGCCTAGATTAATTCGGGTCACACTACGTCCCGTATTCTCATCATATTGCAGGATGTAATATGCATTTTGTAATCTCCTCATTTTATCACAAACACGATGATAACGACACGTGCCACATTTTATACTACCTAACCTATTATTATATATTACACTCATACAGACTGGAACTCCATGTAGCCTCTTTCCTTGGTTTTACACAGCGAATTGAATAAAAAGAAATCCTGACAATTATATTGTTTATCAATAAAATAGTCACGATTATTGTCTACAATACATTGTATAAGTTTATTCTATTCATAAAAAGATTAATGTGTATGAGTGATGTTATTGTGGTTTCTACAGTTTGTAGTGTTTACGATTTGTTTTATTATTTTCTTACGTGCAAGTAGCTGCGGGCCTACTGGGACTGTCAGGCAATTTTCTCGGCTGAAACTAGATAGACGTTAGTAGTTATTTGTTATTATAAAAAATACAGTGCAGAACGTCCCTTGTGAACAGTCAAAGTTCTATCTAGGTATATCTACCTAGTCTTAAAGGCTATCATTTAAACGTCCATCAAATAAATTTTTAGACCCCAACCCTAAGTACCAAATAAAGTAAATAGACTGTCAATAAATTAAATTTATCTTGAAGGCATGCGGGAACAGAGGACTAAGGATAAACAGTGGAATGTTCCAAGTTAGGTATATTGACTTGAGTACAAGTTATTAACAAAATCAATGTAACTTCAGAGTAGCAGGTTAAAGTACGAGAGGACACCACAGACAAAAGATATACGAGGCATAGCCATAGAGAATGTAAGCGATGATGGGTCTGCACTACACCACAACAATTTATACCTAAATAAGGGTAGAGAACAGAACGCATTTAGTTCTAAAATAAATATACGTAAATATAACTAATTTCCATATATGGTACTAATGACATAAAATATTTGGTTTGGCATTAACCTTAGTACCTAATGGGTACTAAATAAACAAATCTCCTGGAATCGAATCCAGAACCCTTGCTTGGAAGACACTACCACTACGCTTGCATGCCCAACTATATAACTGCGTATTCCAATTTTCCGACCTCTTTGACTCTGGACGTTTTGAACCAGAAAGGATCCCTTTTGTAAACAAAACTTATAGAACACTTTTCTTATTGTTTCATGACATCGAGACATAAATATCTGAGGAGTTCGCCCATCTATAGTAATGATGGATTCCAGCCAGGCCGTTAAATCTAAAGCTAAATGAAACTCGCGCTACTCACAAAAAAAAGATTGTGAGCGGAACGTTTCGGTTCCCATTTATTTCATTTTAAAATCAACGAATCATTCAGGTTCCTTGCACGTACTACGGAACAGACCTTGCGTTCAGTAACCTGTGAACCAGCCATTGTTTCAGTCACGCTCGTGCCAGCGTACGTAGCCACTCTAGGCAGGAAACCTAGGAAACATGAAACCTTTCAATAACATCCAGATTGTAGTACAATTATGTAGGTTTACATGAAAAAAAAACAGTAATAAACTTACCTACACGTTACGCTATATTAGGCCAAATGCAATATTCGATGACATCCTTCCTATAATTACACCTAGGTACAACCTACCTCTAAAATATCACAACCCACATCCAGCGGTTAAACCTTTTCGATGACTTTTAATTACCTTAAGGCCCAACGCACACCGGCGGAGTGGAGTGGAGGCGCGGCGCGGATCCCGCTCATACGGTAACGCGGCCGCGCCTGGAGACGCCCGCGAGGCTCGTTACCATACATACGCGCACCGCCAACAGCCGCCGAGAGCCGCTTCGCTTGCTATTGTCATTCCATTTTAAACCGTACTACAATGTCGTTACGGTTTAGTCCAATTGTTATCGAAGACAGACGCCGCGCCGTCACTCTAGCAGTGTTTGTTGAGCCTTAGTAGGTATAAGTAAGAACCTAACGTTAGCTACTAGCGCGAACTACTACTTTGGATTTCGCGACACGATTTTAAAATCGCGCTGTAATGTAAGTATATTTTGATTGCGATTTTCTCGCATGTGCGCGCAGTTCCATATAAACCCATACGTTGCGTTTCTGCGACAAAATAATAGCGCGATTAAAAATCGTAGTGCGCGCTAGGTCAAAGCGTATCGTGATTGGCGACTATTAGAGCACAGCGAATAGCGATCATTCGATTCACAAGACCTTTATAATCGGTTAAACCATTTAATTTGATGTTATTGATACCGGAAAACATCGAAAATCGCTCTTGATGTAGCAGTTCAGATAGTTACTGCCCGCAACGCACCACAGACCGTAACGATTTAATAGGAGTTAGTCCATTACGCGAATCGTCTTTAAAATGTTGGTCAGACGCGTTTTTACTCCATAGTCCATAAATAAGTTTTTTTTAAACCCTGATTTTCCACTAGGGGATTCCTCCTACTGTTCCTGGTCATCATCAGGTCCTCAAGTACCAGATGTGTGAATGGCACTATTTGAATTACCTACTCGAACCACCTTAATTAACCATTCCAAAGATCCCATCTGACATTAAAGATGCCTATACTCCGACATCTTGGAAAGCCCTGGTCCAATTTTTGACATGGCTGAGAAGACTCGACAAAAAGTTACGGATCGATGATCTATCCGCGAAACGATTAATTGCAATTGACCAGAGAGACGACGCGAAATAAAGAAGCGAGAGGCGCTCACATCCTTCTCGCTTTTTTGTATTGCGCCATCCTTTCCAATTGTCAATCGCAATTGATCCGTTTCCTGTAGCCTTTATGTAGTTCCATGTTTGTTCACAGAATGACGTCGCCAGCCATCACCAAGTCGCCAGACAACCAGAAGGGAGAGAAGAAGTCGCCGACGCACTCGGCGAGCGGCGAGCGCGCGCCCTCCCGTGCGGAGTCAGCCGCCCTCGCCGCCGCACCCCCGCAACCAGAACACTTCAGCTGGCTGCGTATCTTCAAGCTCGCAGATCTCATGATGAAGCAAGGTTGTTAAACTATAGGAGCCAATTATGCCATAGATTATGTTATGTATTAAAGATAATAGCAATAAATATTTACTGTTTGTTAGAATACGAACTTTTAATTATTATATGTTTACAGTTGGAAATGTACTTCTAGTGTACTTTCTATTATGTAAGTAGTTTCTAACATATTGATTGTTGTAGGTAACATTCCGAAAAACAATAAATAACATGATAATAAATAACATGCAATGTTAGGTATCTATCATTATGTCAAAGCACTACGTATGCATCTGTGAAGCTGTTCCTTTGTCAATTGTATAAAAAGTAGATCGTTGATAGAGATTTTGTTAAACTATTTAATTTTAATGAATTCAAATTAGTGATACTGGAAATGTACCAAGTTTCAATTAAAACATTAATTAAATATTTGACTTTCGATTTATAAGTAATTAGACACCGTCCACCTATCGAACAGTGAAAATTCCAAACCAAAAGTTTTTATAGTTGACGATTTTCGATTCAAATTCCGAATAAACAAGTGACTGTCCTTCATTTTTGGAGGACGCGTGTATGGTCATGTGTGCGGTCATTTTCACAGGAAATCCTTTGGTTATATATAAGTTATAAATTATAACGATAAATAAATAATAGAAAATAATAAAACTTTGATAACGTTTGAAAATAGACGGCTGTTTCTCATCGACGGTGGAGAAAAGTGTTTTATTAGACTCCACTGGTTTTACTTTAGAATGAGATAAATAAAAGTCATTCATATAATGTAATATTTTTTTAATAGTATTGGTAGGTAGGAGGTACATAACACGCAGGAGTCTGGGTTGTTTGGATAGAGGGAAGTAAAGATACAATACTATTTTCAATATGTACAAAATATACAATTAACTCTATATCCTAGCACTTTAAACTATAATATAATTATGATCACAATATTTTTATATCCTTACGCTCTTCTACATAATAATCGAAACCATTGTCTGGTAATGGCAACGAGTCGCGTCTGGACGCAGCTGTTGCGTTACAACAGTTAGCCCTCACCAACACTTTTGCTGCACACTTGAGATCAAATGTTAATTTTACAAATATTTAAACTCTTATCATCTCACACACCAGCAACAGCGGCCACCGGAGACGTCCCGCCATGCACTGCCATGCCGAGCCATTCCATCCTCATCTCATGTCACTGTCGCATTCCACTTTGAGAACAGAATGACGCCCAATAATTGCGATGTCGACGTCATAGTGCCTTCAGGGCATGCTGGGGGCACTACGAAGTGGCACATTGCATTTTGTCTGTTTATACAAACATTTTCAAAGAAACGTAAAAAACTATATTATACTTCTCACGTAAGTTATCCGAAATTATATAGGTAATTAAGTCTGCCTTAACTCTTCACACGACTTAACATTCTTGAGGAAACTAAACATTTTTCAGAAAATGAGAGCATTGAAAAATTTATGAAAATATTAAATATATTAGTAATTGACATTTCAATAGCATAATACACAAAGATGCAGTTACTAATAAGGAGAACAAAACCGGACAAATAGTTTGTTATGAACAGTCCTTGATGTCGTATATAAATGCATAACATTACATCCTTATAAATAACAGCATCCCAGTTATAAAAATAAAGAAAACGAGTAAATACCAATTTTACGACAATAAATAAGTACTCTTTATAATTCTCATTTGTTACCTATCTCATAAAATTTTCAATATCAAGTCTAAATACTGTACCACTATGGATATTTATTTACAGTTCCTTTATAAGGAATTCAAATTAGAATAAATATAGTGTACACATCATTGGGCATCTGTTTGCTAATAAAATTATATTTTAAAATTAATGGACGAAGTGACGAGTTCGTTAGTGTTCCTCCTAGCTAAGTCGAGAACTGTTTGCGACGGAAACATGACAAACAATATATCATATACACATTCTACAATTTTAAACCTTAAAAAGAATATACATAAAATTACCTGTGCTATTATTCTATATCGTACATATTATAAAATTACAATACATAAAATATTTTGTACTTTGTTTTTACGTACGACGGCACAGTCGCACTTTTACCTACAATTACTATATTACGCGAGATGCTGGTGAATCCAAGCAGTATTCATTTGCGGGGGGGTGGCTCAAGTTAAATAGAACTTGATGCAGACGATATCTTTATGAGAAGTACAATATTGTTAACTCTGCAATGATGAAATTATTGGAACAATAAGGTTGATAAGCGTAGATGACTGATTATAACCGTGTGGACACGAACGCTACCATAGCGTAGATCCAAGTGTCAATATCTGTGCCTCCTGTGAAAAAGGGTTCAATTCAAATAGCGGTCAGCTCAAGTTGAACCCTTTTTCACCGGAGGCACAGATATGTCGCGTGGTATTGATGGACGCAACAGCGGTAAATGAGAATGTGTATGAGTGGAGGGCCGCAACAGAAAGTGCGTAGCTTCAATCAAATAAGATCCGAGCATTTCGACACGAAACGGGTGTTAATAGGAGATAATCCTGCAATGTTTTACCACTAGAGGCGCCACTAGCACAATGGTACGTAGCCAATCAACATATAGATTTGATTGATAGAAAGATTTGATGGAAAGGAACGTATCCTTTCCATCAAATCTTTTTTTGGTGGTGAATCCAAGCAGTATTAATTTGCGGGGGGATGGGTGGCTCAAGTTAAATAGAACTGTTATTTTGAAATGGCCTTATGATGTCATGATATCATCACAATTTTACTGTAGCTTTTGAGAAAATCTAACCCAAATAATGAGAAATTTGTGATATATATTCAAAAATGACGTTTCCTTTTGCTTTTCTGTTTACGGAGTGTGCTAGTGGATCCATCTACGCAACGCTTTGCGTATTTCATATCTCTGTTTGAACTGTTAACTGAACCGGTGGCGACTGTTGCGTTAGTGTCAACCTACGGCTCCGTCGTAGAAAAGTCGCCCCCACGCAGGATTTCATTTCGTACATTTTAACAGTGAGATTACTACGCAGTTCTTTTATCTGTCGAATGTTCTCCAATTAGCGAGGCATACATTGTTGCAAGGTACGAAAAGAACTAGTATAGTTTTCCACACAGCAATGTGCCATGTGCAGAAATTCTACACAATATGATACATCTCAGCGTGTGGTCTACTAGAGGCAGAAATGCTGGTCGCTGGGTTATTTATTCTAAAAATGAGGAACACAGAAAAGTTAATAGACGATTCGTGGCAATCGTCTATAACGCTTGTGTGTTCCATCGAAATATCGGCGTATGTTCGGCGTTAGTTCCAAATCATAGGAGGTAAATGTACACAGTACAATTATTGCTCGTATAATAGTCAAACCGAATTAAAAACCAGCTCTAGCGATGGAAGCTAAATAATAACTTAATAACCGACCAAAATAGAAATGCACTAGAAAGGAATTCAAGCTACTGAAAGAACGTCCCGTTTTCTTACGTACACCTCTGTTTTGGTCGGATAGCCGTAAAGCACTCTCTTGATTATACGCCATACTCATATCATAGCGAATCTATAGAATCTATCGAAACAGTAAGCGCCCGTGCTCATAGGAGGTGATCACGCGTTCTGCGGTCAGCGTTCGCACTCTGGTTGGCGCAGAATTCTGCAGTCGAGAATATGCACCAATCAGAGGTGGAACGCTGACGGCGCAACTCTGAGCCAGCCTCCTGTCGGAATGGGCCCTAATTCAAACTTGACGGAGGCGAGCCGCCCGCGCCGCGCGGCCGCTCGCTTGCGCACTGCTCTATGACCCATAAAGACTACCTATAGTCTACATTAAAAAGTCAGAATCACAGTTTATTTTCCATGTGTATTTATCTCTTACTGTTTTACATTATTATTATTTTTCAACTATCGTGTTTTTACAAGTGTTTATTAGACCCAGTAGTCATGAATTTTCCATTACCTACCGTATGATCTAAGCGAGTAAATCGATTTTTAGTACGAGTAGATTCGGTATTTACAGAATTTAAATTACTTTAGACCTAGTCACTTAAAACAAAATAACAATTTACACTAACAATAAAAAATGCTCGATAGATTGCCACTCATCTAATCGGAACCCAAAATTAAATATAATTATTTTAATCAACTGACTTTGCCATTTATTATCGTATTTTTTATAAATTTAAACTCCGAAATGACGTCGATCCCAGTCGACAATAACAAAAGTATTTTACAAATAAGCTATGACTTATATCTAACACTTAAATAGAGTGACGACGGCTTACCTATCTACGTGAGACTTTATACAAGACGCGGCGAAGCGCCCGCCGCGCCGCGCCACACTTACAGGTATAGCAATAAATAAAGTATGTTACGTCACTACAACGAGAGTTCAGCTTCGCAGAGGTATTCTGTCTCAATTCCTACCAACTTCGTTATCCTGTCCAGGATCTAAATGTTTCCGCGCACGATCTATACCAGGTCAATCGATAGCTAAGATAAAAGTAAAAAATTTAAGGAAGTTTCACAACCTGGCCATATTTACAATGCATTATTATTATACTTTAAGCGTCTGTGCAGTACAGGCGTATCGTTGTCACAATCGGGTTTAGAATTTGTCACTTTCCGTGTTTACATTGTCACTTTTAGGTTTTAATCACTCGCGACACTTCGTAGACGTGATGAATTTGGTGGGCGTAGAGTAACGTAAGTAGCGAAGAGTGTCGTGGAGTGAGATCTATTTGTAGGGTTATGGAGAGAAGTATTAGGGCGAAGGCTCACACGGTGGCGATGACGATGAGGAGATGCGCGATGTCGGCGACTCGGTGCATCAGGTCGGGAGCGATGCGGTTCAGGTTCTCGTTGGCGAAGTCGCACGACGGAAATATGTGCACCGTGTACATAGCCTGCAAAAAACATGTTAATGTAAACAAACTGCTGAATACTGTCTCTGTAACATATTCACAATACACATACACAATACACAAGAAGGCTGAACACCGCGAGACCGCGAGCGCGTTGCTCAAAGTCAGCGTTCGGTGCCGAACGGCTCGCTGACTTTGAGCAGCCTCAACCGCAAACGTTGACCGACCACGAGCTGTCTCTAATAATAAGTACGCAGCTTTGACGTGCAGTGACAAATGTTCGGATCTCAATCGAAGTGCGGTATGAGGTGCGACGCGAGGAGCCGCACGTAACCACAGCATATCTACAATGTACCTGCGCGGACGAGCGTCATTTTTGATCAACTTATGTGCCGCGGATTGTACGCTGATGAATGTGACGATGATGTTTTACCTGGTGGTGCCCCGGCGGCGCCACGTTGACGATGCCGGCGGCCTGCTTGCGCTGCAGGTAGGTGATGAAGCCGGCGCTCAGGTTGGTGGACTGCTGCAGCACGTCCATGTGATCGCGCCCGCAAGGCAGCGCCAGCAGTATGCAGTGCTCGTTCTCCAGCTGAAACACAAGTTACGTGTCACTGTAAATTTTTATCGTATACCGTAACTCCCTACCGTAACGTCCACAATTCCGAAGGGGGTAGACAGAGGAACCACCCTCATCATGGCAGCCACCCCTCGCCGTAAGATTCGGTGGACTAACGTGATAGGTGGCGAGCCTATATACTAGGTGTACAATAGTATCCACAAAGACCCTTAGTCGCCTCGTAAACACCCACGGGAAGAGTTGGGGTGGTGTTATTCTTTATGGCCGGCACGACACGGCACGGATATTTTTATCGGTGTTAGTATATTGATGGATCATAACCCTCAGCGGCGTTAGATTCTTTTAACGGAACTTCCAACAAAAACAGAATACAGATCTTCTGTTTGTGAAATAGTTTATGTTACGTTGGTATATATAGACATGCCACATGGTACATCTGGCGCATGATGTTGACTTTTGCAGCAACAAGACGACGCATGCCACAAAGTCAACGATTGAAGTCGATAGGCAAGCATCTTTTTATACGCTATAATGCTATTACACTCGACTGAATCAGTGGACTGACTCATTCAGTCAAGCGTAATAAGAATAAGCCATCATATGAATAGAGCGACCGACGAGACTGACCATCATCTTGCGGTGGACCTGGTCGAGCTGGGCGGGCTCGAGGCGCATGCGCTGTGCGATGCGCAGCGGCGGCGTGGAGCCGTCCGTGTGGCGCGGCAGCGTGTCTCCCGCCACTCCCGGGTTGCCGCCCACGAAGTGCATCTGTACCGCCGCCGAGTCGTTCTTCAGCGCTAGCAGCCCTTGCCACATCACCGGGTAGCGCTGTCAAGTAATACACGTACATAATAATAAAATAAATTAAATAAATATTGAAAAATTTAGTACACAGTGGTTGTACAGCGTGGTTTGCTTCGAGCACCTCACTTCTAAACTAGGTGGAACCTGTGCCTTAGAGGCCAGTGATCCTCAATATAGCGGCTTCATTATCAACCAGCGTGAGTGATTTGTACATTTGTCTGGAGTTGTATTTGAGAATGTGTGACGTGTGTAAGTGTGAGAGTGGGGGAGAGAGGGTGTGTTAGGGTGAGGGTGTGTGCGTGCGAGCTGAATAGCGGGAGGGTGTGTTTGTGCGTGTAATCATATATGCAAGAATTTCAGAATGAATTTTTTGATTAGGCTGTCAGCTGTCGTCGTATGATGATAGACTGGCAAAATTTAAAGTCACCCCGCTTCAACTTAGGCGCAAACACCAACACCTAATAATCCTACATAAAATTCTTCATTCCACCATAGATTCACCTTCCTTGCTGTCCTGTCTAAACTTCAACACAAACTTTAAACTTCGCAATCCTAAAATATTTGTATTAAATGATTTTAAGAACAACACATCATTCTATAACCCTATTGTGCGAATGTGTAGATTGTTTAACGAAATCTCTTCGAACAGCAACAATAAGCCATCGTTAGACTTATTCGTTTTTATAAGACGGGTTGAGGATGTCCTCAAGTGAGTGGATCTCACCTACTTTATAGTATTTACTTTATTTTTATTTTTCAATAGTTTTTTTAATCATTTCATTGAATAGTATTTTTTGCCAACTCAATTTTGTACAACAATCAATTTTCTACTTCCTAACCATGCTGTGTTTACACGTTAAGGGTTACGACTTAGCTCATAACTTTATATTGATTTTTCTGTAATTTCTCTGGTTGTAATCTGTTGTGTTTACCTAATAAATAAATTTAATTTAATTTAAGACAGATCAACACACTCACCCGTAGTAACATCTGCAGCGAGTCTGCCTCGCGCGGCACCTGCGACGCGTGCGGCGGGCCGGGCGCGGCCGTGGGCGGCAGCGCGCCCGGCAGCCGCGACGTGCCGTGTGCCGGCGGCGGAGAGCGCCCACATCCGGCCGCGTACACTGCATATCACATACACATTACGTATTTAGAGAGCGTTGCATAACCAGTTGAAAGAATTCCCGTCAACTGTTCATGTTCCATTACCGCGTTAACAGCTTAAAATTTAACAAACTTATATTTGCACAAGCAATGGAACGTGTACAGATGTCAACGTGAAAAATTTCAACTGGTTTTGGAACGCACTCTAAACAATGGTATAATTTCCTTTACTGTAGGTACTTGGAATTTACATCAAATTCGAATGATGAAGAAGTCGCTGCAAAACTGACACGGAGTGCCTTAGGCTCGATTTATTTAAAAATGCTCAACCGTCCCGCGGCGCGACGCGACGCGACGCGCGTACTCCAAAATACACGTATTCCTATTTATATGAAACCGCGCGATGACGCAGTTCGCACGTGCGTTTTAATATAAATCGAGAAATAAGAATGTGTATTTTGACGAAGCGCGTCGCGCGGCTATTGGTTAGACGTTTTCATACAAATCGAGCGTCATGACCACAAGCGTTTAAAAATGAATCATTTAAACATCGATAGTCAAAAGTTGAACTGTTTCGTCCCTGTCAGTGGCGAACTATAAGTACAGTAACGGCGCTAACACATGGTACCGCGGCGGTGGCGTTATCTGCCGCAGCGGCGCCGCTCGGAGCGATCATACTTGAAACTTCATCATCTTTGAAACAGATGTGCCGCGCGCCACCGGTGCGGTGTGACGTCACGCCGCCGGTTTATATGTAAAGACCCTAACAGGATATAATTAAAGTGTATACTAACTGATGAGCCGGTCTGCGGGCGAGGGCGAGTGCGCGGGGCGCGGCACGCGCGCGGACGGCGGCCGGCGCAGTTCCAGAGGCGGCGCCGGCGCCTCGCACCCTTCGGCTTCCAAAGATCTGCGCACAATTCACACCAATTACATTTACCTACATAAGCAAACCGCAATGTGTTCATGTTAAATTGTGGACCTAGTAATATGGAATACGTCGTTAACTGTACAAAAGCGACGTCACGAGACGAATCTGGCGAAAAGAAGAATTTGACGAATATCGTGCTTCCTCATCAGTCTAGACCTCCCCTCGATCTACCGAGCGAGCCAAGTGCTAGGTAATTGGTGGATTTCACACGCCTTCGGAAACTTTTTTCCTCAGATATGCAGGTTACTAGAAACGAATATGCCATGATCAACAGCTAATTTATTTCTATTAGCCACTAAAAGCTTATGTATCTGGAATGATCAACCACAATGGTCTAAATGTGAGATCATAGGGGTGCATAAGCACCGAGCTATTTATCTATTATCGCTTCAAATATTAACAATAAAGGTACAGATACTCATGCTACTAAGTAGCACGAAAGCATGCTAGTTTCGAGCAAATGCTACTAACTAGCATGTGTATTGAGCACCTACTAGTAATGAACATGCTAATTTGAGCATGCTACTAAATCGTAAGCCGGTTGATTTTCTAGCATGCTTACCTGTGGTGCGGGTGGACGGGGGTGTGCTCTGTAGCATGTCTGAAACGTGTTTGCTAGCGTTATTAGCGTGCTAGTACTGAATAGTCGACTGTACGTGGCGATTTGTTTGGTGAAAATGGCGCGTTGGGATGACAAAACTTATTATTCATTTCAACTTCGAATAACGTAAACTCGTGCATTTTGACGGAAAAGTCTTGATGATATGAGCATGTGTATTCCGGTAATAAATAGCATGCTTAATAGCATGCTAAATCAAAGCAAATGTGAACTCATCATGAGCTACAATTGAACATGCTTATAAGCCTGCTTTTTAACGTGCTTCTTAGTAGCATGTGTATCTGTACTTTAATAAACATCTCAAAATGGATCGAACGACAAATTTTTGAGCACTGAAACCTAATAAATAATTTTGCAAAATGAATATGTAAATAACTTACCGTGTATAAGGAGATGGTGTAGCTCGAGTATCGTGCTGAGTTGCACGGAAGTGCTGTTGGTACATCTGGTAGTGTTGATGAGAAAAGTGAGGATACATTCCTTCGCCCTGCAATGAACATCCGATTTATTGTACATACGCGTGTCTAAATACTGTGGCAATAAATATTTAAGATTTAGAAAAACTATTACTATTATAATGTCTGCCCATAATGTTACACTGCGGATAAGATGCAGTGTTTCTCCCGAGCCTCGACATTCAGAATTTCCAACCTAAATCTACCCGCAGATATTGATTTTAAAATATAATTTCACATTAAGGGGTCTACAGTCGCCAATTGAAGGTTTTTTTGCCAAGCTATACTGACGACACGGCTAGATCCTATAAGTTAAAATTTTGCACATACGTGCTTCAAATCTCTATCAAGATCTATGTTTGAACAATTTTTGTTCAATTATTGTTGATCAGCTAAAAAGCTCCTCACAGCAATAGATAAGTACAACTTTACAATTATCGCGTGTTTGTGTTTCAACGACAATATGAAACTAATTAAAGTCCAAGTTTGACTAATTTATTTTTATTAAGTTTGTCTTCGGCAAGAATCCAAAGCCGTAAACTTCTAGACGCTTAAGGTCAAACCCTCAAGGTTATTGCCGACAGTATAAGCCTTAACTATGTATTTAGCGATAAAATGTAAAAAAATAATTACATTATGGTATACCGAGGTGACGGGCGAAGTCTGTTGATGAGCAGGTGGTGGACTTCTAACTAAATCTGCAGACTATCCCGGATAGCATGAACAAAATTACAACTTATGAACTAGGTAATTGGGTACTAGCCTAGTATTTGTTGACGGAAGATATCACATGATTTATCAAATTTAAAAATCCAAAAATAATCCTATATAATTAGGGCCGCCACAGACGGCAGCTGTAATATATATGAAGGTATATTACATCCCGGGATTTATATTTTTGGTACCACACACGCAACAGGTAATGAGATATATATCTTTCCTTCATGTCACTGGTGTAACGCCTAGCTGACGCACGTAGTCGCTCGATATCTTAAGATCAAAGATATAAAAAATATATATTGAGGTTGCCGTGTGTGGGCTCCTGAAGGGTCTTATGGCAAGATATATTGAAATATGTCTAGCTATAATATACATCTCTATATTATAACTGCCGTGTGTGACGGCCTTTATGCAGCAATACATGTATCCTATTCTTCAACATAATATGAACAAACAAACTCACCAAAGCAATTTGACCCTGAGGACTGATCGTCGGAACGCTCGTAATGGTGACTCGTGAAGCAGCTCCTGAACAGAAAAAGTACCAAAAACATATCAATAAATCCGCCAAAATTTAGATCGGTTGACACCTGACGGCCTTAACCTAAATAGGGAACGTCCTTAGGACTCGTGTTGTATTATCGAAAAACCATTCGTGAAAAAAGAAACAGCATCGGTTAAAAAATCAATCAAATTAAATCAGTATCTTTCTAAAACGGTATTTTCTATAGAGAGAGAGAGCGTAAGTATTAATAATATTCTATAGTAAGTAAGCACTAGCAGCAAGTTACGTCACTTGTTTCTTCTTTGACTAATCGACGACATTGAATCAAATACCACTTATATTACCTACCTATAGTATGGGTATGTATATTAGCGTGACAAGACGTTCGTAGCGATCGACATTTGTATGTCGAATGCTGCGAGAATCGCCTTCCTGTAAGAGCGCCGCGAACTATAAAAATTTCGGAACCCCAGAAATGGCCTATTGGGTGGTTACATGATTCGCTAACACTAACCAGGATTGTGGTGGTGCGGACCGACGATGGCGACCTGCCTGGCGTGCGGCGGCTGCGGCGGGTGGTGCGCACCGCGCGGCAAGCTGGCCGTGCCCGTGTAGCCTCGGGGGCCGCGCGCGCCGCCCGCCGGGCCCGCGCCCGCCGCCACGTTGGCCACGCTCGGCACGCCCGCCACGCTCGCGCCCTCGCCGTCTCCGCCTCTAATGAGCAGCGGCGTGGCGCGATCCGCGAGACGATGCGCCGAGGGCGGGCGGTGTGGCAACGCCGGCGACTGCACGCGGGCGTCACTAGCCTCAGTGGCGCCCACCGGCGCCATGCCACCCCCGACTGCATCGAGCCGCCGTACTAGGGCCGCTTCGCCACCTACGGTGCCACCTCCATGGGCACTCAGTGTCTCTGGGCCGCACCCGACTGACAAACTCACTGTTGCGAAAACAAAAATAATCAAATTCAATCTTTATTGATAAATTTATACAATTGAGTTACAATTAGTACGCAATGGTTGTACAGCGTGTTTTGTTACGAGCTCCTGGCTAGTTAGAACCTGTGCCTTAGGGGGCCAGTGATCCTCTACAAAGCGGCATAAAATGTATGACACATTCGTATCGACATCGTACTACTGGATTTATAAAGATCCTATTGAAAGATTAATCCGATAGTAATAAACGGATAATATCTCACCTCTAGCCTCACCGGTAGCAGCTGCCATAAGGTCCGATGAGGGCGCAGCAGTAGCGAGCTCAGGATTCCTCAGCTCTCGTAATGGAGTCGGCTGTTTCTCGACCTCGAGAGGGATGCGATCGACCGGGTGTTGAGCACGCACTGGCCCTGCTGACGCGGCTGCTTCGAAAGCACTCGCAAGCTTGGCACTAATTTCTGATATCATTTTCTTTGGCGGTTTCATGATAGGTGTAGGCACAACCGGTTGTATGTTTACAGGTGCCGGCGGTGTCGTTTTAGCCGGTTGCGGCGGATCAGGATCAACTTTAGACGCAACGGGTGGCTCTGACAACTTGATCACCTTGACTTCCTTCACAGTGTCTTCCCGCTTGGCAATCTTTTCGTCGCTACTATCCACAGATGCGTCTGACAAACTCCTGTCTCTCGTTCTCTTTACGCCTCGAGGTGATTTACGCGTATCAGATCCTGGTGTTTTATCCGTCTGGTTGACCTTGGCGCCGGTTTGTCTCGTCTGTCGCTTTTTGTTTGTGGTTGCATCTTTGATGTTTTTTATTTGGGGGCTAGAACCTTTGACTACATCTTCTATTACATCGTCGACAGTATTGCGATGCACATCTTTCTCTTGTAGCCTCCTAGACTTGCGGGTGTTGAGTGAAGGAGACACAAAATCCTCAAGTTTTTCATCTTTATTTCCTTTATCGGGATTTCTTGGTTGATCTTTCGGGGTTATACTCAAAGTGGATGTTGCTATTGCATTACATTGACCGGAAAGTGGACTTTTTATAGTCAAAATAAGTCTAGGTCTAGACTCTGATTTATTGGGTGAAGTAGCAGATTCATCGCCAGAATCTTCGTGAAAATCATAAACATCGCCCGGCATGTTGTTGGCAGTTTGATTAACTAAGCTTTTTATTTTCTTATCCACTTTAGCTCTTCCTCTACCACGCTTTGCAGAAGTGCCTCCTCTAGACGGTTTAGCGATTTGACGAGTTTGTACTCTGTCCTGATATTTTTCAGATTTCTTCCCTCTTACGTTGCGGCCGCCTCTCTTGCTAATTGGTGTACTTTTCTCAGTAAGAGACTCTTCAGATAGACTTATTTCGGTGAAGCGTTCATTTTGAGGCTGATTATCTATGGGTTTGCTGGTTTCTGGTTCAGCAGACTGTACACTCTCTCCAGCATTTGAAATTTGTCCAATAGCAGTTTCATTACTAACTTTTCCACTTATGTCGTCTTTCTTATCAACGTCCAAGTTTTCATTACACAAAGATTCTACTTTCTTTATAACGGACTCTATATTGACATCTTTTGCCGTCCAAGAGTCATTTTCTTCAAGATTTTTCATTTGAGTGTCATCAATGTCAAGATGGTTTGATGTTATAGTTAGAATTTTATTTTCTTCATGATTTTGAGACGTCTCATGCGGAGATTTTTGCGATTCACTATTACATGTTTTTTCCAAATTGTCTTCTAAGAGCGAGGTTCTTTCAGCATCTTTATCCATTTCTTTTTTTGCAACTTCTTCTGAAACCACTTTAACAATATTGGTCTTATCAGCAGATGAATCTTTTGCACTGATCTCTTTTATTATCTCACGACTAGTTTGATCTACATCTTTGTTATCCGAGTGTGAAGAATCTCCAGCGGAATTTTCTGTAACTGATTTGTCCTCTTCAATTTCCTTCTTACAAATCTCTATGCTCTGTTTTCTTTCGCGGTTTTGACTATTTGCAGTTAACAAAGTAACAGTTTTTCCTACATTCACTTCAAGTTTCTTTTCAGGATCGTTAGTGACCTTTATTTCATTTGTATTGTTTTTTAACAACTCTTCGAAGTCCGTTTCGCATTTGGCAACATGTTCTATAGGAGATGCGACTGGTTTTATAGATTTAGACTTATCCATTGCATCAAATGGTGATAATTTAGCAGAATCAACTTTAACATCAACTTTGTCATCGCTATGTGGTAGATGATTTTGAGCCTTTGTTGTTGAATAGCTTTCTGGGTGATTAATATCATTTTTATTATTGTTCAACCGGATAGAGCCCGGTGACGCGTTAGTTTTTAATAATAACGGTGTCATAACAACATTTGTGAGACTGTTTGTTGTAATTGCTACTGAATTAGAAGATTCCAATTTCGTTAAAACCGTCGGTGACCTGATAGTAGCCATCGACAATACAGAAGGAGGGGCTTTATTTGCATCTATTTGTATGACATTTGATATCGAAGCCGTTGTTAACAGTCTCTGTGAACTTAATGTATGTATTACATTAGTTCCTTGTCCTCTAGAACTTGGTTCTTGAAGAGTGCACATGACTGGTTTTGTGCTGCTTTGGATGATTGATGCTGCTGAATGGTTAACATGTATTATTGGGGCCGAACCATAAGGTATGTGATTGTGTTGTTCCGACTTTTGTATCAGATTATCTATCTTATCATTGAAATGACTAATATTGTTCATTAATACTTTGTTTGTCAAATGCAAAGAATTTACGTTTCCAGCATGAATAGCATTTTGCATTGATATAAGACGATTCTGTGCCATAACTGTAGGATTTGTACTATGTTGTAAAGAGGTAGGTGACAGAATAATTTTTGAGTTTTCGTTTAAATTTTCTGTAATATTTCTTGGATCTGCTTTCCTGCAGTCACCCGTTATGATCTTCTGCTGATGCATCAAAGAATTGTTTACGCCCATAGCTTTATTTTGTTGAATCATATTATTTACATTCATTTGTTTAGAAATCGGGGCCAGAACTGGTGTAACTGGTAATCGATTGAAATGTATTGGCGACCCCTGTGTTTGAACTAATACGGAATTAGGTCTATTAGGTGAAACCATGGTTCTTGCACCATGTGGTAGATGCATAGCTTGAATGGGACTCAGGGGAGGCTGCTGCATTCGTACCACAGTAACTTGTCCTGGAGACCGTTGTTGTATTGCATTGGGTGATGCTATTCCAACAGAATTTAAATTTTGTTGTGAAGTGCTCAAAATAGTCATATTTGCTAAACGAGGCGAAGTCATACCTTCCGTATGTGGACTAACTTTTGGACTTTGTAGTCTAGGATCATTCGACATTCGAGGTGATATAACGATTCCAGGAGGTTTTTGATATATGATGTGAGGTTCTGGTATTTTGATAGTAGGTGGTTGCATATTAGGTACTTGAGGCCGAATCATATGGTTTATGACTTGATATGGCGCACTTACTCTGTTGGGTGTAATAATAGGCCTCAAAGAAGAGTTCATGGCTTGATTTTGTGGTGCTTTTATCTGTACAATATTTGCTGTAATATGTGTCGGTTTCTTATCACTGGCTTCTATATTTGGCAATCTATTGGGCTGAATGTTTAAAATTCGCGGTTCTAACAATTTGTTGTTTGTTAACGTCCAAGATGTTATAACCGGAGTTGCTGTAGATGTAATTTGCTGAACAACATCTCTTTTAGGCAATTGTAGTTTGATATCTTCGGCTTCCTTTATATTCATGTTTGCTTCCTTTGTTTCAGAACGTGTTATCTGTACTGGCGGTTTCTCTTTTGTAATGTTTGATATTTCAGACTTGGATTGCTCAGGGGGAACACTTAAATTTTGATTGGTTGCAATAATATTAACAGGCAATCGATCTATAGCATCTTGATGTGTTTCATCAGCTTCTTCCGTATCAGTATCAATTAACAGAAGATCGTTGTCTGATACAGGTGTATCTGGTTTCATTTCCATTTCACTAGCATTAAGATTTTGCACTGCTTGTCTCATTTCTTCTGCATCTTCCTCTGGAATATTTTCATTTTCTATAGTAGAACATTCAATTTCAATCTGATGTGTAGTATTGTTATCAACCTCTTCGTAACAATTCGCAAATGTATCAACCTTTCCACCAAAACTTTCACCCAAAAGAGCTGCCACTGCATCCTCTGTCTCTTCCTGTGAAATAATAGCCCGAGGTTTTTCATCTAGTTTCTTGTCAACCTTGCAAGTTTGAGTATCTACTTTATCTATTACTTTATCTGTATCCTTTTCCAAGTTAGATATACTGCGTACAGCATCCTCACTTACGTTGACGTCTCGTCCAAAAGATGTTAAGAATATTTCAGATTTACTTTGCTCTGATTTATTTGGTATTGGATCTTTAGGCAATGGTACCTCGCTGATATCCGATACTACATTTTCGAACGGTGGTGGCATCGGTATATCATTCACCTCAATTCCCTTCTTTTCAACGTAATCAACCTCCATATTATGGTCTCCAGAATGACGACCTGGTGTATCAGAATCTTTATTCTTAGTATCAGTGTTCACACATGGACGTAAGGCAATGGGTGGGCTGTCTGTCAACCGGGGTAAGCTAGGTGACTCAGAAAGTGAATTACGATTATCTGCTTTCTCTGTCTCATCTGTATTAACTTTCTGTAAATCGTTTGGTAGAGGTATATCTAACAACATAGATTTTGGAGATAATTCTACTAGATCATTGTCATATTTTTCATTATGATTCAAATGATGATGGTCTTTACGACTTTGCCTGTCTTCTTTGTTCTTTTTCTTCTTCTTCTTTTTCTCTTTGCTTTCTCTCTTTAACTTTTCACTATGTTTATCAGTTATTTTAACATTTTCTATAATCAATTTATTGTCTTCGTAGTTAAAGTTGCTTTCTTGGGATTTTGTTACACAATTATGGGCCAAATCAACTTTAGGGCAGTCGTCTTCATCAGTAATAGTTTCAGCAAAGAGGCGCGCTTCAATAGCTTTACTTACAGCATCAACATCTAAGCTGTTATCATCATCTTTGATGAAAAGACGTTTTTCTTTTCTCTTTTTCTCCTTTCTACGCTTGTTGTCGTCCTTTTCTTTTAATTTAATTTCTTCGCTGTTACTCGTCACATTTAGTTGATCATTAGATAATCTAAATGTGGAATCATGATCATGTGTAGAAATATCCAATTTATTATTTTGAGATCCCAGTTCTCTATCTGACTCATCAGAAAGCGGCCCAAATATGTCTTCCATTTTACCCTCCTTTTTAATATTACTGGAACTAGTCTCCATGCATGAATCAAAGCAATTACTTGGTAGCTTTTTGTCCTTTCTGGATTTAATTTTATCATCACGACTGTCTTCTGCGTCGACACTATCACGAATCTTATCCTTTCGCTTCTCCTTTTTGTTGCTATGACGACGAATTTTTTCCAAATTTTTGTGTTTGGCATCGCCGTCTAAAACTGTTACGTCATTACCGACTACTTTAGTTTCATCATCAGAAAACGTAAATTTATGTTTCTTTTGTTTCTTCTTATGTTTTTTACGAATTTCGCACGTGTTTCTATTTGAAGCCATAGATTCGCTTTCTGAAGAAAAATCATTAGAGAGCGTCTTCATAAAACTGTTCTTATTGTCATTACTTTCGAAGCTCGACTTTAATTTGCTGTCATCACTATCACTTTTGCCAAATAAATTCAACAGCGAATTTTTCTTTGTCTTGTCACTTGCTTCTTTGAAATGAATACCATCATCTTTTATTCGGTGTAGCGACTCAAAATCTGACATGAATTCCTTTCTAATTTCATTGAGAAAACTAGGACTTTTACTAAAACTTCTTTTGGATGTGTCATCATCAGATGTATCAGAAATTATGCGGGTTCGTGAATTTTTACGTGACAACTTATTACGTGAATCTTCTTCAGTACTTGGCATACTGAAATAATCATTTGTTTTAGTACGATCATAGTCATAACTAGATTTTTCACGCTTTTTGCTGTGAATTACGATTTGTTCGTCTTCAGATGTACTGTCCATTGACACCTTTTGAGGTTTTCTTCTCTCTTGATCTGAGTCACTATCTTCATCCCAACTAGATCTTTTCTTTTCTTCCCGTTTAGCTCTACTTTGCTTCAATTGGCTGAATTTTGCCTTAATTTTTTCTTGGCGTTTCTCCTCTTCTTGTTTTTGCATATTTTTACATGAGCGAGCTTTAACTTTGTCATACATTGAGATATATGTTGGCTCATCATCGATTATATCAAAGATGGAGTGCTTCTTAGGTTCGTCGGAATCGGAGCTATCGGTACTTTGAAGCTGTTTGCGATTCTTTCGTTTATTACCATCATTTTTGTCATCTCTACTCTTTCGATCCGTTGACATACGTTTCTCGCGAGCAGCTTCCTTTTTCTTGTCGTCGGACTTATGCTTCTTCTCATCCTTCAACTTCCCCATAAGTTCTGCCTGCTGCAATGCATCTTGCTGCATTTGAAGTTCTTGTATTTGTTGTAACTGTTGTATACGTTTCTTTTCCTTCATTTCTTTTCTGAGAGCTTTTTGTCTTTCATCTTCTTCACTTGAACGTAATTCTAAAGTGGCAAGGAAATCCAAATCATTTTGTAATCCTTCTGCTTGTATATCTGAATTTATATTTAGTTTCTCTTCGTTATCAGACTTGGGACTCTTTTTAGATGATTTTTTCTGATCTTTTAAATCAACGTCTCTAGAGTCCGGGAAAATATCGTCAGGTGGTTTAACTTGATTTTTCTTGTCATCTTTAGTTTTACTCTCTATTAACTTAGCGAAATGACCTTTGTTAAATTTAGTTGTTTTGTGTCTATCAGTGCTCCGAGAATCTTTAGAATCTCTTCGTTCGACGCACTTTGATTCATTCCTGCACTTTTTGATTTCTTCATTTAAAGAATCATTTGATTCATTCCTGCACTTTTTGATTTCTTCATTTAAAGAATCAATACTGTCTTGAGATGACATTCTCCGTTTATGGCCAATGTGGGATGGTAAACTAGAAGAAGAGTTTAGCCGCTCTTTACGTTTACAGTCAACACTAGGTGAATCCAGAGAAAAGTGTCTTTGTTTATCACAAAAAATTTCAGATTTACTTTTTAAACTTTGTTCGAGGTTGTTATCAGTTTTACTTTTTATGCATGGATCTAATGACTCTTTTTCTTCTTTTATTTCAGTTTTGATTTTAAATGTGCCTTCAACTTTTATAGTATCAACAGATTTTGGTAATTCCTTATCGGGTTCTTGTTTACAGAAGATATCATTGTAATATTTAACTTTTGGTTTTATTTCTTCTTTAATTTCTTCCTTTATTTCTATATCTTTCAATTTAGAAGAGTCGTAAGAAGCTCGTGAAGTTGAAGAGTCTGTAGAATCCTTACGACACACGTCTCTAGAAGATTCATCTCTAGAAGACTTGCGACTTTTGACACCATCCGGATCTTTTTTATTGTCACGTTTAGAATCACTTTCTTTCCGCCTTTCGTGTTTGTATTTATCTTCTTTTTTAATCTTTGACGAATCCATTTCTCCATTATCTTTTCTTTTGTCTTTTCTATGATGTTCTTGCCTAGCAGACTTTTCTTCCATATGTTTTAATTTATCCACTTCTTTATCATTCTTATCTCTATGATTCTTTTCAATTTCTTTCTCAATTTTGATCTTTATGTAATTCTCGGCTTTATCTGAATGTGATTTCTCGCAGTTATTATCGTCTTTGGATTTCTTTTCTTTTTCGTGTTTATCCGATACTTTATCATTTCTGTTACTCTTAGATCTGTCTCTTTCATGATCTTTTTCCGGACGCTCCTTGCAATGCCTACTATCTCTATCATGTTTCGTACGATCTTCTGTATTTTTATCATTTTCTTGTGATCTTTTTTCTACAACACACTTTTCTTTGTCTGATGGTTTACCTAATTCAATATTTTCTTTTTCAAGTTTAGTGTTATGAAACGCTTCAAGAATGTTTTGATTGTACCTTTCCTTTCCATTTTTATCGTGACTCTTAATGAATTCTTGAGTGATTTCTGACATTTCTTTTGATTGTTTGAGAGAATTAGCCGTACTTAGGCCCAGATGCAATTCAAGATCCATTAATTCTTTATTGATTTGATTTTGTATTAAAATTTCTTTACATTTATCGCTATCATTCAAGTGTGGCAAAGTTGGCTGATCTAACTTATTTTCACTAAGGGACAGTGAAATGTCTGCTTCTATTTGTTTCGGCAATTCGTGTTCAACGTTTCCACTCTTAGATTTTTCGTCACATATTTCGGATTGAATCTCGATCTCTTCTAATTTAACTATTTCCCGATTTTTCTCAATATGATGATCTAATAATATATCTGCAACATCATGTATACTATTTTCTTTAGGTTCCTCCAAGGAGCGTTCAGTTGAACTTGAACTAACTGTATTGCTTTCAGATGTTACTTCACTCTTATTAGTAGTCTCTTGTAGCAATGACTTGTTATCGGAACTATCGAGGCTCTCTTCAATTTGACATCTATCCACAGCCACTAGACAATTTCTTTCTGGACTTTGAAAGTCTGGATCTATTCTTTCGATGGCCTCCTTAACTTCCTTTTCTTCGGCCTCAAATGACGATTTACTTTCACTCTGACTTCCACTGTAGAGGGAATCCCGTCTCCTCTTCTCATTATCCCTACGGGGATCTCGGTCGTGCTCGTGCCGTTCCCGGTCCGAACGCGGCGACTGCCGTCGGTCGTTCATGTCGAGAGACTTGTCCGTAGATGGAGTCCTTAGACGAATCCTCGAATCAAGTTTGTAGTCGCTCTCGTTAAACTTTCCCAGCCTTTCAAGTTGGTAAGGCCTCTCAGGTCGATTGAGGCGTGGGTCGGCCGGGCGGTCACATAGCTCCAGGTCGATATCGGTCGACGATATTGGATGCGATGTAGTGGGAAGAGTGGACAGAAATACAGGGAGCGTTTGAGGCTGATGAGGCATCGGAGGAGTCGGAGGCGTCTGCGGAGCGGGATGTGCAGGGAACGGGTAACGCAATGCGCGCGGCACGCAGGGAGGCGCGCGCGCCCGCGGGCTACTGCCGGGACTGGGCGCACGCACGGCGCCCTCAAGTCTCTCCGAGTCTTCGTCGAACACGGATCGCTTAGCGAGAAGCGAGCGTACAACCTCTGACGGCTTCACTTCGTTGATGTCGACTTCGAGGAGGCGGTGTCGCAAACGTGTTCGATCAGGCAGCTCAGGAAGGAGACGCGAGCCACTCCACTTTTCGTATTTCTCGTCTAGACTCCGGATGCGCTCCTCCAGCGAGGGCGAGTGCGGCGCGGAGCCGGCGCTGGAGGAGGAGGCGGAAGGCGGGCGGGGCGGCGAGTCGGGCGCGGGCGCGGGCGCCGGACGGGGCGTGGGCGCTGCCGTGCGCAGCAACTGCGCGGCGAACTTTGGCAGCGGCAGACTCATCGGCAGAGGCGGGCGTTCGCGAGGCGGTCGCCGCGGCTCGGTGGGAGGCGCGTCGGGCTCGTCGCGGAGCGGCGTGCCGGCCCGCGACCCTCGAGAACCGGACCCGTCGCGCCGCCGTCTGTGACGCCGCCGACCCGCGTGTCGTTCGCCGCCGCGAGACCCCGATCGTGACCGTCGTGTTCCCGCTATAGCGACACCTCTATGTCGTTCCTGAACAAAAACAAAATTTTATTTTTATTTTTAATTTATTTAACTACCTTTATTACATACAATACAAATATAATTAGCATGAACATGTAAAGGAAACGGGATTTTAAAAGTTCAAATTCAATTAATTTAAATTTATTTTACTACAGATGAATGAATAGCTTTAACATTACTGGATTTATTAGGGTAATCACAGAAACTATCGAAAGCCACAAATGAGATGGGCGCACTTGTCATATTGCTCCACATAAATATAAACTAGTGCTCTCTTTTATTGTATCGTTTGCATTGCCCATTGCGGAAATAGATAAGAGTGGATTGGAAGCCGCATCAAAACGGTTACCAAGATACGAATGGACGACATATGAGGGCTCAGGTCAGGATGTAAACCCACGTCCTTTTATATCGGATCGTGCCGGCCCTAAAGAATAGCACCACCCCAACTCTTCCCGTGAGTGTCGATAAGTCGACACTACCCAAAACGTCAAAGAGAGAGATATGACATATGCTTACACAATATGGTTTTAGATTCTCTAAAACCATATTGTGTAAGCATAAGGTTGAGATTTAATGGAAGGTTTTTGACCGATGTTTTACTTTAGCTAGTAGTCTACTGTACGAGGGGACTAAGGGATTTTGTGGATACTATTCTACACCTAGTAGACAGCGATAGGCTCGCCACCTATCACGTTTGTCCACCAAATCTTACAGCGAAAAGTGGGAACTATCAATGGTGAAGTTGGTTCCTCTGTCTACCTCCTCGGGGATTATGAACGTGACAGTTATGTGTTATATGTTATGTAATGTTATAAAAGGTGAAATAGGCAATCTTTTTTTTACCTTTGAGTGTTTGCGGTCCTCAGGACTGGAATCCCGTCGGTGTCGACGCGCTCGATGCGGTGAGACGACGACTGACTGCAGTCTGTCCTCGTAAGGAGTTTCTTCCGTCTGTGGACTGGAACCTAACTCATCGTATACCCTGCGAGATAAATAAAAAATATTTAAAAATAAGAAGATAAGATAAATATGTTAATCACAGAACGCGTCAATCTTTACGGCGTATCTGAATATAGGCACGCGTCGCGTTTCAGTATTTGTTTTTAGGTGTCAGCGAGGGATGCGTAAGGGCCGCCGCGCGGACATGCCCCGCTCCCTCGCTCTGCTACACCCCGCTGACATCTAAAAACATGTACTGAAACCCGTCTCGTGTCTATATGCAGATCCGCCATTAAATAACGCGCACTCTACCTGTAACGTCGATCCGCCGCGTAATCCGCTGGATCGTAGTGTTCGAGCGAGGAGTATCGGGGCGTCCGCGACGAGCTGCGCCCGTAACTCGACGCTCGTGACCGCGACCCGCAACCGTCGTAACTGTTCAGACACGAGGAAAACCATTAAACTCTATACGTTTACTTAGAAATCGTACAGCCAAACGTAATTGTAGTATAGCAACCAGTTGCCCCTATTGAATTATCTGTAAAGGTTTTGTGACTGACCATAAACAAATAAAACTGAAACTAAACTAAATTTAATAAAAATAAAAAAATAATTAGATAAAACAAAACATTATCCCCACTATTATTGAAGTTTCTTCTGTTGTAGCAGGATTATCCATCTAATTAAAATCATTATCCATTTCTTTCCTTCAAGAATTCACCTAACACAGTTCCGATGAACATTCATAATAATTTGCTTACAGGTTTTGCAAAATTTATATCTATGTTTTAGGTTCATTGGGCTTTGGAATTTCTTGTTGTTTATCTTTATGTTTTAGGTTCATTGGGCTTTGGAATTTCTTGTTGTGAAATCTTTGTGTCCTCCCACGCGCGAAAAAACAATTTTCTAATGCACGTAACATAAACTAAAACAGAACTATTTACTGTAATTTGTCAATATTAAATTACAAATTCCCCAGGCATGTACGCCGATTGCGGCCCCTTTGGCGTTTGCCGGCACGCGTCTGTCTATATTATAAAGGCAATCACTAACTAAACATACTTTACATAAATACATACATCCCTTACGTCACGCTACGTCCCTTGCGGGTTAGGCAGAGATAACGGAGCGCCACGAATCTGTCTTGGCACGCCTCTCTTGCTTTCTCTAGTCATTCGTCGCTTCACGCATGCTCGCCGTTGGGGTCGTCTGCTCTGTATATTATCTAAGAGCACTCTGTCAATCTGATCTTTAAAAATCAGTCTAGGACGACCCCGGATTCTCCTTCCATTGACTTTTGCTTCGTATAATACCGTTTCGTCATTCGTTCATCACTCATTCTCTCTACATACCCGAACCAACACAAAAAAAAACTAAACAAGTCGAATAAACAAAATACGATCGATTTATTTATTGTAAAATAATACAAACCGGAGCGGTTCGTGTCTCGTTGAAGGTATGTACCGCGGGGTGAGATCGCCGGCCAACCTCTCGGAGCCGGTTACTGGCGCAGTACCTCCGTGCTTTTCTAATTGCTCGTAAAACGCCTCCTATTTTACAAAAAAGGGGGTATTAATTCAAGTGTATCGATCGACATTCGTCGATCGTCCCGACGCAGGACACTAACGAGTTAACGAGTCATCTTCACAAGCTAGTTAGTAGCGTTTTGTCTGTCTAGCGCTAATAGACAGGCAAAACGACTACGAATTGCACAATGTTTACGTCACCGTACAAGGGTACATCATCATACGAGTGTTACTTTTGATGACGTACCCTTGTGCGGTTGTTGTGAACATCGTGCAATCCGTAGTCGTTTTGCCTGGTGAAGAATGCGGTGCGGTTACACCTGGTTGTCGACCGACCATCTGGGCGATCACAGCATGCGGCCACCGCCTATGTATGAATTACTAGTCGTCGGACACATTCGGCGAACGACCAAAGTGTCACTAGGTTGTCATCGAGAGAATGACGTTGGACGACTTCGGGTCAACGACCAAGTGTAAACAAAGGCGATCGGTGACCGTAGGTCGTCCACCGCCGGGCGGTCGCCGAATCGAATCGGTCAACGACCATATGTATAGTGCGTTCACTCAAATAGTCTCGCTCTTTGCAAATGCCGCGCGCCGCAACTCAAACGGCGCCGCCGCGATATCCAAGGTTGCCGAGAGGCACGTACTTACGTACTTGCACGTCATTTTGGCATTTTATACAGAGACATCGCAGTGATGAAGAATACTGTTTAATTGTATGTTTCCTCCTGTTTTAGGTTTTCATTTTAATTAAATTTCTTTTTGCTTCCGTTTGTGTATTATTAAATTCGTCACATTACTGTCCCGCATTCCGTTTGGATGGGTGTACCGAGATTATTTGAGTGCAGCGCACATGGCACAGACCTGGCACTCGCGCGAGGCGTAGTCGACGGCGAGGCGCGGGCGCTCGGGCTCGGCGGCGGAGGCGTGCGCGGCGACGCGGCGCAGCTCGCGCACGGCGGCGCCGGCCGCGGCCGCCTGCTCGAAGTGCACGAGCGCCGCGCCTGCCGCGCGGTCCACGCACACTGACGTGGCCGCGCCGCACCGCGACACCGCGCCCAGCACCTGACCAACACCACCCTGCTTTCAGTCCACCCGGTATACAGTCATGTCGGTCAGCTAATTCAATACTCTCTTAGGCCTGGTTTACAACTGGTCGAGTGCCCAGTCAAGTGCGTTAGTCAAGTGGCGAGTGCCTGGCCAGTGAAAAAAAGACAAACAAAATTTGGATCCACTGGCACGGCAGCTTGCAAGCCAACTTAACTCGCCACTGTCCCACCGGTTTACACCACCGTCCTTGCCACTTGACTAACGCACTAGACTGCACACTTGACCAGGTGTAAACTAGGCTTTAGGTACTTCTTAACCTCTAAAAGATAAACACAAAGTAAAATTAAACAGTTTAGGTTTAGCTATTGCACACTTTTGTTTTGACCACTCTCAAAACACGCACTTATACACAAGTGTATCAGCTGTGTATAAGCTCTATCTTTTTGGGCTATTACAGCACACCATGGGTAGCACAATTATATGGTAAAATATGTCATATAAATATGTTTTGTGAAATCAATAAAAATAATAAAAATTTGATCACAACTGATTTTATGACTCATCTTCACGATCGGCAATGATGAGCCATGTTGGGCGATTACCGGCACGCACGATCGTGTAGAGGGCATGATCTTGTAGAGAGGGCGAGGGCATGATCGTGTAGTAAAAGTAAACAGTGTCGCACGGGATGCCTTCAGAACTTTCGAATACAGACGGTATTCTATGTGTCAGTTTTAATAAGAGATAATCCACAAATGTTTTACCACTAGAGGCGCCACTGGCACGTACGTTATACATAAATAATATGATTTTGTTCTAAACATAACCTAAAATAATTTATTGCTTTCAAAAACAATAATTTTGATTAATATTAGATGATTTTACAAGATTTTTGTTTAATAAACTTTAAATTAGCACATAAAGCCAAATATCAACATGTAGATACGTGCCTATCCACCAAATCTTCTTTTTACCCTTCAGACTCGTCTTACAGATTTTTTAGGTCTGCTATTTTGAAATGGTCATATGATGCCATGATATCATCGCAATTTTACTATAGCCTTGATAAATTAAATAAAATTAACCCAAATAACGAGAAATTTGTGATATCTTTAAAAATGACGTTCGGTTTTGCTTTTCTGTTTACGGAGTGTGCTAGTGGCTCCATCTACGCAACGTTTTGCGTTTTATTGATGTCCTATTGGCACGAGTACATACCTGTTTCTCGGTGTGCTCGGTGAGGCCGTCGACCCAGACGCACGTGGTGGCGACGGGCTTGCCGAAACCGAGCTTGACGCGCGAGCCGCCCACGTGCTCGCCGTCCATGGCCCGGATGGCCTCCACCACGCTCGAGATCGACGCGTACTGGCAGAACGCGTAGCCCGCGCCGCCGCCGCTACCCTTCTTTATGTCGATCTCGATTATCCGCCCGAAGTGCTTGAATTTATCTCTCAGTTGTTGTTGCGTGACGTCCTTTTCTAGGTTGCCGATAAATAATGTTCTTGTAGCCTGTTGAAAAACGGCAATCGTTAAACATTTATGCAAATTCAACGAGAAAAACTAAACTTAGGATATATTTCTAAAACGCTACACTAACCTTTGGATGGTACTCATCGATATCAGTCTCGTAAGGTTTCGCCGAATCCGCATCTTCGTCGCAGCTTTGGTGAGGTGCTACTGAGATCTTGCATCCAAAAAAAAGCTTATCTTGAGACACTTCAAGTGCCTTTTCTACGTCGGACGGCTTCTTGAATCGGACCACCGCGTACCGGTCGGCATTCTGACCGACCACCTTGACCCATACCACTTTTCCGTGTTTCTTGTACTCGTGGTAGAGACCGTCTTTGAGGGAGCTGTCGGTCGACCGAGTGGGAAGGTTTCGCACGCAGATGGCCAGCGGTCTTCCACTCGCCGTCGCCGCCCACTGCCGGAACGAAAAAACACAGTAAGATGCGTGGAACCGTAGTAAAATGTAAATTCAAGAGTAGCAGCAACAGAACATCAACAAGCAAAATAAATTAACATACATCGGTTGAATTTGTTAGAGGTAGAGGGAATATAAATAACGAACCCACGTTGCGTGGGTGTCGAGTTGGCGAATGGTGTGTCGAGTGAGCACGAGCAGTGTGTTGTGTTGTGTAGTATACCTGGAGGTGGTGCGCGGGCGGAGTGCGCGCGGCGGCGTGGTGCGGCGCGGCGGCGGACGCGGACGCGGAGGCGGGTGCGGGCGGCGCGGCGCCGGCGGCGGGCGTGGAAGCGCGCGACGCGTCGCTGGGCTCGGGCGAGCTGGAGTCGGAGCGCGACGAGCCCGAGCCCGAGCGCCGCCGCCGCCGCCCGCTCTCGGTGCCGCCGCCGGGGGTGCTCGGCGTGCTCTCGCCACCCGTCGCGCCCCGCTCCCCGCTCGCGTACCACCGGTGGTGAGGTGTCGTCCTGTAACACACATTCAACCTTAATTATATACGTTGTTGCAATATATTTTATAAATCTATGATTAGATTTACCACATTCGGTGAAAAGAAACGTTGTGTCCAATCTTTGTAAAATTGAGAATACCGTTTTTTGTTACATCTGCTCAAAAATTTACCTGTTTTTTGACAGAAACTCTGTGCCAAGTGCCACATTTCCTGAATATTGTATGGAAATCCATCACCCATGATGGGAAGTACTCAGCCATCAAGTCGTTAACTATTAACGAGTACAGTAATACCCCGCATTACGCGACCCCGTATTGCGCGGATTCGTTTGCGTCGTCTTTATGTTGGCTCTCCAGGTATAACAGTGATAGGTGACGATGTTTGCAAAAGACTTTGGACGTGTATTTTCGTAAAACCAACACTCAAAATGTATCACCTAGTATTGTGCAATAAATTTAATTGATTTAGTATGTTATGTATATGTACTGATGTATTTTATGTATTGTTTTTGAGCAGGCCCCGATATACGCGAATTTCGCTTAACGCGAACGAATCCCTCGCGCAAAGCGGGGTATTACATATAAACAAACCAGACCTTCTAATCGAAAGATTTTACAAAGGTACGTGATGTTATTTCATGACTATTATTGAAATAAAACAAAATCTCAATGTATTTAGAAAAATACAGTTTTAAATATTTAATGTTGTTATTACTTGAAACATTTGATAGTGCTACCTACCTCAACATAAAGATGGTTTTGATCGTCGTCGATACATGGCGCTATGGTTAATTTAACCAATTGGCGCCTGTTATCAATTATTTTGCGCACGTGATCTACTCGGTACCCTGCTCGGTACGATGATATTGACGTATTCGCTGACACTGTTGGCATATTTCTAAATAAAGCTTATTTGGAGCTATGCCAGCTGTACTCGTTTTAGGCATTGGTAAGCGGTTTTTTTTGTAATTTCAGTTGAATGGAAATTTAATTTGTTTTCATATACCAAATTTCAATTTGTAATTTTAATTTTTTTTTTTTGTAATTTTAATTTATTTTTATCTGTATTACAATAATTTAATATTTTTTTTAATGCTTACATGTCATACGAGGGCTGTTCCGAAAATTTTTAGTAAAATCAAAAGTTATAAGTTTATCGTAAAAATGTATTTACAGTTTTTCAAAATACTCCCCTCCTGCCTCTATACATTTGTTCATTCGACTGAACCAGCTTTCAAAACATTTAAAAAAAGATTCTTGCGGAAGGTCGAAAAACAGTCGCCTAAATTCATCGACGGCCTCGTCCGAAGTCCTAAATCTTCGCCCACGGAGAATTTTTTTACCGTGGGAAATAATACAAAAATCACACGGGGCCAGATCTGGACTGTAGGGTGGATGGGGTAACAGTTGAAGTCCCGTGGTTGCCAAAAAGTCCAAGGTTCTAGCAGACATGTGAGCAGGAGCATTGTCTTGATGAAAAAGAATTCCACGGGCGCCGCTCCTTGGACGGTAGTCATTCAGCTCCTCTAAGGCTTTGGGCAAACAAACTTCGCAGTACCACTCACTAGTAACCGTTTTACGATCCTCTAGTGGAATAATGGCAACTGGACCGCTACGCCGGAAAAATACGGCAATCATTTTTTTGTTTACACTTCGGCCGCGAACAACTTTGGTAGGTAACTCGTCCTCCTCGAACACCCATTGTGTGGATTGCTGCTTAGTAAAGGGATCGTAGCTGTAGATCCAAGATTCGTCACTAGTTAAGATGCAGGATACTTGTTGTGAACTCCCTCCATCGAATTTTTCGAGCATAAATTTACACCAATCGACACGTCGGAATTTTTGCTCTTCTGTGAGAGAATGAGGTATCCATCGCGAGGCAACCTTCCGGACACGAAGATGTTCATGCAGAATATTCGAAACTGCCTGTGATCCGATCTTTAGCTCAGCCTGAATCCCTCGGTGTGTAATGTTCCGATGTTCCTTTAATAACCACTCCACCATGACGTTTTCATGAGTAACAGCAGTCGGCGGTCTTCCTGGTCTAGGATCATCTTCTAGGCTTTTCCGGCCACGTTTAAATTCGCGATACCAGTAAGTGACGGTGGCTAACGAAGGAGAAGACTCACCAAAAGCAGTTTGTAAATTTTCATGAGATTCCATAAACGTTAACCCTCGTTTGAAGTCATAGAAAATCATTGCACGAAATGCTTCACGGGACACGTCCATTGTTGCAAGCAATTTATTGATGACATCTTATCGCACAAAAACTAATCGAAACTGGCCAGTGATTTTTACCATAGAGATTTACATTGAAATAAGCCTGCAAACGGTTATAAACATAGGGATATTCGAATAATATTAACGAAGTAGCTAATAACTTTCAGAACAGCCCTCGTATAATAATAATAATTTTCCAATAAAGAAATAATTATCGTCAATCAAATAGCCCGCCCCTTATCGTCCCCGGTGCAAAGGTGCCCATAACGCTCGCGGCGTTACCGCGCTGTATCGCTACGGCCAACCTTTGCACCAGATACGACCCGGAGCGAGGGTCACTGCCCCTCTCCCTGAGGCGACGGCCAATCTCTGCCACGAATTGTTTCGCCTCCGCCCCCCCAACAACCCGTTGTCTCCACCGCGAACGGGACGAACAGGTAGTTCTGTTGGAGAGCGGAGTACTTATCCCGCTTTTTGCCCGCTGCAAACTCGGCTGCTGCCCCGGCCGTTCGTGTCGTGCGTCTGACATGGCTGGCCGCAAACGTACTAACGCACGTGGCGTCCCACAGCAGACACTTTCCGTCCCGCCATGGCACTAACGTCAAGCCGTCCGGTCTTTTGCCGTCTGTGCGACTAACACCCGGCGGCTCGACCACGCACGGCACGTGGGCCGACACTAGGGCCCTCCGGATGATATCATTAAGCGCGTGGTGACGCGGGAACCTCCATGAGCACCGACAGCAACTCAAAGCATGATGGCCGCTGGCTTCCACCATGGAATCGCAAATTCATTGATGAGGTTCACATACATCGCAGCCCAAGCGGAGAGCCACCGCCACACGCATTGAGTCGCCGTCAAGAAGGATGCCCATGTGAGGAGAGGGTATCGCGTGCAACCATGCCCCTGATTCTGCCCGCGTCACCGCCCTCAATCTCGCGATATCCACTCCTGCTGCCCTTGCCATAAGCCCGTCGAGAATAGACTTGCACCTAACATCACCCCACGAGCGCTGACCTTGGGTGTCCTCCGGCATAGGTGCGCCCCGGTTGAGAGCCGTCCACGCCGTTATAGCGTCGGCAATAAAGGGAATGCTCGCCTGGCCACCATTCACAGAGAGAATATTAGTGACCAAGTCCACAACCCCGTGTCCCGACGCCAGGAAGGCCGGCAGGCTCACATCCCGGGCACGCCGCACGCCCAGGCCACCATGTCGAATTGGCAGAGCCGCCTGGCTCCATTGGTCATCACTAAGGGAGACGTTCAGGATGGTCTCGACAGTATGCTTAAGGGCACCATCAAAGGAGTGGAGCTCATACGATAATTTAATTATTATTTGATTTATGTAATTTAATATTTGACATAATAACTTTTCATGTATGACTGACTACAATTTCAATGTTGGCGACGTGCTGCATTTTCAAACTTAAAATGACTACATACCTATTTAATTATTGTTAAAAATCGTAACTATAATTTTAATTACATGAGAGAATGAATTTATTTGAAAGTACAGTTTCGAAAATTAACATTTTTATTGACCATGTAAACTTCTAAAGAACGCCATTTTGGTTTTGGTAAATTCATTCACAGTGATTCTTATGTACTCGTATTGTTGTTTAAATTTACGATCGTGAAAAACACAAATTAGGCAAGAAATTAATACTCCACCAGAAGCACTAGGCGCTGTAAGCAATTTACTACCGGATAAAAAAATGTTTGCAGGTATCGTGCTTTAGTTATATATTTTTAATTTTATTATTTTTCTCACATATGTAACAATAAATGACGTTTCTAACTCGTGAGGGTGCTACAGTCTGTCCTCTTGATGCCGGCTAGCAGGGTTCTAGGACAGTGCGCAGATGAAGTAATAGAAGAATTTGGTGATAAATAATATATTTTAAGGAAAAGAACACAGAAACAGTAACACAGAAAATAGGTAGTAGTAGGAAATAAAAGTGAACGGGAGACGTCCGTTCGAGACAAAATACAGAGAAAAAGTGAAAATACAAATAAAACAATGAAATTAATGGATTAATGAAATTTAGAAATGGAATGGGAACATGATTTTGAATTTAAATGAAGAAATGAAGATGCCAACACGAAATGAGATGAGATAAACGCTAACGATGAGGTTAAGTTGATGGCAAGGAGGTTGATATGGACAATGAAGTCGACATCGTTACAAGGGAGTATCACTTGTCGCACTCGTCTGTCCACAACCCTCGCCTACGGCTAGCGTTGCAAACTAGACTCGTTCGCCAATGTAGTCTATCTCCCACTATTTAGACAATCTACTATTTAATTGCACTCAGTGAGACGACAAAACATATCTCCACATAATGTTACATCTGTGGTATCAAGGAAAAAGGGGATAAGTCAACAAAATTAAAAAATGATATTATTGCGTTTCTTGGTCGGTTTCGCTATTATCTAATAAGGTAAAATGGAGATACTTTAAGGATGACTAGGTTCCCACACTCTCTGTCACATGTTTAAACAATTTCTCTTTTACTTTTTAATATTGTTATCTTTATTTATTTTACAACCGGCCTATTTCTGTTACGGTCACTGTACTATTTTTACAAGGGGAAATGTATTATTAGCATATTTTTATTTATATTATTAGTCTGTTGTTGTATATATAATATGTATAAGACAAAGGGAGTTAAGTCGTATTGTCCCCTTGTGCGCAGTGAAACCATTGCGCACAGGGAGACATTCATTGCGCTCGGTACAGTTGACTCATTCAAACCTGTCAAAGTACTTAATTACAAAATCGCCATTAGGCGATAAGCTCCGCATTCCATACGAGACCGAGGCTATGGTGGCGTGGAGAGCCTTGTGCCCCAATGCCGATATGCCTGATAGGCTAGAGATCTAAAGAGCGTGGGACGAAATTATTTCCAAGATACTCTCCGAGTTCGACATCATTCGATAGGCAATGGTGCAAGCCGGTGGTGCCGTGTGTCCTCGAGTCGCGGAGCCTGTGTCGGACGGACAGCAGGAGACAGGATATTCCCACTTTGGTATCGTGGGAGAGAAGTAAGTAAGTAAGTAATACGTTTATCGGAAGTCGGTGTCTCTTGTGGGAAGCTACCTATGCTGCGTCGCACATCGGCTCCACCACTCATGCGGCCGGTTCGGCTGCGGAAAGTGCAGCTCTACCTCGTACCTCTTCATACCCTGTACCGTCGAGACCGCGGGCCCCTGGGGTTCGGAGGCGGGGGTTATTATAAGAGACGATGGTCGCCGCCTAAAAGATAGGGGCGGTGACCCCCGCTCAGGAACGTTCCTCGTCCAAAGTCTTTCCCTGACATTTCAGCGCAGCAACGCCGCTTGCATCATGGCGACCTTTTGACGGGGCACGACTCACAGCTAACTGACTATACTTTTCCTTACTAAGTGTTTAAATTTGATATTTTAATTAGTGTTATTTTTATTAATAACCAAATATTTAAGTATAATAAAATGTTTTAGGTGGTAAAAATTTATCTCAGATATGATTTGAATTGTATGCCAAACCTTATATTGTTTACGTATTATTATGTTATAATTTATAAAACTTAAAATTAAACAAATATTATAAAAAACGTGTCATTCAAAATGGGGTAAATAAGGCACAATTCAGGTAAAAGTATTTGTTATATTAAGGTAAAAAAGGACAAGTCAAATAAATAAATTAAAAAAAATATTGTAAACTATTATTTAATTAATAAACAACAATCACACAAAAATCGCTTCTAGTTTTTTAATTATTATACAGTCAAACCTGGGTAAGTGACAACTGGATAAGTGAGAAAACTCTATAAGTGAGAGTAATAGCCAGGACCCGTCAATTTAAGCTCCCAAAACCTCTATTAGCGAGAAACAGAAACCTCTGTAAGAGAGAGTCGTTTTTCCCTCATGGACCTCCGTAAGTGAGACTGTTACTTATCTATACCTCTATAAGCGACAGTCGAGCTTTATTTATTTATTTTATTTAGGAGGAACTATAGCTACAATAAAAATACATACATACATAAAAGATACACACATGCAGTAACAAATGACAAAACAAATTACAAATTTAACATCTGCTATTTTATGACTCATTCTTAACTTTCGTGGAACTTCCACCATTGTTTTTGTATTGTAGTGACTTGTTATTGCTGCGTACCTCTATAAGAGAGAAACGCTACCCATGTACCTGCATTAGCGAGAAACTCGGGTTAGTGAGAAACCTCTATAAGCGTGAATGAGATTGTGCTCCCTTGAACTCTCGCTTATCCAGGTTTGACTGTATTAGCATTATTAATTATTTTAGCATTTGTGATCAAAGCTAATGAGTTATTTTGTTTTTAGTCCGTACTGAAAAGTGATGATTTGAGACTCGTCCCCTTTTACCTTGACTTGACTAGTCCTGAAATCATGTATTTCATTCAATATTCAAACACCTTTGAGGAAAATTATTCCATATTCACACGCTACGATGCTTCACTATATGAAGTATATCCGTTATCTTATCTTAGCCAAATTACTATGAGTAATTCAGTACAGTTCGAAAATCCAACAACATTGTATTACTACGCAAAGCGACTTCATTGATGGCAATTTGCCATAGTATTCTGCCTATTAAGGCGCGGGACGTTTTACGAAAGGGACAAATTAATCGCTGTCGGAGCACTGAATCAAGTAGATATTTGCCAACACATTCAGGACTGCGCGATTCAGCCGATATCCGATTCAGTCAATCACTAACAGCTTTTATTTCTATTTAGTTAATACTTCCTCAAGAGCGGAATTAGAATACGTGTGATTAAAACAGAATTAAGAAATAATCTCTTAGTCTGGGTTGTGTGTACTCTAAGCTCAGATCTAAAGTTCGCTACCATGCTCGCTATTCTATAGAATAGATAAACACCATACCTTACAATAGCTCGTCTTGGGTAAAAACGGTATCTTAGATCAAACAATTGCTTCCGGCTTACAATGACTAGTGTATTAAAATTAGGGATGTAACGATACCGATACGATATATTGGCCAGACCGATACATCGGGATCGCCGATACGTCATTGCCGATTTAAAAAACCGCGCGTTTTTTTAAGATGGCTTCCCCGCTTGCCATGGCGTGAGAACAAAATGGATTGGCGCCACCTGGGCGATTTTGCCAGTTATATACACTCTTCTGTCCACAAGCACCCACCCGCGCGTGCTCTGTGCACAAATGTACTGGCATCATAAAGATTTCCGAATTTTAAAAAAAATTTGCATTGATACTTATCATATCAATTGACCTCTATAGCATCAGAGCGCTGTTTTCAACTGCATACAAAACGTTTTGCGCAACAGATTTTATCAGCAAATAACCTAAATAAGCTGTGTTTTCTTAATAAAAACCTTCCAAAGGTCAAGTTCAACTATTAATCTAGTTATAATTAATTACATTACAGCTTTGTGCAGCTTACTATTGTGTTAAAATTCGTAATAAAAAAATTAAAGTTTTCTGTTCAATGTTGAGATTGTTTTCCTTCCAATTTTATAGTAAAACATCTTAAAATTCAATCTAACTAAATAATCAGATTAAATTCTTAGGTTGTATCGGTTATCGGTATCGCCGATACTTCACTATGGTAATCGGTATCGTATCGGCAAAACCAAGTATCATTACATCCCTAATTAAAATGTCCAATGCATCAAGGTACCTTTCAACATTGGATGGTGGCGTGGTGTACGGCGCGTTGGAGTTATTCCGCTGGTAGCGGCCGTAGGTGGCGGGCGTGTTACCGCGGCGGCAGTACTCGGTGGCGCTGTCGTTGGTGCCGCGCCAGTTAGCCGGCGCCGCCGCGGTCGCCGCTATCGCGCACGTGGTGCCCGTGCCCTCCTCTCCACCCCTGCAACCAAACAATATCTATCTATACAGAGTGTAAAAGGTGTTCTCAGGTAAATCTAAATTTATCAATTCACATACGACATCACTTGATCGATTTTTCGTAATATATTAATATATATATTCCACGCTTTAGATATTTTATAATATTAACATTTTTAAAATACAATTGGGTAAGTGGACACTTTGGGAATGTGAACACTTTGCACCAGAAGGAATTTTTATTTAATCTCTACAAATTCATCCTAGAATATAATAGTAGTAAATAATAGATCATCATTGAACGCATCCTTGGAACACAGATGAAGGAATAGTACCAAAGAATTCATCAAGTCACTGAAATTAACTATTACTTTTTAACAGCTTTTTTCTCTTAAATGGTTACATTTCTTTATAGGGAATTTAGATATTTTAGACGAACTTCTCTATCTTACAACACTTCATTCCCCTTCAATCACATGTAGAAAGGAGTACGAACCCCAAAACTTAAGCCCCCGATCTGATGGATAAGGCATAATACATATCTGTCTGATCCTTGTCACAAAAACCGCTAAACATGACGTGATATGCTTCTTCCAGATGTCATGTACTAAGACGTTTCTTCAGTGTCGTAAAAAAGCTGTTCTGGGCCGGAAATTGTATATAGCTTTTCTGGGGACGAGTGTAATTTGCAAATTATGAGGTGTTGTTTTGTACAAAGATGTGATAGATAAGAAAAGTCGAAGTGTGAAATGAGTTGGACCTCGCCTGTAGTACACAGAGACGCGGAAGCGTAACGAAAGTTGAACGCAGCATTTGTTTCGTTTTCTTGTCGCTTTGCGTAGTAGTATATCAAACACGCGACAAGAATCTTTGACAAAGTAAAAAACCAGACAGATGTGAGTCAGACACCGCGTTACAAAAATCAATACTCAAAAGATTTTAAACAAAACCGTCCAAGTGCGAGTCTCCGTATTCTAAGAAACGAACAACGCTGCACACAGTTGTGCTGCCGGGAGTAGCAGCAGGCAAATTTGCTTCTGCTGCCTGCAGTTAGGATGATTCCAACCACGGCGACATTTCAGTAGCAACGCTTCTCCAATCGTTTTAAATTCGTACAGAATGACGGACGTGTTTGACGCTACAATTTTGTGTCTTTTGTTAGAAGAAGAAGATGCGTTGTTGTTGTATACTATCTAGAACAAGACGGAAGAGAAAAGCAACTGAAACGTATAAACACGTGCTGCCAACGACACGAGACGATAACTTGGACCACGCACTATTGACGACGGTGTTTTGACGAGCTGTCAAGGTATATTGGACGCTTCACAATAGTTAGTATTTTTAATTATTTAGGCATTTCATGGTTGTAGAAAAAGTATTGTATGCACGTAATTAGGCATTGTAAAACTCGTTTTTTCTATTTTGATACTCGCTATGCCCGTATCAAAAACTAAAAACTTATTTTACGTGTCACCTATTCAAAAACGGCTAATTTGTTCCCCAAAAGAGGGCCATAGGTCTTTTAGTCACATTCACTTTTAATCCTGCTATTACCTTTAATCCATAGGGATTCAAAGTGATTTGAATTAGGAACATGGATATTGTTATGAATACGAAAATTTTGTATGAAAAATATTACTGGCTGGAAACCTTCGCGGGCGGAATCCTTCGCTAGCTCTGGATTCAATATAACGCCCTCGCCGTAAATATACTATTTAACTAAAATGATAATTTAACAATAATATAATGGACAAGCTATAGAACAAGTTAATGAGTTGCAGTTTCTAGGTATTACACTCGATCATCACCTGAGCTGGAAACCACACATTATTAATTTAAACTCGAAAATTTAATTAGTAAATACGCATGTTTTAAGAAACCTTACTAAAACCGCTTCACAAAAAGCTGCACTTTGTGCATACCATGCGTAATGCGTATGTGGCCTCCAATTTACGAACGCTGCAATAATACATATCTTGGCATTATTTAGAACGCAAAAGAAATGTTTTAGTAACATATTTAACAGGTTCCCTGCCCCCATACAAGAGTGTAATTACCTTGCTGTATGTCCAATGTTTATTTCTGTATTCAAATTATATGAAAATTTGCTCACATATGATTCATAGACGTATCAGACTAGGGACATAATTGCGATCATGAATCATATGTGATTCATCAGACAAGGAACCTGTTAATGCAAATCAAAGAGAAAGGTGTTGCTTATTTAAAACAACTAAAAATACTATCTATGAAGCATGTGTATATGTAAAATAACATTTAAATAATTTTAATTTAATAAAAATCAGACATACTTTACGAGAAATAAAGTTGTAGTCCGACAACAGCTAACTCCAAAAATTATATTTTATGTAAAGACAACACTTGTATTAGCCCCTAAATTATTTTAATAAGTTACCCGACTGCATGAAAGAACTGAACTGCCGACAATTTAGAATAAGATTATTAGTAAGTAGATGTTATTATAGTATTGATGAATACTTGATTACATTAATAATAGGACATAAAAGGCAGAGCGTTGCGTAGATGGAGCCACACTAGCACACTCCGTATTATTGTTCTTGAAAGCAATAAATTATTTTAGGTTATGTTTAGAACAAAATCATATTTGAGTCGTACACGATATTTAAAAAAGATATTTAATGCCTATTATCAAATGACTGAGTACTTTCCTATTTAATATATTTTTTGTTTTTTTTTTGTTCGAAAGTTTTTATTTACGTAAGTAATTGTGCTAGTGGCGCTTCTAGTGGTAAAACCACAGAAATCGGACTACTAGCGCCCTCTCCTCTAGAACAATGACGTGAGCAGTGACAGCGAGCCACGGAATTGACCCATAGGTTATATATTTTCATACATTTGACATTTCAGTGCCCGACTAATGTATGGGATAATGCTCAAATCGCATGCGCGAACTGGCAAACGCGGTGTATTACGGATTCTGGTTTCATATTGAACAAATTACCAAATGGGAGTAGAAAAAGTAACATAGAAACATTTTGTTAAATTTTTCCAAGGACATTATTGTGGTGTAAATGGACGACCCTCAAAATATCCACACCTAATAATGTTATAGACACTCAAAATCATAATCCTCCTTTTTGCTTCATGTAGTCGGATGAAATGAAGAATAATTAATTTATAAATATTGACAGTTTCGTTTGGCTTTTGCTGCAGTGTGTTCTTCATGCATAGATAGCCCACCTGCAGCCAGCCGTGCCTTTAAGGATGGGACTATACGACGACGGTTCCAGAGACGGTTCGGTTCAGGTACCGGTACCAGCCGTGTAGTCAACTGCATTTAAACTCATTGGACTCAAACGCATTGCGCTAAAGCCCCGCCCACTCGGTTCAGAAACAGAGCAGGAGATTGATTCCACTAAATACAACGTAACTAAATAGAATCTAAACTGCATCGTTATGACATGTTCGTATCCACTAACGATCAAATTTCAGTTAAGTTCCGATCGAGTCAACGATCGATCGAACAGTAACGTATTTGTGCACGTTTAGTTTATACTGAATCGCAGTTGAACGGTATCAAAACGCTTGAACTGTCAAATATAACGATCGAACATAAGTTCCTCCCAAGATACTTTTGCCCGTTCGATAGTAAATCGAAAGGTTGCAGTGGTAGCATAGTGGTGGTGGTATGCGTCAGCAGAATGCGATTTGGTATCCAAATAAAATTGGAACGAAAAGTAAATTGAAATTGGATAGAAATAGAACTACAAACGTTGTAATTTAGCCCCTGGCCGGTTCGACGTGTAGCCGACAGCGCATTTTTATTTCAGTTTATATGAAGCACCGGTTCCATGGAACCGCCCGCTACTGGAACCGTCGTCGTGTAGTCCGAGCCTTACGTACACTCACGTATTTGTACCGTTGTTGGTTGCACTAACTTTGTTTGTTCCGCGCAGTGTCTGAGAACTATCTAGGCCAACAGTCGACCGACACATCACAATAACAACAGAAGAATGAGTCGTAGTTGACATCTTTTCCCAAAATATAATGTTTTGTTTTCAAGATAACGGTCTTAACAGTAGATACATAAATACATATTTAAAATACACGGTATCAAACAATTTGCACAATAATGAAACTAATAGAAGAAACTCTGCTGTTAGATGCTTCATTGTGTTATTACAATTTCTTCATTTCAGATTAAATTAAACTGAACTGAATATCGCCCTTTTCCCGAAATGAGTTTGAGTATGTACCGTGTCGTGCCGGCCATAAAGAATAGCACCCCAACTCTCTCCGTGCGTGTCGTACGAGGCGACTAAGGGTTTTAGTGGATACTATTGTACACCTAGTAGACAGCGATAGGCTCGCCACCTATCACGTTTGTCCAACAAATCTTACGGCGAAAAGTGGGAACTACCTATGATTAAGGTGGTTCCTCTGTCTCCCCCCTCGGGGATCATGGATGTGAGAGTTATGTATTCATGAATTTAAGTATGCAACAAATTAGACATTTTTACAAATGAATTTATAGAAAGTATCTATAAAACTTCATTGTCAAACAACATGTAGGTACTGGAACTACGTAATTTCCCCTTTAGGTTAGGACCATATTATATTTACCTATTATATCATTTTCCATCGATTGCACACATCACAGACGTATTTAGCTAGAGCGAATTCCAATTCATTCGTGTCTAATATCACTTATTATATAGGTATGTATGTATCTAAACCACAATTAAAACTAATATTGGGAAATAGAGGTCAAATAAAAAGACAAATAATATTTCAAAATTTGGAGGTCCATCTCATACTGGTATTAAGTAAACATAACGTTTATAATGCATCACACACAAAATTACGCACGTAATGTGGTGTAATACAGAGACGACAACGGCTCGAGCCGTTACTACAAGTTAACGGGCGGCACTCGAGGCAGCTGACCAGACACCTGTCTTTTTGCCCTTTTCATAAGGGTGCATCAAAAGACGGTTATTTTGGCTCAATTAACCTATTTTTATCGCTTGAATGGTTTTTTATAAACATATTTAAGTTGTCTATAATACAGATTTGTTTTTATTTATTTTTAACCCCCGACAGTTTATATTTACATTTTATTGTACACTAGAATAGGGAATATGCGTGTTAGTAAAGAAAGGTCAGGTGTATGAAACGATTGACGAGTGTGGAAGAAGCGAGAACGGTTTGTGAGGATCGTTGCAGGTTGAAATCTTTAGTATCTTTCTACCCCTGTGGGAAACAGGCGTGAGTTTATGTATGTATGCCAAAAATAATCTCAGCCATGAATAGCCAGGGATGGATTAGGTGTTCCAAGGTTCGTGATAAATTACACGCGGAAGCAAGAATATTTCCTAATGATAAAAACAAGAAACTTAAGCGTATACCAGGTACCTAGGAAAATAACGTAGAGTCAAAACAACGCTAAGAAAGTTTGGGGTGCTATAAAAACAATAACTCATTAACACAAACCCAAAACATCAGCGTCGGAAGTAACAAGTATTAGAAGTATCAAGATTCTCTAGCTGGACTTATGTAGTGAGTCTTTGTAACTTTTGGACAGAATCTTGCCAATAAAATTCTTACTATAATTAACGAAACGAAAGAATCCATGAGATCCAGCTAAAATCTAGACACTTTCTAGAATTTCTAGAGTAGTACTGCTTATTAGGATCTGACCATGGATTTCGAAGGTAACTCCTCAACGATGCACAGCCCACAACTCGAGACAGAGTTAGTATATAGGCAGTAGTAGTAGTTAGGTCATAGGCAGTTTAGTGATAATAGTTATTAAGATCTGATCTTGGAGATCGAAGATTGATTACGGCAACCCTCGGCTTTAAACAGCACTGAAAACGTTGAAGGGTACTCCTACTGAGGATCACAGGCAGTGCCTAGTTATGTATCGGCGATGCCACGTGTTGTAGGATCGATTTCATTTTCGAAATGTTATTAGTTCTCAATCGTGATAATAAAAGACGTGATAAGAAAATTATGTCAACACCGAATAAACATTAAGTACAGGGTGGACCAAAAGTCCGTTAACATTTGATTAGGTCGCTGCGTCGGCGCGGGCGGGGTATTGGCGCGGGGGGTGTTACTACAAGCGAGAGCTACTAATAGGGATTTAGTACCATGGCGTCATTCAGCGGAGCGCAACGCGCATTTTGCGTACGCGAGTACTATCGAAACAACGATTCTACGACCGAAGCTAAACGGAAATTTTGTAATCATTACAATATACGGAACAGAAATCAAGCACCAACAATTCAAACGATTAAAAAATGGGTACAGAAGTTCGAAACAACAGGTTCAACTTTAAGTCAACCACGATCCGGCCGACCTAGGACATCGCGCGATCCAGTAAACATAGAGCGTGTACGAGCGTCTGTTCGAGAACAACCTGGTCTCTCTACTCGAAAGCGGTCTAGTGCTTTAGATGTGCCCAGAACATCTCTAAATCGCATTCTACACAAAGATTTACATTTACATCCTTACAAAATTCAAATTGTACAGGCTTTAAAGCCAAATGACCCTGCTCAGAGACTGCAGTTTGCTAACGAAGTGCTTGAGAGGTTTACGAGCTTCAATAACATCTTTTTCTCAGACGAGGCACACTTCCACCTAAATGGACATGTCAATCGACAAAATTGCAGATACTGGAGTGACACTAACCCGGACTTGAAGCACCAAAAACCTTTACACTCGCCCAAGGTTACTGTATGGGCCGCATTGTCAGCCAGCGGAATCATTGGTCCATATTTTTATGAAGATCAGAGAAACCGCGCCGTCACCGTTAATACAGAGCGATACATTGTGATGCTACAGAATTTTTTTGCTCCAGCATTACAGGACTTCTCAGGCTTTAATCGAAGCTCTTGGTTCCAACAAGATGGGGCAACATGTCACACCTCCAATGACTCTATAGCAGCACTTCGTGAAATTTTTGGCCAAAAAGTCATATCCAAAAGAGGTGACATTCACTGGCCACCCCGCAGCCCGGATTTAACTCCAATGGACTTTTACCTTTGGGGATATCTCAAAAGTAAAGTTTACATCAGCAACCCAGTGTCTATTGAGGAATTAAAAGAAAATATACGCGAGGAAATGCAGAACATTTCACCAACCACTTGTCGGGCGGTCATGCAAAATTTCCGTTCCCGGTTACAGGTGTGCCAGGATGAACAAGGGTCACATTTGAATGATGTTATTTTTAAAAAGTGAAATCCTAATTTGTCTACTTTATTATTAAATAAACAGTTTTTCACTAAAGTAGCATTTGTATTTTTTATAACCATTTTAAATGTTAACGGACTTTTGGTCCACCCTGTATGTTATATAAGTAGAATGTAAATTTACAAACAATATTGATATCCCATCAAAAACTTAAATGGAGCCAAGTTGCAACGGCAAGGAACCAGTGGTGGGCCTTTCGGCTTCGCCATTAAAAGAATTGAGATCGAACTGGATGCCAAGTTGAAATAAAGTTCCTTCAAATGTACCTACAGAAATAAAAGATTAAAGATTAGAAATAAAATATAAAACATATTTCTTGCTTAAAACTAAATCCCAAAAGTTCGAGTCTTCTGTGAAAACTTGCCAAGTTAGGGATTTAGTTTTACCACTTACCACTGGCAACTTATACAATCACAAATTTCTTTGAAACTACTGAATGGATCTAAATATGCTTTGCTTTTTTTGCTTGATATAAAGCTAGTGAAAGCACATTTAAATTAATTTCAATAGTTTTAGAGAAATTTGCGATTGTGAAAATGCCAGTGGTAACCACTTACTGACCTCCACTGTATTATAATCGCTTATTTTCGGATTTTACCTTTTTTGTGCAGAGACCTTCCTTGACGCCAAATTCTAGGTCAACGCGAACTACTATTGTATTAAATTATAAGTATGAAAATAAAAATTTCAGTCGATATTTATTATTATTATTATTGGATTAGTAGACAGGCTAATGCTGGTTAGTCGGCTTCAAGTTTATTTTGAAAAAAATATTTCCCCATCACAATTTCCATTATGCCACGTTTCAGTCGGTAGTTTATATCAGCGCCCTTACTAGACTCTACCTTCAGCTCATTCCTTAAATGTTGACTTCCGATGATCGCTGCCAATGCGGCTGACGGCTGACGCGACAATATTAAACACTATGAAAATGTATGGCGCCGCTTTCGAACATCGCGGCCGACAGCGCATCGGCCGCGATTATCGGAAGTCAACCTTAAAACAGTGCCTCACGACTACTGACGAGTAGGCACGTTCGCCGGCGAACTACCTCGGTAAGCCCCGACATAGTCACCTTCAAGCCTATTTCCAGAGCAATTACTTATGTACTTACTTTACTTCCAATTTAAGTTTCATCAAATACCAGAAAATGGCTCATAGCCCATGCGAGCATGGTCATAAAGTGATCGTGCAAGTTAAGCCACGTTGGGTGAGGTCAGAAACAGGATGGGTGAACACTAAACTAAGAAATGAAATCCGAGATCAAAAATATAAACAAAAAGGTTACCACAATAATAAAATAAATTATCAATAGTAGTTTGTTGACAACCATTAAAATAGTAGGTTAAAATTTGTCGTACCTATTAAATAAGTAAAACAAAGCCGAACAAAAATTATTTTGTATAAAATTTACGTAAATAATACAATATTTAAAAAAATATATGGAAAAAAAATTGTACGAAAATATTTTATGCTGCAGGCAATAAGGCAGAAGTTCGTAACATTTGAATCTTTTATCAAAACTTTTTTATTGGGATAAATGTTTGTATATTTCTAATCACTTAAAAATACACGTGCCACTTGCTTTAGGTATTTGATATTTAGGAACAGTCGACGGTGGCGCCATCTATAATTAAGATAGAGTGCTCCAAAATACTTTTAGCCTATGGTTATTCCCCAATTACGATTACGTCACTATGATGCGCGACACCGCCATTTTGTTCATTCGTTTCCTATCGATTGTCGTGGTTGACTGTGCTCCATTCTGTGTTTAACAAATAATAAGTGACGCTGCGCTGTTGATATTTTGTTTAATGTTAAATATATATTTTATTTTGTCGTTTTAAGTTTTCTGATATTCGCGTTCGTAATAGTAAATAAATTACAAATATATTTCGTTTATTGTGGTACTTCCCATATTTTCCCTGTCGAAATAAAGTCAAAACAAAAACAAAAGTCAAGACATTAATTAGGTATTAATATTTATTCAGCCTTTCTATAATAATACAAATACTCACAACCTTTGAAACCTCAATTCACTAATAAAATTATATCGAATAATTTTAAAACTATGTTTAATTATGTATATTTAAGGAAATGTTTTACACCCCTGAAATGTCACTTTGACAATGACATTTGTTTGTTGACTTTTTTGATCTCGGATTTAATTTCTTAGTTTAGTGGCATATTTCATCTGTGCCTCCGTGCATTGAAGAGTACGTTAAACAGTCGGCCCGATTGTTGTCGTTCGACAGCAGTTAGGCCATGTCAGAGGCCTACGGGCGGCCTGAACAACTCTGACAGCTTGGCCACTAATCATACGATAAACAAACATCAGAGCATATCATAGCATGACTCTCACGTCCATAATCCCCAAGGGGGTAGACAGAAGAACCACCTGTAACAGACTACATCACTAGTGTCAAGACACATCCCTAGAGGTCTTGGTCATTGATCTGCTTTGTCTGCGGTATGTACGTGGTCTTACAATAAATCGACGTTTTTACAATACATCACGTATTGTAAAAACGTCGATTTATTGTAAAAACCACGTACATAACAAACTCTTTTAATACTACTATTAATATCGACGACTACAGCTGATTGAAAAGAAGAGAAGAAGTGTTCGTGTCTCGTGTACTCGTGTTCCCGTACATAATCTCACTCCACTATGGATGCCACACAGGAGTTCAGCATGCCAATGTCTTTGCAAATGGACAGTAGAACGGAGAACTTGAAACTATAGTGGTCACGTTTTAAACAGTCCATTCGGTTACTATAAATTTAATAGAATGCCGTTTGGTATATACCAACTACACAAGTGAGTAGCACAATAAATTTTTCAAAATTACAATGAAAAAGTGTTCTGGGACATACCTGGAGTGTTAATCTACTGCGATGACTTGTTGATTTATGCCAATACTGAAGCTGAACATGATGAAATATTGTTAAAAGTACTTGACAAATTCGCAATGTAAGATTTAATAGTAGCAAAGGACAATGTTGTTCTCCATACATTCATTATTTGCCTAAAGTCCAACAGTCACAGAAAATTATTATACATTTTCGTGAAAATTAATTTGAATAACGGACACTTCTGAGAAATGTATTATTTCAAAAAATCATTCAAATTTTTTGGTTATGCTATATTTTGTTTGGTTATACAAAACGTTCAGGCTCGCATTATATCTATTAAATCAGTACCTACCTACGGTGTTTGACAGTTAAAACGAACCGAACGTGTCGGCACGAATGGGTGTATATGACGCCAAACTATTTTCTTCTGAACTATTGAACCTTTCTGAGCGATATTCATATATATTATCTATCCACAGATAAGTATATTTAAAAAAATATTTAATGCATTTCTTACACATTTATGTCAAAAATGGCTATGTGAATTTTTTCAAATGTTTTTTTGACACTTAGAGAAGAGCGACCATCCTTATTTTTAATAGCTATGTAATCTACATTTATTAACCTACAATATATATTTTTACGAAAATTATTACCGGACAGGAACTTTGACATATTTAAAAGAAACTTTTGTATGAAGCATTCTTCATATAATGATACACAACTTTTATAGCTGTTTTTAATTGCAAACCATTCTTTTAAAAATTAAAACATTACTTCAACAGAGACTTAGAACCGACCGGCTTGACAAAAAATTGTTTTACAAACAAATATTGCGGATTACCATTTTTTATTTAATTTTTTTCGAAATTGTACCAAAATGGTTATAGATACAATAAAATGTTGTTTTATTAAAATTTGTTGTTCATTAAAATTATAATTTTAACTATAATTATATAGATATGGAGCCATTTTAAGTTTATAATTGATAACTAATGTTAACAGTTGTTTCTTAACCATAGCGCCATCTACCGACGACAGTCAAAACTATAATCATACAAAAGTAGATAGGCAATATCAACTGTTTTATCTATTAGGTAATAGGTAATATAGGTGGCGAGCCTATCACGTTTGTCTACCAAATCTTACGACGAAAAGTGGGAACTACCTGTCGGTGGTTCCTCTGACTACAAATTATTTGACACAAAATATCTATATATTTTGTGTTGTAGACGTGAGTTTATGCATGTAAAACATTAATCATGAAATATCATCACCACTCAAATCTTTCGATCACAAGATAAAGTTTGTTTGTAATTGGTATAAAAAAATTAAAATTGAAAACGTTTATTGAAAACTTAGTTTATTGTTGAGTACTTCCGATCGTGGGTAATATATTCCCGCCCTATGGCGGCGGGTACCACATTCTCGCCCTAGGGCGTGAATGTGGTACTTTAAACTGAGTATTATCGATAAATGGGCCCATTTTTGAGCAGATGTAACAGAAAGGCTTTTTATGTATTGCAGGCTTCCCGTAGAAAGTATTTCGGTTAAAGTGTAATTCCGCAGGCGACGACGGCAGAGCGCATAAGGCAGCGACAGTGCCGCCCAAAGGCAGCGGCAGACCGCAGCGACACTACTGGTTTCTATGTATTTCTATGAAATTACTAAGGCAGATGGCGACAGTGTCGCCAGCCGCTGCTGACGAGCGGCGACTGCAGACGGCAGACCAGTAGTTCCGCCAATAGCACAGAGGCAAAACGTATTTTTGTTTGAAAAATGAGTTTCTCGGAAACTGAAGAAGAGAAGTTGATATACCTGGTTGCCAGACATCCCGCTATTTACGATTCAGTCAACAAAATTACTTGAACAGTGTAATAATAATTATAAATTCTTTATTTTCAGGCAACAAATTATATAGCTAACTATACAAAAGGCTCAGATATATACCTTACAGGCTAACATACATAACTTTATTAGTAAAATATTTAAAAATAAATTTAATTTGATGACTCTTCTTGACGATTCTTCTTCGTCGGTTCTCTGTACTGGCGCAAAACCACCCCTTCCGGCCAGAAGTCCTCGCTGAAGAAGATGTGCTAGTACCTTGCGGGAACGCGAACTTTATAGGACTTGAAATCAGTGGGCGTACTCGACTCCAGCTGTTTCCAACAGACCCCCAAATGGCGCTCTCGAATCCTGGATCCGGCGCTGGAGCATAGTTTGGAAATGAAGGTTCATGTCTTCCAATGTATTCTTCATATCCAAACTTTGAGGTAGCCGGCGCTGCAGCTCGAATGTGTTGGCTGCAGGGACGGTGCCCTGCTTGTTGCGGCTGCGACGCTGACGGCGTTTCCTGTTTTCCATCGGGACAAAGCCATCCTTGACGGCAGTCACATTGAGCGGGCCACGAACAGGAGCCGCTTGGGGTTTCATGGCCGCCGGCGCGCGCCTCTCAGCGGTGGGCGCGGGTCCTGCAGGCTCCTTAGAAGACGGAGGCGTAGCGATCTTATTAAAAGACAAGTCATCATCGTCTTCTTCCTCTTCTAATAAAATTAAACAATTACTATCGCTAATCTCGAACACGTCCGATATCTTGTCTCCCGGAATACTTCGAACAGACTGAATTGAATGCGTTGCCGCCGCCGTCCTAGTTGTCGCGTCGCGTACGGAATCAATACTTCATTTTATTTTTAAATATATATTTAGTAAATATAAGAGTAAATGGTATTGCTTGCTTGTTTATCGTATGGTTAGTGGCCAACCCATTTGTCAGAGTTGTTCAGGCCGCCGTAGGCCTCTGACATGGCTTAACGACTGTCGAACGACAACAACCGGGACCGACTACTTAACGTGCTCTCCGAGGCACGGAGGAGCTCAGATGAAATATGCCACAAGCGGTCACCCATCCTGGTACCGACTGCGCCAACGTTGCTTAACCTGCACGATCACTTTCGGACCGTGCTCGCAACTAGGCTACGAGCTCCTCAAGTAAACGGTTTTGAATTAAATGAATACTCGCTAGAAGTAAGAATGTCGCCTATAATTAGTATGAGCAGGTGGAAGGTGTTTAATGCAAGATAGTTTCGCCGGGTCGACTGCAGCGGCACTGCCGCTTGCGGTTATCGTCAGCGGCATCATCCGGCAAATTTCTAGGATGACCCCAGTGGGCAATTATTTCATTTGGTGGTAAATCGGGTGTCCGGACAAATTTCACCCTGAAGATGAAGTCGGATCGGTTGGTAGGTTAAAAAAATGCATTATTTTCTTTTTATACTTCCATTTTGTAATTTGTTCAATATGAAACCACAATCTGTACCACAAATTGCTTCATTCCTAAAGGGTCGTTACGTAATATTTCTTACGACACCGTGAACCTACATTACGACATTAACAGTTTAATTAAGAACAAAGTAAACTTTTTAATTGTTTTATTGAATTTGATACAAAATTAGTCGTTTATATAAGTAGTACTAGGATAACTGAAATGGCTATAGAGACGACAACTTGAACCACGCACTGTTGTCGACGGAGTTTTGACGAGATGAAATCGTTTAAGTATTTCAAGGTCATAGAAAAAGTATTGTATGTAAAAGCAACTGCACGCAATTAGCCATTGTATAACTAGTTTTTTTCTATTTTAATACTCGCTTCCCTCGTTTCAATTCTAAGAACTAATTTCACAATGGCTGTAATTACGTATCAGTTGCATAAACTACTAGGGTTATTTCCAAGTATCAAATATTAAATGCATTTCTTAAAAACTAAGAAATAGTCATAAAGTAGCGCCATACAAGTAGGTCCTGGCTACACATAAAGGACTGTTTTGCTAGAAAGGGACAGAGCATCTCTTTAGTACTAACTTTAACCATTAATATCTCAGATGTTAGTTGAGATATCGAAAAACTAATTTTAGATCCTTCTTCAGGGTGTCCATAAAAGTGGATTGATGCAATAAAAAAATATGGTTAATTACTTTTTTATTATAATATTTATGTTATGTAGGATTCACCTGACGGACCTGACGAAGCGCAGAGGCGCGCGTTGTCGGCGCGCACTGAGGCGCACGCAGCGCAGCGTATGCACGCACACCCGACCGGCCCCGGCGGCCGCGCGTGTCCGTCCGGCCGCGTCAGGGATCTGGCATTTCTGCGGGGGTGCGCGGGCACGGCGATAAAATAAAAAATATATTTTCTCGCTAATGCGAGAAAATAAATATTTTGTCGCTAAAAAAATATTTGGAGATTTTAGCAATATTTCAGCTATGGCAACATTTAAGTAGGCTGTATAGGTTCCACTAACCAATTTGCCTGATCTTTACGCTATCAATAAAAGTGTTTAATTTCATTGCATTATAAATATTGTACTTTGCGAACATTTAAAATCCTAATTGTTTAGAACACGACCGACTCAAGGCGCTACTAGTTCGGTTTTCGTGGTTTAACTTTCTGGTGAGAATTTTGATTCCTAAAATCATTTTATTGTCATCACACGTCCTCAATTTCATCGATAAGGCCGCCTTCTGCACATTGTATTGTACCTCTCTTTATGTTGTATGTTTTGTTTATGTCCTGGGTGTGCAATAAAGTATATTTGTATTTGTAAAATATATTTTCCTAAAGATGCTCGGAAATGTACATAACATGTAATGAACATTCGAATATTCTCAGGTCGGAAAGTACGTTCGTAGATATTTTGTTTTAAAATCCCCCCCCCCCCCCCCCCCCCCCGTTAAAAAAGTTTATTAAGTTATACCTAAAAGTTTATTTACAATCTCTATCTCGTCTTGCTGACCTTAGTTTAGTGCCTAGTTCGAAGGAAAATAGTTATTAAAAAAACACGACAGGAATGAATTTTCATAAGCCCGTTCTACACTCGCGCGCGAATCGTGCCGCGACAGCCGCGAAACAAGAGTATGGATGGTTTCCGCGTTCGCGCTTTGCGGCGTTCCCTGTCCGGTGTCGGTTTTTTGTACCGCGACAATGGGTTCGCGGACCCATCCACACTCGTGGTTTTTTCGCAGTATCGTGCGAGACGCGGTGACGAGCGGTCGTGCGTGCTAGATTACTTTTTATTAAAATTAGCGTTTCGTGGAATAATCAGATAACGGATGACAATCAGTACCATTATAAACATTCCTGTGGCTAATTTGAACAAAAAAGAGGACTTAATAATGCCCAGTTACAGAATCTACATAGCGTCACTGCAGCAGCAGCAACTATGTCAGCGTCCATTTTAGTTGAGTGCACGAACTAGACTGCGAAAAGTTGTGAAACTTTGTGAGTGTAGAGGCACATATTTTTGCCGCGGCCACCATTTGTCCTCGAGTGCAGAGCGCTCTTTACCTACATCCCTGGCCAAGACCAGAAAAATATTTTTACTTTTTAAATTTGAGTCTTGAGTAACGCAGTCAAAACGCAGTGCGGACTAAAGAGATTTCTTGGATTCCGTGTCAGAAAATTTAATAAAATATGAAAATTGTTAAGTCACTTAACAATTTTCATTTCGCATTTGCAGTTTTGTCATGATTTTGTATTCTAGAGTGAAAGTAATATCTATGGTAATATGGACGTTATTAGTAGGTACGCCATCAGACGTCCAGAATAAAGCAGAAATAACTATGGAAAACTTACTTCCACCAATATCAAAACACGGATATATGAAAACGCCTTTATTAAGTGGAAAACCAACAAAAAAAGCAGTATCATTTTCTGAATATGTCTTAGCTTATTTGAATGAATTGTTTAAGAATAAAAAGACATATCTACGCTGTGGGCCACATACTCGATGCATTTGAGCATCGTTCAAATGCTCGGTTCAAGTGAAAGAAAATGTAAACTGTTAACTTTTAAGACTAAAACATGTCAACACTTGGTGGCGTTGGTAATATTTCATATTAGCGTAGTGGCAAAACTGATTCCGGAGTCTATGGTAGAGTAGTGGTGCTACAATCTGCCCTCTAGGTGCCGGCTAGCAGGGTTCTAGGACAGTGTGCAGATGAAGTAATAGAAGAACTTGAGGTGCACATGGTGGGACACTAACAGTTTACATTCATTCATTCAGTTTACATCGCACGCTATCTTAAGTGAACAGTCGACTTGCTATAGCCTTTTCCTAAATTTCAAAAGCGTCATGAAGTAATAGATAACGTTAGTAAGTCGTGTCATTTGGAATAAACTACACATATAAATCGCAGATTGCCTGTGTTTCACTAGCATCGACGCCACTAGAGATAAAAAAACATGATCGTGCAAACTAAGTCACGTTAGGCGAGGTCAGAACATCAAGAGCCTCTACGTGCCTCGGAGAGCAAGTTAAACAATTGGTCCCGGTTGTTGTCGTTCGACAGCAGTCGTTAGGCTATGTCAGAGGTCTACACGAGCGACCTGGTCAAATCTGACAATAGATTGACCACTAACCAAATACGATAAACAAAACAAAGTGGATAAAACATAAATTCATAAATGAGCACCACATGATAAATATTTAGTAACATAGGTAGGCATTTTGAAGCTATCCCAATTTAATTAGTAATAACTAAAATCCTATTATTTAAACAATTAAGGTGGACTTCCGATCATCGCGGTCGATGCGGCTGACGCGCTCGACTCTCGTGACGCGGCTGACGCGACAATACTAAACACTATGAAAATGTATGGCGCCGCCTCTGAGTCCCCCGCGACAGACGTGTGCGCCGACGTCTATCGTGAGTGTTGTAAGCCGCGCGCGATCGTGTCTCGGCCTGCTCAATATTGTCGTGTGCCGCGGAGAGTACATGTCTGGCAGGCAGAGCTATGAAGTGTTTTCTTCGCAATAAGATAAACATTTGATTATAATTTAATTAAAAAATTAATTATATAAAAAATAGATTTTATTTTTGAGCGCGTGAATGTCATAATAATGTCCTAAGTCATTTTTTCAAAAATTAACTTTCGACACAACTGGAAGTGACGGACTAACACACACACACACTGACTGATCAACAAGCTTAATAGGCGTGCGATTGACGTGCGCGATATCGGAAGCAGTGTGTGTCGTCGGTCGTACACGACTGACGCGCACGTCATTGTCGCGTTAGCCGCATCGACCGCGATGACATCTGACGCGACAATATTATACACTATGAAAATGTGTGGCTCCACTTCCGAGGTCAGCGATTCGCGACAGACACATTCATTTTCATAGTGTTGTATTGTCGCGTCAAACGCGGTGCGGCCGTCGCGCGCTTCAATCACATCGACCATGATGCACGAAAGTTCATCTTAAACGGTAAAGGTCAGCGTTCCGCGTTCATGTATTGTCGCGTCAGGCGCGGTGCGCCCGTCGCGCGCGTCCGTCGCATCGGTCGCGATGGTCGGTAATCCACCTTTACAATAAGTACTATGTTAAAAAGTGTTTTTTTCAGGTCAAAGGTGTATGCCGTTGTAACCTTGAATATATATAAATTCTAAGGCTGTAACGAACTCTGTAATGTAACAATAAACAACATAGTAAGGCTCAGTTGGACAGTTGGTATCAGAGCAGCATATCAACTCAGAGCGGCGGCGGAAAAATGTCCAGCACATTAACGGAGGCGCCCACGGGCCCAGTGAGGAGGCCTACTGCTCACCTACCAACCCGCACTGGACGAGGACTGTGGGTTAAACGTCATTCCCAAAACAACCATGAATCACGACACAAAAATAGGCCCCTAGTGCCTGGCAGCCCCGGAGGCGGAGGCTCTGCCGATGACGGTGGGCGGATCACCTCTGAATCCTCGGGCGAAAGCGAGATCTCAATCCCGTCAAACGACTATGGCTAAAGGAAAAAGGACACCAATCATATGCTAAATATTCTTACATACAACGTTCGCTGAGAACGGACGAGCGTCTTTTGGAATTAGAGAATGCATTAAAAAGTATAAACTGGGATATTATAGGCGTTGCGACGAGACGGCGAGGATACCATAGAACGCGAAGACACTATATTTTTCTATCACGGTCAAGCAGGTTTTTGTTAGCCAAACAGTGGAAGGAAAACATACTGAAATTCATACCATATTCCAAAAGACTAGCATTACTCAAATTCCGTATTACTGAAAAGAAAACCGTAACAGTCGCTCAAGTTCTATGATATGCTGAACAAAGGCCCTAGGTGAACACCGCGTATATACTTGGAACATAGTACTACGAGATTTCAATGCCAAAGTTGGGGCAAGGCAACCATTGGACAACGTGCAAATTTTGAGGCCAAATGGCTTAGGAACCAGGAACGAACGCGGAACGCGACTCATCCAATTTGCCTTCGGGCAACAACTCTGTTTAAGTAACAGCATATTCTACAAAAAAACCGCAACGGCGACGGACTTGGCTTCTGCAAACGGGATTACTAAAAACGAAATTGATTATGATCTCACATCTGACAAATACATTGTTAAAAATGTTGAAAGTATGTGGCTGTTGTTTGTTGTAGTATAAAGTTTAGTTCTGACCATCGACCGGTTCGAACAAAACTAATCTTCAATAGTAAAATTCATCAGAAGATGCAATTCAAAAACAAAAATAAAATTAAACGGATAGGTTAACATTAATTTTAAACAAAGACTTATATAACTTAGAATTTATTTTTATTTTTAAATTTATGAATATTTATATTTATAATTAATTAAAACGGTTACATACATAACAGATAATTATCTTTAGTAAATCCTAAAGAGCTACAGAATTGTCACTACATGAGAAGGGCCACGCCCAAATGTTCCCATTATGCATGCTGCATTTCCTCGCTGAATAGCGAGAGACATGTGCTGGGTCAGGAAGTATCCCGATCGGGGGTCACACACAGACCCCCTCTCCCCCAACCGCCTCCCCAGCTCTTGGATGAAGCCTCCCGCCTCTGAGCCCCAGGTGCCGGCAGTTTCGACGGCAATCGGCACGAAGTGGTACGCCGCCTCCAAATCTGTGTATGTGGCGTGCTTTAGCCCAGCCGCTGTTTCTGCCGCGGAACGGCGCTGCGTCAGACCGTCCGGCCTCTTGCCGTCCGAGCGAGACAACCCTGGCGGCTCCAACACGCAGGGCACACCAGCGGATACCACGGCTCTCCTGATGATTTCATTTAAGCCTGGTGCCGGGGTATTCTGCCAGCGCTATGAGAACAGGCGAGCTTTAGAGAGGCGAGAACTTAATAGAACATAGAGAAAAAGTTAAGAACAATACAACCGATGCAGAATTCAGAGCATTAGATAAAGTTGTCAAGACGATTATTAGGAAGGACATAGAAATTACAACAACAAACGAATACAACTAGCCTTGGAACAAAACCGATCTTTATAACACACATACAGGGTATAATAAAGGGAAAGCCCTGGATAAGTAAGTAATACGTTTATTTCACACACAGCAATGACCGAAACAGTTATCATAATAAAATAATTATGTAGTCAAAGGTGAACATATCTAAATCATGTCTGATGGTCTGCTGTTGTTGTGAATAACGTGTTTATAAGACAGCGAAGGCAATAAACAGAGTAACAGAGAGAAAGTAATAGAGATCAGCACCAATTGTTATAAAGACTTATATTCAGATCCAAAACGTTTAAAACAGGGTACAAATTACTTTTGCCCTGATACAATCCCACCCATCAAACTACGAAGTTGACTTAGCGTTATTAAAAATGAAATACAGCAAAAGTTCGGGTGAGGATGGTATCAAGACAGAAGCTTTGAAAATTGGAAACTTTTACCACATATTACCAATTTATTCAAGTGTTTATTTAATTTATTATTTAATTATTTTGTATGACTTATCTTGTAACGTTTTTGTTACTTTGAGATTGAAATAAATACAATTAAATAATATTTTAAAATCAGGTCAATTCCAAGAAAAATTCCATTCCATTCCTTCACAAAAATATAGAGATATATCTGATATAGGTAATTAATTATAGGCCAATCAGTACACACACGTACGTCATGTTTATAAAACATTCATAAAAGTAATAGAAAACCGCATATCTAGAACACTAGACAAACATCAACCACCAGAACAGGCAGTCTTCCGACCCAGTCTCTCCACAACTGATCATCTGCACACCATAAATCAAGCAATAGAGAAACATCACGAGTATAATTTGCCCCTTTATCTCGCTTTCATGGACTATTCCAAAGTCTTCGATAATATTACGCATTTGTAAATTTTCACAGCTCTACAAAATCAAGAAATAGATCCTCTTTATATAAACCTAATCCGCAATATTTATACTAACTGTACAGCCACAATTAAACTAGAATCTTCCGGTCCTGTTTTTAACAATGAAAAAGGTGTGAAACAGGGCGACCCTATGTAACCTAAACTCTTCACCAGCACCCTTAAAGAGGTGTTCAGGAAACTAGCAGATGGATGGGAGGGACAAAAAAAAATTCCTATACATTTTTTAATCTACAAAAGTATTGCCGTGATTCTCTTTTAAATCTTATGCCTTATTTTATTTTATTACACAACAAGAAGAACAGTGAACACTAGAAGTGTAGTTGAATGTTAATAGCTGAATTTTGTACGCCTAACGTCATTAAAGTTGATAGCTGAATAATAATGATGTAAACTCTTCTATACAGCTAAAGACAATTAGTAAGTTTAGTAAAAAAAGATTTTGGGAAAACACTTATAATACTGCAATTCAACTTTGTAAAATATGTGACGACCACTCTGTCAAGAATTTAGCGACCGAGAAGAAAAGTTTATGACTTATGGCCAAAAATTACTGAAAATTGGGGGTTGAAATCTGAACGTAGGTAACTGGGGCAAGTGGGGTATCATATGAAAGGGCTTTGTGACTTATGGGCAAAAATATCCGAAAAAAAGAATGTAAGGAGAGTCCTATCCTTCCAAGGCCGGCAGCGCATAAGCAGTGCATCTGGTATTGCACGTCTCACTAGGCAACGATGAATTGAATTGAATTTTATTTCTCAAAAGAAATATTAAAACAAGATATTTTTTCTCAAAACATAAACGTTTAGAAATTCAGTTTATTTTCACGTAATATATATGTCGTAGCCATATAGCGTAGGTGACGTCATGGCTAGGACGTCGGACAACCGTGCGGCAGGTCCGAGTTCGAAACCATGCAATGTCATGTACCAATGAATTTATCAGTTTTTTCGAAGACTTACGTACATTTACCGACTGCTCTGAAAGTGAAGGAAAACATCGTGAGGAAACCTGCACACTGAGGTAACCAGAGTGTGAAATGGGGAAGGCAATTTGTATATTTATACATTTTTAACTATTTGGAATATGAAACGCATTACACAAAAACCGTTAAATTGAATTTTGTTTGGCTTAGCTAGCACTGTTAAGCGATGAATAGGTCATTACATTTTATTTCGGAAATATTATAATGCTATGGAAAAAAATGCTAAAAAAATAATAATAACATAATTATAACTTATAGCTGCTGTAAATGGACATTGACAGAAAAAAATTTATTAGCTGCTGTATAGAGGCATTGTCAAAACATAAAAATATATGTCAAAGACGATTATTATTAGCAAAAGTCAACATTTCAAGCAATTAATATTAAGTATATTAATTGTTTGAAATGTTAATAATAAAGCTGCTGTATAGAGGCGTTGTCATATCATATTAAAATTAAATAAATTAAACGGAATGTCAAGGTCAAAGCATTAAATAATTACATTAAAAGGTCAATATTTACAAAGAAAAATTAAATTGTGCTGTTGTATGCATTGTCAACAAATATAAATATAATTAAAGGTAGGTAATTAAAAAAAATTACATGTATGTAATCTGTTCATTTATACAATGGTAAACCACCCCATTAAATCTGCCAAGATAGTCGTTCTATGCGATTAATTCCTTAGAATGATCAATAATCAATTCACGACCCTAGCAATGAGGAATACGACTTAGAAGAAGCCACATAGCGTAATGGCGCATTACAGCAAGTGCGTGCGTAGTCATTTCACGAAGCGCTAATAAAGTTAGAGAGATACTGTAATAGTCGAGTTTTACACTATCTGTCTAAAAAATTTAGCCACTTCGTGAAATGCAGATTTCTAGTTAGCACATAGTGTAATGTTATAGTTATTTCAGTTGTATCACGGGGAACCCTCTGAATTACACTATCTGTCTAGCCCGGAAGCGCACTTCGTAAAATGCTTCGTAAACACGCGTCTTATGCGGATTAATTAAATCCCTGGTGGCGTAGTAGCTAGGACGTTCGACTCTCAATACGTGCGAGGTCGAATTCAAACCCATTCTTGTCTTGGGTCTGGTTTTTGGGTCCGAGTCTTGGGTCTAGGTCTTGAATCTGGGCCTTGGTATCTCTGAATCGTACATTTTATTGAAATGACATACATTGAAATGTCTTGCGACTGTGACTGTGCGTCTTTGCGACTGCGATTTTGCGATTATGCATGCGACTTTGCAGCTGTGATTTTACGAATTTGCGACTGCAAAGCCGCATAAAAGTCATATAGCGGTAAAGTCGCAAGTCATTTCATAAAATACGGTTCAGAACTAGCCACATAGTGTAATTCAATACCATTCGGCTATGTACTAACTGGTGATCTTCATTTCACGAAGTGGCTAAAAATCTTACGACACAGTATAGAATTCAACTATTACACTATCTGTCTTTTTTAGCACTTCGTGTAATGCCTCTATACGCACTTCGTGTAACGCGCCATTAGGCTGTGTCTACGACATATACAACACCTTCTATCAATACTAATTATTTCAGATTTTTCGTCGTAAACAAATGAAAATAAAATATTTTTATTTCTCAATACCTATAAAGTTTTGAAACTTCGTTTTATTTTTCCCGTAAAATATAGAAGATTATCTATGAGTTTGAATTATTTCAGGTTTTTTGGCTTGCAAACTTTGGAGATAAGGAACGGGAAGGGGAACGGTCATTTTTTCACATTTTTAACCATTTAATAAGTCAAAACATAAATAAAATAAAAAATAGTTGTGTAATGTTCAAGTAAATACCTTTCATATGATAGCCCACATGCTCCAGTTGTCCCACTTACAGATTTCGGCCCCATTTTCAATAGAAATAAAATAATTTCCTATATTTTTTTCATCTAGAATAGATACGGGCAAGCCAGTTCTACAATTGTGCCAAATTTTAAGTTTATATCTTCAGTAGTTCATGATATAAACAGCTGTGACATACAGACGGACAGATGGATGGAAATCAATGATTTATTTCTGTGGGCGACACAGAAGTCTCACCATACATAGGATACGGCACACTAAAAGGTTTGCGCTCCTGGCCGCTCATAAATGTTTGAATGTCGAATGTTACATATTTTTTAAACATAAAAACTCTTTATTCATTAAAATAATTATTGGCGAGTTATCGCTTCTCAATTATTTGTTATCACAAGTCGAGGTTCGTCGTCTGTAGCAAAAATGGAATTAACGCGAAAAGAATTTAAGGCGATGATTTTTTATGATTTTAAAAGTTCCCTTTCTCCGAAAGATTGCACTGCTCTTCTTCAAAATGCTTTTGGGAGGGAAGCAGCTCATCTGAGCACCGAAGGCGTTGGTACGCTGAATTTGATCGTGGCCGAGTTTCTCTCTATGATGAGATTCGTGAAGGTCGCCCCTCAACTGCGATCACAGAGGAAAATGTGGCTACTGTCAGGCGGCTAATTGAATAAATCGACGTATCACCTACAAGGAGATTCAAGGACATTTGCGGATTGGTATAAACCAAATTCAAAAAAAAATACGTGAACATTTTAAAGTTAGGAAACTTTGCTGTCGCTGGATTCCTCAGATACTCACCTCAGAACAGAAACGGGCTCGTGTTAATTGGTGTAAATAAATGTTGTAAATAAAGTTCGATCTCGGACGTTCAAATGCTGTTTATGACATTGTGACAGGAGAGGAAATATGGATATATTGTTACGATCCAGAAAGAAAGCAACAGTCTTTGAATAGACAGATTCACATTGACCTTATGTATTGTTGTTTAAATTTACGATCGTGAAAAACACAAATTAGGCAAGAAATTAAAACTCCACTAGATAATGTCCAAGAAGCGCTAGGCGCTGTAAGCAATTTACTATCGGATAAGAAAATGTATATAGGTATCGTGCTTTAGTTACATATTTTTTACTTGATTATTTTAATACTGAAAAAATATTGTTACCAATTAGTTGAGTCTTATGGACGCACATTAACCCTTACACCTACCAACATACACCCTCTCACACACGCACACCACATACATACATCACACACACATACCATCTCACGCTCACCTGGTCTCTCCCTCACTAGTTAGAGAATTAATTAATTCGGATCATCAACACGAAAGAAGAAATTAGAGAATCTACTATTCCAAATTTATTTTACTTGGGATAGATGCGGGCAAGCAAGTCCTACAAATATGCCACATTTCAAGTCTATAGCTTCAGTAGTTCCTGATAAAAACAGCAGTGACATACAGACAGACACCGAAGTCTCACCATAAGGGTTCCTATTTTACCAATTTGGTACGGAACCCTAAACAGAACTCGATAATATCCAGTTATAGAACCTACATAGCGACATCGTCACGGCAGCAGCAGCAGCAGCTATGTCAGCGTCCATTTTAGTTGAGTGCGCGAACTAGACAGCGAAAAGTTGTGATTGTAACTTTGCGAGTGTAGACATATTTTCGTGCATAGTTCACGGACGAGTCGCGGACACGACCGCGATTCGCGCTCGAGTGTAGAGTGCGCATCAGACCTACGGGCGCGAACCAATTATTGCGAAGTTCACTCGATTAGTTTATGGTGCTTAAGTTTGCGAACATTTTGAGCTGGTAATTAAATGGCGACTTACTTCAATTGTGAAAGCAGTGCGATATACGTAGTAACTATTAGGTTAATATGTGGTAACACGTTATTTTCTATTCAAAGTACTTAAAACACATAATAGCATTAATAACGTGGTGCATTACAAACGGACAAGGGCCGCCGCCAGCCACAGTGATTATATCGTAGTAGGCTTCAATCCAACAATCCAAGTTCACTGCACTCCAGCTTGAATGACGTAATATGCACGCACTGTCACTATTATTTTATTCACTGCACTTTATGTCACTTTTCGAGCGCTTCCCGCACTGCAATCCAAGTAAAATCACTGCAATCCATAACGATCGTAGCTGGCTCACTGTCAAGGCGGCGGCGGCACCGATACTTGTGCGGGGACGGACTAGGGAGACATGCTGACTTGTTCCAGTTTTAATTACCACAACATTGCACAGTAAGCGGTTTAGGTGTGGTCAAGTCATGACTTCATCTGTTGAAATTGACTGCAGCAGCACTTGTTAACCATGCCGCCGTGACCACATGAATCTGTAGCGATCTTTACCGTCAAAAGGCAAGTCGCAACCCAGATACAGGTAGGTAAGCGCTAAATGTAAAGCTTTAATTGCATACCTACCATGAGAAAACAAACGGTTTTTCCATAAATTCCAGTTAATGATAACTATAAATATTCCTCTAGTACGGTCGGTTTTCTAAATTATCTGACCGCGTAGCTGACGTATCAGTACCGAAACCGACCGTACTTAATAGCTGTATTTATCACTTGGGTAATCAAATCTTGAACACATACATAATTCGTTATTAGACTAAATTTTTTTTTATTCCATCTATCAATTTACATGGACTTTCTTAAGAAGGATCTAAAATTCGTTTTTCGATATCTCAACTAACATCAGATATTTTTGACTATGAAAATGGGACTTAACCGCGTCAGTATTTAAGGATCTTTAAATAAATTGTGTAAGTTTAACATCAGAGATATTAATGATTTAAGTTAATACTGGAGAGATGCTCTGTCCCTTTTTAGCAAAACAGTTCTTTATATGTAGATAGGATCTGTTTGAATGGCGCTACTACATAATGACGTCATAATGTAATATTGCCGTTTCTTTCTATCGTCTGATTTTTGATTGCATGTAGCAATATAATATTTCAACAAATTTTAATTCTGTTTTCACATTTCACAATCAATTATGCCTATTTCTTAATTTTTACGAAATGCATTTAATATTTGTTACTTGGAAGCGACCGAATTACAACGTAATAATTCTAAATATTGTTTTAATAGCCATAAATACACTTGTGTGACGGTAGGTTGTATCAGATACAAGCATACGCTTGTATCTGATTCATTCAATTCGCTACGATTACCTAAAGACGTAATTCGACGTAGGCATGTTCATGGTACCATTTAGATACCAAACTTTTAGTAAACAGTTGTGCAATAGGACATTTGATATGATAACACAGCATAAGGGACAAACCGATTCACGTGACTTGCTTAAACGACGAACGGACAATGCAATAAGTTTTGTTTTCTCATGTTAAGTACAGAAGACAAGGGTAGGTGAGAGAAAGCTGTACTCACGACAAGTGGTAGCGCGAGACGGAGGCGGGAGCGGGCGCAGAGTTCACGGAGGACGAAGAGCCTGAGTAACCGGAGCCCGCAGGGGAGGAGCCGGCCGATGGCGCGCCCGCCGTCGTCGGTATCGCGGCCGGCTCGTAGTACTCGGTGGTGAGGGTGCGCTCGTCCAGCACGTGCTCCGCGTTGTGAGCCTTCGATGCCGACTTGATGTCCATGAAAGCCACTGTGGCGCACACACCACTAACCGCCCCCAGGTTCGCGCCCGTACTCGCACCCGCGCTCGCGCTCTCCGTACGACCCAACAACTTGACATTCTGGACTCGGCCATAGCTGCAAAAATAACACTTTCTGAGTTAATAACGAGGCTCATATGCTAATCTAGCTGGATAGATATCTATCTACCTACATACATACACAAATATTATTGCTATCTGAATAGCTGATCAAACATAGATTAGATTGCAATTGATGACGTCTATTATGAGTCTATCGATATTTACATTAACAAGAAATCAGCGATATAAGAACCTAAAAGTAGGTTGATAATAAGGTTACTATTGAAATAGAAATTCATTCTTGTCCCATATTGCCCATTGCCAAGGTTACAAGAGGCTAGTATTTCAAGCCAGGGTATTAAGCTAATCCTAGGCTGGCTCCGATTCTGACTTGACACAATGCCAGTGTTGTTTAGTTACATGAAGCTAGTACGCAAAGCCAGGATAATCGTGGTGAAGTGGGGCGTCACCGCGTCAGTAACTTGTAAATTCCATCCTATTAAGGTACGATTGCAAACAACCATGCATGCTGCAGGCAGCAGCAGCGGTGCTGCGCTGCGCGACACTTCTGGTTTCTATGTATTTGTATGGGGAACATTCCAAACACGGCGACATGCTGCCTGCCGTCGCAGCTTTCCGTGACAGAGGGCAGTAGTACCAGTCGACAGCACGTGTTCTGTACGAATTAAAAGCGCCTGGAGAATCGTCGTTACAGAAGTGTCGCCGTGTTTGGAATCATCCCGAATGCAGGCAGCAGCAGCAAAGCCTGAAGTGTTTGGAATCATACCGTAAAACTAACCTGACTTGGCCGGACTATGACGCTAACTTACTATTTTATAACAACTAGTCTACACCAAGGTAGTTTTACTAGCTTCCAGGCTTTAAATAAATACTGCGCTCGTGTCACCCGTTATGCACGATACTTTTTGACCAGATTGTAACGTTGGAAACGTTATTTGGAGCAATTTTTGGGCCATTTTTCTCTATCCGAAGTCTATAAGAAACTTGAAATTTAATACATGTTCAGTGGACAACACATCAGCCTATACCCTTTAGTACTTTGTCGCTTTAACTTATTTGTCACAATCATACAATGACAAAGAGTCACAACAAAAATTTAATGCGACAGGGTTCCAACGAGTATAGCTTGATGTGTATTCCATCCACTGTACCTAGTGGGAACAATTCGAAATTGTAATATTTTAATACCTTCAGGTTTTCGTAAAGTTTGCCAAAAAGTGCCAACACTTGATAAATTAATGAAAAGCCTACTTCCAGTAGTCCTAGAAACTTACAATTTCATAATGTAGGCATGTAGAACTGACGGAAAAAATCGAGGTTTCGTGTAATCAAAAATAATATTAAGGCACTTCTAGCTGTCCTATAAACATAAAACTTGGAATGTATCCTGTAGAACATGCACTGTAATGCATACGAGGTTATTTAAAAACCTTTACAACGAAATCTCAAAACGACTCACCAAATAGGACTAGGGAATGTTTAAGCTAATTTTCTTATTTAATATGACGCACAAATATGACGTCCAAAAATTGTTAGTCAACGGCTTATCAACCTCATTGTTTTACTTTTATTATTCCTTGGGAGGCAAATTTTATTACAAACTCTTTGGTCAAATATCACTGACTGGCGAACTTTAGTTATTTTTTAATTAATTGTTAAAAAAACATGTCTGTCACTTTTAAATCGCTACGATAGAGGTAACGCGGGATGCATCTCGTGCTTATGAGCTATTATGATTTTAAACGAGGGTTAACATAAGGAATCACATGAAAATTCAATAAGTGCTTTTGGGGAATTGATTCATTTCTTGCCACCATCGCCTATTAGTTTCGTGAGTTTTAGCGTGGTCGGTGCGACCTAAAAGTCTAAGGTCATAGACCGGGGCGACCACTAGCGGCAGTCATTCAAGAAAACGTAAACAGGAGGGAGTGGCTAATAAAGCAATGTCGCAACATCACCAAGCACAAGATTCAGGATGAATTGAAGATTGGTTAACAGGCATTTTCCACCATTTTACATGACCATCTTAAAATTGATTGGAAGGTTGCATCGCGATGGATACCAAACTCTCTCACAGAAGAGCAGAAACTCCGACGTGTAGACTGGAGCCAGTTTATGCTAGATAAATTCGACGGAGGTAGCTCACAACTAATGACCTTGACTTCTGATGAATCTTGGATATACAACTACGACCCGCTTACGAAACAGCAATCGACAGAATGGGTCTTTGCAGAAGACGATTTACCCATTAAGGTTGATCCCGGTCGAAGTGTCAAAAAAAGGGTGCCGTTTTTTTCCGTCCTAGTGGGCCTGTAGTCGTAATTCCACTATAAGATCAAAGAACAGTTAATAGCCAATGGCATAGCAAGGTTTGCCTCCGCAAGCCTTCCAGGACCTGTGTGACGATCCTCCGAAGAGCGGAACGCGTGGTATAATTTTTCACCAAGACAACGCTTATACGGCCGCCAGAACCAGGGACTTTTTAACCCATTCGGGCGTGCAATTGCTACAATCTTGATTTCGCTCCGTGTGATTTCTTTTTGTTCCCCACGTTGAGGAAATCTCTGTGGGAAAGGAAATTTACGACTGCGGACGAAGCAGTAGACCAATTAGGTGGCTTTATTTCGATCTTCCGCAAGAACAGTTTTTCATATGTTTTAAAAAGCTGGTTCAGTCGAATGCATAAGTGCATTGATGCCGCAGGGAAATACTTTGAAAAGTTGTAAATAACCATTTGTAATATTTTTTTTATTTTCTATTTGACTAAAAATTAATGGATCGGCCTAGGTATAATGAGAAAAATCCTAAATTGTATATATTTTTTAAGGTTTGAATAAATTAAAACATTTCTAACGTTAACCATCGACTCCAGGGAGCCGCATTTAATTTTAACGTCGTTCATTCATTACCCTTTTCGATTCATTTCTTGAAACATTTTTTTTCCTTTTTTTAGTAGGTATGTACCTACTAAAAAAAAGGAAAAAAAATGTATGAAAAAAGAAGGTATGTACCTAACTCTATACTTGTATTGCAGTTATTTCTAACGGCGATTCAGTTTAAATACAGTTTAATGGTATGGTAGTTTCTGTTTGAGTAATCCTTCCTATCAAGGATCAACGTCCCCAGTAATTCACCAGACCCCACTAGTTGACCAATTTAAAATGTGAACTCAAACTAATATAATAATGTAATATAAGCCCGTCCGCCATTGTAACTATAAGCGCCCATTTACTGAAAATATTGATTTAAGTCATGTCGAAGGTAGGACACAATCACGAGACACTTGTAAGTACTTACTATGAATAGGTAGGTTATTTATCTATTGATTATGCAGTCTAAAATAAAAATTGGTGTATGTATAATTATTATTAATTTATTATTAATAATAGGTAGTAACATATTACATAGTGCAACATACATTGTGAAATTGCTTATTTTACAACCTACTTGTACGTACACTATACACACCATGATAAATTATTGATCCAAATTATGTTTGTTATATCTATCATAAGCACGTCCAACCGGACACACGACTGACATCGGCATGATGACGCGCGAGTCGCGAGAGCAAGCAAAGTCAAGCCAAACAACCGACCGATACAAAAAATGCGCAGTTGCCGCTTTGAACCAGATAACTTGCGTTGTTGCCGTTTGGACTTGCCACACCACAACTGTAAAATGAGCCCTCGTTCGTACCACCACCCGCACCTCAGCTCCGCAGCCACCATTATCTGTCTGTATACAATGCTAGGCACCGCGGGTGAGTAGTTGGTAGCGGGAGGTGAACATTAAATATCACAGGTCTGTATTTGACGCGTAGTGTGCTCATATGTTGAGGCGCCTGTGTTTTAGCAAGTTAACCGATAATGATGAAATTCATGTCATCAAATTTAAACGACATAGTTTATCCTTCCCCGGGTCCTCTTGGTGTTATTAATAATATTAACTAATTCAAGGAATGCATAAACGGAGGCGCTTTCAATGAACTCGAGTCCTAGATCGTTAGGTAAGGTCACTGTACAGTATCGTCTAATATTATGTATATGTAATGTACCTACGTAACGAACCTCTCAATGTCTCACAATCTTTTGTAGGAGTGCGTGGACTTCCTACATTTTGTGCCATCATTAGAGATGGGTCATGGAAACTTTAGTGTGGATTTTTTTTAAATCCATTATTTTTCCAAAAGTCTACAAAAACTGACCCAGATAAAATCAGAACTGTTAAAGAATGGCCAACCGCGAAAGACAAAACTGAAGATCATTTTTTTTGGTTTTTGCTCGTACTATCGACGATTCTGGATATACGATATTTTGTTTTCGTCAACTAGTCCCGTGACGTTTTTTCGTGTGACCAGATAGTGAAAATTAAAATAAAGATTTGTAAACAGTTTCTGCGATATAGTCAAAAGCCACTGGCCGGCCACTGCATAAACTAATGGAGAAAAGAAAAACGACCATTTTTTTAGGACAATTAGTGTGAAGTAGCATTCCAGGAGCTGAAGAAACGACTTTATGAGACGCCCATTTTGTGTTATCCTAAAACGGACGGTGATTTTATCGTTGACACAGATGCAAGTAATATGAGAATTGTTGGAGTTCTATCGCAAGGAGATCAAGAGGTTGTCATCGCCTATTATAGCAAATCCTTATCGAAACCAGAGATAAACTCAATAATGCAATAATAACTATTAGCTGTAATAATGACTTTACAGCACTTTAGCTAATATCTTCTCGGAAGAAAGTTTTGACTGAGAATTGACCATGCAGCATTAAAATGGTTACTTCAATTCAAAAATCCTGAGGGGCAGGTAGCGCGTTGTATTGAAGTACTCCAGGAGTATGACTGCAACATTGAGCATCGTAGTGGAAAATCTCATAGGAATGCAGATGCCTTATTAAGAAAACCCTGTCCTGCGGAATGCAAACATTGTGTAAAATTGGAGGCAAAGGACGTATTACCGTTTAAAGTTAATTAAAACAGACACGATTAGTGCTGAATGGAGCGATGAAGCCACGAAACGTGCACAAGAAGAGTACATAGAACCATTTTTGAAATGGCTGGACCAAGATGAGTCTTGGTGAGCCAAAGCCAAAGTGGAGCTAAGTGGCAGGAATGAGTGTAACAACTTAAAGTTACTGCGCATAAATAATGGCCGAGTCTGGTTTTACACTTGTCTTACATAAAGATATTCTATGTCGCAAATGGGAAACAAAAACAACACAAGGGAAGGATTGCCATTAACAATTGGTTGTACCCAAATCCAAAATTCGCGATATCCTTCGATTGTACCATGATGGATCTTCTGGTGGACATTTAGAAGTAAAAACAACTCTGCTCAAAATTAGACAACGCTTCTACTGGATTCATCGCAAAGAACACGTCGAGGACTGGTGTCGCAAGTGCACAAAATGTGCTGCTGCAATGTGGTCCAAACACACCCCTAATAGTACAAAATGTCTTGAGATTATCTATACATATCAAATTAAAGATAAAACCGTAACATATCACATATTCGTAAAATGTGATTGGTTACGTTTTTAGTTTTAACAAAATTGAGTTATGCCTGTTTTTGATGGGACCGACTAAGTTTGCGCAACCTTTGAAAGGTACTCACCTAAATTTCAGCCATTTTGGACGCGCAGGAGTTGTTTGTTTGGCAATCGTTTGAATGAGTCGATGTGAAATCCACCCGAATTTTAGTGTAAAAATGGAAAAAATCGTGTGTCGCGAGCTGTCATTAATTTTTTTGAATAGCAATTACTGTAACCGATTAATTTTGTAATCTATCTTAATTAATCGGCACCAAAACTCTGATTTATTGCGTCTAAACTGCGCCAACAGAGAGTTGAAAATATTTATTCGAACACGTTTTTGGTCCCGGAGTGAGCAAATGCGGGGCAGCCAAGGCGCGGTCAGCTTTTCTTTGAGCTTTTATGCCTAAATCTTGAATCAATATATGACAAACACATTCTATAGACATGTTCATAGTCTCTGCTATCTCTAACTTTAATTCGACGGTTGCACCATTTGTTGAACTTACGCGATGTTATCGTCAGTGGTTGCAGTTTTTGGCCGTCTCAGACATTCATCGTCACCCAAGCTGGTCCTGGACTGATTAAATTCAGCCCAAAATATCACGGTGGTAAATGATGGTACAGAACCTCCAACTCGTCTTTAAATTTTCGTAGGCGTATTGCCGTCAAAATCAATTATTTCATAACAGCTCAATACTCGATTTTTTCCAAACAACTCCTGCGCATCCAAAATAGCTGAAATTTTGGTGAGTACCTTTAAAAGGATGCGCAAACATATTTCCCAACTTTTGTTGACGAGAGTTGCCATCTTCATGTTGAGGGCGAAAACTTTTCAGACGGCCCTCGTAGTTGAGATTTCTACGTTTCTAATAAAGAAATTCGACGGAAATTGGCTTTTCTATTAGGACCTACACTCCACACTCGTAACAGTAATATCGATCTAAAACAAGCGTGGATAGCTAACTTGGGAGCGCAAGGCACAAATTCACGGTTTAGTTTCATCTCTTCCCCTTCCCATCTCTTACCCATGCATCATGATATGACACTAGAGAGCTGAGCAGTGAATATTTTTCCTGGGGTGTGCAGGCGTCTTCCGTTTTGGTTTTAGTGGACAGACAAACAAATGACTAGAGGCGTTCATAAGTAATGGCTAATTTCGAACAAATTGACTGAATGCAATAACGTGGTTTGTGATCGGGAGCGCAAGGCGGGCGCCTTGCGCTCCAAGACCATAATAATGTCTCAAATCGGTTAGATTCTGGGTGGATTTAAGAATTTTTATTTTCTCATGTTTGTAGGAAAAGTGTTCAGTCCGAAATTAATTTATGGTCTATTAATAAAGAGAAAAATGGAAAGCAGGAGGAGGACCTTTTCCTAGCAGTGGGACAGTCTATAGGCTACTAAAAAAATGGAGTTTCTATTCTATTCTTCTATTCTAAATTCTGGTTTTAACAGACTTCAGTCACCTATCACAAACTCGAAAATCTGCGTTACGATGGTTTATGATTGTGAATTTGGTTTAGTTGCATCTCTTCCCCGTGAATTTATACCTCCAAATATTTCCCATCTCTTCCCCTGCCATAAATCACTCAAAAAAAATCCACTTCTTATTGTTAAAAGAATAGTCGCTTCGACGCCCTGGGGGACTTTGTTTTATACTATGTATGTAGTGACGTATGTACCTACAGTGGAAGACATACCTATCAAGCAAGCTATACTCTGTCGCAATAGGTTTTCGTATGTGTCAAATAAACGACGAAATACATATTAATTTAACCTGATGTGGTTGTCCACTGTACTCGTCGGCGCGACCTTTCAAAAAGATCTTCATCCTGCAATGGCTAATTTCCTGACATCTGCAATAATGTACTATTTATTGCAAATACATATTATCTCCATACCGGTTGGTTTAATAAGCTTTCGAATTTAAATTAAATATTCGTTTTCCAGTATTTTTATTGAGACAAAAGGATTTAATCAAGTAACCGGTGATTAAATCGGTCTATGTCTGGTGCGACGTTGCCACGTTTACTCTTACAACATGGCCGCGCTAGCCGTACCCGTTTCCGTGTGAAACTCGACTCAACTGCGTCTGTGTGTTTTTGAAGTGGCAGCGGCAAACAGCAGAGCAGTGAGGTGAGGAGTGGTGCGGGCGGCGGCGGTCGCGGGCGGTGAGCCGGAGCGCGGCCGGCGCGGCGGGCGCGGGCGGCAGGATGCAAGGTAGGGGGAGGGGAAGGTAGATACCGGCTCGGCTCACGGCTCTCAACCCAAGTCTCAGCTCGCTCACTGCCGTGACGTCATAGTATCTTAGTATGTACCTAGTAGGTATATACTGTCATATTTTGTGGAGGTAATCTCAGGTCGTTCGAGGTAAACTGTCTAATTGCAAATGATTGGTATTGAGCGGTTGATGTTAATAGGTGTCTATCAGTTATTGATTTCTAACGATAACGTAGGTAGGTACGTTACCACTGCGGTTCTACGTGTGAGTCACGACAAGGTAATGAGAAACGCGCTATATAAGTAGTAGGCTAAATAAATAAACCTAAATAAGATGGTACAAATAACAGCTACTTTGTTGTAAATTGAATTGAGAATAATGATATGGTTAATAATTTTTATCATATGTAATCAATCATTCATAAATAATACTCGTATATTTACGTATGTATCATTTATCTTGTTGCAGGTAAGCAAAATTTTCCACTAAACTCGTGTTACGTTTTATTATAATAAATTAAAAGCTTCATGGAAACCTGTTTTAAGTCTCCTCATCGACAAAGAGAAAACAAACTCCTTGAGAGTTGAGACAATGGGAAATGTTGACTTTGTTGAGTTCTCTTAGCAAGTATAATCCCAAGGTTAGACGACTTAATAAAATGGAAAACAACTCTGCATATAAATAGAACCAACCTATAACAATTTTAAAACAACACCAATTATATAATGCCCCTTATACTAGGGTAGCCCTGAGCCCAAACAGTGGGGATGCTAATAAAGATGATATCCATCATACAAGTAGGTATCTAGGTAGGTAAGAAACTTCATGATTTCTTCATTCATTTTCCTAGGTGCCAAGAAGTCTAGACGTAGGTAGGAATAGGTACAGGACATGCCCGCATTTTCATTTATTTCGCAAACCCATTTTTGGGCATAAATTATAATGAAACCCTAAAGAACTGCAACATATGTAGGTTTAAGCATTTTTCGAATCTTTAAAAGGCTGACTAATTGTAAGTAAGTGATTCTCTAGTGTTTAAATTCAGTATTTTAGAATATAATTGGAAAATGCATTGAATCAAATAGGATATAGAATACAATAATAAATCCTAGAAATAGTAAGTAGGTATACCGTTGACCAGTCTGCAGTAGGTCGACCGTTACCTACAGTGTAGTTAACTCTAGATACTTACCAAGGTAGATAAGTACATTAAATCCAATCTTAGCAACAAACACCTTTTTTATTGCAACCGGACAGGTAGGTAAATACAAGCTTATAACTTATAAACTATGTTTTTTAATATTACCACCTACCTCTACATTTCATAAAACATACGAGACTGTTTTCGCCCTGCCGCCGCGCAGTCATCAATTCAAGATGTTGCAAGAAATAGCGTTTACAGTAACTACCTACTTAGTAAGCGGTACGGTAACTGACACACGAAGAGTTCATTGACCTTTGTAACAGGCATCAATGCAACGCGAATACCGTCGAAGCAGTACGTACCTACCTACTGTTCCAAAAAAGTATCAAGTATTTCAACTTTCACCAAGCATTGCCTTGCCATAATTGTTTCGTAAAGTCAGCAATGGGTCGTGTCAGTTGTGTTCGCCCCAACAAACAACTGGGTAGGTGTACGTTATGCTAATTACTGATAGGCATCATTATTCATTACACAAGGGACAATTTAAAATAAGTTAAATGAATAACGCTATTTTTCTAGCTAGTTTCTTTATACACAAACGTTTAGATAAAGGTTAATAAAGGTGATAAAGAGGGTTAATAAGCCTTAATAAGAAAACTACTGCAATATCCTTCTGATCTATAATAATTGTGCAAGTAGACTGTTTCGCCACAACATTTCCTGAATTCCTAGCGAGTTTGCATGCGCAGCTCGTAGGTGACGCAAGAGAGCGCGAAACAAAACATCTTTCAACTCAGCCGTCAACGCCTACGTACAACCGCATGGAGGACAAGTTGCACCATTCACTATTTAAACAGACACTCGAGTTAAATAAAACCGCTCAATTGACAAACAAAACAAATTCATCAAGGTCTTAAGCTTCAACAAACACTTCCTCGATCGTATGTTGGTAAGAGAGAAATTACTTTGATCCTATACCATATTACTATCCTCATGAGGCAATGCATTAGCAAAATATCGGATGCCATCTTCAAAATGAAGTATGGAGGTCAGTAGGCAAAATCGCTTGTGATCCCATGCTGCGTCTTTCAAATCGCGGAACCTCAGTCCGCTCCTTGGCATCTCACCCAGCCATTTGGAAATCTCGTTCCTACACACAAAATAGGTACTTACTTTAAACTGTCGACTATAACGCACAATAAACGCATAGGTACAAAATTAACAAGCAGACGTTATCAGTTATGCATATTTTTAACCCGTCACTCTTGAAGTAGACTCATAATGGTGGTATTGTTGTCGGTGGAGCCAGGGAGGGAGTATTTAACAATAGAGAACTGACAATACTTTCAGTTCACATAGCGCGTCGTCGTTTCTCGAGAAGCGAACAATACGTATTGGAGCGTTTGTTTAAGCCATAAACAGCCACGAATAATGTGCGACACGGTTCTTGTTTCTAGTGAGGTCTTCGTAACTGTCGGCGTCTCATCCGCCTTGATGTTGACTGTATTACCCAACAAAACCGTAAATATGGAAAAACATTAATTGTTGGTACCCAACAAAATGTCATGTAGGAGGTACCCAACATAAAATATTAAAGACATTCTTACTTCAGAATCATGTGTCAAAGTCTTAGGAATATAACAAAACGTGCGGGGCACATTTTTATTTCCGTATCGAACTAGGGGGTTAATGCGGCGCGCCGGGCGCCTAGGCTAGGAGTCGAATTGGATGAAACAGGCCAACGCGCGGTTGGGGGTGGGGGATATAAGTTCAATTCGGTCGGGTCGGCCGGCAGCTCGCGGCAACCCGCGGCAGCCCGCGCAGGTCGATAGAGCGCGGGGCGTGTGGGTGGGGCCGAGAGCTGTGCTGCACGGGGTGGTGCCCCTCGCTCTCACCCCGTGGACCCGTCACCAGCCGGCAACTTTCGCGTTGCATAATAATGTTACAACACCTAGCGTCCACACCACCACCACCTCGCCTCACACCCCACGCCACATGCCCACTCCCATTAGCTGCGGCACAAACTTTATAGGTATCTGGATAGTACATTACATAGATAGAACGAACATACTATTCATAGCGTCAAGGTATACCTAGGCACCGTAGGTCTCAAAAACAGATAGATGTAGTCTAGTCATGCAATACTTTTAAAGACAAAAATTAAATTACTGACACGAGCTTATAAAATGCGCCGATGTGCCTGAGTGAAAGATTCCATATGAAGGAAGCACGCTCACTCAAGACGCTTGCATGTCAGACTGCAGTTCATTTGTTTGTTTATTTATTACAGGTTGATTGTACAGCAACTAATCATACAAATAATTTCTTATTAAAATAAATATTAAGCCTATTACACAACTACACAAAATTAATTTCACAATAAATAGCATGTTATAAATTTAAATTTAAAAAAATTAAAATCCCCGCCTGACCATTGTGGAGATCCCCTTACTTTTTCCTGGTCATCATCAGGTCCTTGATGTTCCAGATGTGGGGAGGGCTCCATGGTCCTAAACATTTGAGCTCAAACTGCTCTACAACTCTACCCCTACCACCTGCAGTGTTTATGTCAAGAACAACGGTCCAGACGCATTGTTGTAGTGACTTTCTCTGTCATCTCGGGGAGATCGGAGAGTCTCATGAGGGTGTGTTGACAGGGCAGCCGCGATTTGCCTGAGCCTACCACGAATTGGTTAATTAAGTCGTTTAAAGCACCCAGAGTTCACGTGCGTGTGTGGGTTTAATTCTAAGGGCGCGGATTTACAATCGCAGTTTGATAAAACCCTATTTCCTCGCTCACATCACATCCCATAATCAATTTACAACACCCACACGAGAAGATTTGGTGTATTTGGCAAACCTGTGCCTATTTATACATACACGAGGGGCGTTCAATAAATTGTCTTAATTGACATGCAAAAACCATAAATGAACATAATTATACTTTTATTTTTCTACGTATTTCCCTTAGTTCGGTACAGCGAGCGATAAGCTTTACAGATCCTTGGAAAAAAAACCTTGTCCGAAAAATAATCGTTTTTTGCCGTCCTCGGTCTCATCATCGTGAAATCGTTTCCCATGAAGATCTTTCTTCAAGTTTGAAAATAAAAATAAATCCCTAGGGGCCAGGTCTATAGGCAGTAGGATGGTTGATTAATTTCTTCGTACCTACACTCCCGCACAGCGGCCTTGGCAACTTGAGCCGTGTGCACGAGTGCGTTGTCGTGCTGAAGCAAAACACCACGGGCTAGCTTCACTCCGACAGGGTTCTCGCCACAGAGCTCGAAAAATTCCTTATTGCAACCGACGCGCACTTGCTTTTGATGAGCCGTGATCATATGCGGCACCCATCTTGCACTGACTTTTGACAGATGAAGACGCCATGAAGATAGTATGTATGGTACCAATGGATAGGCCGGTTAACTCCGCTATCATTTTCACCCTGATTAGAGCATCTTCTAATACAAGTTTTTCGACCTTTTCCACATTTTCTTCCGTAGTGGCTTCAATCGGGCGCCTAGGGTGAGGGTCGTCTTCGATACTTTCCCTACCTCGTTTAAATTCACTTGACCACCTTCGAACCATTGGTAATGAAGTAGCAGACTATTGGTAAACGGTCACCATCTCTTCATGAATATTTTTTTGACTTTTTCCTTATTTTGTTAGGAATTTTATCACCGGGCGATACTCGAGTTTCGTCAACTTTGTCGCGTCACTCATTATGCTCGTGTTCTAAATGCGATTGCAAGAAAACGAATGAATGAAATTAGCTAATTTTTAGTAATTAAACCTGCAACTAAACTAAATTAACTATTAAAATAATCCGTATATGATTAGTAAATTACCCTTATACCGAGAACATATTGACCGCCTCTCGTACCTACCAGTTTTAATAATAAAAACCGAAACAGCGTGGTTCAAATCGTGGATAAATTCCTCTCAAATTACATGTACATTACCGCTCGGCATTTCAAAGTTCAAAATAGTCAAATGTCAAACCGCTCCCTTACTTGTAGAACGCCCAGATAGAACAAAATGTCAAATCCCTTTCTTATTTAATGTCAATGCGAAAAGTTGGATCAATTGTAATCTTTCAATCTACAGGTATTTAGAAAAGAAGAAAAATCCATTTCGATGCAGGTACTTAATGTAGGTACTCTTCAGATAACGCCACATTAAATATGAGTTTTAGTAAAACAATAGGTGAGTTAAGACAAACTGGGTTGTCTTACAAGCCCTTCCTTTTAAAATCGATTTTTTTACTGAAACGTTCAAAAATTCCGAGTTTTTCACTTTTTACTCTATGGCAATGAAATGGGTTTGCCATAGATCTATTCAGTGCGTCGTTAGTAAAAGTACGAAATACTTAGGTATAGGTACCTAACATGCAGGCAGAGTTAGCCCATTGCTCTTAGTTTGGGTTCAGCGCAATGGCGTTGTGCGCATTGCCTCTCACCCTTCGCCGTGCTAGCGCGGTCGGCCGGCATCGATCGCAGTACCGGCTGCGTGTTGCGACTGAGCGCACACCCCGACCTCGTATTTCTGTTTCTATATGAGAAACATTTCATAGCAGTATATAGAGCGCAGCTGCAATAACCGCTACTGTTAAACTTACTTGTGCGTTCATTTTCCTTGTAAAATCTATGCTGTTAAAGCATTGCCAAAGCGATACCAGACCCTCCCCCCTAAAGTCAACCAACCACGATTTCGACCTTTGCCAACAGAAACGAGAAATGTATATCATGCTTGGATACCTACATACCTATATCAAATGTTGAAATACGAGAGCGACGGTGTGCTAAAGTCAGGCACTTACAGTCAGTTGCACGAAGCGTCCTTAAAGTTAGGTCTTCATTAAAATACAAGCTATCCCTTTCTACGCAATAACTCTAGATAGAGATGATACATAAAACGTTTATTTTAACTTCGCCCACTACATGGTTAGGTACATTTTAAGTTAAATAGGTAATGCAACAAAACAAATAACGCATAATAAACTTTAAATTATAGATAGTTAAGCAAGTACCTACCTTATTATTTAATAAGTAACGTAAGTATTATCATAGCACAGTGTAGAATGACGTCGAACCAATAAGGGTGTATGATCCGCACACGTCCACATCCGTATTTTTAAGCTCGCAACAATGACCCCATTTGAATTCATAAAGTTACTATACACATTTCCGCCAAAAATAGCCGTTTTTGGTGGAAATGTGTATCGTAACTTCAGGAATTCAAACAGGGTTATTAATTCTATCTAATATAAAATACTAAAAAATACTCATCCTGTCAGTGCAATTAGATTTTTAAATAAAAGTGGACAATGTAACAATTATGATTTTTTTGATGACCGTCCCCACATTGTAACTATATTAAATAAATGAAATGTACGTAGTAGAATATTTTGATAGCCCTGACTTTTTTAAATTTCATATAAGTATCTGGAAGAGTAGATAAATAGAGTAGTTCTCATTCGATCCGGTGTCTATGATCCGGTATTCCCATTTGATCCGGCCTCGGACTGGTCAGTAAAAGTACAGTCAGGGAAAGGATAAATTTTTATACGTTTTCTCTTTTTCGTTTTCTATTTTTTCTTTAATAATATATTAATTTATTCCTAAAAAATCAACAAATTTTGCAAAAATCGTTAAAAAATCTATTAAAAACTAGTACTGTCTTAAACACAGATCGATTATGTAAAGTTCTACCTAGTAAGGTTCTTACATTTAATTAAAATAAATATTTAAATCACAGACAAAATCATACCCACAATAATTTTTGGATATTACTTATATTATAAAATGCAATAAAAACGAGTACTAACTTCCTTAATCGTAGTTTGTTTATGTAGATATAATAATTAACTAAGTTCTAATTATATCTATATGAAGTAAGAAAAGCGGCCAAGTGTGAGTCGGATTTGCGCACCTGGGGTTCCATTCTCAAAAAAATATTTGTCGTTTGTTTATGTAGATATAATAATTAACTAAGTTCTAATTACATCTATATGAAGTAAGAAAAGCGGCCAAGTGTGAGTCGGATTTGCGCACCTGGGGTTCCATTCTCAAAAAAATATTTGTCGTTTGTTTATGTAGATATAATAATTAACTAAGTTCTAATTACATCTATATGAAGTAAGAAAAGCGGCCAAGTGTGAGTCGGATTTGCGCACCTGGGGTTCCATTCTCAAAAAAATATTTGTCGTTTTGATAAATATCATTTTAATTTTTTATAAATATTTAAGTAGACTTTGTTTTAATTTTCCCGCAACACCTAGCGAAACTAATTGTTACAGATTTTTTGTTTAAAAAAATAATATTTTTTATTTTTAAATTTGTAAGCGGCTCAAACAACGGGAATAAAATATAATGTTATTTTTCGATTTTATTATGATCCGGCGCATACAGGATCTAAAGGCAATAAAAAATAAAAATACCGGATCATAGACACATGATGAAATGGGAATAGGTATAAAACTAAGATCTGTCGCAGGCGGAGGTCTTTAGCAAACAACAAACAACTTAGATTCCACGCCATTGGCTCTGTCACTGACCGGTAGGGCTGTATCCACAAAAGAGTTAAGTACCTAGCTGTAGCTGGAAAGCACCATAAGTAATTACTCTAATTTTTTTTTAAAAACCCCTCTTTACCATTATGAAGATTCCCTTTCTTTTACCTAGTCATCATCAGGTCTATGAGGTTCCTGATGTGGGAAGGGCTCATTGGTCCTAAACATTTGAGCTCAAACTCGAGCTATAATCGTTCCAGAAATCCCACTTAACATCAAAGATACTTCAAGATCTTGGAAACCATTAAACTATTTTTTATCAGATATGGCTAAGAATAAGAAAACTCGATAAAATTCTCTTTAAATTAAAAAAAACCGGGTCCAAATCGGATCATTCGTTATTAAGTTATGATGCCACAGACAAACGTGTCACACTTGTCGTCCCCCCCCCCCTCGATGGTCGGAGGTTAAAAATACAGAATGGGACAGTTGAATTATCTACAACTTAACATGTACAAACAAAATAGCAAATTATGTAGTCTACGTAGCATAGCAACCAGCACATACTATACAATAGTAAAATAATAACGCGCAGAATGACCGTTGAATATACACATAGCTATCTACATACATCATCATAATTATTATCTAGGTAGGTACGTATGTACGAAACGAATCACTCGGCCCGAGCCCGACACAACGTACAAAACATGAGAGCGCGACGTTGCCAGCTCTCACACCGGGCGCCACTACATTTACCAAGGCGAACAGAGCGGAATGGCGTGGCGGGGTGTGCGGATCATCGGTTGTTGGTTGGTTGGTAGTTGTTGAACGTGAGCGTTGAAGCAACCAGTTTGACTTGTTGAAACCATATTTTCGAAGTCAAACCAATGAAATCGTCAACTTCATAAGTTACCTTACCTACCTACATAACGTAGGCAACAAGGCTCTTAATATTATATTTTATTTATATATTAAATTGACATGGATAAATATTATTGGAATTTGATACAATTATATTATAATATGTACCTATAATTGTACACCACAACGGGGAAGATAATTGGCGCTATTTCACGAAACAAAAATCTTTGTAATCACGAGCTAAAAAAACACACTAATGGAAATTCCCATACAAAAAGCGTTCAATGTTGCTATTTTAGACTTATTGTACTTCACTATTTCCTTTTCTATCTCATGTTTGTTGTTTTTATTTGTGTAATAAAGTGTATTTTACTTTACTTTACTTTAATAAATATACTGTTTCACGGGTTTTAATTGTATTATAAGTCTAAACATGTACTACAAGTTTCACCAAGTACCAACAACCGCAAGTATTAACCATTTTTAGATTTTAAACTTGTAATTGTTGCTTTGTGAAATAGGCCCCCAGTAGTACAAGAACATCTTTTTTGTATGTACTTATATTAAGACTTATTAGTAAGGCTATAATTTGAGTTTTATTGCGTTTCATATGACATTCAGTTATTATTTTTACAGGGTTGGAGAAAATCTGATATGTAGTACCTAAATAAAATCACAAATTGATTATTATGCAAAGTTTACACGACCACTCACATACAAATTACAATAGTATTTTATCTTGTAACACCACCCAATAAGTTGTGTTTAGTTCAATAACAACAATATTCAGGTACATAAGTAATACCATATACCTAGGTATTAGAAAGACTGAAATTAGTTACGGGTGAACTTTATGTACAGCAATGTCGAAATCTACCTGCCTTCCTAACTGCTTTTAATTAATCCCTACTACAATCACTTACTAGTAAGATAGTAAGTAATAGATTTTGATACAATAAATGAGATTTTTAGTGTCGTTCTTTGACACTAAAAATCTCATTTATTGTATTAAAATCTATCACCGAAAAATAACTTGTAAGTAGGTCCTAGCCAGCTAGCTGGCCAAATTCCTGTTTGGACTTATTTATTATTTATGGATACACATATATACCTACCATCCTATGTCTCCATACAAATATCATGCATGACGTTACTACAATCACAAGTAATTCTTTACATCTATTACATCGTATCATATCGCTTAAAAACTAACTGCCTTGCCTGCTTTTGAACCACACTTGCTATATGCAGATGCACACAAGTAATTTGGTATCTATACCCATATAAATAAGACCTAGAGTTGATAAGACATGGACAACGACAACTCAAAATTGAGAGATAGTTTCTCGCCGGTATATTTTCGCCCGTGGCGAGTTCGACGACCCAGCGGTCCCCGCCCGCACACCCATGCCGCTTTTGGAGCGCGACATTGCAAAACCGTGGTGGGGCAATCCATGACGTTTGCTGCCTGCTGTGCTGGATGCCATGCCATGCCATCATAGAAAAGTACAGTATGTATGGAGACTAGGCAGTAGACGTGAGTAAAAAATTACAGGTGTAGCCCAAAGAAATATTTCGGTGAAGTTGGCCCGGTTCACTAATGTAAAACTAGGTACTTTTGTTAAATTAAAAATTAATTTAGCTTGATGATGATTAATTTCATCAAATGCATTCCTAAGGAAGGAAATCACACACAATCATTTTCTGTCTGATTTGATGTGTAGGTACTGTAGAATTGGGACGATTTTCAATTTTAATAGTACTTTCTTGTAGAAAATGTATTTAATTATTAAATAATTTATATCATATTATCCATGTACCTATATGATTTAAAATTTTATACACTAAAAATAATGAGGGAAGAACCACTAAACTAATGTTAGCTATTACATTTTTCTCTATTATGAATTACATATTCCGGGGGTTAACATGAACTTGGTCACACAGTCACACCATTTTTAGAATATAATTTTAATTTATTTTTAATTCCGTGTTTGACTATTTAAATCTTGAAACTATCGGGTACTAACGATGGCCTATCGAATGGTGTAAACAAATCGAAAAAGTCGTTAGAGGCCTGTAGTGTAAAGTTGAAAAAAAAACGAAAAGTTAGGAAAAGTCGCCCGGAAATCGCATTGGGGCGGGGTCAATTCGTCAAAAATTCATTTATAGTAGGTATTCGAATTTAACGATTGTCTATTGGATTTAAATAAATCTGTTTAGTATTTTATTACTAGCCAAAATTCTCGCGACACATACTCGTTGCGGGCTACCTCTGACATTCAAGATTTCGGGAATTCAACATTTTGAGATTCAATTCATCATTTTGAGATTCAACATTTTGGTCTTAAAGGCTCTATGGAGCGACCCAAATTCACAGAAGAACACATTACTCACTAAACAGATGGCTAAGGGTCTCCACTTCATTAATAATAATTGTATTTAACATCGCGATGTTGTATAGTGTGTCGTGCGTGCCCCTTGAACAGAATAACAGAAATACGGCAACAACGCATTTCGTCATTGAATATCTGCTGATATATCTTTTACGCTTCCAATGTACCAAATTTCCAATGCCTAGAAGTAATAAAATGTGTGTTTCACTTTTGAATTTCAATAAACTTCTTTGTGTTGACTTTGATAACGAATTATGAAAAAGGTGAAACTATGAGTAATTATATTCTATTAAAATGATACAATAAATATACATTTTAGAAAAAACGAACGTAAAGATAAGATAATAAAATGTTTAGTTTTCTAGTTAAGGATTACTTAGTAACATGTACACGGAGTGTCGAAAGAAGCACTTGAATTGACTTGAATTCAACAATCTCGTCAAGTTATTACGGTTGCGTTTTTCCGCTTATCTAGTTCCTCAAGATTGTGGGTCCTAAACAAATCAACCTCAAACAAGTTACTTAACTATTTAGCAACATCATCATCAGCCTATTGATGTCACCACTGTTGGGGCACAGACCTCCTCTTGCACAAGGGGGTCGGGCCATGATCCACCGAGCGGGCCCAGCGCTGATTGGTGGATTTCACACGCCTTCGGAAACTTTTAATTTCTTCACACATGCAGGTTTCATCACGATGTTTTCCTTCACCGTTAGAGCAGTCGGTAAATGTACGTAAGTCTTCGAAAAAATCCGACAAACTTATTGGTACATGACATTGCATGGTTTCGAACCCGGACTTCCAGTACAGGAGTCCGACGTCCTAGCCACTAGACCACCGACGCTACTAGCTCCTCCTATTTAGCAACATCAAATTATAAATGTATATAGAAGAAAGTGCAACATGGTCCTATTAATTTCGATGTTATTTGCACACTAGTTTAGTTATCAATATAGTTAGGGTACTGTGTTGTGCCGTACCCGGTAACTTACTCTAGGTGAGTATTTTACCAGTAACATTCTCAAAAAACAACGAGGAAAAATATTTTTATTGTAACTTTGTATTTATGAGCCAAGTAAAATATTTTGAAAACTTCCAATGTTCCGGAAGTTTTCAGGAAAATTCCCTGTCAATTTTTATCTCTAGACAGACTGGCTAGAAAGTCTGCGTTGGTATAGATACTAATAGAGCTTAAGTGATAGGATTATATTCTATTAATTCCTTGGTCAGTTATACAGCTAGGTTTCTGAAGTGGTCGCGGACTGACTATAGTCTGATGATGAAGTGTTTTTTTCTTTACAAAACATCGTATAACTTTTTTACAAAGACAGAAATGACTTGGACCCTGAATATTAATTGTAGTATACGATGAGAGCTCTCGTTTAAGCTAGATTTCTGAAGTGGTCGCGGACTACAGTAAGATAATATTAAAGCCTAGCCTAGCTAACCTATTGTAAGGTAAAACTCTTGAACCCAATATTATAAAAAAGTACTTCAATTAGCTTTTATTTTAGACAAACCAAGACAATTTTTCGATTATAATACTTGAATACTCGATTTTGAATATATTTAGCCAAATATACTGTGACTGATTATACTAGATTTGTTTGGTTTGTTCGAATTTTCTCGATTTTATTCATCCTTAGAAAAACTACTTTAACTGAATTCAGCGAAAATAGTCGATTTTGTTGATTGAATTTACTCGATTTTGTCAAAATTCTGCTCAAATTCCAGAAATATCCACAAGCCTTATCGATTTCTAAAGGTTACGTCAGTATACTGGGTGGTACAGCTAAGTGTTAACAGGCGATTATTTCGTTACTGATAAAGATATTCAAAATATTTTAACTGATATTGTTACTAGATCACATAGTGCAAAAGGCGGTAATTTTTAATTTCTCAACACGAAAAAGTGCTAAGAGTCATAAATTGACATTTTTTGTACGTATAAGAGGTCATTTTTCGGGACCATCTAAATGGTATATTTTAACTCTACATAAAAGCTTTAGTACCAATTATTGAAAATTCCGTTGGATCAGGAGATATTTAAAAAAAAAGATTGAATAAAAGGTTCATACAAAATACGAAAGAGCTGGCAATTATTTCATGAATACTAAAGGTATGAAAAAACATTCAACTGGTGTTGTTACTTAGTAAAAACACCAGTTGAACTCCTAGCGCAAAAAGTAATAAGTCGATTAAAAAAAAATCTCATCTGCAAAAGGTCATTTTTTTATTACCATTAAAACGATCTATTCAAATCTACATAAATGGCTTAGGACTAATAGTCAAAATCTCTTCAATTTGAGAGGTAAATAATAAATAAACATCTACCAAATTAATGTACGAAATTACTGGCATATTCACTTACCGGTTTCATACATTTTATGTACAGATAAAATAAAACGTTATGAAAGTATTAAAAATTCGTCATAAATATACGCGAAAAAAATAAATTTTTGGAGTTTCCACTTTTGTGTTATATAACCTAGTAACTTTATCAATTGATTTCTTCGTATGGCAAAATGCTCAAATAGCATGCGCGAACTGGCAGACGCGGTTTCCTTATAAAATATCTCTAGTGAGCAATCTACATAGGGTTAATTTCAAAATCTTTGGTTCAAAGTTCACAGTTAATTCAATAATCTATTTTATGTTCTTAGTTATATTTACCACTTTGATTTTTAAACTAATTACATAGTCTATTTTAAATAAGTTGACCAACAAGGTCAATCATTTTTAGTTAAGTTTTTAGTATAGAACTAATTATCTGTATAATTAATTATCCTTACATTACATCTCTCTGTATACCATGTAACTCGAGATTAAACATGAATTAATACTTGGTTTTGATTTGATTTATTCAATTTTGTCTGAATTACTCGATTTAATTCGATTTTACTTGGTCGGTCCAAATTTAGTCAAGTTACTTGATTGATCTAATTTTCGCGATTTGTTCCTCTATCTCCTCTCCCAATTTGTCCCCTTACCCTTGCAATGCAGGGAGAAATCCCCCCCCCCCCCCCCCCCCAACGCATATTTGGTTTACTAAAATAGCTATGAACAAACATACAAAGAACCCATACCCATCAGATGCTAACATTAAATGACATAGCGAGGAAAAAAAAGAATTGGGGGGGGGGATTAAAATTTATATCCCCACGTGGGAGCTACGTGAGGGTAGATGGGAATACGCCCAACAGCACACTAGAATGCAGGCCTGTTGCAACATTGGAAAACAGTTTATTAACGAGGTCTTTCAAAATGTTACAGAACAATTTAAACTTTTTATTTGTGAAAACTTCGGCTAATGTTATATATAACTGTATAACAAAATAGTAACAAACCATTTCCCTTGAGGAAATATTCCCAGTAAGTTACCAATGCTACCGGAAATATTCCCAAACAATGGGAATATTACCGGTAGCATTAGTAACTTACTGTGAATATTCCCTCAAGGGAAAATACCACCACACTAGTTGGGTATGATTGCTTGGGTTAGGTTCCACAGATGTGCCAACTTTCACATTGTACCTAGGAGTTTTATTGATACTGACTGAAAGAAGGATTCACTGAAACATTGCACATGCATGTTCCTAACATGATGCAGATTTTTATTATACTTATTTACATATTGAGTTGAAAAATCATTTTTTGTTCTATTATTCTTTTCATCTGTGCTAAGTGGTGAATATTGAGTACCTACACTTGAGCATCTACCAACAAACACTATATGCCATTTATTCATACGTATGTAGAAAAGCGGCTCTGCTTCACTCGAGTGGCGTGTCGATCTTGTCTTGCAACATGCTGTCATTAGGTATGCTGCTGCTGCCGTGCCAGTTGGTGATAGCCTAATGGAGTCCAGTACTTATATCCACCATATTACCTACCTTTATTTTTAGGTATGTACCCATAGCCAAGACATGTAGGTACATGAATCGTATGTATTTCATGTATAGGTGTGTAAATAACATCTATGTACATATGTATGTATGTATGAACACACATCTGTGTACCAATCATCTCGTTTTAAAAATACCTATTTTGCAACTGCTGTTTACTTTTTAGGTTTACTACCTCAGAAAATATGCACACTAGTTAGGTACCTATTACGAATTTGTTTATTTAGATAGATAGGTATGTACCTTCTTAGTTTTGAAGAAATCCGATATAACTGCAATTCGACAGCAGCTCTGAAAGTAAATAATGTAACGTAGATAGGTAAATAAAAGGGTATATTACCGTTTGAAGTGCTCCCTTATTCGATCCTCACGAATGTTATCGGGTAAATTTCCAACCCACAGGTGCCGAGTCTCTCTAACCATCTTGCTTCAAACTCCACATTAGGAATCATTACCCGTTCGCGTCACTACGTGGCAAAAATCAATTTTGCACACAACGGTGCTCTACACATTTTTATTTATCACTTCATTTTCACAATAGATAACGTTTCAAACACATCAGTTTCACTTCTTCATAAAACACTATCTTCACTTCACAATACAATATTCGATAATCTCATCACAAAATCCACTCACTATAAACACACCACGTAATAGACGCGAGCGTACTCTTCGCAGCTCTCGAATTGACAGTGAAGCCAGCTTCGACGCGAGTTTGCCGATAAGCTCCGCCTTCTGACCGCTGCCGCGCAAAGTGGAGTAGGGTGGCCAGCAACAACGACACAAAACTCGCTAACTTTTCCCACAAGTGCAACATGCAACATTTATCAGCATGATTGGTTTTTCACAGGTTTTAAATATGTTCCTTAAATTGATAGTTTAGGTTAGACGCACAATTTGCAATATGACACCTAACTTGTTTCAATTATATTTAATTCTTATAATAAATCACCTATATAAATAGCATAGCACAACTCTCACGTCCATAATCCCCGAGGGGGTAGACAGAGGAACCACCTTTATTATAGGTAGTTCCCACTTTTCGTCGTAAGATTTGGTGAACAAACGTGATAGGTGGCGAGCCTATCGCCGTCTACAAGGTGTAGAATAGTATCCACTAAGTCCCTTAGTCGCCTTGTACGACACCTACGGGAAGAGTTGGGGTGGTGCTATTATTTATGGCCGGCACGACACAGCACACAGTATATAAAAAGGTAGAATCATTAATCATACATAAAGAGTTAATACAGACTACAGTTTTCTTATTCCTTTTCACGATAGGCCATTGACTTCTCTACTACCTTACATACAAACCAACTGGTCATTAAAAACCATCGACATTTAAAGTCATGGGGCTTTAGTGTGGTGTCGTTAATCAGGCCAGGTATTCATTTTATTCAGCAATTTTTGTCTCCATTTTTATTTTTTCCCGTCATTTTGTTTATATAAACTGACGCCAAAGAACAATATTCTGTCCTTTGTTTAATTTAATTGTATTTTTTTTGTATAAACAAACAGGTACCTACCTATACAGGTATTTTTAATGAATTTTATGCATCGAAATTCGTCTGCACTGAACTATAATTGGTACGGTATCTGATTGGCTGGAAATTATATTTATAAATTAGAGGTTATGATTATGACCAATTAAAGTATACCAATATCAGTCTCACTATCAATATGTGTAATAATTGATTGATTTAGTGAGGCCGACTGGCGAGAAAATTATCGCACTTGTAGAATTTGACGCTCTATTGTCACCAAATATAGGCACCAAAACTCCTTCTATAGAAAGTCCGTGGTATAGGTACTTTCTATAGATTTCCGAACAAACAGGCCTAAGCACGGCTGAGCATTTTATTTATCATCGACGCCTTTTTAATTTTCACTAATGTTTACCATTTATCATCCTCAGTAAATCATTCAGCCTACAATTCCAAGTTAAAGATTTCTCCCCCCCCCCCCATTTAAAATATAAACAAGTATGAAAACAAAAAAGAAAAATATTAAAAAGTGCAATAGAGAATGTCAGACAGCGGTCCGCTGGCCAGCTCTCCCCAAAAATCATCCGTCTCTGTCTGTTTATCATGTTTCTATTTCATTCACACTTGCCCACAAGTGACATCAGGGTTACAGGCTAAAAAAAACCTCCAAATAATGGGGAACTTTTCAACATTTTTATTTGGAGTGTAGAAAATTATTGATTACAAATGGCGATTGAATAGGTAGGTTCACCGACGTCCATCTTTGCAATCACAATCAGAAATACAGGTTCCTTAATTAGTCCAATACCTACTGAAAAAATCACTGCGGAATTAAATGGAATTCTATTTAATTCAGCAGTTTTTTTTAAATTAATTATTTTTTTCATAGCGAACTCCAAACATAGCTCGGATTACTGGTGTAACAATTATCACATTATTGTACCTACCTACATACAAATTCTTTTTAGGTCATTCTTCCCCCCTCCCCACCGATATAGGGTGGTATGCCCAGGGACCCGACTAAACACTTTTTACCGAAATCGTATCAAAAACCACACTACAGTAATATTTTGAAAATTGCTGCCGGAGAATGTGTGCCCACGTTTGTGAGACCTGGTTTACGTAGGTAGCGTAGTTCAAGCTCATCACAACACAATAATATATATTAAATTATAATAGTTCCAACACTATTATAGATCGAATCACTTGTAACTGCGTTGTGATGATGAGTTATAGAGAATTTAATATAAGTCGGGAATTTTTTTGGCCAAACAAGGGAGCCACTTCGGCAAGTTGTAGCGAAGCGGGGAAACAATGTTTCAGTTATTGTCAGGTATCGTTAGAACGGCGCCGAATGACTATCCAATGGTACAACTTCCATATTTTGATAGGTTGAATAGTTCAAAAACTGGTGGTAACACATTTTCATTACGGTCACTTGACACAAGTTCACTCATATACAAAGCTAGTGTGAAAGACATGAAATGAAATAGATTCCATGTCAAAATTTGATCCTGAAAAGCCGTAAGGTAGGTAGGCGCTGACTTCAAGTGGCGGAACGCGGTACGCATGGGAATCTTGTGATTGGTTGCAACGAACTGTACCGGGGTGGAACCGGACGCATGTAGTCCAGCACTTAAAGTAACAAAGTAGAGTTAGGGACCAACTTCACGACCGATTCTTTGTCCAACCCATGAAGCAAGTAACCAATGGAGTATAGATAGCTACATTTCTTTCTTCAAACTTTGAGCGAAAAATGTGGAGGGTAGCGGAGGAAGAGCGTGGCTATGGCAATGAAAAAACGAGACGATGCTATACAATTAAGCACATGAAAGAAAAAGGCGGCAAAAAAGACATCAACGACCTCGCTTTAACTTTATAAGAAATATACTGCTAATGTTCGGCGCGCGCGGGTCGGCCGCATCGGCAGTCAAATGGTTCTATAGCCATTGGTCCAACCAAACCGTTTGGTTCTATTGAACGTCGAAACCGATTTCTGTCCAACTACAGTGTAGTTGGCTAGGTGCGCACACGACCGACTGAATTCAATTGCTAGACTGCAGTTCGCGGCATACTGAACTATCGGCCATAACTAAACGACGGGTCCGTGGATAGAACCGTGGAGTTTACCTCAATTGGCCGATTATTTGCGATCGGTCTCGATTGGGTAAATCAAAAAGTGAAGTTGGAGCCGTATGCGCATCCCCACATTAGTGCATTGCTTTTTGCCCACCCGTCTAAACTGTTGGGTTGGTGAACAATCGGCCGAGTAGTTGCTCTTTTACGATTTTGGACCATCCGCTGTAGAAAGAAATGTCTGCAAAATTCTGATACTTTGTTTGACAAAACTTGGACTACCTACCTACCTAATTTTTTGGCATATTTTTATAGCATATTTTTTAAAAGTTGGTATTATTTTCAGTAAATCTCGACCAATCTAAAAAATCCTGTGAAGAGGACACTACCACCGCTACTTTTGGGTTTTATATGGCAACAAATAGTATAGTCATGACAAGGTGAATTGGTTACTGCATTTTTGAGATCTGCGCCCGCTCTAGCATTCTGACCTAATCCATCATCTGTGACGAATGTACGCCAAAATTTTGGGCTGACTTCGCTCGCTTCCATCGTAGCCTTCTTTCTAACCTCATCCACCTTCTGTGTCGGATCTATGACTGGATGGAGCTCGACTTTCAAATATTACAAAAAAATATTAAACAATAAAATCATATTATAATTTTATTCAAGACAATCATAACCCAAATATTCAACAATTACAACAGATTCAATATACACTGGATAGTTGGTGTCACCACAATCTTTAATAAATCGTTCAGTTTCCATCTCTTCCTATTTAATTCACTACACGCAGCTAATTTATGTCAGGCTCACTATACTTGTCAATCCTGTCATGTCCATAACAAGTCCATGATAGATTTTTACGAAATAGAATCCAATTCTTCGAATTTCTTCAATAACAAATATTCAGAATATTTTCTTTTCACGTATTTAATGCGATTGAAACCCAGAAAAACTTTGAACTAACGAACATGACGCTAAGAGAGCGTTCCATATCCAGTTGAAATAATTCACGTTGTGAATTGTCCATGTTCCATTATCGCGTTAACAGCTGAAAATGTATCAAACTTGTATTCAAAACAAGCAATGGAACTATACATTTATCAACGTGAATAATTTCAACTGGTTTTGGAACGCACTCTTAAGTTCCGTTCCTCATAGGAGACCGTTCCATAACTAGTTGAAATAATTCACTTTGACAACTGTCCATATTCTATTACCGCGTTAAAAATTCAAAGCGAAAATGGTTACAGAACGTACCCTTTGACAGTAGAACACAAACCTCGGTGTTGCCCTTATAATAAATTAGTTCCGAAAAACTGCGCAATATGGGGAGGTTTTTTAATTCGCGGTTATTTAAAGTAAAGGAACATATTGACCGGAGCCTTTCTTGGTCCTAAAATCACACAGTTCTTTAGCATTTTTTGTGTCGACAAAAGTTCCGTTCCATAACGTTTAATAATTACCCAATAAATTCCGAAACACAACGTTGATAATTTATCTGACAGTTCAAGTTGTGTTTTGGCACCTACAGTTATGGTAATATTTCAACTGTCAGGTGAAAGTATACCCTGGGGTATGTTAACGTATGTAACGTAGATAAAATTTCTCTGTATAAATTTTACACTGACTGTTGTGCTAACTTCTAAATAATTAAGGATATACGATTACGCAGTGGATTCAGAACAATTTTATTCGATCGTCTTTTCGATGTATTAATGACAATGCATATCAAAAATGTCATACAGAAAAATATAAAATATTAGAAACTCTTTACGGAACACTGACGTTCGTCTACATATGCCGTTCATGCACGCCTGTGAGTATATTAGTTATCCGGAGAAAAAATATCTGGTATCTCCCCCATTAACTTATGAACTATACTTTTAAGGATAGTTCATCACTTCATTGAGTCCGCTGTCATATCAGCGATACCCAGCACCGGAGCGAGGTAACGCTCCGAGACCCGCCCGGGTAAAGAGGTCCCACCTCAAGGCCCGTACCTTCTCTCCCCCCGCGGATTAGAGAGGATGACCCTCGTTCGTTTTATAACTGTTCACTTTACCCAAGAATAATTGTTGGACAAAGCGAAAATGTTTACGGAACGTACGTACGACAAAGGGTACTCATTACCTGACAGTTGAATAAGTACCGGTTTAAAAACCGTTTCTGGTAATGAGTGACATTTGTGGGGTGATAATTCTACATTATTAGTCTTAAAGTTAACCGCGTTCTATGGGTATACAAGTCATATATAAACGAGGAAATCTGTAATTGGCCTTCTTTAAGATTAATACATATGTAATTTTATAATTGTTAATGCTGTAGATTTCCCCTATAAATAAAAAATAAATAAAAAAAAACCGGTTCCTTAACGCTTTAATCGACAATTATTACCCGACAAAGCGAAATTGGTTACAGAACGTACCCCTAGTTAGCAACATTGGATTTGTCATTCTTGTTTGTTTTGTCATTCAAATTCCCAATCATTTCATTTCATTGCCTCAGTGCTGCCAATTTAACATATTTATGGCTAAATTCAGCATGTTTTCAAGTTATTTAGCATGAAAAAATTCAATTTAGCATATCAAAAAAAATTGCATATTCTATCACGACGAATTATTATTAATAATTGTTAATTTTATGTTGATTAATTATATAACCAACAATTAATTAATCAATTTTATAGTTTCTGCTCCTTTCGTCGCATGATATAATACTTATACTATATGTATGATAAAAAAGTTCTGTTTTACTGGTACCTAGAGTTAAATGCTGGTAGAGTTGCATTTCGGTAGTGTTAGAAAATGTTAGAGTTACCTTAAGATAGGGTTTTTTGTTAGAGATCTTTGGTAAAGGTATAGAATTATTTTTGTAAAGTTTTATATTGGTAGGTTTAGGAGGTAGGCTTTCATTTTTATACATTTTTGATAGGTGTTGAATGGTAGTTAGTGATGTTCATCGTAGACCTGTTAACCGTTTATTTTGGGTAGGGATTTTCCTGGTAGTTATGTTAATGTGCTTTCCTGTAATGTGTTTTCCGTAAATTTAGGCATATTTTTTGGCATTTTCTAAACATAGATTTGGCATAAAATATTACAGGTTACAGTTGGCAGCACTGCATTGACTGTCTTCCGTAGTACGTATTTACTAAACTTGAAAAATTATTTCATAAAAAGAAAATATATAATTTGTTTACAATTTTACGATGTTTCTGCGGTCAAGGCAGGTTATTAGCGGTAGTTTAAAATACTGCTTAAATAAACACAACTTATATTCTGTACAAAAAGCAGACATATCGCCGTCATCCGCTCAAGGTATCGTCATCAGCGATAGTTGTGTGCAGAGATTGAAGCAATTATGCGACAGTAGTAATACGTTTCTAAGGCTATGTGTGGAGAGTGGAGGATGCTCTGGATTCCAGTACAAATTCGACTTGGACGATAAATTAGCAGACGACGACAGGTGAGCCTGACTGACATTATGTGCATTTTTTAAGTCTTGACTGTACAGGGGCGGCCTGAAAGAGTACCAGTTTTCAATTTCATTCCTTTTTCATATAGAGCGCAACTAGGTAAACAAAATCAATATACAGTGGACAACACATAAGGCTACAACTTAGGCTTTAGTACTTTGTCGCATTAAGTTATTTGACTCATTTCATACGTTGGTCAAAGTATCCAAAACCTTATTGCAACCGGGTTCCACAGAGTATAGCTTATTGGGAAGTGTTCCATAACATGTAATAATTACCCGATAAAGGGTAATAATTACTTTACCAGGTTCCGAAACACTACATGGATTTTCATTTTGTTCAAGTTGTATTTTGGAACCAGGCAATTGAGTAAAAATTATAGACAATCCAGTAACAACTCTATTCAACTGTGAGATGAAAGTTTTTACCCTTAGAGTTAATTTTTCTCCTGTCAAAGTGACAGCTATGTATGCGTTGACATTTGATTTATTCACGTTGACAAGTTTGTGGCCGTACCATAACCCTGCAAAACTACCCATAAACGGGGTTCCAAAACGTTCACTTTACCCGAGAATAATTGTCAGACAACATAAAAAGTTATTTGGAATGTAGCCTGGATGTGTCTTCCACTGTACTTACTTCGTTTTAAAACTAAATTATATTAATACGCAAGAAGTTACAATTTTCGTAATTTTGGTCTCTTTTTATTACTTTTAATCACAAAAAGATTATTAACGGTTTTGAAAAATTATGAACAAAACAGCATGTCATCTCTTTGAACATTTGATTGCCTATTTACAATTATAGACAGTGACCTTATAAACGTGTGCATGCAATTATAGACCTTAGGATGGTAAACATTTTTTGACTGTGACTGTACATGTAACAGTTACCACTCAACATCCATGCTGGTACTGTAAAAATTAAACATTATTCCAGAATCTTTGAACGTGATGGTGCAAAAGTAGTTGTTGACGAGACGTCTCTGGAGTTCATCAAGGGTGCAACAGTCGACTACCACACTGAGCTGATTAGATCTGCCTTTAGAGTGTTACAAAACCCTAATGCCGACCTAGGTTGTTCTTGTGGAGCAAGCTTTGCAGTAAAAATTGAATAGAAAATCAAAGTGATATGTTATACCATCTTTATAATAAATTTATTATAAGTTTGTAATGGTAAAGAAAAGCTTAGTAAAACTCAATAAATTAATATTGGCGTCGATTCCTGTGTGGTCGCCAAAACTAAAGCTAAACCAAAATGAAACTGTCACGCTTACTCATGCAAGGTTATGTAAGAGTGATGTTTCGTTTAGTGATATTTTCATTTAACGAGTGACACACCAGAATTGGTGCCATTATCTAGTCTGAACAACAGTTGTTGTGAACAATGTTTTAGTGTGTTAAGTATTCAACAAATAGAGCTGAACCAGATTGTTGGGTTGTGATCTGTATTTGTAAAGAGCATATTAGACTAATGTGTAATGTCCAAGGTTACTATGGCAATGCAATACTACAAGCTACAAGTTAGCTGTACAATATAGCTAACTTGAAGCTATACCACAAGAGTTAGCTGTCAACATTATTTTATTTTTACCCAACTATGGCTAATCCAAAGGGAGGGTAATGTTTAAACATGATGTAGTAGTTGTTATAATGCCACCTGTTTATTTTTTTTGTGTTGCTACCCCTCATCCTTTGCAATAAATTGGGAACACTTCTAAGACACAGGTGTTGACCATTTGCAAGGGTACCATGCCATTGGATTAGACCATGTCTATCCCCTCACCTCACCAATCTATAATGCATTCTTTACCCATGCTGCAGGCACAGACCACAATTATCAGGTTGATCTTTACAATTTTGCTGTGATAGCTAAATTTTATGTGTATAAAGTAGGTACTAGTAGATTTGTACATAAATATTGTAAAAATTATAGCTTTGTTATCAATCATTGTTGTTTGATTATTAACTATAGCCCTAAAGCTTACTTTGCTATATATTGACTTTATTTATCCTATAAATAACAATTAACAATTATTGTCAGTTTTAAAACAGTAACTTTATTATAATAAGAATTCCTACCTAAATTTTTAAACACCGGAATATTAACTATTTCTCAGATACATAGGTACCAATAATTATTTAACTTATGGTATTATAATTAATGGTTATGTGCTTAGTATAATTTAACATGTTCATAAATGATGTTAATGAGATTGGGATGCACTTATGCTGGCCCACATGTTGTCCAGTTTGGCCGATGGCAAGGTGATCATAGGATCAGTTTTGTTAGTGGAATTGGCAGCAGATCTGAAATCAAAAAAATAAATTAACACTATTGGATTGTTATTTAACTTTTTGTACTGTATAGGAGAGCAGACAATCAACTGGGTCTGTGATTGTAAGTGATCAGTTGATCAGTGATTCATACTTTGATAGCATTTGCCCCCGCGATTCCAATCTCTGGTGATCACCATCACCTTACACTATAATGCTATCAGAGTGGTTTCGATGCACTGCTTGCTAATTACGCTGGCTCTCTTACCCTTCAAAGCGAAACAGCAATGCAATTATTGTACTTTGCATCCAATATAAATGGGTAAAAGTGTGGTACCTACCTACCTTACTGCACACCTTCAAACTTAAATATTGAACTGCTTATTTCTGACGACCCAAGCAGATTAACAAGTACTTAGGGGTACATAGTCGCACACAAAAATAATTTGTTTAACAAAGTTAACTCGATACTTGCTGCTGCAATTCCACATTGAAAGAGAAAGCATCGTTGATTTTCTTCACGTTGTGCGGCGAGTAGCGGTTGTAGAAGCCCCAGATGCTATTCATCAGCTTGCTGTTGTACTTCAATGGAGTCAGTTCCATCACTGAAATTGAAGAATAATTAATTGTAGCTACGTACCTAGTTCTGTTCCACATAGCCCAACTGCGATGTAATGTACAGTCGACCACAAGCTATAGTATACCATCTGTCAAAAACCTTCGATTAAATCTCAACCTTATACCTGCGCATTAAGATACATCCCAAAGACTATTTTGACGTTTTGGATAGGTAGACCTGTAGTCGACTACAAATTTTTTTTCATAGCGAACTCCATAACACCGATTATAAAACTATCAATGGCGCCCTCTTGACAGGGTTTTTTAATTTCTTGCCAGAGTATGTTGGTCAGAGTGGAACGACGTTAGTCAACGAAAAACTAAATGATAGTGACAGGTATATGTGACATTGCATTTTAGAACTCGGACCTCCCATGTGAGTCCATAGCTTTCGGCTAGAGCGACTACCTAGTTTCGCTTACTCAGTAATTTCGAGAGTTTTTTCTTACATGAAGTGTCAAAGAACTTGGAATCGCTGGTCCTGGCTTTTCCGGTGTTGGATAATTTCATATCACGGTCGCGCTGAGTCTGGCGGATGCGGCCTGCAGAGAACGCGGACGGGGGAATCGAAGCCATCACCCTTATTTGGCAAGCTGCAAATTATGATATAAACTATACCTATTAGGTAATTGTGGAAAGTCGCTCTGTGTCTTGTTTGGAGCCGGAAAAAATAATCTGCGTTTAGGCAAATGTAGTAGGTGTAAGATGTCAGATGGAGCGACGATCTTCATTATAAGTGGCAGTAACTGGATGCGGAGAACCTTGACAGTCTTTGAAAGATATAAGCAGTGGATTAGGCTGCTCTGCTGATGATTGTACGATGCATCGATAAACATGGGATAGTGAAGACAAACAAACAAACAGTATGTAGGTAGGTACGTATAGATAGCGAGAGGTCAATGGAGTCAAGATTTAGTTTCTGGACTTCAGTTTTTTAGTTACAATCAATAATAATAACAATAAATAATGATAAAGAATACGAGTCAAATCGAAAATTTCCTTACATGAAGCTATTTTGGTCTAAATATAATAATCTATGCTATGCGTAAGTAATCAACTAATCACAGAAATCGGACAAGTAGCGTCTTACATTCTGTGTACGAGTGTACGTATAAGAGGTAATTTTTAGCACCATCTATAAGATCTACTTATTTCCACTCTACATATTGTTTAGTATCAAGTTAGTGAAAATATCACGTTTGATCTGGCGATACATACTGGAACTGGAAGAAGGGATCTGGGTGTGATACTAGGTACCTAACTCTAGCTTTGCAATTAAAGTCCATTCGCTCAAATCGTCTCGCTCTTTGAAAATGCCGCCTGAGCTCGCGCCGTTGTTAGTCAAACGATGATATGGTTGGTCGTCTAATGTTGATAAATCAAGGAGTTTGTTGTAAGTCCATTCGCTTAAATAATGAAAAACGAGCGCGGGCGGAATTTTCAAAGAGCGAGACGATTTAAGCGAATAAACTTTACCATTCGCATGGAAAAGTACCTACTTTATCCCTATTTGGGACGTAAATGCGACGCATATGTTGTCTCTGATCGTATGTATGTTTGCATTAGTTACAGTTGGGAGTTGGGACGTTTATGTAGTCCCAGTAAAAAATACATGGAATAATAGAATAGGTCAACTTTATCCTTAGAGGTTTTTTTAATTGCCTTTGGTAATCCTTTGAGTTTCGATTGAATTTTTTTCTCGGTATTATTATGCGAGATATATATATGGTTAAATTTGACCGATGCAACCACAATGCGACACTTGTAATCGTAATTAATTACCTTTACACAGATTGACGAATAACTTCCTCAGTGTTAGACTATTGAGCGCTCCGATGTTCAGGCCTTTTTGGGCCGCGCCTCTGCAGACGCCGTAAGCGCTAGTCAATGAGTATGTGCCAAGCAGCACCATGAAATCTCCCAGTGTAGGAATCAGCAGAGAAGCACAAGTGGTCGCTCCTAGAGCACAGAGAACGAGCGTGACAATTCGCGGTTGAGATGCCACTGTTCAAAATGGCTGCGATGTAGGGCTGAGAGCTGACCCCTGGCTGAGCGCTGACCCCTCTTATCAGTCGCCAACGACGTGATGCTTTGTATGTCCGTCGAGATAACGGGACGTATTGAACATGCTATTTAATTTGGATTGAAGTGTTAGAATTAAGAATGTGGTAAAAGACGTTTAGTTATGGATTGGAAATTAAAGTAGGTACCCTCCTACTTTATTACATCTTACTACAATAGTACGGTCCTCGCAGCTAAATGATCGTTTGCAGGGTTATTCGAATATAACGATAATTAAGTAGGTAATTACTGGTACCTATGCAATGTTTATGTGTAGATAAATTAATATAAATACCTACCTACAACAGTGTTGGAATTTTTTAGAAACAATGGCCTCAATTCCGGTGTGGCCACTAAATCAATCGAAATGAAACTGTGATCCACTAAGAAGGATTCGTGGATTCAGATTTCCTCTCAATGTCTTCAAAGTTATCCGTAATTTACTTCGATGACATATGAAACAAGTTTTCAGAGGTTTTCTCTTTCTATAGTTAATCCAGTACAGTAAACGTAACAACATACATATGACCTGGGAATTCTGGGATCGACCCACTATCATCACTCGAATGTCGTATTCCACTATGCTCAAATATCATCAAGGTAGATTAAACTCTTGGCTGTGGACTGTGGAGTAAGTTGTTATCATATCATCACGTGATAATAATAGTCACAATATTTGACCTCTGCTCTATTTAATCTATTTTTATGCGGTCTTTGCCGTGTAGAGTCCCCAATTTGATATCGAATCGAGATAACTTTTGCATTCAGATAGGTAACCTAGATCATTAATCATTTGAAAACTAGACCAAAATATTAGATGCTTTACAGACGCGCATTTGTTTTCCAAAGTGTTCCATACGAGAAGAAACACAAAAAAATAATTGTAAGTTATAATTTCAAAATCTTGCACAATTTACACTTGGTCAAGTACAGTAGCGAGTAAAATGGACAGTGGCGAGTGCCTGGCAGCATGCACTCGCCAGTGGCAAGGACAGTGCGTTACTCAAGTGGCACGGACAGTGTCGAGTGCCTGACCAGTGACAAAAAGTGAAACAAAATTTGGATCCACTGGAAAGGCACCTTGCAAGTCAACTTGACTCGCCACTGTCCCACTGGTTTGCACTACTGTCCTTGCCACTTGACCAACCAGGCCTAAAATTTTGTTACGTTTCAAGTCGGGCCTCGTCTAAACAGACCGCTGTAATGTTCATAGACTATTTTACAGTAAGTGGCAGTGGCCAGAGAACTGACTAATTGTTGGCAGACACTATTTTGAAAAGTTGAGCCGTACTTCATCAACTTTCAGCCGATTGATTACGAGATGGTGGTTGCCGTTCTCGACCACCACTGCGTTAGCGCCTTTGTCAATCATCCCGTTTAACCAGATGTCCTATGTCCATTAATAATGTTTATCTACAAATAATTGCATCCCCATCGGTGGGAAATTCCTTATCGATGTTTTACAACATGGATTTAACTGGCGTCAATACTGTAAAATTCCGCGCTCAACAGTTAATACATGCGTCACATTTGCCCTACATAAATTGGTTTGATGTTTATAAATTGTTGTTTTGCTGAACATTCAAAAACCAACAATAACAAAATACATCGTTTCTTTGTGCTTTCTTCAGACAAGGCCGACATCAATGGAGACTATATGGATAACTATAAAATAAAACCATAATTATAATTCAAATTATTTATACATATTTAATATTTTATACATCAGTATCCTTAATGTCTATAGTGCTGGTATCTCAAAGGATTTAAAGATAATTTCATTATTATAATACTGAAAATTGCATTAAAATTTTACAGAAACAACGTACAGCGAATTTATATTGCTTGTTAATATCGAAAAGTTTAGTGTAAATAAAAAATGATTGTCAACAAAATATACTGAGGTAGATCTATCATGTCTACTACCGATCATAATAATAGAAAATAAAACGGACATCGGGCACTCAAAACGACTTAATTTTCTATCATTATCATTATTAATATACATAAGTACGTTGGTGCTGCTGTGGCCTTTATAAAACATGACAATAAATGCTTCACACGTATACGTACTACAGGTAAAATAATATCGTTCATGATTGTAAAACAATAAATAACAACGTTATGTAAAATGGTAACAAATCTGACACAAATTCATTTGTACGTACATAAACCACAGACGAGAAATATTACGAGCAGACCTAACATTAGCGTAAATATTACGTGGCCTAAACATAGGTAAATTAAAAAAAGTGGAGCTTATTTGTATGACGAAGTGTCAAATTTTGGCAATGCTACCGATATATTCTGTCAGTGTAGTAGTAACTTTGGGGGGTAAGGAAAGATATCCATTGCATAATGAGTGTCAGTGTCAACGTACTTTGACATATATTATGTACTCAGTGTACGTGAAATAACGTTGAGTCTGCTCAGTAAATACACTATATTTTCGAAGTCTGTGACTTATTTGCATTGAGTTTCTGTGTTAGTAGATGAATTTAATCTTAGGGAGTATTCTGGCTTGTCTCAAATGAACTGTTACGCTTTGCGGACTACACTAGGAATAAATAATGAAATAAATAATGGCGGTTGAAATGAACTTTGATTGCTGGACCTGTGTGGCACGCCGACAGAATATTGATCAGCTCAGCCAGCACCCGCGATGAAGAGATTACCTGCAATGCAAGTTAGTTATTTATTACACCATTCGAAACCGTGCAGTGCCATGTACCAATGAATTTTTCATAGTTTTCCAAGACTTACGTACATTTACCGACTGCTCTAACGGTGAGGGAAAACATCGTGAGGAAACCTGCACACTGAGATGACCAGTGTGTAAAATGGGGTAGGCACAAACCACCCTCAAGGGTCGAAGCGCCGCTGGGATTTCCGGCCCCCTATCATAAGATAAGATAAAGATATTTATTTATTAGTATTAGGTCGGATTTCAGGAGGAAGAGCGAAAGAGGAGAACTACAGCATTTCAATATTCGGCGGTGTTAATCACTCTAGTTGCTTGACAGTTCTAGTCATGTAACGCATTTCTATCGGCGCATAGGGTTGCGACAGCGCAACCCTACGAATATTATGTGGTAAGTCGATAACAGATCGACTATACTATATACAATAATATAATACTATATACTATATACAATAATATTCGCCATACGAAGTAACAAACAGTAAGTCATAAAAGTGGGGGGGGGGGGGGGGGGGGGGGGGGGGGGGGGGTCCACGTTGGATTCTGATAACAGCCTCACCTAAATCCAGTCTAATACGTCCTGATGACAGGCGGCACAGTCTTGCACTCGTTCTGGTCTAGCGTTTTGTCGATGACCGGTCTGTACGACAGTTTGGTCTCGCCTGTCTCAACCTTGGTTTCCGATAGCGTGTGTTTTCTCCAATGTTTCTCGAATGGCAGTTTTGTCTGAAAGAAAGTATGAAAATTTCTAAGTAATTATAAGTATATCTTTTTTTAAATTTGCAAACTAGTTGTCTAATTTGCCTTAGATTTCAGAATTTTATTGTTCAAGAAGTTACCATGATTTATTTATTATTGAGTTCCCCATATTTCGGCACAGTAATCGTGATAAGATTTGTAAATCATAATTTCTAATCCTAACGAAATGTAATTATCGTGTTATATCGTGTATATGTGTGTGCAAATAAATTTTAATTCATTCAATTTTATGGATTTACTATTTTCCTTATAACAGTAAAGTATATGGTTGTACGAGTCGCTTTTGCTTAACTCGGTTTTAACGCTGTGGACATCCCCATACAATCCCATACATTTTACTTCCCTGAGGAGCCGAGCCATTAAAAAAAAGCACTAACTCGTCCCATATCTGTCCTTCCAAAGGCTTGGCATCGATACTTCAAAACGCGCCGCGATGGCAACTCCCTCTACAATCTGCACAGAGTTGATGTGCAAGTTATATGGCTACAGCGACCTGTCCTTCCAAAGGCTTGGCATAGACCAACTCCTCGCGACGCCTCTTGTATTCCTCCCGATCATGGGCGCCTTGCGAATCCTCCCATGTTAAGGCTCCCTCCACTATTTACACCGAGTTAGTGAGCACTGAACAGGTTCTATGGCACATTACTTGTCCCTACCTGTCCTTCCAAAGGCTTGGCGTAGTCCAACTCATCTCGACGCGTCTTGAAGTCTTCGCGCGCGTGGGCTCCTCTCGACTCCTCCCGCACTAGAGCTCCCTCCACGATCTGCACCGAGTTGATCAGCAGGTTCTGAAGCTCCAGGGTCTCTACTAGATCCGAGTTCCAGATGAGCGACCGGTCAGACACTTTCACGTCGCGGATCTGCTTGTAGATCTCGTGGATTTGCTTCTGGCCTGTGTTAAATGATAAATATTTTAAAAACGTATATAGGTACACTCCGAAGTCTATGAATTTTCGGTACCAGGAGGAAAGTAATTCGACGTTGGTCCTATATCATTCTTTGTTTGTGTATGTTTTTTTCGACTAAACCCGCGTTTATCATCTCACCTGGTGGCAAGTGAGGATAAGGTCTAAGATGGAGCGTACGGGCTTAGTAAGTACTGGCTTTTCCATAAACACTGCCGAAACACCAACGGCGAAACAAAGATATTTGACGACAGACTTTCCATAGAGTGTAGTCGCTGGCCTGGCGGTGAAGGGATCCTACCACCAGCAAGTTACTCAGTTAAGTCGCCTCATACAACACGTTCTATCACATAGTATGTGTGAGAGGGACAAGTCATCCGTAGCGCTTGACTTTTACACGTAGGACGCTGCGAGGATCGCCTTCCATAGAAATCTTGGTTTCGCATTCATGTTTAGGCACGTTATCTCAACCTAGTAACAGGGCCGTACCCTCGAAACCCCAGACGTCTAGGTAAATTGAGGGTCATCTGATTAGGTAATTGTTGAACTTTAGGTCGGTAACCCCAATTAGTGATTAAAATAATCGAATAATGGATAATATTTATAATGTATTCTGGTATTAACAGTACTAAATAATTGTTTTTCAATATATTTTATGTAAATACTATATCTACAAGCATATTTTTTAAAACTAAAAAATATAATTACGTGTGAATGATACAAGATGTTGAGAGGATGTAATGCCGTAGGTAGTTGAAATATAATTTAGTCGAAGAAAACCAGCATCAAGACCAAAAAAATAAGGTTTAATGATGCTGTTGGATTATTTTTTCTATGTATATTTGTAAGGTGCCATTGCAATCAAACAACAAATAAAGGCGTTCAAGGGCACTCTTAATTTGGCTACGATTGTAGCATTGTCTTCCGTCCGGAGTTTTCCCGCCGCGTTACGATATGGAACGCTTCAAAATAAATGTTAAAAGAGTCATTCAAGGCCGGCAGCGCTCATACCCTTGGTGTCGGATGTGTATTTAGGTGACCGCTTACTATCAGGTGGACTGTCTGCACAAGTCTAATTTTTAAAAAAATTTGCTGCATTATTTTTACTATTATTTAGAGTGTAATACCTTGCAGATGGTAACGTATTTAGAGTATAGCTTGATGTCATGCTCACTATATTTAGACAATAAAATACATTTGAATTTCCAAGCGAAGCTTTGAATCCTGAAATTCGAATTCTGGAATATTACTTCGATTAGCAATTAATGTATATGGATCAGGGAATTAGCCGAATTCAGGGAATCCCCTAAGAATTGGGCCAAGACTGGCCAGAACTGTTGCACTGAGTGTCCGTAAGACCGTTGGCGGAAGGTATGAAGGGAGGGCGGGTCCCTGAAGTTCTTTCCTTCATACTACCTACTCTTTTAAAAGGTAAAGGACAGTACTTACGTACACGCAATATTAACCCCCTCCAACCAATCTCATAACTCATTAATACGTTACACAGTTTTAATCCACTATCAGTCACTAGTCACTACTGACGACCAATAAACCCTAAATCCCCAGGGGATTCGACTATTTCCCCGCGACATATATACACGTACCTTCCTCGAGCGTGCTCTTCTGCCGGAAAACAGCGGCGTTCTTCTGCATGCACTTTTGCATGCGCAAGCGCAGGTCGGCGGTGGTGATGGAGCCGTCCGCGTACCGGAGCTGGTCCAGATTCGCCACGCTGGCCTCGCCCGTCGACTGGAATTAATACCAGGTCAGAGTGCCTATTACGGTTCTTTCATGGCATGATATGGCGTGTGCTAAATAGAAACAGCACTAAACCAATAGCGTTATCTCTGTTTCATTCATTCATTCATTGATGATATCATTTGAAGGCCATTTAAACTTAATTTAATTACACTAAAATACGGTTTAAAATGGAAACATAATAGCAAGCGAGTCACTCCAGGCGTTACCGTGAGAGCGATTTTTCAGGGATCCGCGCCGATTCACTCCGCCAGTGTGCGCTGAATCTTAATTTAATTAAAAATATTTGGGAAAAAGCCGATTGACACTGAATACTCGTACTACAGCTGTCAGTACTCACGTCGTACGGGCGGCCTGAACAATTCGGACAAATAAGTGTCATTAACCATTCGACATATAGCAAGCAAGTACTCACGTCCTTGAGCGGCGCCTGCGAGTCGCCCGGCCGGCTGGTCTCGGCGATGGTGATGCCGCACGCGCGTCCGAACACCACGATGTCCAGCAGCGAGTTGGCGCCGAGCCGGTTGGCTCCGTGCACAGACGCGCACGACGCCTCGCCCGCCGCTAGTAACCCGGGTACCACTCGGTCTTGGCCGTCGTAGTGCGTGATCACCTGCGGAGTACCAACATTTTACTAGGGATATGACATTTCGGTTTCAGATACGGATATTAATTTACTTTTTTTTTCGGTTTCGGATATTGTGTCTGCTTGACTTTTTTACATAAATTCACGATATATTTTGTGTGTGTTTTATATTCGTCTTCTGGTTACCCACAGCTCAGAAAAAATACAGCTCTCTTCAATTAGATAGATTAACCTTAATAAGAGGTATTCAAGTATTACATACTAGAAATTAATAAGTGATAACCTTAAAAGCACGTCTACCGTACACATTGTTAATTACTCTAAGTTTATCTTGTATTTCCCTTTTTTTTTGGTAACGGGGGGGAAATCTTCGAAAGATACCCAGCCTCCTGGGGGATAGACTGGGTTATGTGAGATTTCTACTCACTAAAACCCCCTGGATGGCCGGCCTCGTGCTTATCGGAGGGCTCCGGGATCTCCAATCTTGTATTTCCCTAAGCTAAGTGGATTGTATCCTTTTTTAGATAAAAAAAATGTCTAAAACCGTAAAATTTGTGAATAATTGCAAATTAACTTTATTATTTTTAATTGTAGGAAAAAATTACATCTTTAGGACAAATAACATCCGAAACTTTTATTTCGGATACGGTTTCGGTTTACGGTTACGAGTTTACGGTTATGAGGAACGGTCCTCAGCCTCCATGCAACCACGTCATAGATGACTGTCGGTGATCTCCAGCTTGTGTAAATGGTAGTAAGTAAGTAGGCAACACACGCCTAAAATGTGCTGCAAATTAAGTAGTAAGTGGTCGTCACCTCTCCACGGAAGTTGGTAGGCGTGCCGCCCATGTTGTAATGTACAGTGGGCAGCACGGGAATGGGCTCCTTGGTGACGTCGACCCCGGCGAAGATCATGGCCGTCTCCGAGATGCCGGGCAGCCGCTGCTTCAGCTGATCGGGCGGCAAATGGTGCAGTTGTAAGTGTACGTGGTCCTTCTCGGGGCCGCAGCCGCGACCTGGTGGTCAAATAATGTAAAAATATACATCCGGCATACAATATACATAATAGCATAACTGTCACGTCCATAATCCCCGAGGGGGTAGACAGAGGATACCTTCATCATAGGTAGTTCCCACTTTTCGAAGATTTGGTAGACAAACGGGATAGGTGGCGAGCCTGTCGTCGTCTACTAGGTACACCTAGTATCCACAAAATCCCTTAATCGCCTCGTACGAAACTCATGGGAAGAGTTGGGGTGGTGCTATTATTTATGGTCGTCACGACACGGCATACAATATACAATTACATTTCCATTCAAAGAAACTTGGAATACAAAGCTCTAGCTAGAGAAACGCATCGGAATATGAACTTACAATCACAATAGGGTATTTGACAAGTATCAAATATTAAATACATTTCATAAAAATAATGTGAAAACAGAATTACAATCTGTTGAAAAATAAAACAGTTTCTGGTAATAAAAAAATCAGACTAGAAAGAGACGGCAATAGATAATTGTGACGTCACTGTTATGTAGCGCCATACAAGCAGGTCCTTGGCTACATAATAAGGACTGTTTTGACATAAAAATAAATTCTAAAAACTTTAGTGACATTGCAATAGGTGGATCTTATGAAACACAGAATGCAGATTATCATATCAGCGAATGTTTGTTTGGTCGATGCACGTTTGAGCGAAAATGTTTGATCGAAAGTTTGTTTGACCGAAACACGAAACAACGTTTGGTCGAAAAACATTATTGCGAAATATTTACCAAAGTAACCGACTGTACGTACCCTCCATGATCTCGACGGTCATGGCGCGCGATACCACGTCCCGACTGGCCAGGTCCTTGGCCACGGGCGCGTACCGCTCCATGAAGCGCTCGCCCTTCGCGTTCACCAGGAAACCACCCTCGCCGCGGCACCCCTCCGTCATCAGACAACCAGCGCCGTAGATACCTGGACACACATGGTTAGCAATATGAAGAAAGAACGTATTAGTTCTTTAAATAGGTGATATATTGAAGAACGGAACGAACGTCTAGAGCCCGTGTGCTCTTCTTCGGCCTCATCGTCACTTACCACCAGGTGAGATTGAGGTCAAACGCGGGTTTAGGTGTAAATAAAAAAAACCGAAGAATAACTTCAAACACTTGGCGGTGGACATTCGCATGGTAAACCATGACTCTTGAAAGTGGAAAAAATGGTTCGGTTTTATGGAGTTTGCACCTGTGAGGACTGTCTGCAATCGAGTTGAAAATATATCAATGACATAAGACGAAAGTGGAATCTGGCGGATATGATCTGAATCGTCGCCACGCCTCCCGGGTCGCGCGCCCTAGGCTCTAGCCATTAGCCTATATGATAGTGTGTTGGGCTCATGGAATACTACGAAGCGTGCGTCGGTTAAGGTCAGGTTCAAGATTGATATTGTAACCTCAATACATCACCTACACGAGTCTAAACAACATCAAATCATGTGATAAATCTGTTAATCAACTACGGCGGCGAGTGCGGTGATAGTAAATTAAATACATCACCATGTCTGTTGACCTTTTCGTTTTATTACGTGCCAACTAATGGAAACTTACGTTCAAACTTTGATCTGTCCAGCAATGGGACATTGTAGGTTATTTGGCCTACCTACCATAATGTGCCACGGGCAGGCGGACGGGCTAAGGGCGAGCTTTTTTCTTTAATTTTTAACAGCGGCTGTGGATGGGAATTGTCATGATCCCGCCATAGCATAATATAGCTTTCAACTCGTATTATATAATGTATTTCCATTTGCCCACTTCCCCCTAATGGGAGGAGAGCCGAGAGGTAAGTGGGAAACTACTTACTCTCTTACACTTCCACTTTCAATTAAATTTTTGTGGGGCCCAAGGTAGCATAGAGTCATTCTTTCCTGTCCTGTCATTCCTTCAATAGTAGGCGTTGTATCATGATAGTTACCACTGTGGATCCAGCGATAGGCAGTAGCAGTGGGAGCGGTGAGGTTGGCGGGATTTTCCCCCAAATGGAAACGTCTCTTCCTACTTTTAATACCCTTTATCTTCGTGGCCCAAGGTAGCGTAGAATCACTGTCGATCCTGGCTTACAGGAGTAACTGTGGGAGAGGGGCGAAGGCGGGTATGTCCTGTAGAAAAAAAGTTGATTCCAAAGACTAACCAGTGGGGTGGAACTGCACGAACTCCATGTCTTCGTTCTGCAGGCCTGCGCGCGCGGCCATGGCCGTGCCGTCGCCGGTACAGGTGTGCGCGGACGTGCAACTGAAGTAGGAGCGACCGGTGCCGCCTGTCGCTAGGATTGTGTTCTTGGCTTGGAACCTGGTATAAATTTTTCATTTGTAGCGTAGTGGTAAACGCACCATTGCGGTGGTCAACACAATGACGTATGAGCAAATGTCAAACTTGTCAGGAGAGTACTTTTGATTTTCTGTATGTCATAAACTATTTAATGAATATAATAAAATTCAAAAAATGTAAATCACTTAAATCTACCACTTCTGGGATTGTACGTAGGGACCGTCCAAAGGATTCTTCAAACTTCTAAGCTAGTTAAAGTTTCACCTATTAAGGGCAGGTTATTCGAACGCAGTAGTCAAAAGGCTACTGAAGGGGAGCGCGCGCGCTGCTTTGTTATATTATATATCTCATTAAAAAAATAATTCTTGTGAATAAGTACACATTAAATATTCTCTTAATGTCATTATCTATTTTTAGACACATTTTATGTGAGAAAGGGTTTGATAAACTTCAAGTACGACCAAAAAAAAACAAAAAAAATCTAACTCATTGATAACTTTTAAAAACTTTACTTTGGATGGAGAGGATTTCCTATATCAATCAAAATTTCCGATATCTAATTATCGAAGGGCCTGCGAGAGCTTCAGGTGATTAACTGGTGCGAGGCGGCGCAGGACATGGAGCGATGACGCTCTTTAGCACTCACTCACAGTGTCTCACCTGTGGAGAGTTCCGTCTTCGAGGTTGAGCGCGATGCAGCCCTTGCAGACGCCGTCCTCCATGAGCAGGTCTAGCGCGAAGTACTCGATGAAATATTCGCAGTTAAAGCGCAGCGACTGTCCGTACAGTGTGTGTAAAAGCGAGTGGCCAGTCCTGAGGAAACAATATTATTCTAAATTTTTCCGTGTATGGTACGGATTAGAATATCCCTACTGCCACTGGGCAAGCGGGTCGCTGCGACTAACCCGAGTAACTTGCTGGTGGTAGGATCCCTTCAGTGTTCGCCTGGCTAGCGACTACCACCCTTCTATGTAAAGTTTGTCGTCAAATGTCTTCGCTTCGGAGTTGATGTGTTTCGGCAGTGTTTATAGAAGAGCCAGTACGAGTATGTACTTACGAAGCCCGTGTGCTCCATCTTCGGCCTCATCGTCACTTACCACCAGATGAGAAAGAAAGAAAAACACATTATGGCTACAAAAAAATACATATTCAGTTCACTTGAAATTGAGGTCAAACGCGGATTTAGTCGCAAATAAAAATAATTAAGAAACCCCATGACACACCATTGTGGAGATAGATTCCCTTACTTTTTCCTGGTCATCATCAGGTCCTCAAGATTCCAGATGTGGGAATGCTACCATGGTCCTAAATAATTGAGCTCAATCTCGAACCACCTAACTATTACCATTCCAGAGAACCCATCTGATATCAAACATACTCCAAGATCTTGGAAACCCCTGGTTCAATTTTTATCAGACAAAACTCTTTGATAATCCGCGTCAAAATCGGATCATGATGCCACAGACAAACACACACACCCGTCAAACTTATACAACACCTTCGTTTTGGGTGGGGTTAAAAGTATACATTGGAGATGTTTCAGTGACCTGTTTACTATGTCCAGTATATATATAAACGTCACTGGTAATAATTAGTTCAGTCAGAATAACTGCACAGCGTTGTGTATAATAGAAAATAGTCGTTACTACGTCGAAGGCTGAAATTGTTAACACAGTTTTGTACATGGAAATTTCCTAAAATTAGTACAAATTAGGTAGCCGACGCAAATAAACAATATATGTGACGGTTGGTTTAGAGCGTCGGTGGTGTGGCTAGGACACGAATATTTTTCAAATTACATTCGTACGTAGACTTCAGTGAACCATGATCCTTCTTCCTTCTAAGTCGTGTTCATCATTGCTGAGGGTCGTAATCATTCTAAGGAATTAAATCACATAGAACAACTCTCGTGGCATATTTAATGGGGTGGTTTGCCGTTGCCATCCCTATTTCACACACTGGTTTTCTCTCAGTGTGGTTTTCCTCACGATGTTTTCCATCACAGTCGGTAAATGTACGTAAGTCTTCCGAAAAAAAGCGAAAAACTCATTGGTACATGGCATTGCCTGGTTTCGAACTCGGACCTCCCACATGGGAGTCCGACGTCCTAGCCACGACGGCACCGACACTGTCGAACCATGATATCCTTTACTAAAATTTAGATTCGTCTAAAAGTTTGTGGTTGATTGCCTTGCACGTCACTAGATTAAACTGTATAAATATTGACGAACATATAAATGGAATGCAAACGAGTTTTCTAGCATCAACAGAGAGAACTACCGGAAGAAATACAGACGCTGTAGCCAAACATATCTCAGTCACTTACTGACTTACACTACAATATCGATGCAAATATGTATAGTATACGAGTACCTATGTTTTTATTTACGCAAGGCAGATAGATAGGTATTTTATTGATTAGAAGAGGAAAAGTGAGTGCAAAATGACCCACAGGGCAACCCTCAATTTGTGACGTCATCACGTTAAACAACAGTCTGTTATTTAATTATCTATGAGAGAAAAGATAAGGAGCATCGAACCCAAGATAACACAACATAATATTGCAATGGATCGGATAACAGACATGCAATGTAGGTAACCTAAATATAATATAAACATATTACATGTGTCAAAAGCCTTAATCTAATAAACCGCCCCGAGTCGCACCCGGTGGGAAGGTGCCCATCAAGCTGGCAGCGTTTCCACGCTGAATAGCCAGCGAGATGCGCTGCACCAGGTACGACTCGGCGCGGGGGTCACCTGAGCGCTCTCTCAGTCGTCGGCCCAAACCTCGGACAAAAATCTTGGCCTGGTAACCTAAATTAATCATTTAAAGTCGCCAATTCTTTACATACCTGACTTAGGTACTATTTACGGGGTACCATGTATATCAAATAAATTAGAATAGATACCAGCGAAAACACAACCCTGCCTTTGCTGTTGCGCAGTCGGGAAAAATGGGAGTGTTTTTTTTTCGAGCAGGACTTGAACCAGAGACCTTGCCTTTCCGTGGCATTGCTCTAACCAACTGAGCTATCGCGGCTCATTCTCAGTTGGTTAGAGCAGTGCTACGGAAAGGTAAGGTCGCAGGTTCAAATCCTGCTCGCGGATATATTTTTTACCCCTTTTTCTTAATTTATTTGAGTATGCCTAGCATGGCGAAATGCTTAATAAATAAAAGCCATGTATTTCATGGCACCATCTTTTGAAATTCTCAGGATATACGATAACTTACCACTACCAAAAAGCTTAAAAGCGTGTCGAGTGACTAACTCGAGGAAGTTTGATTTGAGATGAAATTGAGATTAACGCGTCTTTAATCTTATCATATTATACAAAAGCAGTGTTCTAGAAGGCGACGAGTGGACGGGTGAGCTTTTTTTAAAAAAAAATTAAATGTCTATGGATGGGAGTTGAAAATGGCTCTCTATAGCGGGCTATGGCTTTCAAATCATGGAAGAATAAAAAGTCATGGAAATCTTACCTGTCAGCAACAGCACAGCATCTGTGAGCCTGTCCGCCTTTTCCGAACTTGAGCGACTGGCCTCCAAACGCTCGCTGGTAGATCTTGCCTTCTGGAGTGCGCGAAAACGGCATTCCGTAGTTGTCGAGCTCGATCACAGCATGTGGCGCCTCTTTGGTCATGTAGTGGATTGCGTCCTATGTCAATAAGTTAATACATAATAGGTAACTCTACCAGAAATCAGGTTATCGTTTATATGACTTTAAAAAAATCTGACAAAGCCAAAATGTTTTGAACGCTGAAATAAAAGTTTGGCGGTTGACAGGCTTTTGAGACAATGAGGTGTCTGACAGTTAGAGGAAAACTACTACTTAGTTGAGCTGACAGCATCGGGGAAATGCACAATAATCAGAGTCGTGTAGTCACTAACTGCCACTGAAGGAACAGATACTGTGGTGGCCATTATGTGGTCATCGTCTCGTTCTTTCTCCGGCTTTTAGCACACTGCAGCGATTTTGAAACGCAATCGGAACGATGTCATAGAAATCTAATTTTCGCTTTTCAAGATTTAAATGGGTTCGGTCCGATTCCGTATCAATCTCGCTGCAGTGTCCTGAAGGCGTTAGTGTCACTTACCACCAGGTGAGTGAATTTAAGGCCACACGGGTTTTGTCGTAAATAAAAACGGTAAATTAAGACAATAAATAAAAAGTGAAATGACGTTGGAAGCTTATCTTTATTGTATTTTTATATTTCTTTTTAGATACTAAAATAAATTAAAACAAATCACGAAGATAACATTATGCCGAGATATGACAACGCTCTTTGGTACAGCATGAATTTCATGGAATCAAATAATAAAGTACTCAAGGTTGTAAATTCAATGCTCAAGTATGCACTCGAAATCAATCCAGTTTTTCATAAGAATGGATTACATAAGAAAAACTTTGTTTTTCGTGTTTCCAGTTGAAACGATTACAACGCTAATAATCCTACTTCTCGATACTCATAATTGGCGATATTTCTGTACAATTCGATTTTATAAACTACAAAATGTTGGTCAGATAAATGAGTGAAAACACCCTATACATACATATACTATACATAGTAGTTTTATTCCAAACACAATACGCAACTTCTTCCCCGAACATTTTATGGCGTGCACTTCAATGGAACATTGCACTCGCTACATAATGGAACTGATAATAGCTGTAGTTATTTAAATTACTCTCGTGGTTACCTGAACAGGTTTTTGAGCAGCTATGCATATTGTAAAGGACTTTTACAAGTATTGTATGAGGAAAACAAAAACTTTTGGTATTCAGCTTGTCAATTTGTGTACAAATCGTGCCATGCATGACGAAGTTGTCTATATGTCGCAGGGAAATAGCCAAATACCCTAGGAATTTGGCCAAGACTGGGGAGAACTGTTGCTCTGAGGGTCCGGAGCACTTTTGGCGGAAGGTGGAGGGTATGAAGGGAGGGCAGGTTCTCCGGGGTTCTTTCCTCCATACTACCTACTCTTTAAAAAGGTTTAGGACGGTACTAACGTACACGCAATATTTACAGTCCCCCTCCACCCAATCTCGATACTCATTATTACATGACAAACAGATTTAATCCTCCATCCGTCACTACTGACGGCCAATAAACCCCAAATCCCTAGAGTATTCGGCTATTTCACACCTCATTTCTAGATTATGGTGTGTAATTCACATTAGCACAAGGCTGTCAATAGGAGATTACTATATTTTCAACTACTGTGTAAACATAATAGTAACCATTGATTGGGCACTAGAAATTACTAAACTTATGTTACACTCCATTCAATTCAATAAATTATAATAAATATGATTAAATAAGATGATGATGGATAAGTTAATGTTACAATGTTTTTTGTGGGAATATAATGGTATTCTGGGAGAAAACAGAAGTTATTTTGTTTTTTAAAAACTTTTGCAAATTATATTTCGAAATACATTTTAATTAGACTCAACACAATCATATGTATTTTATATTAAGTGGGGTGGTACTTACTTCTTGCATTATATAGGACTAGTATGGTATGTAATGTATGTAATTATATAGGATGGCTTGGTGAATAGCTTGGTGAGTTTTTTTAATTTTTAAAGGCTGTGGATGGAAGTTGAAATAGCTTTCAACGCATTAGGAAATATTTTTCAGGGAATGAATAAGTACATACAAGCCATTATAAGCTGAGTAAATAAATTTCCAAGATTGCAGTGGTTTTTTAAAACAATAACTACTTATTTATCAACTAAACTGGAACTTCTAAATTCAAATAATAACTAATTATTTGGGAAAAATGAGGATATATCCTCAGTCTGACTTACCTGGTCCCCAAGCCAGTCGGACCCCTTCACAGTATCATACATGTGCCAAAGCCAGCTGTCCTCCTCCATGTTACCTGAAAAACATAATTGACTTTAATTTATGACTTTACAAAACAATAAAGCACAAAGAGATTTGATTGACAATCTGTTTTATCACAGTTAGTAACTGATAGTAGTTAGACCTATCCCCCACAAACATACACACTGATAATAATATAATGCTCAATCATAAAACACTTTAAGGTATTATGATTGTAAAAACAAATCCATAGCAAAATATGTCTTAACTTCAATCAATAATCACCGAATCATACCTCGATAAGATAAGCATAATATTTATTTTACAAAAGAATTTATATTGGTAGTATTTATAAAAAAATTAAGTAGAAGAGGCCTATACCCAACAGTGGGTGGAAATCGACTGAAAATCAACGAATACCGGAACCTGTCTCAAGGAATTGAATTATTTTATTTGTCACAAGTGGTGATCATATTCTGTTTGAGCTCATGTATAAGGTCAAACAATGACATCGATTCTCTGGAATCTCGGGCCGCTAATTCTAAAACTAAATAAAATTATCTTGCTCAGTCATATTCTAGATTGTGTAAGAGTGAGGGTGTTGTTTAATGATTACTTATTTAATTTAGCAAGTGACACACCAGTATTGGTGCCATTATGAAGCAATAGGACATAAAACGCAAAGCATTGTGTAGATGGAGCCACTAGCACACTCCGTAAACAGAAATGCAAAACGAAACGTCATTCTTGAATATATCATAATTTTCTCATTATTTGGATCAATTTAATTTAATTTTTCAAAGCTATTAGAAAAATTGTGATGATATCATGGCATCATATATGGCCATTTCAAAATAGCAGACTGAAAATCTGTTAAGACAGTGTGGCGCAAGTCTGAAGGGTAAAAAAAAGATTTGGTGGAAAGGAACATATCTACATGTTGATTGGCTACGTACCATTGTGCTAGTGGCGCCTCTAGTGGTAAAACATTGCAGGTTTATCTCCTATTAACAAGAAATACATAATTAACAGTTAAGAAACAGAAGGTGCAATTAATACATTACCAAGAGCTGCATTGATGCCACCCTGTGCTGCCACAGTATGAGACCTCGTCGGGAATAGTTTCGTTACAACAGCAGTCTTAAATCCCTCCTGGACGAGCCCGAAGGCCGCTCGCAGACCCGCACCACCGGCCCCAATGACCAGAGCATCGTGTTGATGGTCAATCACTGTATATGCTTTGGTCATATTGGTATTGGCCGAACCATCTTTAACCGGTCTGGCGCCTCCAACAGATAGGTGGAGGTTTCTGTAGAGGTATGTAGCCTGAAACAATTCATAGACTCACTTGAGTTATTTATAATAGTCATAGATTTTTAAATTGGGCGCTACTAGTCCGATTTCTGTGGAGTAAGTCATCCAAGAAAAATAAGTAAACAATGTCAATAAAATGTCTAGCTGTAATAATTCCCGGTTATTTACCTAATCTTGTGTAGTTTTAAGAAATTAACTTATAGGTTGCCCTAGAAAATCCGCGACGCAGACTGATCAAAACATTTTTTTGTACGTTCGATTACATAACTTTAATTTGAAACGGGAACTTGTCTCAGACTTACCAATGATGCAGGGTTTCTGGAAACGGCAGCTTTCATTATTGTACTCATGATGGAACTCTCTGTCCGCACCTGGAGCACAAATTAATTTGAAAAAGTCGTGAAAATCACATTCACACGATCCGCTGTTGTGCTGTCAAAAGCAGTATTGCCAGTTCCAAATCGAAATTTTGTGCTAATTCAACACAAAAAAATATAAAAATATTTGATAAGTAAAATTAAATAGTATAGTTATAGTTTATTATTAGTTTTTTTTAATAATAAAAGTATTTATTTCAGACGTACACCCATATTACAAAATGACAATATAATTTTACTATACTTTAAACTGATATATAAAGAAAAAACTGAAAGATAAAATAAACTAATAGATAAAATATTGGCGGTACCTACCACTTAAAATTTACCGTTCTCATACTGGTGCATAACCATCCAATGTTTCATAAAAACATTGGCATAGTCCTCGTGTATGGCACACAAAATTGTGAACAAATGTAAAATCGAACAGATTTTAACAATCTCTCTTGGAAAGATGCTATTCGGGCTCTTTGTCTCCTATAGAAGTCCGGGACTCTCGCGTCGGAGGACATGCCATTTGAACTGCAATATCGAGGCAATTTCATTAGTACCAATATAATATTTGATTTCTGTGGGTATAGCTGAGAACCACAGAAATCCGATTATATACTTATATGTTGAACCTTTTTGCTGAAAACAAGAATATAAAATCTTCCATGGAAGTAACTAAACCAGAACATTAGTCTTTTTGATTCTGGGGGTGTCGCGGCAGATGTAGCGATTCGGCTGGATCCTACAAGCCAGAGATAGGACCCAAGTCCTCGGAACGGGTTTCCGGATCCGTGTCTGTTGCACCTGTATGGGTCTCGCTGGGACAAAGCGTACGCTCGGCTAAAGATCTGTCCGGGGTTGCCGATCGGTGGAGACCCAAGAGCTGGCTCCTATTTGGCCCAGCCAGCCAGCCAGCTAAGCTACCAACCCAGCCTTTTGAGTACACTGCCGGATGTGGGGGACTTAGCCCAATTTTTTTATCATTAGTTTAAATTTTCTTCTTAGTCTAAGTTTAGTTTTAGTATCATTAATGTAATTTATTATTATGTAAATTCTCTCAATAAATTAATCTTAATTTGCTAAAATAATTTAACAGTTAACAGCGGAAAATGTATCAAACCAATATTTGTCACAAGCAATGGAACGTGTACAGTTGTCAATGTGAATAATTTCAATTGGTTTTGGAACGTACCCTATTTCTTTCAATGTTTTCGATATTTTCATATTTTTTGCTGCTCATTTTCTGGTTGGTCTGCTGATGTACTTAACTAGTTTTTAATTGTAATATAAATAACATTACTAAATGGCCGATAACCCAAGCAGTGACGGCCTATCTGAGGCAGAAAGACTAAGAGGTACGTAACCTAGTATTTATTTATTTTCGACATGCACACGGCCTGGATTTTATTTGCTTCGTATTTATTACCTTTTTCGTTTTCAGAAGAAGAACTGGCTCAAGAATTGGAACACAGCGATTCTAACGGAGAAGATCCACAAGATATTTCCTTAGAAATAGAAGAGAAACTACTCAAAGATGAACCCGAATGTAAGTCACCATGAATCCAGTTAAAACTCTCTATCTCTATATGTTAGAATAATTCTGAATACGTTTATTTACAGATACAACCTTAGTTAACTACGGAGAGAGTATTCAACCTACCAATGTGGAAAGTGAAATTATAGAAACATATTCAGATAGCTCCTTAAATGTGGAAACTGTCCACAAAGCCGATGAACTCGGAAACATTTATACAGAAAGTTCTGATAATTTCCTAAGTTCCCAACCGGACACATTAACAGATGTCACGGACCAATATGAACCCTACATTAATGAATATACGTTTGAAAGTCAGCCTGTAGAAACAATACAGACAGAGAGTGTGGAAGAAGTGAAGACTGATCAAAATGTTGTTATGCCAGATATAAATGATTTTCAACAAAGTGAAGTGATGAACTATGAATCACAGATGACAGAGGAGATGCTTATGAGTGAGCGAGAAAGGGAGAAGAAAAGTAAAAAGGAGTTGGAGGAAGAGGAAAGGGAAAAAATGCAGTAAGTACTCTTAGTATTATTGACCTCCAAGAACAAAACATTACATAGGTAGGTGTTGCAAAGGTACATCCCTAGGTAAACATTACATAGATGTTGCAAAGGTGTACAGTCAGATCAGATGATCAGGAGTGGTAACTGAACCACTTTTGGTCTACAAGATGAATTAAACCATGATGATTGATTAAAATATATTCTTTTTTACAAACTCATAAAAAATTAGACCCTAATCAACCCTATTTCATTCAGGTCTAAGACCACACTTGTTACTTTTAGAGAAACTGTTATTTCAAAATAATATGTGAACTCACCGTAATTTGCCTATACAACAGTTTATTTATTCAGTAACAAATATACATTTGCATTTTCAGAGTTCTAGTCTCAAACTTCACAGAAGAGCAGCTGGACAGGTATGAGATGTACAGACGAGCTGCGTTTCCCAAGGCAGCTGTGAAACGTCTCATGCAGACCATAACTGGGTGCTCCGTTGGGCAGAATGTCGTTATTGCCATGTCTGGTATCGCTAAAGTATTTGTGGGAGAGGTAGTGGAAGAAGGTAATTATAAAGAGCAGTATAACTACTGTTCCACTTATCCCGCTTGTATCTATAGGGTGGAAATTTAAAATGTGACAGTAACTACTAAGGTTTTTATGTGGGGTTATATGTAACAGAGCCTTTCAAAGAATATTTAGAATTTATAATGTTTTTTTCTTTTCAGCCCTTGATGTCTTGGATAAATCTGGCGAAGCCTGCCCTCTGCAGCCCAAACACCTTAGAGAAGCACTGAGGAGACTGAGGGTTCGAGGTACTATACCCACAAGGAAAGCTCACAGGAGCATGTTTAGGCTATAGCAAGGTATACTCGTACAATATATAGTAAGTGATATGATTCTTTCTTTTGTTTTTATTGTGTGAATATGATAGTTTTTGTTTTGATAAATAATTAACAATACCTAATTTTAATAAAAATACAAAGTATTATTCAAATGTTAATTTATTACATGATAAATTGTTATTTTATTAAAAACAATATACAACAGTAACTAAGGATTATTCATAGTTCAAAAACATTGAAAATAAAATCAGTCTTGTTAAAATGGCCAACTACTTTGTAGACAAGAGACATTCATGGAAATCCTTGGAAAGGCAATTAATTAATACTCGTAAAAAATAAAATGGTGTTCTCTAATAATTGCAAAATAAAAATAAAAACGTACACAAAATTCCATTAAAAACCCAAAAATTGGCACTTAACATTATTTCAGATTCCATATTACATGAAAGTAAAATCATATTTTTAATTTGCCAAATGTTCACATATCTATCACAGACATTTTAATTTCCAAGGTTAAAGAGTTCGAAAACGTTGGCAGTGTTGTAACAGAAATAAAAGCTTTTCGAACAAAATAACAGTGGCTCTCATACAACTCAACAGAACTGAGAAAATTCATCTCTAAGCTACAGAAAGGCACAAAAATTAGTTAAAATAGCGATTTGGTAACAATTCATAAAATAAGATTCATAATTATTTATATTACTCTATTTGTAGACCTAAGCAATATATTTTTGTTTTTGGAAAAGCTCAATATTACGTTATGGTCCAACAAGTCACTTTGCGCTGAGATTATTATATAAAATTATAAGTAGATACATCTACTAGAGGTATTTTAAAAGCTAATATTGTTAGATGTTACAAAAATTCAGTGTATTTAAAAATATTATTGTTGGTCAAAATCGTGGTTGCAATAAGCAATCATTCTGACATCACACCTCATAAATCAATAGTTTGTTCATATCATACCCCTTGAAAACATATAATTCAGAACTTCTTTTAAAACAGCAAACAAGTATTTGAAGATTTGCACAACTATGTACTTCAGTGACCGGTGAACTGTATAATTTCATAATTCTGCTCCACTATTTATACATTTACAAGTTTATTCAAATAAGTCAATACCACTACGGTACTCCGTCGCCTACCTACTCATTATCTATATCATTTTAACAAAACGAGCAGAATTAAAACACCGGCTACATACATTACTCTCATTTCCTATTATCCGCGCACAAGTAGCTGGAAGCGCCTTAGGAAGCGGCGTAACCAGGGACGCTTCTTCTCTCTGCCGTTTTGCTTAGCGTTTTTCCCCGCACTATACTAAGGCTCGATTTATATGAAACCGCGCGATTTAATATAAATCGATTAACAGGAACCCGTGTATTTTGAAGAAAGCGTGTCGCGGGGCGGGCGGTTGAGCGTTTCTAAATAAATCGAGCCTAAGGCGTAGCCAACAACCTGTGGGCGGACTAAAAGCTGCCACAGCTGACAGATTTGGCGCTGACACCACCCGTTCCGTAAACCTTAATTAACCAGCAAAAGTTACTTCTGCAAACTATGTTATAGACTAGAAATCTCACGCACACGTCTCGTTTATACAGCGAGTCGCTTGACGCCGCACTCGATGCAAAACTTGGCGGTGTCGGGGAACCGACTGCCGCACTCGTGGCAGAAACGCGACAGGCGCGGCGGCGGCAGCGGTGTGGTCGCCGAGTCGCGTCGTGGTCGCGGCAGGGACGCCTCGGAACCGCTCGAACTGAGCTCATGTCGAGGCCGCCATGTCTCACTTCGTCGGGATGATGCGCGCGAGCTAACGCGCTTTTCTAAAATAAAATAAAAAATATTTTATTAGAACTGTGTGTCAGAGCTAAATCGTTTTATTAGGCTCGATTTATTTAAAAACGCCCAACCGCCCGCCGCGTGACGCGCTTTCGCCAAAATACACGGGTTCTTATTACTTCATTTTTGCGATGACGCGGTTCGCACGCGCGGTTTAATATAAATCCGTGTATTTTGCTGAATCGCTTCGCGCGGCGGACAATTAAGCGTTTTCATATAAATCGAGCTTAAGCATAACGATTGTCAACTCCCCCTTAATACTGCCCTTTGCCTTTACGGTCTTCTCTCCTTGAAATATTTTTTGGGATACACATCTGGATTTATTCAGATTTAATATAAGAAGAATAATAATAGTTTATATATCGTAAATTTTTTACGATATATACGCTACAGCCGTTTCGTTTTAGGCCCACAACCTTATTTCTGAAATTCATACATAAAATGAAAAGTCTCCACATTTACCGTTAATCCCATGATTGTCCAATTCCTTATAAGTCGTGTGTAGGTCAATCTGTGGCAATGGCCCGTCCAGCTCCGCGGAGCGCTCCATCGCCAGGAACTCGTCGCTGGAGACCGAGCGGACGTCGTCCTTGTGGCACCCGCTCGAGTCCGACCCGGCCGGGATCTGTTCTAACGACGACACGCCATTCGACTCCTTTGAGTTACAAACTGATAGCTTCGATGGCGATATTCTGTTTAGGCTGAAACATACAAAACATATCAGTTTCACTTACTTTTCTCTAACCATGAAAAAATCGAGATTATAAAGAAAATATTCATCTATGGATAAATTTTGCCTATTAAATACATAATTACCTGACTAACCTGCTATACGCTGAATCATTGCTTTGCTTTCCATTCGGCGTGTAGTTTCCATTTGAAACATTTTCAATCTTCTTGCTCTTCCGCTCCGGTTTGACACGAGATTCCCGTTTCGTCGTACCATTGTGCACTGGTGTGTTGTTGTAGTTGCTCACATCTTTGTTCGACTGACTGTTTTCACTCCTTTCAGGCTCGTAGAATTTGTCGAAATCTTTCAGAGATTGCATAATATCTTGTTCGAGTTGATCTGCTTTGTGTCGAATTTTCCCAAAGTCCATTTTTTGCACTGACTTCTTTTGGATGGAGTCAAGGAGGGAGGTGGAACGTTTCACGGAGGATGGGAAAAGGTTCTCGTTTACCATATTGTTACTGCTAAAATTAAGAGACATTGATTTGTTAACTGGTATCAAGCCATTACTACCGTTATACACTATTTTTGGGGACGAACTATTACTATTAAATTCAGAAGTCTTATTACTGTCTGCAAGTTCTGCCTGCTTAACTACGCGTGTCGTGGAACTGCATGTTCGTTTGTTTTCTGACTTTTGTTTGTGTACTTCCTCGTCAAATGTAGTCATAAACTCTTCCAGATCAAAGTCTCCGCACAGGGAATCGTCGTCTCTGATAGAGTTCTTTGAAGTTATACTCTGTTCTAGCGACGACATAAGTTTATCATATTGTAAGCTCAGATCATCTATTAATGGGGCGGGCAGTTTATTATTAACGTTATTATTAGTTTCAGTTTTATCTATTTTAACTTGTGCTTCTTTGATGCCGTTACATTCCTTATTGTTATTTTGGGTATTAGTATTAAACGACTCGAATTTAGCTGGTAAATGTTCTGTATGTGCTGTAAGTAGAGATTCCATACTACTGATCATATCAGGGTTATTTAAAATTGTATTAACATTTATTGGCAAGTTATCGTTTTCATTTATGAGTCTGGGGTCTATGTAATTACTGTCGGTCATTGAAGTGTTGTCATCCGCGAGGATCGAATCGAGATTGACGAAATCTTTTGTGTTGTCCTCTTTTTTTATTTTATCCAGTTTGACAGGCTGTTTAATGGTATTTCTCTGAAAACTGTGATACATGGAGGTTGTTATTTTTGGAATTTTATCTTTTGGTTTTGGTGTACTATAAGCCGATGCCGTATAGCTAGAAAAAGACCTATTCAGACTGCTATTACGATTGAAGTAGTTCTTGTCAGTTGTACTTATATTTTCCTTGCTAGATTTAGTAAAGGTTGTGTTGGGTTTCTGACTAGATTTTTTGTCATTTCTATTAATTCTAAATGAGCTGCATCTACCACCAAAACTGGTATTATGATTATCATTATTCGTGCTGCCGAAAGATTTCATTCTTTGTAACGTTGGAGTTTTTTGATATGTCTTATTTAGGGAATCTTTCATCATTTTAGTATTATCTGTACGAAGGTATGATAATGCAGGTTTTTCTTTTGCAGGGCGTAGGATAGGGAGGGTTCTGTTGGGATCTTTGCATGAATTTTGGACCTTTTTAGGAATATTCGTGTCTGAGGACATAAGTTCCTTCATTTGTCTAGCAGCAGACGCAAACGGATCGTAAGTGTCGTCAATTCTGGAAAAATACATGTATAGTATAGTAGTTTATGCAACGGCCACGTAATGATAGCGATTTTAACATGAGGAAGCTGAGTTTCATAATAGATCGTTCGAGTGTTAAAATCGCCATTAAGTGCGTTGCGTACAATACTTTTTCTACGACCATGAAATATATAAACATAAAATACAAACCATTACGGAGACTTCAACAGACGCCATGACAGTTTGAAATGTTATTGGTAACTATGGAAATCGTAGACATGTTTGACGTATTGTCGACATCGCGCAGGTGCGGGTGTCGAGTTTTTTTATGGCTATAGTACCAAGTAGTTTGCGAGTGAAATGTGTTTACATAATACAATTGAACACGACCATGACGAATGAACCTTTTTATGTTATTAATTGTGGTTTCTTAATGAACAAATTACGAAATGGAAGTAGAAAATAGTACTTATAGTGTTAACAAATATTGATGATTTACTGCAAGTTCCTGAAATAAAACATGTCATATGTTGGGAATATTAGTTTCGGATGAAGGACAAAGTATTCTAACCTTTTATTATCGATACGTGGCAGCTTGAACGGGGGCGCCTCAGCAGATATCGACTGACAATCGCTACTATCTTCTTGATTTTCTTTTACGATAAAGGTCTGATATTCCTTGTCAGTTCGGTTTTGTTCACCTAGCATTTTATACTTTCTATTAGGCTTGTAAATTTTTTGCATCCTCTTTTTAGTGCACGAACTTTTGCGTTCTGGTTTATTGCTTTCCATTATTGAAGGCAATTTGAAATCATTTGGTGTTTCCTGTATAGGACTCATTTTTTTATTGTTATTAATTTTGTTATTGTTATCTCGATTTTGTTCGTAAAATTTTAACTCGAAAAAGGTAATGTGTTCCATATCGGACACTTGTCTCTTTGTTTCAACGTCGTTTGTTTCCTCTGATTCCATTAAAACATCGTTAATTTTATCTCCTGCTCCGTCAAGTAACTGCTTCAAATTACTCTTCAACTCTTCTAGTGTATCTGAAAAGTCGTGTTTCATTGGTTCTACCGTCTCTGTATTAACATTTTCAGTATCATTCTTTGTCATTGCTTCAATAGAATTAGTTCTTGGTGTATGAAATTTATCGACATCTTCGTCTATATTGTCAAATATTTCTTCGTTAAAATTATGACTGCTCATCATTTTATCAGTTAGATTAATAAATTCTTCTAAATCAGCAGGATCTTCAGTAAATTTGGTGTAAGTATCACCACTGCCGTGTCGGCACATGCTGTCAATATTTTCGTGAATATTGCTTTCGCTATATTTATTATCAACAGATCCGTCAAACAATTCCTCGCTGATGTCGTGTTCGTAATTATCTTCAAAATTTTCATTGCTTAAATCATGAATTTCTTCTTCAACTTTTTCACTCAAACCTTGTTTTGATTCTTGGTCAATTTCAGTTTTAACACTATTATTGCTTTCTATTCTAACAGGATTCATACTAAAATCGTCATTCAGTATTTTGCTATCATAGGAATTACTTCTAGTCGAAATACGTCCGGACTGAACGGCAGTGAGTATCGAGCGATCAAAGTTTGAAAGCGATAGGTCTTCTTTGGAGTCTAGATCCAATTCATATATTTCTTTTGTTATATCACAGGAACTGATTATATTCAAATTTTTATATAACAATTCTACTTTTGGCTCTGGTATTGTGATATCCACGTTTCTGACTCCTGACTGAATTTTATCTGTTTTGTTCGTAGAATTTCTTTTTTTGGGGGGCATTTTTTGATCGGCATCTGGATCGTGTATGACACACGGAACGCAAGGACATAATAGTTCTGTGTTTATTCCTATTGACTGACAATTTTTGTCACTGGCGGAATTTGGAACTACATCTTCAAGGCTATCTAAACTTATGGTACTTTCTTTTACCGTTCTTACTGTATTTTTCTTAGTTTTCGATTTTATTTTTCTTTCTTTATCTGTTACATCGGAAGTTTTATTATCTTTGGCTAATGTCTGAGACTGATCTCGAGGTTGTCGAGAGTTGTTTGTAGTAGTTGGTTTAGGTGAATTTATTATGTTGAAATCTTCTCTAGCCGTGTTGTCTGTACTCCTTCCCGACATCACGTCTTTGCGATCATCTTTAACCGTGTCATCAGTAGCAATACTTATTTCCTCACTGACTCTTTTATTTTTTCTTAAATTTGTTTTATTTGGTACAGGTATTTGGCTTTTCTCAGCTTGCTTCTTGCTAGAAGTCTTCTTATCAAGTTTCGCTTTTTCCTCTTTAATCTTTTTATTTCTTTCTTCGTATTTATTTGAAATTTCTTCAAGTTTTCTTAACTGCAGTTGTTTTTTGAGACTCAATTTATTCTTTTGCTTATTTTGAGGTGCATCTTTCTTTAAATTCGGGTCAGTGTTACTTTGTTGGACAGAGGATGGGCGGGATTCTTGGGTTTTTCTATGGAAGGGGAAAGGAAGGGATATTTAGTTTTCGTATGATGTTAATTTAACAAACAAGGAGACAGGAACGACGGTCGATCAAATGATCATTAAACTTCAAGATGAAAAAAAATGGTTAACAAAACAAGCTAAACTCCTTCCTTTCCCCTTATTTGCTACATTTCGGGTGATAAAGTTAAATAGATGAATTTACAGGCTACAATAGTCGCTCACCTAGAACTGCTGAGATCTCTAGCGAGCCTCGCTTGTCTCGCCTTGACGTTGGCGTCGCCTGACGAATTGTTCTGCACGTTGCGAGTGTTCCTGATGACCGGTATGTGAGGGGACGCGTCATCGTTGCTTGACATTGATTCTGTAATGAGTTAATCAGGTCGTATAAGTTCGGATTGAATATTAAGAACATTCCCGCGGGAAGGATTTGAATTTTACCACTTCGTGGCTTGCTCTAACTAAACCAACTGTCTTATCAAATTCATAGACAAACATATTCTAAGAGAAACATCGGAGAAAGCGACACGCCTCGCGTCTCAGTAGAGACGAAGTGACTGTTGGACGACTTTGTGACCACCTATGATATAGCTCATAAGATGTTAAGTGTAGGGAATATACCTGAAGCCCCGGAGCGGCCGTGTTTGTAGTCCGTACTCGCGGGGCGGCGGGGGCGATACGCCTCGCGACTCCACCGATGCGGAGCGACTGTTGGACGACTTTGTGACGACTTATCCTATAGTTCATAAGGTGTTAAGGAAGGGGACACACCTGAAGCCCTGGAGCGGCCGTGTTTGTAGTCTCCGTACTCGCGGGGCGGCGGGGGCGATGCGCCTCGTGACGACTCCACCGACGCGGAGCGACTGTTGGAGGACTTGTCGCGACTTTGTGACGACCTATGGGCAATTATAATGTTGAGAATCATGACTGTATATTTTTATTACAGTTTTAAGCATGGGCAATCGTCTATGATAATATAAACAGCATATTTTCACTGTCAATCATAATCAGCCTAATTGCAGGTGGCCCGTTTGCTCTTCTTATACAATACAATAAAAATAAAGTTACCACCAAAGGTTTTAAACGGCTTAAGCAAGGTTAATATGTTCCTTTCCAAAATGGAGGCTTGTTGTGAACATTTTTCTTTCAGTGAATACAGTAATGATATAAGATTGTATCATATTAAGTTAATACTAACGACAAGTAGAGTCGGTGGCACAGTGGCTAGGACACCGGACTCCTATGCGCGAGGTCCGGGTTCGAAACCGTGCAATGCCATGTACCAATGAGTTTCTCGTATTTTTTCGAAGACTTACGTTACCGACTGTTCTAACGGTGAAAGGAAAACATCGTGAGGAAACCTGCACACTGAGATGACCAATGTAAAATGGGGTAGGCACAAAAGATCCTCAAGGGTCGAAGTGCCGTTGGCTTATTCCCGGCCCCCTATCATAAGATAAGATAAGATAACGACAAGAAACCTACCCACTCGTATTAAACAAGATCTTACAAAAATATATTAATTGCCTTGCTAATTATCATTTCAATCTTGACCATTTAGTCCGCATTTTAACACTGTATCGAGTTTAGTTTGACCACCATTCTAATTTAGTAGGTAATGAAAACACCGCCAAGGTTCATCAAATATTCAAATATTGTCAAGGCCATACCGCAGATGTTGTATAACTTGATACGAGCGGTACACATCGAATACTGGCCGAAACACGGTTCATATTATAAAGCAAAAACTGGTTTTTAGTCTGCAAAATATTTACCAATTTATGATCTGGAATTTTTGGACATGTTTCTTTTACATACGTATCTAAGACGGGTGATTAGAATGCAGTATGTCCAGATATTAGTGAATAAAATTCAAATATAAAACATTAAAAAAATGTAAATGGCTGTAAATCTTATCGATCTCTTGATTCCTTTCGGCCGTCTACAAAACCAGTGCTTTGTAACCTGTTACGATTAAGGATTATTTTTGTACATGGTTTTTGACTTATGATATGACTTCAGGGCTTCGTCCTAACCTAATTAATTCACGACAATAGTTCAGAAAATATGCACTTACGATATAATATTATACAGAGATACGATATTTTTATTTTCATTTATTGGGATATTTCCCTAATATCAAGACTCGGAAGACACACACACCCTCACACTCTTTACTCTGCTTAGGCCAGAAAAAGGATTCGACACGACACCATATTCCTGGGTCAGGGTATTTCAACTCCCAAGGCTTCAAGCTTAAAAGGAACTCACAGTCTTCCGCGCACTGGTGGCGCTTTGTACTGCGTGCGCGCATTGAGCCGCTGCTTGGCGTCGATGACGTGCGGCGGCGGCTGCGCGGGCGCCGCGGGCAGAATCCTGGCCTTGTCCGCGCACCACTCCACGTGGCGTTCGAACGCGCGCATGCCGAACGTGCGGCTGCAGTGTGGACAGCGCTGCAGCTCTGCTGTTGGCTGTGAATTAAGTGTAGAACTCCTTATGCCCCGATCAAAAAGGGGCGCAATTTCTGCCGACGACTAAAGCCGCGGTTACATATAGTCGTTGACCGACCGTCTGGACGGTCAAAGCAGGCGGCTACCGGCTTTATGTAAGTTACCAGTCGTTGACCGCATTCCGTTGCACATATTCAGAGATGTCTCAGTGATCAACAGGTTCAAAACCGGTAGTGATCACCGACTGGTCCGAGGCACTCTGAATATTGACTTTCAGCTGGAGAGACGCCGTCTAATGAAGCCCACGCTCCGACCTACTCTGCACCAGGCCGTGGCAGGCTCCGACCGGTTTCAGTTAGAACTTAAAAACCGATTCGATGCCTTGGAAACCACAAATAATATTGACGAGAATCTCCAAAACGTGGTGAGGACTATTAGGGATGAAGGAGTAAGGTTTTGTCGGTTGCAGCGCACAGGCACGAAGTCGAAGCTCTCGGACGGGACTCTGGCACTTATGAGGGAAAGACGCGAAAACACACAAGCTACATCGTCAGAACAACGGGCACTCAATAAGAAAATAAGGAAGCTGATACGACGCGACCTCCGAAGCTTCAATACACGACTCATAAAAGAGGCGATAGAGCAGAATAGGGGGTCAAAAGTGTTCGTTCAGCAACTAGGGAGGAGCCACCTGACGAAGCTCAAAACTTCTAGTGGCAGGACCGTCACCTCCAAGCCAGAGATACTCGCCGAGATCGAAGACTTTTATGGCCGACTGTACGCTGCTCATGCTCCGCGGCCTGAACCGACAATCGAAGATCCTAGAGCCACGTTAACCCGACACTATACCGATGAACTGCCAGATTTTAGCCTAGACGAGCTCGGGCTGGCTCTCAAACAGCTTAAGAATGGAAAAGCCCCTGGTGAGGACGGTGTCTCTTCTGAGCTCCTTAAGGCAGGAGGAATCCCTGTACTGAGGGAACTTCGGAAGCTCTTCAACTCCGTCCTACACTCTGGGAGAACTCCGGAGGCGTGGAACAGGAGCATTGTAGTTTTGTTCTTCAAAAAAGGAGACAAAACTCTGCTCAAAAACTACAGACCCATCTCGCTCCTGAGCCATGTATATAAGCTGTTTTCGAGAGTCATCACGAATCGTCTTGCGCGGAGATTAGACGACTTCCAACCTCCGGAACAGGCCGGATTTCGGGGAGGCTTTGGCACCATAGACCACATCCACACTGTGCGGCAGATTATACAGAAAACTGAAGAATATAATCAGCCCCTGTGTCTTGCATTTGTGGACTATGAGAAAGCCTTTGACTCCGTCGAAACCTGGGCTGTTCTAGAGTCCTTACAGCGTTGCCAAGTCGACTGGCGATACATCGAAGTGTTGAGATGTCTGTATGACGCCGCGACGATGTCTGTCCAAGTACAGAACCAGCAAACAGGACCCATCCAATTGCGCAGAGGAGTAAGACAGGGAGATGTTATATCTCCGAAACTGTTCACGAACGCATTGGAGGATGTCTTTAAGACACTGGACTGGAAAGGACACGGCATCAATATAAACGGCGAGTACATCTCACACCTACGTTTTGCCGATGATATAGTCGTAATGGCGGAGTCGCTGCAGGACCTTCAAGAAATGCTGGACAATCTCAATGCTGCTTCACGACGTGTCGGTCTCGGGATGAACTTGGACAAGACTAAGGTCATGTTCAATGACCATGTCGTTCCGGGACCGATTATCGTCGACGGTACAGCCCTCGAAGTTGTGCAACAATACGTCTACCTCGGGCAGACTGTGCAATTAGGTAGAAACAACTTCGAGAAAGAAGCCGACAGAAGAATTCAGCTGGGTTGGGCAGCATTTCGGAAGTTACGTCACATCTTCTCGTCGCCCATACCTCAATGTCTAAAGACAAGAGTCTTTAACCAGTGCGTCCTGCCAGTAATGACCTACGGAGCCGAAACGTGGACACTGACGGTGCGATTGGTTCACAAATTGAAAGTCGCTCAGCGTGCTATGGAAAGAGCTATGCTCGGAGTATCTCTGCTGGATCGAATCCGAAATGAGGAGATCCGGCATAGAACAAAAGTTATCGACATAGCTCATAAGATTAGCAAGCTGAAGTGGCAGTGGGCCGGTCACGTCTGTCGCAGAACCGACAACCGCTGGGGTAGACGAGTTCTGGAGTGGAGACCGCGTTTGGGCAAACGTAGTGTGGGACGCCCCCCTGCTAGATGGAGCGACGATCTGCGCAAGGTGGCTGGCAGCGACTGGATGAGAAGAGCCGAAGATCGGGCTCAATGGCGCGCCCTGGGAGAGGCCTATGTCCAGCAGTGGACTAGAATAGGCTGCTGATGATGACCGCATTCCGCGAACGTCAAAGTGTCACTAGGTTGTCATCGAACGAATGACTTTGGACGACTTCGGCCAACGAACAAGTGTACACAAAGGCGGTCGGTGAACGTAAGTCGTCCACCGGAGGTCGGTCGCCGAATCGATCAACGACCATAATATACATGTAACCGCGCCTTGAGGGAGGGAGCCCTTAGGTGACCCCGCGCCGAATCTTATCTGGTACAGTGCAGCACATCTCCCTGGCGATTCAGCGGGGAATCGCCTCCAGCCTGATGGGAACTTTGGGACCCGGTGCGTCTCGTCTCGGGGTGTAGGTATTTTAGAATAATCTCCTGTATTTTAGATTAAGTGTGTTATCCTGACATGTATTATTTGGTTAATAAAAGAAGGGTATTATAACTTTGACGTAATTATAAGTTTTAGTTTATAAGTTTGTCTGTGGCTAAATAGGTATCTAAACTGAAAAAATCTGATTCGATTTGGATACGGTTTCTTTTAAATAAAAGATTATTTAGTCAGAATGTACTTACCCATGTCAGATCAAAATTGGTGAAGTGTTTCCAAGATCTTGGACTGTCTTCAATGTTATTGAACCACAGATGAGCAGTGCAAATAACATAGAAAATTGAGGAAGTATTTTGTTGTACAAGTTCTAATCAGTGCCATTCATTATAAGACACATGAAGAGTGTTGTAGCTAGTAATAATTTGAATAACTAATTCCAACAAGATTTAGATGTAGGTACGTTTCTCTCCTAACGAGTACTAAGCTACTAAATTACCATCACAAACGATGCCACAGACAATAGAAGCGCGTAATCATTTACATGAGAGTGCAGACGGTTATTCCTTTGGTAGGTACATTCCGTCCGAGATTTTTAAAATATTGTCATGTCAACTAAAAATATGCAGGAGTGTCCTGCACTGGGAGGTCGATTACACTTTTAAATTCCTTTCTTACCAGACAGAGATAACGTTACTTTATCCCCTGCGACTCAACTAGTGTTGTCTCGGTCGACTTATTCAGTTTTGCGATAGCTTGATGAATGACTGATACATGAACTTATGTATCCAAAGATTTTGAAATTCATACTAGACTGATTTCTTTGTATTTTTAGTTATTGGTCGAATTACATTCTAGGTTACAAAGGACATTCAATCAAAATGTGACCAGTGATATTAGACATTTATATAACGTTGCGCGTTTAATAAATGTGGAGAAACGGATTTGCAGAGAAGTTGCTAAACACCAAGATTTTAGAACCGACTGAGAGAGATATTTAAGTGAGTGCCAGCGTCTGTATTTCCCGAAACCTACAACCTTGGGATCTTCAAGGCCAGAGTGAATAGGCATTTACTGGACCCGCATGCTCCATCGTCGACCTCATCGTCGCTTACCATCAGGCGAGATCGAGGTCAAATGCGGGTTTAGTAGAAAAAAAAAAGAAGCGTTTCGAACTTCTTGCCTTTCCCCTATATCGCCATCTAAAATGGTCCTAAAATCGTGGCGTCTTTAAGTTTAACTTTAAAAGATTATGAAAATCGGATCGCGTTAGCTTTGTTGGAATATTTATAGGCCCCGGAAAGGCTGGTTGTGAGTTCGAATCTCTAGTTTTCTAAATTATATACCTTCGTGACTGTGCTCTTGACAGATGCGCATTTAGGTTTGGGCGCCACCTTGGCTGTGTGCGGCGGACTCTTCTCGAGAAACGGGCAGTTTTCGGGGAGGCCGAAGTTCTTTGGCAAGTATTGTTCTAGATCTGTACCTGGAAATCAATAAGATACATTTTCTTAAAAGTTGTAACCATGGCACAAGAAGACGGCTCATTCTTCACCAGGCACATCAAATATGGATTGGACTATGTTCACGTCACCACACAAAGGTAGATGACGTATCCTTGAGCGGTAATGTGAACATCGTGCAATTCATAGTCGATATGCCTTTCGTCTTGTGCCATGGTTTTATCTACAGGTCGACCGCTTAATTCAGACTATGTCTAAGGCAGCTGCGGCAAGCCCTGCGGTGTGGGAGAGGAAGGATGCAAGTGGGCTCGCTACTATTGTTGTTACATCATCCTTCCCCCCTCCCGCAACGCGAAGCTACCTAAGGCGTCTTCTTAGTTAAGCGGTAAACATGTAACTTGTAAGTTATAGGTAATTTCAATTTGCGTTCAGAAGTCCAGTTAATTTGGTTGATTAGTCGTGGAGGTTTCCATACGAATGATTAATACATTACAACAAGGAAAGTATAATAATATGTCTGTGTTCACTTACTGTAAAGTAATGATCGAATGCTCCATTAGCCCAGAAAAGGCCAACGTAATCAATAACAGTGCGATAAATAAATCTGATAACGAGACTGATGAAACGAATTCAAGGGGACTGGCACACGTTACTTACAGTTATACGATAACCCTTACTTACGCCTTTACTTTTATTACTGTAGCGATTTTGAACCGAAATCTGACGAAACTCATAGAAATCTGATATTTTTCAATTTCTAGATTTCTATAGGTTCGGTCCGCTTCCGTTTCATAATCGCTGCAGTGTGCTAAAAGCTGCATTTGACTGCGAATATTACTGTTACTAGTTAAAGGCGTTAGCTTTACTATGTATACAAAATGTAAAGTTTAACGCGCCATTCACTTTAAGGGTACAGTACCCATGTCAATGAAACAAATTGGCTTTTCATACAAATCGGTAGTTAATATAATAATAATATTTGACGAACATTGAGTGCTCTAGAAACACCGAAATGTAATAAATTATTTACTTAATGTGAATTTTAATTAATTCAGTACTTTCATGTAGGTATTGGTCAGATTTCCTGACACCTTCAATAATATAGATTTTTAAACTAGTACAGAAACCTTAGTCCTACAGTTGAAATCATTCATCTGAAATATTGGAATGGACCTAGAACGGATTTAGTTCATTTTAAATGTCATAAGTAAGAATTTCATTCAGAATATAATTAGTGTCACGATGCATTACATCATAATGTCTAGAATCTAGACTAGACACATTGTGTACTAACAATAAATCTTAAAATAACGAACAGAATTGTAACTACAAACTATACTAAAACAATTCACATAGGTATACATGCGAGTAATGGTTATCGCACATTACATCGCCTCGGTTCGCTCGCCTTTAAATCTAAACAAGGCACTATTATATATATAGGATGTTCCTCGTCGTCCACAAACCACTAGGCGAAGCGACGAGGCGTTTTCGCGGTGATGTATGTGCGATAACCATAACACGTCACAAAATATCACAAAGCGTGACATGACAAGATATACTTCACACACACAAACCCATGCATTTTTAATGACAAGTCCTACAAACCCATGCAACTATAATAAATGACAACTAGACACCTGGACCATGGTGTTTAGCAAGTTTCAAATACAGTGGGCGTGTGTTGCCAAACGAAATATGAACGAATAATACGTCTTATGTAAATAAGGACCTTGTTATGGAAGTGTTAAGACATAGTTCTGTATAAATAGAATATGCATGACAATATTTACCTACGTATTGTATTGTAAGTACGTTTATAACATTTAACATTACGAGTGTTTACTTATTGCTGTGCTGTTAGTGTTGATATCAGTTTTTTTTATTTGCATTCAGAATTATCAGCCACTTTTGATTCACTTGTATGTTTGGTTGTGAAAACTCACTACAACATAGTATAAATGTCAGTACGAACAACGGAAAGACATAGAATATGGCAAATTGCCAGATAAACGTGAATCAGAAGGTTTATTCTAGGCTTCGATTGCACTTTTGGCGTTAAATGCACATTTGCATTTGACCAGTCTCAAGTGTTAGTAAAACGTTCACATACAATGGATTGCACAGTTAGATAAGGGATAGGCGATGAATATGTAAACGGTTCACCCACTCACCGACGTTGGCACCGTTGGTTGTGGTCAGCCCTAATTACCCGCAAAAACAAAGTATTTATTTATCAATATACTCACTGTACATAATATAAATATCATGCCAAAAAATCTACAAAATATTCCAAACATAATCAATAATAATAAATAACGTGGAATCTTTCATCTACTTTGAAATATAATGTTCTATACATTGGGGGAGACATGCTATCGTAAAATTAAAAAAATAAAAGAAAACATGACCCAAATTAGCAACCCAATCACCTTACATACACAATAAGTATCCACCACCAGAATGTATCATAAAAACAATAATTTAATTAGAAAGATAATAGAGAGTGTCCGGAGGGCAAATAAAGTCCCGTCCCATTTATCAACATTGTTCTATATTAATTTTTTTGCCTCTATTTAGTTCAAAGTATAGGCACCCTCTCTATTAACTTGCCAAACTAAAAAAATATATATACAGTAGCAATTACCTTCTCTCCTCTGTCTGGACGAATCGAACGTCTTCCGTTTCTTCACTGTCATTTTCTCACAAATTTTGACATGTTTGGCCAATGACTGCGGCACGAAGGTGCGTCCGCAGACGGCGCATGGCATTAAGGGTAAGGGTCCTGATGGTTCAGGGGGTACAGGGGCGATGGGGTGTGTAGGAACGGGCGGGGAGGGGGGCGGGCCGACGCGGCTAGGAGGGGGGGTGCGGCTATAGGGCCGGTATGCCTCATCGGCCGAGCTGCCATCCCGCGCCGGCTCGGGAGACGGTGAACGCGAAGACTTCAATGATTCTTGTTGTTGATGTTGCCGCTTGCCTGGAATTTAAAAAAAATCTTATACACTTCCTTGTTTTAACGGTCATAGACTGTTATTATGGCTATAAATAAACATATATGAGGTTTTAGAAAAAATAAAATGATAACAGCTCGAAAAACTACCGTAACTTTGATTAGGAAATATGGAACGGCTCAAGGTAAAAAATACAATAAAAACACTGTATGTTATCTGTACCTATGTAATGTACCTATATATACAAATATTTGCTGAGTGGCGTTGGAACGTCTATACGAGTATGTATAATAGCATAAAATATTGCGTACAATAACGAACTTAAAAATAGACCAAATATCAAGATCTCAAGATATCGCCATTTTACGTCAGTTAACATACCTCCCATCACTACTCCTACGAATGGATAACAGATAACATCAACAAACTATTAAAATTATATAATGTACTTATTTTAAATTTTGGAAAAATAGCTCGAATCGTCTACCGCACGCAAGGACAAGTGGCAGGTAAATATGACGCAAGCCAGTTACAACCTCCATATTGATTAGGTAGGTACATTGTGACCTAGGTCACGCAATCCTGGGCCACCTGTAGTCTTTTGTAACTTTTCTAAAGGCAAGAAGTATAGGTACATAGGCATCACTAGTATAAAAGTAACTTAGAGGTGGCCTTGTCCTTTCTTCTTGGACAATTCTAATATTTTATTTTTTGCAGGAAATCTTACAGCGTGTAGGATATGGCTACATTTATTTATGTGAAACGAATTAAAAATTCATTTTACATTAATTATTTAGTTTTTATTACAAAACTTTGCACTGTTCCCTATGAAGATCACAAAAAACAGAGCGCGATGCTTTGTCTGTATGTGCCAGAACGAGAGGGAAGATTTGACGTGTGCGTTTAGTTTATCCATAATATTTATATTCTATGCTGCGTTTCGCACACAGCGTATAATTTTTTACCTAGTAAATGCTCTATAAGTATTTGTATGCCAATACACGATTCTACATATAAAATTTTCTAAAAATAACAGCATAGGGAAAGAAGGACAGAAAGGGGAATATTAATAGGATAATATATAATGTAATACATATACGTGATAACTTGGTAAGTGATGTTTGTAATAATAGTTTATGAATATGAATCTATTACTGTTCTTGATGAAAAATTATGTCCCTAACTTATTGAGCTAAGCTAAGGAGAAAACAAAAGAGAGGGGACCAAGTTGGACAGAGGAGTTGGATGACGATCGCAAAGGGGTGATGGTCCAACCATAATTGTGCGTCAGTCCCTTAAATGAGGGCCGTGTGAACCAATTAGTTGGACTGAGGAGTTGGACCACGACCAAACCAGTACATAGATAACCCTAAGAACAGTATGTACCTAACCTACGACCATAATTTACAGAAAGAGTATAAATAAAATACCGTGTCTATCGAATCAAAACCGCTTGGAACAATTTGCCTTACTGAAGGACGGTTATCTCCGGCGACAATTTTATGATGCAGTCGCTATAAAGGAAACAATACAATGTGATGTAACCGCTAATTAAGTACTTAGTGGACGAGGCACGGACAAATCGTGTGTGGGCGGACAACTCGACGAACTCTTGCTCGACGAAGAGGGGAACAGATAACTGTCCTAAAACAACATTTTACAACAGGATGACATGATTTGGCTCTATTATTTCTATCACAAGTTACTGCTCAAAGTTTAACAAAATGGATGCGGGGCTCTGTTCTTTTAACGATGGCTTCTTAAAGTTATTACACCCTCGTCGGAAATAGACAAGCCTTGGCAATGAAATAAACTAGTCAGCCGTCTAAATGAAGAGAACTGTTCTAGAACCCTAACTCATCGGTACACTGCTAATTAATTCTAAGTGAACGTTGAGCAGCCGCTTCCTTCTCATAATCATATTCGTAAACGACCACCGGACACCATTCCGGACGTATTGATTATTGACTTGACATATTCTGAAGTTTACGTAATATACGCGGGCAGGCGAAGCCTGAGTATCGACCTTGAATACGACCTTGAAGCAAATAATTAGGAGACTATTTTTTTATATTATTAATTTGCTATGTTATTTATTTTAATGAATTTAATAGCGTCTAAAGGTCACAGCGTTACTGCGATATCTATAGACGTAAAATGAAATCCGTTCATTGGCAACACAGGATACGATTTGTGGTGGTTGTGGTCCGGTACAGCCGTAAACCTTAAAATAAATTATGAAGTCCATCGATAAGCCGAGGAATTGAACCGGAGACGGGTGGCTGAACTCGGAGCCGACGCGGGCGCAGCCCGCAACGCAATCGAGGACGCTCGAGTGGCGCACACGCCTCGACTACTAATTGACTTTACATGGACGGGTAACTGCTTCTGTTTTAAAATAAGATGCCTTTATCTTCTCATATTTCTGGGGAGGAGTTGAAAGCCCTTTTGTTCTAAATGTGAATTAAAACAGAGGTAATGGTTGCTCGAAAATGAACGGCTTACAGACAAGAATCTTTAAGCAGCCGAAGCCCAAAACCAAAACCGAAACAATGTAACGCATCTTATTTGAAAACCATTTTATCACGAAATAATCATTCATACTTACTTTAGTATGACTCAGTTAAGAAATAAGTGGTAATTTAAGACTAGAAACAAAATAAATATTTATTTTATTTTTATTTTTAAGTGGTAGTGGTAGATATAGATAGTCGCAGGAAATTGAAGGAAGAGGAAATGATAACGATGATATCGTATGTAATGAATGAGGTAAATGTCAAGATAATTTATCTAGTTTAGGTCCGTGTCCAAGTCAATTTGGCTTCAAAGATCACGCCACGCCACTTAAAATGCTCGACGCGTTAAAGGATTTGCCCAATTTAACCTTTCTGAGACGCTGCGCCGTTGGTCGTTCCCAATACAAAAGTGCATTAATCCGATATGCATTGCACGGTTCATCACACACGTGTCTGCAAACATGAATCGGTACAGGTTTTATTTAATGTCGGAAGTTAACAAGCGCACCGCTGTCTGGGAGGGACGCCTCGACGGATGTGCAAGGATACGGCTTAAGTCTTGAGAGGTAGATAAATAAGTCAATCTGGCTAAAAGATTAATTAAAGATAGAGAGCGATGCAAATGTTAACGTGGTAATATCAACGATATTATTCAAGTAGGTACGTACATACACTCGGGATCAGGAAAGAGACATCAACAGTCAAGAAGCCTAATTACAACTCTACTTGAAGATTGTAATCGTAGATGAACGTTTGTTTGTAACTATGGATGAAACCTTATTGCCTTGCCTGCTTTATAAACACCAAATCCCAATTCCCAATAATAAGCTTACGATTAAAGCGAACTGTGAATACAAAAGACTCAATTAAAAAGTGGTTCGAAGAGGGTAGACCTCATGAAGCTTTCAATAATTATGTAAATGGGGTCTCGACTTGTGGCCTTTACACCTGCATGTTCGCTGCGAAGAATACGAAAGATTACGAGCGTTTCAATCTTATCGGAACTAATAGCGTTTTGATACGTCACGCCAGTCCATTGTGACTTGCGCGGAAGATATTTTTTAATTACAGCCGCAAGCTGGCCGCCCTGAATTTTTCCACTGCGATCGTATCTGAAGAGGAATAAGCTCTGATTACAATAATTGAGTCGAAATTTTTAGTCATACCAAAGATACACTGCTTGTTATGTTATCTAACCTGTCATCAGTGTTGTTTGAGAACGATAAGCTATTATTAAGTAAGGTGATAGATTAAAAAACGCAAACCGTGAACGTCGTATAGCTAAACACAAACATTAAGGTGGAATTAGTAAGCAAGCATCAATTAGTAAAGTTAACAGACTGCAGGCGGGTGTATCGAAGGGTGTAGAAGTCGGGCAGCCAAGGGAAATGTGTCGAGGGGTGACACAGTGCACGCCGGTGCCTGGCACCATTTTAAAGACACGGAAACTTCTGAAGGTGTTCCGACAAGGGAACGTCTTATAAAGGATCTTTAAAGACCATTTGTAGATATTGGAAAGACAAATATAAAATATAAAATGTAAAGCAAAGATGCTAACAAAAGTTTTTTTGAAATTCCATTCATAATACTACAAGGAAAATGCACAGATTCTTACAAGGTTAGATATATCTACAAAAACATAGGTAATAACGAAGAGCGCAGTTACACCTCGGTACCTTACAAAGTAGTAAAACTTATTAGACAACTTGCACAAAATGGTATAACAATATAATGGTATACCTTTGTTTACTTCATAGTAAATCAATGCATAAGCAGACCATAATAAACCTCTGGCTTGTCATACACTACTGATATTTTAGCTCAAAATGTCCAACTAAACTGGCGGTCGGCACGATTATAAGAAAAGGTTAATCTATTAATATTCTGTTGGCCCATCAAAACCGGATAGCAGTCAACATAAAAAAGACTATTATAAGAATAATCCTAACCAACATATTATTCATGTCAATACCTCTGAGAGTTAAATTATTAACAAAATTGAAAATAGGTACTAATCTTTCTACTTCAACACATCAGTCGTGATTTTCAAAGGAATGCAGATAAGTAGTGGGCAATTTTGCTTCTTTGTTGAGTTTAGACGAACGGTATGTTCGATTAGAGAAGAAAGCGTATCTGAATTACGAACTTAATTATGACCTACAATTCGCGTGAACGCAATAAAGCACAAAATTACTTCCTATTTGAGCAAATATTCAATGAAGATTGCATAGAGGAGCTAGCAGTTAACATTTTTATAGCGGACTTGATTAGCTATTGAAAAGATTTGATATAAAAATGTACCTACATGCAAACGCCTTTGACAAGATCAGAACTTGACGCTTTTTGAAAAGAGCAAAGTTAGATGAAGAGTTTAAATGAAGGATGATAGTCAAAGAGTAAAAAAGAATAACCAAAACATATCTATCCACAGAGGAGAACAGTAATAGCAAACTAAGTAAAAAACACTAGATCCTGCAAATAAAGAGTAAAGGGACGTAAGTGACACGTCCGGAGTCCGGAGTAAAAGTAACCTCACACTTGAGAGGTGGCACCAAAACAAAGAGACTGTCAATCTTGATTAAGAACAAGCTGTGATGTGACAACACTCGAAAAGTCGTCCGGTTTGACAGTACACCATTTTCGAAGCATTGTCGATCAATCGCGTTCTCCTCAGTCATACTCACGACGCAGTTTGACGTGAGAACGCCGCGAATAGTTTAGAAGAAAGTGTCCGTTACACTGTTACTTAAAATGTATGAAATTGGGCGACTTCATGATCAGACAATGACAGGCACTTTTGTACAAAAGGTAAAGTTTCAGACTCGAGACCGTCTCGCTCGAAATGTGTCCGTGAGAACTTAAAGTATGCAAACAAGAGTTGCGGAGATATGCGAGAGTTTGCTTTGTTAGTTCACGCCTCTTACGTAAATAAAGGTCAAATAAGCGGGCAAGTTTCAAGTTGCTTTTTGTTGTGTTAACTACGAGTATATTGTACAGACCAGTTATTCTATTCAACTGTTAAGAGCATAAAAACGTTGGCGTATATTATTCTCAAAACAAGTTTTAAAGCAGCACCTAATTGCTAGAAATACGAGCTCAGTTCATCTCTATGAAAATCAAACTTGGGTGTTAGTTTCTGCAGCATAGTAAATATGTACTTACAATCTACTGCAAAGAAGGCACATGCGACAACATAAATTATAGGCATGTATCGGTTTATTTGTATTCAATAAACTAGTATCATTATTATCATACAAAAGTTTATATGAAAAAATATCACTTTGAAAATAACGATTATACAGTGAAAGTAAAATTAATCACATTTCCTAAACGCCTTGCACCAATAATCAAATAGAAATCTATCCCGAGATCACGCTCGTAGACACCAGATCGACCGATTCCGTATTATGATATGCGACGTCTATGAAAACTAATATTGGAGCTCGAATATCTCCTCGGAAGTATTTGATCCGGCAAACATGTCAATGAGATAAGTATATTTGGAGTTTCGATTTCACAATCGCCTTTTATGAAATGCGTTTCGTTTCACAGCGCGGATTCATTATGCCTACTACTCGAGCGTGTTCTGCGAAGTCATAATTTTTAGCAATTCAATTTCATTGAATGTTAATCCTATGTAAGAAAGTCTTCTGCGTGTGGGCAGAAGACAAACTGTATAAATATATTAGTCAACATCAACAATGGACCCACTATAGGTTACATTTCAATGAATAGGTACAATAACTATTAAAATGAGAGAGTTTTAAGTAATAAGAGACAATAAAATATATATCAGTGGGAGGAGCCAGATAATAATAACAATGGAGTGACGTGTTCTGACATTTAACCCGCATCCATCCACGTTTGCTACATAATAAAATAAAACAATAATTTATACAGCAACAAGCAATTACCACAAGACTAGAATCACCGCAATGTCATGGTCTACCAGTAACTAAGCATTTACAAGAATGTACATGGTTAAAGATTTCTCTGCATTATTAACTGAACTTATCAGATTGATAATAAAATTGGTGTGAAATGAAATTTAAATAACTGGGGGAACTAGTGTGGAGACAGTTTAAAACAACCGCATGTAAGTATAAAGATAACATCTAAATGGCAATTACTCTGAAATGTCACGAGTTTAAAATTCTCACGACTGGATTCTCGGAAAGCAGCCAATCGTCAAATCATCAGCATGAAATGTCAAGACAATGAAATGATGAAATTTCGCAAAATGAGACGTGGAATCACCTGACACACGGAATGGAAATGATTGATGGTCAGTGAAGAAAAACAATATTCGTCCAACCACAAACAAAAAGTCTATTAGCTTTGTAATTTTAATAACTTTAATAAAATTAAGTAACTTAGGTTGCATAACTATGTTTGTATTCTATAATTATTTTACAAATTCGAGAAAAGACACTTCATATGGAACAGTCAAGGTTTTATAAACATGTTTTGTTTGTAAGTACAATTCAAATGTTAAAAGTGAGCAGACTTTAAAACTTATGTCGAAAACATGTTTTGTACGAAGCTATCTAAAGACTACAACATATTGGAAGGATAAAATATACAGTTGAACTCACCTTTCTTACGGCGCAAAGGAATCCCACAAAGCATTATTGTCAAATATTTAAGTCGAAACAAGTGAAACACATATAACACAGAAACATGTACAAACACGTTCAGTGCGCTATACTGAATACTGTGACTGAATACAAAACATAACATACATCCAGTGTAAGCACTAAGGTAACCAAGAGCTAGGGTTCACACGTTCTTATCAGTCAGCGGGTTATCCGAGCTCCTAGCCTAGCTAGGCTAGACTAACAATAACAAATTCTAGTCCATATTAGTATTACAGTCACATATCAGTGATTTATATTAGCTATTTTATTATATAGTTAGTAATAGATTTTTTAAACGAGTTCTTGTCGAGGCTTCAAACTATAAACTGTCTGTAGTCGATGATGACGAAAAAACTTAATTAATTATTTATTAACAAATTTGTATACTGAACATGTTTTTTTGATGTTCAAAGTCATTAAATTCAAGATTGCAAAGGAACATGTAAACATCTTGCCTATACATTTGTCATTATTACAGCAAAAGTTCAATCCAAATACATAATTAAATAAATGTAATTCAAGATGTTTTTATAATTTGTTAGCTTTCATTGTTACTTAACACATCCAATGATAGATTGATGATACAAGTGGTAGGTATAATAATTTAAGTCTCAAGAACACTTCGAATAGGTTTACAATAAAGCCGGTTTGTCATTACGTTAATTAAAGACTTGTCATTTTGTAATCATTATCATTAGTTTTGTAACATTTGTGTTACATACTTATTGTGTATTGTATAGGTACTTATTTTACGAGTACCTTCTTACTATAATTTTCACTTATAAAGAAAAATAGTAAAGAATTAAAACGGTAGGTTTTTTTAATTTTCTTACTATAGTATGTGTAAAAGAGGTGTTATGTTTAATGATCGGTATGTAGTTATCTAACTGAAGTGAATACTTAATTTACGGACAAATTTGTTATTTTTACGTTCATCATAATAGTTATTGTAAAAGGAGCAAAGCAATAAAAGGTCGCGACTAATAAATAACGGCCATCTCTCACCCCAAAAGAATTTATGGATCTTTTTAAAAATCACTTTAAAGCCGCGCCGGTTATTATTAACTGAAGAGAGCGTCGGAGCAGCTGTTTCACACAATCATAGCAATAGGGATAACTGGGGTATCGAATGCAGGGGAAAAAAAACCATGCGCAAGCTCAGTCCAGCTGTGTAGGTACTATGTCGCTTTAACAAATTTGACACATTCAAACCATACGAATGTCATGGAATCATAAAAACTTATTGCGATAGGGTTCCACAGAGTATAGCTTGATGTGTCTTTTACTCGCGTGAAAATACGCGGGAGGCGCTATGCAATATTCCAGATATGAATAAAAACTATTCCAATAATGTTAACTAGACAGATATACAGACGTGAAAACGAAGTAATGTTGTGATTTCTCGATGATCAAAGAAAAGTCAACAGCTTCGATTGAAGTGGTATAGAGATGTTAAAATTAATCATGATGTTATTTGCGTAATGTAGAATCAGATATTGATATAATCTAAATCTAAAGTATTAATATTTGTAGGTAAGCATTTAGATTGTGTATTAAAGGTTGGCTGGAAGAGATCCCTACGGGATAAGCCCGCCTTTGTACATATTTTAATGTTTTTAATTTCTGTGTATTTTTTTTTTTTCCTATGTGTGCAATAAAGAGACTACAAACAAACAAACAAACGATAAAGTTCCAAGAACTTCTATACAAAAACTTGATTATATACAAGAATCGAAAAAAACGCGTATGCTTAATAGAATTTTATTTACTTATATCTACCTACCTACGTAAGAAACTCATTACGGTCAAACATGTCAGAAGTTCTTGTCACTTCAACGTCAGTATGATTCTCGACTTATAAACAAATCTTAAGATTTAATAAACAAGTCCTAAAGCGAAAGCAATAAATCAAGCAACTAATCGACAACACGTGACATAATCTTTCAACAATCCTGCCTGAGCTTACTCAATAAATAAATCCAATCTGCTTATGCAGTACCCCCGTTATATACTTTTGCACCATATTAGATCCATAATATTCCCTAAAAACGTACCTTTCTTCGAACCAAAAATTGATTTCAGCTTTGATATAGTTCTCTTCTTCATTGTTCGCGAATAGTTCTCACGCTACACTTTCACACACAACTGTTGCAGTCATTAGTTCACAGCAGATAGAAATACACCGGGCACTGCGTCCTCAAGTTTTTCAGGCAGTCAGCTTTTTGCTCCTTTTGCCGCTCTTATTTCCGTGCTACGAAAATAGGCCCAACGTTACACTTGCATCGGCGCAGACGCATCAGTCATACGTACAGTTTGTTTCTAAACACACAACACTCATTAGGCTTCAAAAGGAAGGATCACAAATAGATAAAAGAAAAATTATGCGTGCACATCACACTAAGCGCCGGCAATTTTTCAACAAACAGTGACGGTGACGCCCTTGTGACCGAATTAGTTTATCTAGTTACTTCAGAGTTCAGCTTATCACAATCAATTATCGTGTATAAGTAAACATCAAGTGATAACGATGAGCCAAAAAATAACTTTACCACAATAACGCGCACGAGATTACCGGAGACTCTCCAGTGAGATACTGAATATCTACTACTACATAGAAAAACATTTAAAATTCAACTCATAAACAAGCAAGATAAACCGTCTGTCGCGATAGGCGAAACAAATTCAAAGGACGACCGGCGAGCACGATGATTACACAACTTTACCATTTACGAGTTACACTATTAACATTTTACGGACGTAAGTTTAAAAATTTCAGGCGGGAACCATCGCTACGACGGCTATTCTTGGTCGTGCTGCGAACGCAACTAAACACGCAGCGGCGCACGCGCAACGCATGAGAATAATAGAGAACTGACCGGTATACGTAGTGAACTGACACAAAAATTGCTATTAAACCATAAGCCCTCTTCCGTTAACAAACTCCCGTTTCCGTCCGAACTCAATCAAGCGGCGAAATGAAATGGATTCCATAAAGATGCCCTTTAGAACCGTTCCAATGGCGCGGTGGTGACAACACCGGAGACAACGTATCCGCTGACTCTTTTAAAAATGGAATTCAACCAATGCCACTTTCGGGAAGAGTCGCCTCGATTGGGTAGAAGCTACTCAGGGTATAAATCACGAGGGGTGCGAGAAGAATAAGAATATGACGAGCACTTTAGGGGAAGCGGGACAAAAAGTAGCAAAAAATGCGAAAGAATTTTAAGAAGACCCGAAAAAACATTGTGCAAAAGAAAAGGAACGTTTGAATCTGGTTGAAATCGAATAGAGATATCTCAATGATCAGACGTTCAAATGTTTGGTAAAGTAATAACTTCTGCAGAATAATAAATATTACCACTTGATTTGTGTCTGAAATTATATAAAAGGATTTTTAAGAGTCTAGGTTAGAAAATATCAGATATTTATGGAGATATAATTTTACTGTGTAATTTATTTTCTAGTAATAACAATGCACGTTGTATTCAATTACATATACATAAAAATTCTTCGTGCTGTTATTCTATTACTGAATACTAAGAAATTAGAATGTAACACGTTAGTAGAAACACCTCCATAATTATTGTAAGCGACTGCGACCAATTTAGTCGTGGTGTCGTTAACGGAAATTATGCATCCTCTTCGCTTCAGTCCCACAAATATGGTCCTTGTTGAAAATTGCTTCCTTATTTGCTGACATTTATGTTTCAAACATTTTCTAGAAAGGGGTTCAACGATTTATAAGTGAAGATTATTTTTATTTGAACGTTAACGGCAATCCACATGCATGATTACGCATGCATGTTTTGATTCATCAATGTAACAGTTGAAATATCTAGTAAATACTACTATTGAAGATATTTGCTAAGGACATAAAACATTAAATCTGTTGAATATTATAAAGACTATAGTTTTGCAAACAACCATAAGGCACATAACAGCAGACCGTCAGACATGATTTCAAAATGTTGCATGTATGCAGTTTGCAAAGGTTTGCATTTTTTTTATTATTATTTATTTATTTGAGGGTAGTATCTAATTCATTTGTCTTTTGCACCCGTATATTATGTATCTTATGATTATTCCATCACCTGAAAGTTGCCTGGAAGATATCGCTTAAAGCGATAAGGCCGCCTTCTGCAAATTGTATTGTACCTCTCTTTATGTTGTATGTTTTGTTTTTGTCCCGGGTGTGCAATAAAGTATATTTGTATTGTATTGTATGTTTACCTTTGACTACATAATTATTTTATTAATTTATAAATATAACTGTTTCGGTCATTTATGTGTGTGAAATAAACATATTACTTACTTACTTACTTACATATTGCAAAAACAATGCTTTTAACTATGAAACACCTATGCTGAAACTGTGAACAAACTATACTTATTGAGTAGTACTAGTTTTCTCACATCACAATTGTTAGAGAATGTTTGCTTTTGCTACACCTGGCTACCGGGGAGCGGTTATTTCGAAAGGCTATTAGCAAATAGTAAATACACAGTTTAGTTGCGTATATTGATGTGTGAGCGTTGACATGTGGCATTCAGATGTAAATGATATGTAGGTGTTCTGTTAAAAAACGATGGCCGATGGAAATAAAGGAATTGGCCTAAGTAGACAAAAGACTGAAGTGGCGAATGAGAAACTATACGAAAGACCAAATACCGACTATTTAATGCATCATACCTACGAGTACGTGAAGGCAGGAACGCGCCAAAAGTCCATGTACGAGTGGATGAAGATTGATTTTCACGGTGTGCCTTCTAAAATCAAGGTGATTAAATTTTCTGTCACAATAACAGAGATTTCTCATAACCTCCGTTACTTCGCCATATTACCAGATTGAACTATTCCTAACATATTCGGAACTTTACTAGAATACCTAACTACAAACGGGATAAAAACCCAGACAATCGAGGAGAGAGACTCTCGGGGAGAGAGTTTATATTAAATTCTCCAATGTGCAAAACATTTGCTGCAGGCTGCAGCCGATGCACCGCACCGCATGCGATGGTGCGCGACTGCGCGTCCGACCGCTGCGCGTTTCACACTCGGATGCACATTGCGCATCCCGCCAGAGATGGGCCTATTACTAAGAGCATCTATGCTTGATCTAGAAGTTACTTTCAGGTGCATCCAAAACAGCGTTGGATAAGATTCAGAATGATTTGTTTTGGCAGATTTTTCGAATTATTTCGCAAAAAATCTAGACAATATATAAAATCCTAAAATTATTTCTAGGTAGAGTCCTGGTAAACATGGAGAGACTAGTAGTTTATAATAGGACACAAAAATATTTGCAAATGCACACATGCACACACATGAGGCACTCTATCCAAGTCTTCAAGGTTAATAGCGGATCGAAAACCTTGCAATATTTTAGTGAGGTGAGATGTCTATTGGCGATGGTGACCGCCAGGTGGCCAGTTTGCTTGTCTGCTTCCCTTAAACAAACCGGTCAATTGCGTATCGGGTCTCGCTCTACAGGGATATCCGTGCTCTATAGTCCTAAGGTCTTTTTGTAAGTTTTGAATGTAAATGTTTCCCAACCACTTTTGTGCCCCGATAATAATCACAAAATATTTTTGGTCGCATAGATTTCTTAAGCTTCTCGGATAAACTTACAGCTGGATTCGATTACAGAATTTTTACCGCAACCGGTGAAGTCAGCCCGCCACAGAGCGGACGACAAAACTCCAGACAAGATCAGTAGAGATTGAGGACGTAACGGTAACGGTGAAATATAACATCGATAGAGCTACGACATATTAATTACAGGTTAAGAGCTTCCAGTTAGACGTATAATAAATATCGTTTTTCAGTCGTATGTCTGAATGAAATTGAACCTAAACAAACATAACAACCATTTCTCTGAGTCAAAAAATGTAAAAGACAAAAAATAATCGCATAAATCACACCGTGGGTTGCAAGAAACAGCGTTAATGTTCCATAAGTCTCGGTGTAATCTCTATCTAAAGCTATGGCGTAGAAAGGGTTAGTTATAGCATGTATGAAGACTTAACTTTAAGGACGTTTCGTGCACTAACGGTTAGTATCCTCACAAGAAAGTGAACGTTAAGAAAAAGGCTCCAAAAGGTAGCATTTGCAATATGCGTGAAATAGAGTCGAACTGCTCGACAAAACCAATTTAGGAGCCATTATTTTCATTCAAATGCCAAAACAAGGAACTGACGTAACCGAGTCACACGAGCTTTAAGTCTAGAGCCCGAAGAATGAGACAATACATGACTATATACTCTCGTTTCACAATGAACGAACGAGTTGTGGACAAACCAAACTCAGTATCGAATCTTATACGTAAGATTCTTACGTAATAGACGCGAAAATAAAGAATTAGAACTGACAAGAATCGCAAAATGAAGTCATTTGAATGTGGTGCTGATTCGCAGATATTGGAATTTTTCGCTTATAAATAGGAAATTGTCTGTTTGCTATTCAGCGCGCAAACAGTTCCTGCGACTGAGAATCATTGAATAATTCTGTTTTATCTAGACTATTCTAAGGCAGTGTAAAAAGATTTGAAGGTATCGCTACGTAACAAAACTTTTAATAGGCTGTAATTAGGTATTTTATGTAAAGTCCGACCAGGCTTATATTGAACGGTGTTTATAAAGCGAGGCAGATTGTAAAAGTAGGTATTAGTGGCACCCATTAGGTATTCTTGACAACTCTCTTATATATTTCTGGTTGGGGTTTAAGTAACAAATTAACAAGAGAGGGAAATATTTCACAATAAGCAAGATTTTATAGTCAAAATTGAAGTAACATTTATAAACAATAGATTTGTCCTTTGACAAGGTTCATTTAGTTATAGAATTGACTCTACCAAAGATAGTACCCAGAGGTAATAATGTTTGTACTGAAAACAACTCGAAAGTTAGCTGCTTTATTGACATGATGTTGTATTTATCAATGGAGCAATTATTAATAGTGGCGTCACATATAAGCAACAGGTGTCCGAATCAATCGGAAAGTGTGGGCGACAGACATTCCTAAGGATTGCTCTATGTAGGAACTATGGTCGCAGTTTATGAATGAATAATATACGCTACCTAACAATATCATTGTCCGCGTATTTTACTAAATATTTCAGTCTATCATTTTCGTGATTAGATTGGGAGTTAGTCATTTCCTGTGTGCATGGTAATACACGCTGCTGTGTATTCTTAATAGGTACTACACCGGTACACCGGGATCCGATACAAAACACAAGACGTGGAACAAAACAGTTACTTGCAGACTCAAAGTAAAGCAATACACTCATATGTCGTAACTTTTTGCAATGAAAACAATAATCTGACGCTTTTAGGGTACATTCCACGACTACGATGATAAGATTATGAAAAGCCACGTGGATTTGCGCCTTATTGTGCGATTTGTGCGTATTCAAAGCGATGTGATTAATGTCTGATGATTCACTTTCATGTACAGAAATAATCAGATAACCGTAACAAAATCGAGTCCTTTACTTATTATGGCTAAAGAAAATGGCAAGCTTGGAAATCTAACCACAAGAAAGAAAACAGTATGTGGTGTAACTTAGAAAATGTACAAGAGACTGACGTAATAACATACCTAAGCAGCTATGCATTGTGGCTAGCGAACAAAACGTCCGACAAAGACAAATAGAGGTCGGTATGTATGATCAGTAGTGATCAGAGATCACTGAGCACCCAGCAGGAATGACTTGCATCAAAGCGGATAATGGTGAAGACGTGACTTCAATTTGCACACCGCTTACTAACAAAACAAATGACAAAACCTGTCCTATACTTCTACTACTAAAACTAGATTAAATTACTACGAGATTCTCGCATACAACTCGCGTACAAATTACCTAGATAATAGAACGTATACTTAGGCCTTATAAGAAGTTTTCTCGGTACACTGAGAACGCTACCTGCAAAAACTTTCAGATTCCGTTAGGTTACCCTATTGAGCTTAGCTGGAAACTTCTACAGTTAAATGTACAAAAACCACGGGCTTCTATCTAAGAAAAATCAAGAATGGAATCCAAGCAAAGACGAATCGGATAATCAACAGACAAAACCGTTTATTTTACCAGCAAACCGAAATAATGGTAGAGGACTACTTACAAATAAGTTTCAATTCAAGGCTGAAATGACATACTCGCGGTTATAACGTGTAGTTAGATATAATGCTGCCTACGCAAATTATCAATATGCAAATAAATATACGTATGAAGTTAATATCTCGGTTGGACGATAAAGCAAACTACAAATATTTTGAATGGAGGGCGCACTTGTAGGGGAATATAGGTCAAAAGAAGCCAAGGCATGATTGATGGGATCAATTTCCTATTGATCAATTTATTGGCCATCATGCAGACATTTTGCGTAAGTCCATCCACGTGGCTTATTCCACGTGGCGTAAATGGTGCAATTTCAATACGTACCTACGCAATTTAAGCTTTTCTCTGATAAGTTCTATCGGATAATTAATGAACGCGTATAGAATGAAATATTGTAATTCTTATTAGATAGGTGTTCATTTAAGATTCCTGTCTTTGTATTGGGTTGTAATATTACTCTTTGTGATGAAATATGCTTACTACGTATTATTGGACACTAATTCCCTTAAAATATTATCTGTATCTATAATTACAAACATATAACAGAAGTATCTATCATTTTTTTATACATTAGCAGTGTTTACAATGCCGACTAACATACATATATAAGCTATTGTCATTTCGCAAAGGCTATTGAAGAAGAGTCAATGCACTCTCTATTAGAAAACGAGGACGAACGAGATGTCATTAATATGCGAACGATGCGCGAACAGCATCTTGCAATTGCGAACGGCTATAAAAATCAACTAAATCGTTTGTTCAATAAATCTAAGCAAATGATTAATAATGTCCACCTGCTAATAACTGTTCAAAAGTCTATTAAAATGTAACGTTCTTTTTATTTTCTGTAATAGAAAAGGACTTAGATTGGATGTACCTCTGAAGAAAAAGATGATGATGGAATTTGAAATATATTTATAGGTAAGTAGTTCAGGGTATTAGAGATGAGCAAGTTTCACAGGTACGTGTAGCGTCCTTAATTCTAGTGACATCGAAATTAGTGGCGAAAATACAGGACGCTTAGTATGATTCAATTCTTAGTCACTTTCAGATTGGACACCATTGTCACTGTGAAAGCTAGAAACAACAGTAGGCTTTTGTGACAGAGATGCTAAAACTGATAAGTCCCATGTACTTTATTGTATTTTAGTTGTATTTAAAAGAGTGTTAAACGGCCTTCGATAAGTATGTTTACGAGAGATGACCACACGTCGGGTCTGAAGGCCCCAGGTGGGCGACACGATCGATCCCACACACCAAATATTTCATCTTTGTGCGTCGCCAAATGATATTTGATCACGATCATCTTAGATTGTGCATCAGCTAGTTTAATTGATGTACTTTTAGAACAGACAGCAGTATGAGAATAATGGGAACATCTTGTAGACACTTTCACTTAAGATTAATGAAGTTTAGATTAACAATACCTATCTCAAAATGTGCACTACATTTAATGGCGAATCCAGTGTGTTATTCTCGCTGGCTTTATTGTTGTAGGAAAATATTTATTAACCCTGCACAAGTATCGGTGCTTTGCGTGTTTCTGCATCGCTGACTCTACCTATCTTATCCGAGCTAAAATTCTAGACTCCTGGAGTACAATGAACTCGATTATGTCGAATTAATAAACCTATTGTATGCCCATTAATTCGACATAAACAGAACAGCGAGGTGAGATTATGGAACACGATCAGTAATAGGAAAGCAAATTGAAAGTGGATTCGATACAATGACTAGTCAAAATGGTATGGTTAGATTAAGTATAAAATGAACGCTTAAAAATAAGATGCAAGATAGCTTTGAACATTGACGCGGACATAATATTATTTGTAGATATTAAGTATGAAAAGTAATTATAATGTTTAGCGATGCGAAAAGATTACATTATAAAGATTCTACTCGAGATTAGGCACGGAACATTATGGTAAAACGATGACGAAACGAATTTTATGCATTCTATCACTGGTCGTTTACCTTAGCTAGCCAGTCTAGAATCACCAGCCATTATCTAGCCTTCTACAGCTACAGAAAGATAGGATAGATAAGGACAAATATATGTTTTGCTAAATTCAATTTAGAGATGATATTGATACATATAAATATGCTTTCTATTTTCACAATTATAAGCAGCAAACTAAAGCAAGCCATCACCGGCTATCTACGATGACTTGTGAAAAGTTTTGACTAGCTATATTGTATGGCGCTCATTAGTGGCTCATTCGGAATTTTTCGAGCTTTGTGCTTCGAGCATAATGAAAAAGATACAAAAAACCAGTTGCATCTTCAACCCACTGAATAAAGAAAAAGAACATTATACTTACAAACAGCGAATTTTGATAGAGATAACTTTAATTAAATGTGTGAAATCGTGGTTAATCAAAAGAAACGTTTTTATTGTTAAAAATTAGACGTTAATTTATACAGAAGCGAGCTCAATTACGTGACTGATTTTAGTTTATTTTACGCAGCAATTTTATTAGTAAAATTTTTTTTGGAGAAATTGTTACGACGCTTTCGAAACACGCCATCATATTTAGTAATAGAAGTACGCGATCGGGAATGTTTGTTGTGTAGATAAAGCAATTAGATTCTATTAAAAATCCGCTTACGTAAACCATGTAATAGAGGTATTTTGTGAGAATAGATAAAATGATAGTGTCTATTTGTCTGAAGCTAACACAGAGGCTACAGTTTAGAGAACTTTTGTAAGTAAATATTTTTCAAACGGCAGCTTTTCTCAGATATCTGTCTTTGTGCGCCGCTGCACTGGTAGGAATAATCTATGTAAAAACCTACTACCTAATCGTCTCATGAAGGTTGCATAACTTCACGACGTCGTGGAACGACAGCGACGTCCTTTTGTGTCATTCTGGGATTTCTGGGACACGGCGATATTGATCTATGGCTAAAGATGTTTAACTTAAGGAAAATATACCTGAAGTAGTATATTTATTAGGAATCCAAAACAATCAGCTAAAGTACCCCAGTGCCTACAACCAATTTAAACAAATCTTCTATTATCGCGTGTAATTTTCGTGTAAGTACAAACCGAGTCAGTCAGTCTTAAATTAGAGTTATTAAGCCCCTGACAGCCCATTGTTTCTACAGCTAGCCTGTTCAAAAACGTCCTAAGTCTTTCGATTCGCGTTTTATTTGCTCTGTAGATATTATGTGTATGTACCATAACTGCGAAGGTGTACCTTCGGCGGCATGACGTAATGTAGCCTCATAGCCATGCTACATATTGCGCGCATACCTATTTGCTGTCCATAGAAACGGCGATAAGGCATTGCCTAGTACCATATTTGTTTAGTTCACCATGTACTGCCTTAGGAAACTGAACATGAACAATGTTGATTGGTATGTCCTCCAGTTCCAGTTACTGTATATGTTGTCTACAAGTATGCACTAAGGTATGTGTTTGGGTGGTGTAGTGGACACCTAACACACCTTTATTGCCTGTCACCTCATGTTATTGCTAAAATACTCAAGTCTGAACTTGTGTTTTGTTTAAAAATTACACAATGTTTAATATTTAAACATACCTACCAACCTTCCTATAAAAATATCAAAAACCAAGAAACCCTTAATAATATTACATTCTCAGACAAATAGGATAGACAAGGCAAGGACAGGCAGATATAGGATTTTATAAGTAAGTAGGTATATGCTCTAGACAAAATTGTTAAAATAGTTTCATGCCTCATTGTTTCACTGTTTGGGCTGGTTTTTAAGGGTTAAAATTTCTGGAGAAAATTGAAAAATATGAGATTTATAAATAGTGCAGTACCAAAAATAATAGAATAATTATTTATATAATACTTTCATGTAGGTATCATATAAAAACAGATACGTAAATAAATAGAATCCCTTCTTTATTGAATACACAAGCCTTGAATTATATATGCTGCAAATAATAATTTATTTAGGTACAGGTTGATAGATAGGTTGTCCTGTATAAAGGATTCCCAAAGAAGACCTTCAGATGGAAATCTGTTACAAAAATTGCATTTTTTTCAAACATTGGCGCCTGTTGGTATTGTTTTAAGTTCTAACGAAATTCTCTAATAAATAAATAGCATTTATAAAAACTCACCTTCGTAAATCTCCATGTCGATTCCGGCCAAAAAAATGAAAAGTTTCTAAAATAAAACGTTTCTATGACGACGCATGACAGCAAACTCTAATCGTATTCCTATTGGTTGTTTGTCAACCAAGAGATAATGTTGTCAACCAATCATCAATCATCTCAGGCTACGTTCAAAAACCAACCACTTAGCACACCGATACGAGAAGAATGACAAATGTCAAAGAATATAATCGGTAACAACCGAAACTTATCTATGGTTCCTTCTACTGACTTATTGGTAGGTACAACACTACTTAGTGAAAAATTTTTTTGGAAACGTTGTCGACGTATGGTTGGAAGTTTTAGATTCTTGTGGTTTTTGATAAAAAATTTCCAACGTATAAATTGCAATACCGTAAATCTGCATTCACACAAAAACATCAACCATGGGGCTGACAATATCAAGTGTTTTTACTAGGCTTTTCGGCAAAAAACAAATGCGTATTCTAATGGGTGAGTGACATTGACAGCTCATCGGTTTTATGAAGAATTGAATTTCTTTGCTACAAATTCCTCGAAACAATAGTTTGTAATAAGACAAATTAGTTTAGATTTTCCTTTTGATTACAGTTGGCCTTGATGCCGCCGGAAAAACAACTATACTTTATAAACTAAAGCTAGGTGAGATTGTGACAACAATACCAACTATTGGCTTCAATGTGGAGACTGTGGAGTACAAAAACATAAGTTTTACGGTGTGGGACGTCGGCGGTCAGAACAAAATTAGACCTCTATGGCGCCACTACTATCAGAACACACAAGGACTCATCTTCGTAGTGGATTCCAGTGACACCAAAAGAATAGCTGAAGCTGAAGAGGAACTTGCTAACATGGTATTGTGATTATTCTATATCTAAAATTGATGCTATTGAGTGAGACAGATTTCTATCACTATAAAAGTTTTGTTGTTTGATGTACATTTCTTTGTTATTCTATTTCTAGGTCAATATGAATGTTGTATATGACTCATTCTGTGTTGTCTTACACGCAATTGAATATCATAAGGTGGTAATTTGCCTTTGCCTCTTGCACAATACTCTTAATACTCTGGTTACTTTTCCATAATTTTAATGTTTCACAATATACTTTTTACAGCTAAAAGAAGATGAGCTAAGAGATGCTGTCATCTTAGTGTTTGCCAACAAACAAGATATGCCAAATGCAATGACAGCAGCAGAACTTACCAATGCCCTCAACTTGAACAACCTCAGGAATCGCCGTGTAAGTAGCTTTTAATTTATTTCATCACTAAACTTATAAGCGAGAATAGTTAAATCAGGTTTAAACCACTTACGAAATTCTAAAAAGAAGATTCAACTGTTTGGTTGTAAGTGATCAATTCATCATCAACAGTCTATCCTTGTTCATTGCTGGACAGTCCTCTACCAAGATGAGGCCTAATATTCAATTAACAATACAGGTGTTAATGATTTATCTTTCAAAGGTAAAAAAACCTGCTCCATTTAGGGTTACTTCATTGTTAGCAGACTGAACTAATTATTTTTATTTCACCACCAGTGGTACATCCAAGCCACATGCGCAACACAAGGACAAGGCCTCTACGAAGGCCTAGATTGGCTTTCAAATGAATTGGCTAAGAAGTGAGATGCAATGTAACCGACAATCAGGGAACCAATACAACCTACATTCCCTAATCAGTTCAAAACTTCCAGCATCGTACATGTTGTTCAAACTATATTGGATCCAAAAGACTATGAAAATTATTATGTCATAAGGTTTATTAAGGCTGCTCCAAAAAGGTGCAAACTGCTGTTACTTAAACTTAATTGGTTTTGTATACTTATGGGACTAATAATAATCTATTAACTTAACAATAAATACCAATGTGCCCAAGTACTAATCAAGACTATACTGCCTACTATCAGCAAAGTTTTAATTTTGAAGCAGCCTTTAGTATTGTATTTAATATTTATTAGGCTGGGCCTTTTTCACAATGGTGTCGATTCCTGTGTGGCCTCTAAACCTGAATTGAAACTGTCTCGCTCACTCACACTGGTCCGGTTGGTTGTGTCTAATTCCCGAAATGTCTAGTCATCTAATTCCTCCAGAGTCTAATATCAAATTACCCGTGTTTAATTTCCCCAAAGTGTTGACATTGTTGGATTTGTTAGTAAAGGCCATCACATATTATACCAAGTAAGTCAAGGAATGGAACATACGGAGAATAGACATCCAGGGAATGGACTAGACATTCTGGGAATTTGATGCAATCGACCAGACTGACTGATACTAGATTGTGTAAGGCAAGACAGTTAGTTTAGTGGTGATTAAATTTAACAAGTGACACCCTGGAATCAGTACCAATAGTAAATACCTTTTCTATATCAGATGCTTTCCTATTCTAAAAAATCTGCAAATAGGTATAAAATACAATGCTTAGTTGTTTAAATCATTGTGATGGAGGCCTTCAGTAGTTTTTCTTACAGTTTATAAAGTAAACAATAAGCTTTTTTTATTTCTAAAACATTATGTATGTAATTAATTCCTTAATTAGCACTTTTATGATAGTGAGAATATAATTTTTGTGAGTATTTAAAGGCATTTATTGAATTTGAGAGCACAATTAATTTAGAATGGATTTGTTTTATGTCCCATGCCCAGGTGGAAAAGTGCTCTTTCCTTAATTTGTGGCGTTCGCACATGGTTTGTGGAGTTGTATGATAACTTGCTTATTTCTTTGAAGATTAGATTAGTTTAATATTGACAATAACTCCCCAATTTGAAAACAATAATCCCCATAAAAACTATTTGTTATTCAAACAATTGATATAACACAGATGTATTTATCATTAACTATTTAAAAATTATTTTAGTTATAAGTTTTATTATTATTGCAAGGTTTTGTATTTGTAAAATCCCAGGTATGAAACATTACAACACATTCTCATTACATGACAATAGAAAAAAAAATGTTTCACTTTTGTAACAAACCACATGCATCACACAATATATAATGTCATTGCAATATGATGTAAATAATGTAAAATGTATCAGCCAAAATATTTATAATGTGGTGTGACATGCATGTTGTCGTTTGCTTTTAACATTGTATTTCATGCTTTGGAGATGTGTTGAAGGTTATTATAATGGCAAATAAAAGTTAGGTGTAAATAAACAGGTTTTTATTTGCTTACCTTAATACATGAAACATGATTAGAATTACATTATACCCTGTACAGGTATCAAAAGTTGATTAAAAATATGATTATAATTCGGGGTTTATCAGGCAGCACTAATATGCATAACATGTGCAAAAATCTAATTAATATCACCTAGGCTATTCATGACTCCAATTAGCTTTTCGCTTCTCCACAAAACTTCTTATTCCTTCTTGTCCATCATTTGCATTGATATTTTTCACCATAATATCTTCGCCTAATTTATAGGCCTCTATTAAACTTAGGTCAATTTGCTTGTAAAAGAATTGTTTACCTAAGGCTATAACACTGCGGCTTTTCAACTTGATTTTGTCCACAATTTTGTTTACTGCTTCATCTAGTTCCTCAGCAGGCACTACTTTTGTAACAAGACCACTTTCGTAGGCTTCTTGAGCTGTTAGAGGTTCACCTGGAAAGATAAAACATTATCTTCATATATCAATTCACCGTAGGACATATATAGCTTGACCATAGACTGTACCGAGTACAGCATTTGTGGTCAAGCTATACACTCATTTTTTTTTGGTCAGTCTATAATGTCTCCCACTGCTGGCAAAGCCCTCCCCTGCTGTTTTCCACCATATCCCTATCCTCAGCCTGCTCGTTTGTCACCCTTTTGGAAACTCTCCAGTTTGATTTTCCATCTACGCCTGCCATCTCGTGGTACCTCCCTTCAAGCAAGATGCTTCAGGTGGTTGCATCAACGATACCAGTTTCCATGCAACTTCGAAAATACTACCAACACCGTGAATTTCAACGAAGATAAATCACGCTTCACCGAGCTATGTAGAAACAGAGTCGAGCATATAGCATTTTATATACACATGAAAAGCAATAAATGGTATGAGTATATCGGCGGCGATATAAAATGTATGCGATTCTAGTCCGGTCCAGTGTAGTTTGAGATTACATCTTACCTGTGAGAAGCATGTACATTGCCCGAGATTTAGGTACTGATCTACCCACAGCAATTCCAGGTGTAGAACAGAATATTCCGAAGTTTGCCCTGAAACACCACAATATTATTGATTTAGTCTCTTTCCATCCACTTGGATATTCAAGAATTGAAATAATTGTCAGCTTACCCAGGTGTGGAGAACTTGCTTTTGTCTGAACACACAAGCATATCGCATGTGGCGACTAGTTGGCACCCAGCAGCAGTCGCAAAACCGTTTACCTGAAATTGTAATGTTAGTAGTTTGGCTTGCCTGTCTAAAATACCTGTAGATAATTGTCTGTAGAACATACCTGTTTGTTTAAAGATTCCAGGAGTCTTTACAGTGACTAATTTTAATTTCTCAATGATTTATTTTATTTTATGAAACGACAGAGAGTGAGTAGGAGGTGGAGCCTGCCACTCACTGTCAACTCGCCCTTTGTCGTCCCGCCCTCGCCCCTCTTGCCCGGCAGGCGATACGGCTGTTACGCGGTTTACCTATAGTACTTGTAACTTTTGAATTTTAACAAATGGAAATAAGTCTTTTGAAAAAAAAACCTCATGTAAGCTGACATTCTTTGTTAACTTGCCAATTAACCAGAGCAGTAATGAGATGACTTGAATTGGCGGTATTAGTTTTTTAACGGTACGATAAACCTATTTTCGGTGTCTGCTCACGGTCAACATCAATGTCTAACTAATCTAATCAAGTAAGTACTTAATAAAATTAACCTAAATTGTAGTAAATAAAAAAAAACAACCTTCGCAATAACAGGTACTGGACTTTGAACAATAGAGGTCATTAATTCTGTTGCCTTCTTAAGTATTAATTTATGTTGATCCACACCTGTGCTGGATTGCTGTAGAAAAACGGATAATTAGTGATTTTTAAGAAAAAAAAGTAAGTATATAAAGATAAAAGTCACTCACTAATTCCTTCAAGTTATGACCTGCTGAGAAAACATTTCCTTTGGCAGACAGCACTATTGCTCTCAATGAAGTATCATCCTTATTTTCATTGATTGCTCCTATAAGGTGGCTCATCATATCCAAGGACAGTGAGTTTCTGATCAGAAAGCATACATACAGAAATAGTTGAATAAAAAAATTATTTAAATTCTCTCAATGGGTATAAAATAGTTTCTCTCACATTTTAATTCTTCTAAATTACGTAGGTACAATAGAAATCAAAATAGTGAAAGTAAAATTATCAACTGTTTTTGACGATGATCAGGAATAGTTTGATATAATAATAAATAGGTAAGTGTAAGTATGAGATGAAATTAAAGTGGAAATGGGCCGGCCATGTTGCACGACTCAAAGACAAAAGATGGACCAAGACGGTTACAATGTGGAAAGGTCCACCAGGAAAGCGCAACAGAGGAAGACCCTTTACACGCTGGGAAGACGACATCAAAAAAATTGCGGGACCACAATGGCATCAAATAGCTCAAGATCGTGACAAATGGCAATCCTTGGAGGAGGCCTTCACCTGAGAGGGGTTCCTGCCATACATAAAATAAATTAATTTCATAGTTAAATATATTATACTTAAAAGTTAAATTATGTACATAGTAGGAAATAAAAGGCTTTTTTATTTATTATTTTATTAAGTATGAGATCAGAGGTAAGTAGGTATATATACTAACTTTGTTTTCTCATGGCATAAAGTTATTTCTCGAGTTCCATTGCTGTCATTTGTAACAAGATACTGGCTGTGAACATTGCGACATAAAACCAGCAGTAGTTTTGAACATTTTCGCTGTAAAATTAAAAAAGTAAACTTTAAATAAAATTATTAGTCAGGACCAATTTTTAGTAATGAATGAAATGAATGAAATGACTGAGAAGTATGTTCTAAGTAGGTATCTGTGGTAAAATAAATATCTGCTTCTACATAGCTACTCATAATACCTATTTGGCGGCTTCTGGTTGTAATACAGTTGTATTACAACTTTACCAGCAATAAACAATCTATTTCAATACGGTATTCAACAGTCTACGTAGGTATGTACTATGTTTCTTATTATATTCAATAAAATAAGTTCTTACCTCAATTGATGAAAGCATTTTTGTTATTTCTTTTATAGAAAAAAAATATTATCGGCGAGTCGTTTCGATGCCCGTGACCCAACCCAAGGTTGTTATGTTATCATTCGGAAACAGCTGTCAGTTTAGTGATACCAGAACTTTTAAATCTACCAATTTGTTAGAATTGCAAAAAAATAAAAACCGTAAAATATTTAATATTATATTTTTTTAATTTAACGCCTATAGTTGCGATTGCGATTAGGCTGCCATTGTCGATTTGTCGGTCTATTGGATTCGCATTCGGAATTATCGGATTCTGAGGGGTCGTCATCTCCTCCCAAATAGTCAGCTTTCTCATCCTCCGCCGTTAGGAGTTGTATCACTGCACTGAAAATAAACGAGACTATTTTTAAAATCGACGTCATCTGGGTTGGGAACTATTGATTCTTGATGTCTTTAGCCGTAGGTTTGATTCGAAACTATTTTAAGTATTATCGCATCCAGCGACTCTTATCTTATGCTATCATAAGTTATGATAGGGGGCCGGGAATAACCCCAGCGGCACTTCGACCCTTGAGGATCTTTTGTGCCTACCCCATTTTACACACTGGTCATCTCAGTGTGCAGGTTTCAATACGAAGTTTTCCTTCACCGTTAGAGCAGTCGGTAAATGTACGTAAGTCTTCGAAAAATACGAAAAACTCATTGGTACATGGTACTGCACGGTTTCGAACTCGGACCTTCCGGATGGGAGACCGGTGCCCACCGACGCTCTCACTCAGTCATACTTCTTAATGGCCGAGGCCGAGAATGGAGATTGTGACTGTCTTGCATCTTGATGGATCCTTCTACTCCATACACAATCTCCATTCTAGTGCCTAAAACTCATGAACGAGTCGTCTGCAATTGAAAACCAATTGCAACTCATACCTCGTTGAACGGCCACTAAGAGGTATGAGTGGCTGGATGCGACAGTATGTATTTCTTAATTTAGGTATAAACAGGTTCAGCAGTTCAGTTCATCAGCCAAGCAGGCGTATGAGTACTTCTAAACTTCACAGCAACATCGAATGAGTCACTAATGCGCTGCAGACCTTGACGAAGCAAAAAACGCATGCCAAGACAGAGATTCATGGACTCCATTTGTAAGGGACATGGCGTAAAGTTGTAGGTTTATGTATATTTTACGAGTATAAGGTAAACATTGCGAGTAATAGTAACCATTATGTAATTAAGTTCAACGAAACATGAAATTGTTATCGTAAAATATTATCGTTTTACTAACAAGCAAGTCTTAAGGTAGGTATAGTGAGAGAAATATTTCCTTATCAGTTTTTTTGTATCGCTTGTATCGCCATGGAAATCAATGCAATGTATTTTGTTTACAGCTCGCCTTTGCAAACATTAGTACCGTTTATAGTATAGTTTTATTAACTTTTTTGCAGTTTACATACGACTCCAACGGTGAGCATGCGTGAAACAACGATTGACTGTAGAGGAAGCAAGGGAAGCGTGCCAAGAGAGGGATTCGTGGCGCTTCGTTCTCTGTCTACACCGCAAGGGACATAGCAACATAGCATGACAACAATGATATGATAAAAATGATAATAATGTATATATAATAGCTATATTATTTTCTTTTAACAATTCCTCTATCGTAAGGTTATCTGGAAGAGATCGCTCTCAGCGATAAGACCGCCTACATTATAGTTTACCATTACATATGCATTGGTTTTGCACAATAAAGTACAAATACTGCTGTCAGGAAAATCACTAGAAAAACGTTTAAAACTATTGAATGACGCAAGTTTTCTTAGTTCGATGCCAATTGCCATGATTTCTTTGATCTTCCCCATCTCATTTCAAGTTGCCAAGCTTAATATCCTGATATACTCACTTTAATACGCATTCCTCAAAATCGCTGTGCCGTGTTCCACCGTCGCTATTTTCAATTTTGGACGCCAGCACTTGGTCCAACAAAGACCTCATTTGGAAAAGCAAATCTGCGGTGTCCTTCTTGCATCGCACTTTGACGGTCGATATCGACATGTAGCACTCGTCGTCCTTCGCCATATCGTTGACTGTAACAATGTGTTACGAAACTCTGTTAAAGCTATGCCACAATATAACCGGTTAACACAATATAAGCGGTATAACCAGCTTACTGGTAGAGGCAGTCAACGGCCTGAAAGACTAAATACCCTAAAAAAGTTTGATAGGAGAAGGTAACTCTGAGGAAACAATCCGAGCGCGGTTGGGCGCTCCGAGGTAGCAGTCCTACTACCAGCCTAGGGTACTATGAGCTAATAACCTGTATACTTGAACTATATTGTATTACTGAAACTCGAACAAAAGCAAAACGGACCGATAAAACTAAAACGACCTTTGGCATGAAGAACAGGACACCGATTGGATGTTGGAATGTAAGAACAATGAGAGAGGAGAGTAGGTTATCACAAGTGGCTAAAGTCCGGTCAATTGAAAACGAGGCAGCCACAATCCAAATGTCCTGGCAGGAACTCGAAGAGGCCGCGCAGGATCACAAAAAGTGGACAGCAATTGTTCGAGCCCTATACCCTAGCAGGTGATGACAGGAAGAGAAGAAGATGCCACAATATTCCACATGACTTGCGGACATTACGATTACCTTTATTTTGTGAACCTGAATTTCATAGCAATTAATTTTTCTTTCAAACCTATTTCTGCCACAAAGCAAGAATCTTGGTATTGCTGTTTTGGTTTGAAGGGTAAGAGAGCCAGAGTAATTTTAGGCACATGAGGCACTCCATCAAGTCCTCAAGCATCTAATAACAAGATAATACAAGGTGAAATATCTATAGGCGACGGTGACCACTTACCATCAGGTGGCCTGTTTGCTCGTCTACTCTCCTTACCAGTGACCTTCAATTCGCCGAAGAAAAGCAGAGGCAGAGTGTAAACCAAGGTGACTTTAATGAGGAACTGCTCCGTTGATTTTCTGCTACAGCCAGTACACCAGCCATTTGGCTCCGGGTTTATCACACTGAGGGATCCGAGGGCCTTGTGATTGGGGTTCACAGCTAGTTAAAATGCAAATATGTGAACTTACCAGTGACTTTCAATTCGCCGAAGAAAAGTAATGGCAGAGTGTAAACCAGGGTGACTTCAATGAGGAACAGGTCTGTTGATCTTTGCTTCAGCCAGTACACCAGCCAGTTGGCTCCGGGCTTATCACACAGAGGGATCTGAGAGCCCTTTTGGTTGGGGTTCACAGACATTACACTGCTTGGGTGAACTGCCACCGGCCGAAAGTCCTCTGGTGTGTGCACTTTGATTCTCATCGGTTTGTTTCTGTTTATGTTCTGCCATCTAGATTGGGAAGAATTTCAGTTATTTTTGCTGTTTACTAGTTGAAAAATTAGACGGGCTAGGGCAGGTTTTATTCGAAATGTTATTTACTTCGAAAGGTTTTTTAATTATAGAATCATGTTTTAAAAAGGTATTCTGTTCACTAGATATGCTGATCATTTAGTGGGTTCTACCACCATCTGAGTTTAATTAATTTTACCTATATTTGAACACCAATTACAACGTGACTAAATTAGATATTATTGTTAGAGAACATAAAAATGCAAACTACAGAAACCAAACCAAAAATCTTACTTGACAGTGGCAATGTTTGGGTACAGCGCGGCTGCCACGATAGCTTTGAAAAGGCTCAAGTTATCCGCATTCCGATTCTCCCACGCCGACTTGATATCTCCCGATGCCAAGAAGCCCATATTCCTCAGACTGTCACCCAATTGCTTCTTCATCTCCGTGAGAAGTTGTAATGTACTATTGGACAGGAAGTTTTCGAAAGCGAATGAGCGTCGGCGGTGGTACGGACACCGCTCCCATTGGATGATTGCTTCGGATATCGCGATTTGATCGCTCGGCTCGCCTAATGCCATGCTGCGCTTTATTCTGTCTACCTCTCTTTCTTTGCCTAAAAGAAATGTAAACGATAATTAGGTTGGATTATGCATTACCAAAGATTTTGAAATTAATCCTATGTAGATTGCTCGCTATAGAAGTTGTATATAGAAACCGCGATTTGCCAATTACTGTGCTGTGAGCATCTCCCCAAACATTCATTCGGCCATTGAAATGTCAAATGTATGAAACTTGTCAAAAATATATGGGCACTTGCCCAAACCCTTGGCTCAGTGTCATTGTTCACAACATCATCATCATTCTAGAGGATAGGGCGCTACTAGTCCGATTTCTGTGTTCGGTCTAAAGTCCCTTTATGGATAAAACTGATAAAGGTCTCATTTTAAAGAAAAAAATCGTCTAACATAATTACCAATCACAAGTTGGAACGGATCCTTGAAGCCCCACACTGCAGCGACGCTGGCAGCGCGGTCCAGACATCCGAAGAGTGCTCCCAGCAGCAATAGCTTCCCAGCCGAAGGGTGAACGGGCAAACGTGCCAGATGCCAGCCCAAAGGCGTCAGGGTTTCGTAGTCGTCTAGAGCTCCGCATCTATATGGGAAAAATGTTAATTGAGGTAGGAAAATATTGATCTCAAGAATGCAACTGACAGTAGAAAATCAGAGAAGGTAATCACTGCGTTTATCAATATGTCGAACCATAAAAAATAATTAGGTCCTTAGAAATTAGGAATATAACCACTTTTTTGGATAGGCTCCTGGAAAGTCGCCGTCCTCTCGGTTACTATACCATAACTAATAAGCACTGATTCTGGGGTGCCACTTGCTAAATTAAAACATCGCTGAATGGTATGTCATCCTCACTCTTACACGATCCAGCATCCATTATATGAGTGAACGTGACAGTTTCATTTAGGTTCAACAGCCACCCCGGAATCGATGGTTTTGTACTGTAGGTAATGTCGATTTGCGATTAAAAATCTTCACCCCCAAGAAGATAGACTGACCTGAACGAATCTTTCTAGGCTAAAGCTATTCTTTTGCAATTTTTAACTTGTCTAGTTGTAATAGAGGTTAAAAAATACAGCGAAAGCATTTTTTTTAATATATTTTTTATTGACCTCTAAACCCGCATTTGACCCTGATCTCGCCTGATGGTAAGCGACGCTCAGGTCGATGATGGAGCATGCGGGTTCAGTAAATGCCTAATTCTAATTACAGTAAAAAATAAGTTATGACTTAAAACTCACTGTTGCAAATGCTTCACAGCCCATTGCACGGTGGACTGTGCCGGTGGGGATGGAACCGTTTTCAGAGCCTCAGCAGCTTTTCCTAGCCTCAGCCGTTTGATAGTAAGAACGGACTCCAGTAAGTTACTCCTTTGTAGCTCGGGTAGTAAGCGTTCTGCAAGAGTGCCTGCTCGGTATGATGTTATTAGGTGGTAGCATATGCCTGGTTGGCAGCGGCCAGCGCGGCCTCGTCTGGGGAAGAGAAAATAGTAGGTAGATGTTGAATAAACACATTACAGAAAAGTAACTTGAAGTCAATATTTAGTATGTACGTCGTAGTACGTTTAAAAATTCAGCATTTTTCGCACAGCGTTACGCTACGCTGTGCGAAAAATTCTGATTTTTTTAAAAAAAATATGCGAAATCATCGGTATTGGCCGCGATAGCCAATCTCGGGTTCAAAACCACTCGGCATAATGTGTCAAGATCAGAAAGAGTGTTTGGAATGTGTACCTTACATAGCAAAGGTAACAATGGCCATTTAGGACGCAATCTAATAAAAATGTAGGCACTGTACGTGCAGGAACTTACCTCTGGCGCAAGTTAGCTAACGAAACCCACTCGACTTTGAGAGTTGAGACATTTTCCTCCACATTCAGTCCACTTATTTTCAGCTTCCCGCAGTCAATCACATATACTATATCATCTATCGTTATAGATGTTTCGGCTATATTCGTCGCAATTATGATCTTCCTATTGCCCTCTGGAGGCCTTTCGAAGATTTTGTGTTGTTCCAATGAAGGCAATTTTGAATGCAATGGGTAGACGTCATACATTGACTTTGGGAACATGTTGCTTTCTTCCATTAACCTTATTAATTTGGTGATTTGGCCAATGCCAGGTAGGAACACTAGTATTGCACCTGGTGGTCCTCGGGACAGGTTTACCAAAAGTTCACAAATCAGTTCTTCGTTTAAATCTTCGATTCTACTGTCTTGTAGAGTTTGGTAAACTTCTTTGTCTAGATTATGTTTAGTTGATTCTAGCCATGGTCCTGAAATAAAAGATTTTTAACCTCAAGTGTTGTGTCATTTGAAGATGAAACCCTAATAAATTGAACTCAAGGATGTCACAATCTTTTTCAGTGTCGTGAGAATAATACTATGGAGTAGACACCGATCAATACATGTTTGTTTTACCAATTTCTGCTCTATATTGGATATCCTTTTCCTCTATCGAATGACCTTTCTTGTTCTTTCTGTGCTTCATCCATTTTGGTTGTGATCCTTTCTTCTTAGGTTCTGGGAGTTGGTATTTCGTCATTTGCAGGATATCCTCCAAGTAAATATCCTGGACTGGATATGCTAGGCCTTCAATGTGCAACATGGGGCAGTTGTTGAAATACTGTGACAGTTTTTCTGCATCAATGGTAGCACTCATTAGTATGAGTTTCAGATCACTTCGTTTTTGGAGCACCTATAAGATACCACAAAAAATGTTGAAATTCACAGTGTTCATTGCCCGCTAGAGAAGTTTTTAAGGAAACCGCGTCTGCCCGTTGGCGCATGCGATTTGAGCATCTTCCCATAAATTAGTCTGACATTGAAAAGTCTAAATAAATCCCTATGGCTTGCTGTCAGTGCTATTATAATCTGATTTCTGTGGATACCGCAAAATAATCAGAAAAGGTACCTATAGGAATCATATAGTTGTTTAATCAGAAAACAAACAGATCTTAAGATTTTATAAACTTATTATAGGCATATTAGTAGACCCGTCCATAATTTGAAAGAATTTTCCTCTATTCTACCTATGCCCATGTGAATTCCCTATTTCGTCAAGAACAGAAAAGACAAAAGTTTTCCTCACAAGACAGACTCAGTCAGTATGTATCTACAATCTAAAGATATTAAATTATTATTTGGGTTGTGTGGTATACATTCCCATTTTATCTTGTAGAAAACCATACAAGTTCTTAATTTTTCACAATTTTCTTTACCTTTTTCAACATGCACATAGACAAGTCGATCTGGCAATCCCTTTCATGCACTTCATCAAGTATAATGTGACTGTAGTTAGTCAGCCCTTGATTGACTTCCAGGTCAGCCAGAAGAATGCCTGTGGTACAGAACATTATGCTACCTCGATTTCTGGCTTCAACTCTGAAAAATGCAGAAAAATGTTGGTCTTATGACATAAAACTGTGATAGTCTGTGAGTTCTTGGAAAAGAATATGGGTCTTAGAGGAGACTTCGGTTATTGACGGCGATATGCGAATGTAAGACGGAGATCGATTTTACCCCATTCCTGAATCAGTTTCTAAAGAGCTCACAGATCTATTTCTGTTTGTACTACGAAGAAAATAGTTACAGGAGTTACAGCTACTGGAGTGATGATGACAGTTTGCACAGTAAACTATTTTGGGTGTCATTGACGGTATAGAGGTTTGTCTGTGAAGTCAGTATTGTATTTTATTTATCTTATAGTAACTGAAACCGTTACAAGATACGTCATTAACAACAGTATTAAATATAATCTAACAATAATTATGTAACAATATATATGTATTAATATAACAATATTGCAAACTAACTTAATGCACAACATTGCACTCCACTCAACATCGGCATCAGTAACTATACCCATACACACAAAATTAAATTTGTACCAACAAGTTAAGGAAGAGTGTTGTCCAATACATAGGCATAAATTAGAAAATATCTGAAAGTATGGTGAATTCAGTAGTGAAAATAGGTATAAATAAATAATGTATTTATGACAACCACTTGTACTTATGAATGGTATGAAACTTACTTTTCCAATCTAACAGCATATCCAACAGATTTTCCCATTTTTTCAGCCCTTTCTTGTGCCACTCTGCTCGCTAAAGAGGATGCAGCTATACGCCTCGGTTGAGTAACCAGAATCTTCACATTTCCACCTCTGTTGTTGCATATTGCATGATCTAATATAATTTGTGGCACCTGGAATTAAAAAAGTAAGGAAATAAGGTTATCTGCAAATATAGGAAGATGAAATACAAATCAGTATTGTATTAGATATCATTGAAAGTTTATTGTTCTACTGCACAGAAATAAAAAATAATATTCAAGCACATTTGAAATATGGGTCAGACAAGATGGCGGTGCGGCACGCATTTTAAAATTGACAATAAAATATAGAACTTTTTGGCCACTATTTAAGGTACACATTTCCTTGTAAGATAGAGACAAGCAGCGCGGCGCCGTTTCATCTTGCGGGCCCAATGCATAGTAACAGATACAAAGCTTCTTCATGCCACTTCAAGCATTTGCATGCCGCGTCACGTCTCTGTGCCAATCTGAACGCGTCACGTCTCTATTTCATTATAAATGTTGTCTGTTATCTTAGCAGAACATACCTAATCATAATGCTACCATACCATGAACATAAATGCTAATCAGAGGCAGCCAACTTACCTGTGTTGATTTTCCACACCCAGTTTCACCACTAATCACAACAACTTGATTGTTATTTATGACATGAAGAAGCTCTTGAGTTTTCTTGAAGGTTGGTAGAGTTTCACGAAACATTAGCAATTTTTTGTACCCATCTCTGATTACCATGAACTTGTATTCTTCGAGCAGATCTCTGCTGATGTCATTTATTTCTTTGGTTGACATAGTGATACTAACACCTTTAGATAGACATTCTTCTAGCTTCTCACCAAAAGTTCCGGTTATAATATCTTCATAACCATATTTGTAATCACCTCCTCCTCTTATAGACAACAGTTTCTCACCAGACCCGTAATCATTTGATTCATTGTCCTTATGTATTGGAATAAAATCTGGAGTGGCAGATGTGCTTGGTTGTGAAAATGAATCGCATCTCTTGTGATCAATTGGTATGAAATCAGGTTTTTTAAAGACACCTTCAGTGCTTTGGTTTTCTTCTGTTGACATGTTCAACTGTGATTCTTCATCGTTATCAAGATTTATTGACCATTTTATGTTGCTACTGCCTTTTTCATTGTCATCATCATCAATTAAAATGACTTCATCAACACACCATTCAATGCCATCTTTTTGCAGTGAAAATGTACTGGGATAACTATTTTCTGGCAGCTCTCTATTATGAAGGTATATTACAGGTTTATTAGAAGCTATTGGTATGAAATCAGGAGCTTTAGAAGTGATTGGTGTAGAGTTGTTGTCATCAGTGCTGGAACTGAACAATCTGGCTTCAGAAATAGGAATCTTCAACCTTGCGGCAATTGTTGTTATAGATTGTAGGTTTTGTTTTACTCGTGTTTCGACAGCCGGAGGTATTGTCAAAGTTATCTGAAATTAGGTTCAGAACAAATTTATCATATACAGATAACTGATGGCACTACACTGCCATTTTCCCCATTTTCAGGATAAGAATAGAATATAGAAACAGTAGTTTATTATAAAACATTGTTAGACAGAACCTTTCATCAAGGTACATTTCGGAAGAGTCTTTTAAATAGTCATGCATGCTGAAATATGTACATGGTTAAAAGGGCATAAACAAATGACCATTAAAAAGACAATTATGTAAGATAATTACTTGTAAAATAGTTAGGTATTTGTATTATTTTAGTATCCCTTCTTTGTTCAATAAATATATACATTCCATAATATTAACTAAGGATTACCTACCAGAAGTTCCTTCACAGTTTCCCTCTTGAACTGTTTGTAAGTTTTCTGCCGTTCCTTGAAATATAAGCCGAGTGCCTTGCCTCTCAAACCGGGTGGTTTATGATGTTGTCGTGTCTTGTTAGCCATAGCCCATGGCGAGCCTTTTGGCCTATCCCAAACTCTACCCTCGTCTCTATTCATGGTCTATGTTTTATCGTCACGTTCTATCCACAATCTTCACTTCACCATATCATCACATTCATCATTGAGAAGCAAACTGCAAAAACACATACAAACAAACAAACAAACACGGACCAATCAATGAAAGATTTTTTTATGGGAGAAATCAAAGATTGGAGACGGTGAGAGAGAAACATTAGGCCTAGAGTACGTTCAAAAACCAGTTGAAATAATTCACGTTGACAGCTGTAAATCTTCCATTGCTTGTTTCAAATAAAGGTTTGATACCGTTGTTAACGTGTTAACGTGGTAATGGAACATGAACAGTTGTCAATGTGAATTATTTCAACTGGTTATGGAACGCCCTCCTAGAGTGCGTGCGTTCCCAAACCAGTTGAAATTATTCATCAATATAAATATATTTTATTTTAGGCAACAATAGAAAAAAAGAAATGTCATTCAACATTTTAGTTGGTTAATTGGTAATTGGTCCGAGGTTAATTGCATGTAAATTGGGATAACTGAGTTTGATACTTTAGTTGGTAGGAATATTTTTTTGACCGATATATTTTTTACACGAACCTGTTTATGGTTTTTATCTATGGTTTAAACATACGGCTCTGGATACAAGGCTTTTGAGCCATTATCTATGAATATTCAATCTTATCTATGGCCTTTTTCTTTTAAATTTCATTTTAGGACTTGAGAAAAGGCTTTTGAGCCATTTTTGCCAAGGTCAGTCATAGTCATATTGTAAACTAGAGATTTTTCGGTAAATCGGTAAACAAGCATCACTAGAGCTGGAAATGAATTTTAAAAAAAAGTCAATTCAAATCAATCATTCGTTCTTTTGGAGCCGGTTAATGCACGACATAATAATGCACAGTCTTGGATTGTACACCGTGGAATGCGCGGGCACGGAATCGAAACTTTGGCCTTGTCGCGCCTTCCATGCTGTACAATACCGGTTGTGCATTCCGCCCTGTACACCAAATGTACGGGGCGGAATGCACATCATGGAACGTACACTATGGAAAGCACAACCATTGAAATCAATGTGACGTGGTTTCCGCGGTGTACATTCCACGCTGTGCGTTCCCGGGCGTACATTACGGGTACAGAGCGGAAAGCACGCCCTCGGAATGCACAGCAGTGGAATCCAAATCAACATGGCTGCGGTTCCGGTGTGGTAAATTCAAGTGTTGCCATTTCTTTTGATGAGTTCATTCGTACATAATTTAAATTTTGGCATCGATTCCAGAGAGCCAAATTTAGCGAAGAAGGCCGAACAAAATCGATCACTCCGTGACGGTTTTCTTTATTTTTAGCTTTATATTTGGCGGCCACACAATAGTCAAATCCAATGGTGTTGAACCTGGGATGGCCGCTGATTCTAAAATCAAATTGTCACGCTCACTCTGAAAAAATCTAGTAGTTTTAACCTTAGATCCTAATTCCAGCATCTCCATTCCGCCTTCAGACTGCCAGGCGCGGGGAAGGGTTCCAACCTTATGTTGTTGATATCTCATCTATTCGTACGAAGCGATTTTCTTCTTTGTTCATTATGCGAACGGTTAAGGAATGGAACAGCCTGCCGGCGTCTATTGTAGAACAAATAGGATTGTAATGAGCGTGTCCATTAATTATGTCATACTGAACAGTAGAACTTTCCGTATGTTTTTTGTCCATTTTGTTCTATCGTAGAACTAATAGTAGAACTAGATGGACTAACTCCGAAATACACGCGCTGTGGCGTGATCGAGTTGTAGGTATAACTTATTGTACTTTCAATAAACGAAATGCATTGCCAGAAATATTTTTCGCAAAGCTGTTTCTTTGAAATTGGGAATTATAACTGCCCTAGCGCTACCGGTTGAGTGACGTAATCAAAATCGCGGACGCCCGGAGCGGACCTTCTATGTGTACCAATTCTTTGATGGAATGTTCACCAGGGCATGTCAGGGCGTAGTAACGAGCTGTTAAGAACATCGAACACTAGAATTTTTAAACTTGTAGGTTTAAATAATGTACTAACTGGCGGCCACGATCCACGAGCGCACAAGATAATTTTTCTCCGAATAAAGAAGAAGGACAAATGTGGTTTTTTATTCCACAGTATTTCCGACAGACAGAATACTCGTATACTTATATTAATGTGTTTTCTTTCTTTCTTTCTAAATAATAGCTTATAAAAAAATATTTATTATTAACATTACTTTATTTTATATACATAATATTAAACCTCCATTTCCATTTCCTTTGGTGATTGTTGCAACCGGGTGATTTCCCATACCTACAATAAAAAAAAAAGTTCGGAAGTTTTATCTTTTAGCTTATTCCAAATATGATAAGTCCCATTATTGTCGGATTTTTTATTTATTTCAGACTCACCCTCCTTATAAGAAATCGACGTGCACTCGCCCGATTATAATGACGGATGACACTAGAACCAACTGACATTTAAAATGATAAAATAAATACTTTATGTTGCCAACATATATCCTAACCATGAAGTAAGGTCTTAACACGAAAATTCATTACCTATATTATTTTGTTACAGTAGGTAAGTAGGGAGTTTCTCCCGCGCTTTTGATGCGTCCACACTCGCTTTTTTTCGTTGTCTTGCAAATTGTTTTACAGTAGTGCTTTTCAAGTAAGAATGGTGTTTTTTATTCGAAGAACGTCTACAAAATGTGATTAATGTGTGGGACAGTGAAGTAAAGTCAAATAAGACGCTGTAGCCCGATCCGTACTTGGCTGGATTTTGAAGAGCCATACTGCGTCCGGGACGCCTTCTTCTTTGGTTCGGATGGTGCAGAAGTGTGGAAGATTCTCCCAGATAGCATTGAAATGTGTCACACCAGCATTTTAATGAAGACTTGCAAGAGTTGTTTACATCAGACATGGCTGTATGGGCTCAGTTCCCTTTGCCTTAAAAAAACAACAATGAAAACCTTTAATGTAGTTTTATTCTATGGATGTAGGTAGTTCGTTTTGGGCTTCTTCGTAATTTTTGTACCTTAGCATAATAAATCAAGAAAAATGTTAATATTTCAATTCAATATTTTATTTACACATACACAAGTAGGTAAGAGATAGGTATAAGAAAATGTAATCTGACTCAGGGCTCAAAAGATGCACTTACCCTTATTTTGAAATCACTTCGATCCGCTCCGAAACTAGCCCAAGTTGTCTGACTTTCTACCGCGTGGAGAGATCGTCTCGGGAGTCTTCGGTTTCATTTTGTTTTCGAGATTACATTATATGATGATTAAAATTAAACTTTTAAGTATTTATTTACGTACTTTTAAGATTTTAACAAAAAGTGGGAACTACTGTTCCTCTCTCTACCCCTTCGGGGATTATGGACTTAATAAATAATAATAAATAAAAATAATAATAATAAAAATTTTCTTTATTAAGGCATAAAACCCATTGGTTTACAAAATAATAATAATTAAAATATAAAATTAAAAAATAAAATTATAAAACATACAGTGAAATAATAATAATAATGTAAAATAAAATAAAATAATATAAAATAAAACGTAAGGTACATACATTTACTTCCGATTCCCATCACGCTGCACGGACACCCAGTGCCTCAGGATGGGACAGTTCAGGTACCCACTCTTAAAATATCTACTTATTATGTTAATGTATGTATGTAACAAGTAAAGACTTGCGTAGTAAGTGCATGACTATACCTTATTTATTTTTATACATAAAAAATTGTGTGGCAATAAATTAAACATGTTTGTCTTTTGTATGAGAATCTGATGCCGGTGGAGAGTTTTCTGATTTTGGTGGTCGCGTTTTTCGGTGGATCAAATATATCATAAATCGTTTGGTCTACAGATGCGCCTATATTTGTATATATTTTTTGTTCTGTTTTCACTAACATTTATTCAAATGTCTTAAAAATGAAAAAAAAAAAGCCACCGAAATCAGGTAAAATGTAAAAATCTGTTCCAAGCATTTCTGTAAAACCATTTATGTTCATTTAAATAAATTAATTTTTTATAAGTTCGAACCCGTGCAGTGCCATGTACGAATGAGTTTTTGGTATTTTTCGAAGACTTACATCCTTTTACCGACTGCTCTGACGGTGAAGGAAAACATCGTGAGGAAACCTGCACACTGAGGTGACCAGTGTGTAAAATGGGATAGGCACAAAAGATGGCCGCAATTTAACTAACATTTACCTAAATAACATTTTATTATTATAATAAACATTGTTTTCGATGTAGAAAATAGAAGGTATTGAACTTTTAGCATTTTTTAATACTATCTTAAATTTTAGACAACATGACAAATAAATTGTCAGTGAGTGCGTCCCGATTTGAAACGCAGCGAAATCTTCAAGACCGCCCACTGCCACGACGTAACCGGGAACGCAACTTTATAAGATCGACGCAGCACACAACACTGGAAAGGGCCCTTAATAGAGGGGCCATTACTTTACGGGAATTCCTCACCAATTTCGGGCGCATCATCAACGTGCGCGGCGGTGTAGATGTCCCTGATATCGGAGAGGAGGTTGAGATCGGCGGAGACGATGTAGCTGAGGAGGATATGCTTATCGTCGAGGACCACAATTTACCCGCGCCCGCTGTTCAGCCCGCACCCGCCGTTGCACGCATTGTTATGCCTGTGGTTGCGCCAGAGCCCGCGCCCGCGCAGGAGCCCGCGCCCGCGCAGGAGCCCGCGCCCGCACAGGAGCCCGAGCCCGCCCAGGAGCACGCACCCGCCCAGGAGCCCGCGCCCGCACAGGAGCCCGCGCCCGCACAGGAGCCCGCGCCCGCACAGGAGCCCGAGCCCGCAGCAGAGCCCGCTCTCGTCAACGAGGATGACATCGACGACGATGAATTGATTAATCTTCCCGCTGTTGAATTCGCGCGTGCAGTCCGTAGACCAGATGCAGGTACACCTGCATCCAATGCCGCCGCCTCGTGTCGCATCTGCCTCGAGGGAATTCCGAGGCAAGCACTAATACCGTGTGGGCATGTATTGTGCGACTACTGTACCGGGCAGTTGGACCACCATGGTGAGGGAGTGCCGTGGCATTGTCCATTTTGCCGTAGTGTGGTATTATCCACACTACATATATTCATCTAAAAAAACATCTACAATCAACCAGCATTCGTGTCATAAGCAAAATAGATGTTTTTGTTGGTGTACAAATAAAACAGACCTGTTTTATTGTATGCGCAATGAAAACATGCCGCTGTCTGTCACTATGCCCGCCGTACTAATAAAAGTTGTTTTTGAAGATTTACACTGACAAATTACTTTGATTAATAATGAAAATTGAATTTTAGTTCTTTTCGGCATAATTCTTTCAGTTAAACTATTCCTTTGTAAAATTACTTACAAATTAAAAACACAGCACCAAAAATAATTTCAACTGAATTAAATTTAATTTTGGTAATATATTTTTATTTAGTAGAAAGAAATAAATTAAAAGTGGAATAGGCCTACTGGGGAAACCACTATAAAAATACGCACTAAATATTGTACCTCCAAGGGCTGGTCTACACTCAGTGAAGTACAGTGGACAGCGCATACTTGTCAACTATCCATTTTACTGTCCATTGTACTTGACCAGGTGTAACCCAGCCCTAAGGTAGTGTGGAAATCAGTATAGCTACGCTCGAACCATCCCTCCACTTCCATGTAAGATCGCACGCCCCTAACAAATTCAACGCCAACGCGATCTGTTGCCAATCAATGTCTACCCTCTCCCTTTACCTTTAATATTGATATTGCAAACAACCGATCGTACGCCTTTTTTTCAAACCCACCGTCAGAGTAAAAGTTAATGTAAACAGTGCACAACGTGCAATTCAAAACAGCTGACGCCATCTATCAAGGAAGTGAGATCATTACACTATTCTTGTTAGAGAGCGTTCCATAACCCGATGAAATAATTCACGTTGACAACTGCAATTTCCATTACCGCGTTAACAACTTAAAATTCATCAAATTTTTGTTTAATTCTTGTAATGGAAAGTGTACTCATACTCATACTCGTACAGCTGTCAACGTGAATAATTTCAACTGGATTTGGAACGTGTGTATTTGTAATTTATGCAAATTAGAGTGTAAATTGCATAAATTACAAATAATAAGTCCTATTAATTATGATTGCATCATGTTTCCACTTCCTCCTATCTATTGCCACCTAGAGCGTTCCATAACCTTGAACTAATTCACGTATCCATCTAACAACGTATTCAACGTCCATCTTTCATTACCGCGTTAACAGCTGAAAATTTATAAAACTTATTTGACAATGTGAATAATTTCAACTGGTTTTTGAACGAACTATAGAAGCGGCCACCTTCCTTTTGGATTTGTCACTGTCACCACAGAGTACTATGAATAAACGGAAAACTATTACCTACATAGGTACTCATATCATAATTTTTTTCTGAAAACCTATAAGGTTATGTCCGCTTTTTTTTATTAAACAGGTTTCTACATATTTTCGAAAATCTCCATCAACCTTATATCCCCCAATCAATCTATGTGACGCTATAATTAAATAAGAAGAAAAACAACAGCCGGTAAACACACATCCATCACAGATCAAAGTTTTACGACGACATCGGAGACAGTTCGTGAGTCACAAACTTCCTAATCCCATCTAAAATCCAATATTTTATTTTAACCTATAGCACTATCAATATTGGCCCTTCGATAAAGCTGGATTTTCAAAATTCGGACCTATTTTATAAGTTTACGTCCCCCATATTTTAGTTTGGTTTGTGCAACCAGCATAAAATTACATTTTACATTGTATTGTTTTTATTAACATTTCATCGTATAATGTAGTTTAGGACATGATAAAAGTGAATTCCACGTGAATTAAACTATGGTTGATTGTCTGATGTGATAGGATCACGGTGTAATATGGATTAATAGGTTTGTGTATATTATGTACAAGTTGCATAGATATATACTTTACATTGTTGCATCCATCATACTATTTATCGTATTATTTAACAATATTGTAATTGCGTCCTATCTATATCAATCATATCAGTCACTATTTTTCTGTTTTTTTTTTGTGTTTATCAATATTGTTTTGCCTAGAAATTCCTAAATCTGTCCTGTAAACATAATCTATAAAACAAATGTTTCATTATCATCTTTTGGCTTCCGAGATGCAGAATATTATCCGCTTCTATGATCTAGCCAATATACTGACTCTGTCTCGAGGTCTGAGCTGTACACCGTTGAGCTAAGGGCTACCTTTGAAATCCATGTTCAGATCCTAATAACCCAATCTACTCTAGGAAATTCCTATCATGTTCTATATATTGCGAGACCTATTCTGTTAATTGTTGAAGAGTTTCGTAGGCTACCTTCTAAATCCATTATTAGATCCTAACATTTAATATCACTATAGAAATTGTATATGATATTGTAAACAATAACTAAATCACATTGAGGAGTTCTGTGTGCTACCTTCGGAATCCTTGGTCAGATCGTAACAAAGTAAACTGCAGAGCAAGTATGGAAAAAAAAGCCGGTGGAAAAATTAAAATATATGTTACGCATTTTGATGCATATTACAAAATACTACAAAAGTAAAAACTTTCTGTTTAGTATTTGAGAAAAAAAATTATAAGTGAAAATTTACCTGAAATCAATTTTCATACAAAATTGTAGGGAGAAAAAATAAAAGTGTCCTGTTTCAAACGAAAAAGAAATAATATTTTTTTTAATTAACATTAGCATATTTTTTTTTCCATACTTGCTCTGCGGTGTACTTTCAAGTTTTAGAGTCGCCTGGAAGTGGTTTAGGTTTTTGATGAATGAGTCAAGTTAAAAGGTAATGATGTTGCTGGACTTTTGTTTTTGCGTAGGCATATGGGCTACGCCGTAGTAAACTAATTACACTAGATTATTTATGCAAATAACTAGTGACCCTCTCACATTCCAGGATGCACCTGTGTCATCTTGTATCAAAGGATTGCCTGCTCTGTTGTGCTTCATGTGCTCCCCACGCTACCAGCGTCACAGTCGACGTGAAAATGAACCTACTGGTGCCGCCGCCACCTGTAAGTTTGATTGTTCTTATTGTCCCTTCTAAAACTACATTTTTACAATATATATTTGGCGACATCAGCGTTGGTAACTGCGTATGTGATTAACTGGTGACCATCTCACATTCCAGGATGCACCTGTGTCATCTTGTATCAAACGACTGCCTGCTCTGTTGTGCTTCGTGTGCTCCCCACGCTACCAGCGTCACAGTCGACGTGAAAATGAACCTACTGGTGCCGCCGCCACCTGTAAGTTTGATTGTTCTTATTGTCTCTTCTAAAACTACATTTTTACAATATATATTTGGCGACATCAGCGTTGGTAACTGCGTATGTGATTAACTGGTGACCATCTCACATTCCAGGATGCACCTGTGTCATCTTGTATCAAACGACTGCCTGCTCTGTTGTGCTTCGTGTGCTCCCCACGCTACCAGCTTCACAGTCGACGTGAAAATGAACCTACTGGTGCCGCCGCTACCTGTAAGTTTGAATGAATTTATTGAGCTATTAATTAAGTGACAAGAATGTATCTGAAATATGTATGGATGAGATTGTGAAAGCGATTAAGAAGATGAAGATGGGGAATGCTGCGTAATGTGATTGAATAACGCTGGAAATATTGAGAAGTGGAAAGGGCCTTGTGACTAGTATGCTGTGCTTTCTATGCTACTTACTAGTAACTGATGAAAGAATCTGGAACAAGTGGGATTTAGGAAGGGTATGGGGTGCATGGATCAGGTGTTCTCACTACGATGTATTAGCGAAAATCATCTGCATATGCATCAAGAAGCGTATTGTGCTATTATTGAATTATGGTAGCGTGATAAGGCATGAATTGTTGTCGACGCTGTCCGAGTATGAGTTGAACTTCAACTTAATACGGGCACTGAACTCCTTATAATGAGGCGTTTAGTTGCCTGTGTCACAAAATATGGTGCACTGTGGGACTGTTCAATTTATTTATGGACAGCTGTTTGCTGATGACCATGTTTTAATACCGTTGTTGGTGGAGGATTTTCAGAGCATAGTAACTAATGGTTGGGAACTTGAGAAAAGGAATGAAAGTGAAAGTTGTAGTATATTTGGGACGGAAAAGCGAGGACAATGAAAACGTTTCGAGGCAAAGTGTGCACTCAGCCGAGTTAGCAGTGCGTCGTAGTTAACCTCGTCTAAGTTATCGGGATGCAGTAGGATTTTCGCCACTGCAAACGTTTCTTCCAACAAACACGTTAGCAATATCGCACGGCGTTTAACAGACAACTTGTCATTGCGATACAGTACTGCTTTAGGCGTTGTTGAAACGTTTCCCATTGATGACAACGATGATCAAAGTTTAGCGTTCCACCAAAAAGGCAGTGAGCCATCTCACTATTGGAAAAAATAACTAATTGCACTTCACACACGGGATTTGACTCCCTTCGTCGCCAAAATGTAGTATATTTGGGACGGAAAAGCGAGGACAATGAAAAGACAATGCTTTGTCTCATAAGTGTATTAACTGACTGGCGAAAACTCGCCTACCTTCTCGTACAATCATAATAGGTAGTGTGCAACTACCTACACATACACTATAAAGTGTGCAAGACAAGTTACGGTTCTGGAAAAAGAAGATGTCTGACTGACTAATATTTATGAGAAGTAGATGGTGAAAGGGTTGAACAAGTGAAAGAATTCTTATATTATTTAGGGAGTTTGTTCACCAGAGACGTAAATGTGAGGGTGATGAAGAGAAGGGTTCTTACCATTTTACCCTTGCCTTACAATTACATGACATAGTAAGTAAAGATATGGTGTGCAAGACGATGTAGTGAGTAAGATTGAAAGAGCGATGTTGAGATGGTTTGGACACATGGAAAGAATGAATGGAACGAGAATAACGAAAGCGGTATAAAAGGAAAAGGGGAATGGAAGGGAAGGAGAGACCGGGAAGGATCGCTTTATTATTATTATTATAATCTTTATTACACACATATAAAACAAAATACAAACAAAATACTTAATAAACGAAAAAATGAAATATGTATAATTGGTGTAGCATAACTCGTTTCGAGTTTTCTCCCTGCTAACCATCGGGATAGAGAAAGGTGATAGATTCGAGCAGGCATGTGTGTACATGTGAATAAACATATATATATAAACAAAATATATACATAAAATATACTAAATATAATACATAATAATACTAATACACAGTATATATAGTTACATACAATACATATACCCACTTGCTACATAATATACATACATATATACCAATACATAAAATAATAAATAAAGTATACAATTCATAAGGATAGATAATGCTCCTTTACTCTACTCTTGAACACTTATACACTTTACACTTATCGCTTTAAGCGATAAGGCCGCCTTTGTACATATCGTGTTATTATTCCTGTAGTTTTTATTTTTCCTGATTTTGTGTACAATAAAGTGTTTCTATCTATCTATCTGGAAGGATCTACGTCGACCAAATTGCGGACGTTCTAAAGAAAAGTCAGGTGCGGTCAACCACTAACCTATGGGTGTGTACGATACGATTGATGAGAAGAAGCGAAAATGGTTTGTCAGGATCAGTACAGGTGGAAACGTTTAGTCTCTGCCTACCCCTGCGGGAAACAGGCGTAAGTTTATGTATGTATATTTATTGTTCCTTCTAAAAATACATTGTTACAATAGTATGTGCCCTAGATACCACAGTCACAAAGGAAATCCTAGTAATTTGTCGACAACATCTTATGTGACTAACTGGTGACCCTCTCACATTCCAGGATGCACCTGTGTCATCTTGTATCAAACGACTGCTTGCTTCGCTATCAGCGTCTCAATCGACGTGAAAATTAACGTAAATTTGATTTCGCGTTAATTTGTGTTGTTACAGTCGCATTTAACCTCAAATGTCGTTAAATATGCATTAAACATTCAAGATGGAAGTTGAGGCTGCTGCTATTCAAATTAATTAAGTAGAGCATCAAAATAATTTACGCACAAAGTCCCGGTCCCCAAAGTAAAAGATGCATTAGACGTCTAGACGCAGGTGTGGCCTTACGTGATGATACAAAGTACGGTTGCTATCGCTATTTAGATAAATGGATTACATTCTGAATTATCTATCTATCGATAACATCTTAAACTGATCTCACGTAAAGACGTACAAATACCATTACTGAATAATACCAAGATGTATCTACCTATTGTACTGTTGTTTTAAATATATCTGTATCTGTCTATACTATACTGTACATTGAGTACAGTATAGTGTCAATGTCAAACATTTGAATTCACAGTGTTTAGTGTTAACTGTATTACTGTGCAATTTTTTGTAATACTAAATAAATAAATAAAATATTAAAATATAACTAGAAACCAAAGTTGTGGAAAAGTAAGGAAGGAAGAAGGAGTCATTGGGATAGATAATGGGCCTTAACCTGTGCCTTGAAAATATCTTCTTTATCTGTTTCGTGTTTGATACATATGTGCGTCTTGATTTTTGGGGAAATTTGACGTTTCTTTATGAACCTCTGAGACATTTGTAGATATATAGAGATATTATAGTCATATTGTTCTCTTCGAAATATTTATGAGCTGATGTTCTTCTGTGTATGTCGCATATTACAATAATCAATAGTTTACTATAAAAATTGATGTAATTATTATGAGTATTTAATATTGTTTTTATTTGTGTCGAAGATTTTACGAGGATCATTATACTGTGTTCATTGGGTAAGTAATTTGATTCATGTAGTTAATTTTAAAAAGTGATTTAATATAATTAAATTAAAAAATAATAATCATGGAAAGTGTCTAAAATGGTGTATCATTGAAGCTGCCTTAAACCACCCGATACCACATCAGTACTGTACAGAGGAAGTCCTATAAATGTAGCAACATCATAAGTAACTAACTGGTGTGGCTGATTTAATGGGGTGGTTTGTCATTGCCTTCCCCATTTCCCACACTGGTTATCTCAGTGTGCAGGTTTCCTCACGATGTTTTCCTTCACCGTCAGAGCAGTCGGTAAATGTACGTAACTCATTGGTACATGGCACTGCACGGTTTTGAACCCGGACCACCCGCATGGGAGTCCGACGTCCTAGCGATATAAATAGTTTTAGGTCTGGGTCTTCTTAGCCGTACTTTGCCCACTGCTGGGTATTGGCAGAGGCCTTACATAGCAAGTACAGGCAGGTACAAGGCCTAGTACTTACTCAACGTAAGTACCTACTCTACGCTAACCCATTGTAATTATTTTGTAATTTGACTATATCGTCCGAGCAACGGGCTGGTGGTCTGGTTAAAAGGTCCTTGTGGTCTGCCCACCGACCTTGTCCCTAGTCTAGGCCTCCACTCCGTCGCTGACCTAGTCCACCGGCCGTAATTCCGTCTAGCCAAGTGTCCTGCTCATCTCTACTAGAGTGCCGTTATTCTTTTTCCGTCATCCTCCACCTTTGTCCGACCGAAGGCGGATCTCTGTGTTAGGGATTCGATCTCTTAATGAGATACCTAACATAGCGCGCTCCACAACTCTGTTATTTTAATTCTATGCATTTTGGCCTTGGTGAGCGTTCATGTCTAATAATAGTACTTCATTCGCCCAAATTCAGAACTGGGCTCAGATTGACAGAGTACTTACTCTTAGATTACCTTTACAGAGCAGAAGACGCCTCCAACGGCGAGCATGCCTGAAATGACTGTAAAGGAAGCAAGAGAAGAGTGCCAAGACAGAGATTCGTGGCACTCCGTTCTAGTTGCCTACCCCGCAAAAGACATAGCGTAAAGGTCCGTATATGTCGCATTAAAAGCCGAATACTCTAGGGATTTCAGGATTTTTGGTCGTCAGTAGTGACAGGTTGCATTAAAACTGTTTATCATGTAGTAATGAGTTACGAGATTGGTTGGAGGCGGTGTGGGGGAATATAAATATTGTGTACATAAGTACCGCCCTAAACTTTTTTAAAGAGTAGGTAGAATGGAGGAAATAACCCTGGGGTGCCTGTCCTCCCTTCGTGCCCTCCACCTTCCACCAAAGGTGCTTCGGAGCCTCAGAGCAACAGTTCTCCCCAGTCTTGGCCAAATTCCTAGGGTATTCGGCTATTTCCCTTCGACATATAAATTAATAATACTGGTGGTTGTCTTAATAAGCATTTATTTATTCTTTAGATAACTGAAACATGGATCACAAACAAGGTAGCAGCATGTAGGTCAGTAGGAAAATCACACTTACTGCAATGTGTCACACCATCAATAATTATAACAAAATATGCACATACAAATATTACACACTGGTTCGTACACCAAAACTTTGGACAACATGCCTAGGTACTACCATCATCGGTGATCTAAACATCACTTGTTTATCAAAACCGTTTCATTGATCTAAACTACTGACTTTTGTGATTTAATATGCTAATTTCCACCTTTCATTGGATCGAAGCACAGGAATAGTGGTATGTATAATGTGACTCGAGTAATATTATGACAACAGGTAACATTTTCTGGGGTAATGCTTATATCCTCTGGCCTCTGGTGGAAATATGTAAATGTATCGCCTCTATATGTCAAAACTGGGAGCTATTTTTATCGACTGCATACATAGAGGACAGGTCCAAATAAAGACTTCAAGCAAAGTCATTTCGGAGTATTCTGTTTCTGCTAGAGTGCACTGAAAAACAACAATATTGTTAAATTAGTACCGTGGATATTAAAATAACATAATTTTCAAGGCTGTAGTTCATGTGCAGGATCGACTGGGATGGTACCACTCTCTTAGATATTTCTGCCACAAAGCAGAAATGCCAAACACAGAAATTGTGTTTTGGTTTGAAGGCTACATGACACATTCCACCCAAGTCTTCAAGATTAGACCTCTAATCTTAATAAAGTGAGGTAAGATGATGATGGGCGACGGTGAACACTTACCATCAGTTGGCCCATAATGCCTAGTGCTTTTGTATTTCGATTTTAGTGTAGGTTCTTGTAGAATTCACACATCTATATTCACTGTCACAGAAATCGTTCAGCTCAGACGATTTTTATGTAAAATACACCAAGTTTCACAGTTATACGATCGCTGAAATGTAAACAGTTATACCACTAAACTAAAATGAACTTTTATCTAGTCATTTTTGATGAAGGTGACGGACGGTTTCTTCTTTTTGTTTAATCTCTCGCGATGAAACTCTCCAACATAAATAAGACTTTTCCGATCCCCTTTAAACTAATTATATCTTCGTAATTCGTGTTTTTATGCGTCGGTTTCTTCTTTTTGTTCAACGTCTGATTGTTTGATTGATTAGGTACATACAATAAAAATGAATTAATGAACGCATCATAAACTACTGGTTATAAATAGCAACACTGATTTAATTCAAATTTCGCGCACTGTAATAAAAATCAGAAACCGGATATAGTTTGGATTCCAGTGGTGTGCATTCCATGTCGTACAATGTCAGCTCGGACCCGTATTGTACACAGCGGATCGTACGTCATGGAATGCACGACGTGGAATTCACGCCATAATGACACGGTTTACATGTCGTGCAATCCAGGCTGTGCTTTCTGACCTGTACAATTATTGTACACCACGGAACGTACGACGCGGAATCCACGACATGGAATTGGCGCTTGTGGATTGCATGAAATATTTGTCGCGCATTCCATGTCGTGCTTTCCGTGGTGTACATTCCGTGATGTGCATTACGGCGCTCCGTTCTTTTAATTCGCAGCTGATTGCTTTGGCTGAAGTAGGTACCTACATAAAGTGGTTATACTTATAATACCTAGGTAGTAAAGTAAAGCAAAGCAAGCAGAGGAAGGAAAGGAAGACGAAATGATTTACCTACGTGAAATATAATTACAAACAAATTCTTGTATGTAAAGTAATCAGTGCTAATGTAAAACATGTTGGTGAGAAGTGTTCCTTCATTTTAATATTTTTTAGAAAATTTAATATTGATGTCTGTTAATTTTGTTTAATTAATCTGTTAAAAAAATTCTCACAAATCATAAGTCTATGCATGCAGTCCAATTCATTACAGTATTCCCTAGTTGCTTGTAACTGTACCATTTCTTTTGCAGGATTTTTGGTCCTTACTGTGCAGAGGCAGAAAGAAGAAGATAGTGACATTAGTAATAATTCTTGTATTTCTTATTAATGCCATGCTTTATGTCAGCTTGGAATTGTATAACACTGTGAGGAGAAAACATAAAGATAATTGGTATAACAGGTATGTACGTCTGAAATCCTTGTAATGTAATGTAATGTAATGTAATAACGGGCTGATTTCCGCAACTCGACGTCTCAAGCGCCTATTTTGCGTGTGGTGGAAACTACTACTGATCGAGCCACCCCAACTTCGCCAGGAAGTCCAGCAGTCCTCCGATGTCCTGAAGGACTTCGGGAAGTGATCCTGGGGCGCCAAGGCTTCCCGCCCGGTAGGTGGTCACCTCTCTGCACTCCAAGAGCACGTGGGCGACCGTCTCCTCTGCCTCCATGCAAGCTCTGCACAAGGGGCTGTCTGTGAATCCTATATTGAAGAGGTGTCTGTTAAGTGGACTGTGACCGGTTATTATCCCGGTTACCTTCCGCAGTTTGACTCTGCTGAGCCGAAGGAGCTGCCTGGTTAGTCTCGGATCAGCCTTCGGCAAGGCTTCTCGAGACTGCCTGCAGTCCACGACCTTGGCCCAGCTAGAGTTCTGTATATCCTTCGTGCGTTGGCGCAGCGACGTCTTTAGCCAGCAGAACGGCAGGGGTATGAGGGGCTCTGGGCCCTCTGCAACCATCTCCGATGCCCTTCTCGCCAGTTCGTCCGCCGCGTCATTGCCACGAGAATTACTGTGTCCCTTGATCCACTGAAGGGTGACCTTGATGTGACTACCTACCTTATTTAGTTTTTGGTGACACTCGTTTATTAGACCCGATGTGACGACATAACTTTTGAGGGCCATAAGTACCGCCATGCTGTCAGAGAGTATACGGATTGGATAATCCCGTACTCCTTTAGCGGCGATTGCATCGGCTGCACGAATGATGCCCACACATTCGGCCTGGAAGACTGTGTTGTGAGCACCTAGTGGTGTAGATATTCTTATGTTTAGGTCCTCCGAGAATACTCCGGAGCCAGTGCCTGACCTTGTTTTGGAGCCGTCCGTGAAGACTCTGAGTTCTCTGGGGTTGAGACTCTCGTAGTCCTCCTCGTACAGTTGTATTTTGTATTTCTTATCAAAGACAAACAGCGTCGGAATCCTATCGCACACTGCTTCCATCAATGGGAGGTCCTCATTAGCCTCTTTAAGGACTTCAGTGTGGGGAATCCTGACGTCTCTCCATAGGTATAGCTTTTTCAGACGAACCGCTGCAATGGCTGCCTCCTGTCTAATGAAGAGGGGCAGCGCCGGTAGGTCCAGCATGGTTTCCAGAGCCGCTGTAGGTGTCGTCTTCATGCAGCCTGTGATCGCCATGCAGGCTATCCTTTGGAGTCTTTGTAGTTTAGTACTCACAGTGGTGACTTTGGTGCGTGGCCACCAGACCACTGCTCCGTAGCTGACCATCGGTCGTATCACCGTCGTGTAGAGCCATAGAGCAATCCTGGGGGATAGCCCCCACGTTTTACCTATCATTCTACGGCACTGCCAGAACGTGATAGTAGCTTTTCTTATTTTGTATTCAAGATGACTATTCCAGCTTAACTTATTATCGAGCACCACCCCAAGGTACTTCGCTTCATTAGAAAGCTGTAGCCGCTTTTGGAACAGTTCGGGCAGCCTATAGTTACCCAGAGACCTTTTGTTCGTAAACATTACCAATTCGGTTTTTGTAGGATTTACTGAGAGTTGGTAGTCAGAGCACCATCGTTCCACGGTCCGTAGTGCTCCTTGTGTTACCTCACAAACAGTATTTGCGAATTTACCTGAGATGAGGATTGCTATGTCATCTGCATACCCTATAGCAAAGTGGGAATGTGCGTTGAGTGTGGATATCAGGTCATTTACCACCATGTTCCATAGGAGGGGTGAGAGGACTCCGCCCTGGGGACAGCCTCTCACAACAACTGCTCCTAGGGACTCACAACCCGCAAACCTTACTATCCTTTTGCTGAGCATGTTCTCAATCCACCCAATCATGCACGCGTTCGCACCATGTTTGGTCAAAGCTGCGCATATGCTGGTGAAGTTGGTCTTGTCGAAGGCTCCTTCGATGTCAATGAAGCTGCCCAAACACATGGATTTGTTTGCAATTGCCTCCTCAATTTTACTTACTACCATGTGCAGTGCAGACTCTGTAGATTTACCTGAGCTGTAAGCATGCTGATTCCGATGCAGCGGAATGTGTTTCAGTGCGTTGTCCCTCAGTTCCCTGTCGCACATTCTTTCCATAGTCTTGAGGAGGACAGACGTAAGACTAATTGGCCTGAAGGACTTCGCATCCGTGTAATCACTTTTACCTGGTTTAGGTATGAACACGACCTTTACCTCTCTCCATTGTTTGGGAACGTACCTGTGCGCTAGGCACGCTCTCATTATAGCGGTCAGGACCTGGATCATCCTCTCGCCGCTCCACTGAAGTAGGGCAGGGAAGATGTTGTCTGGCCCCGCCGCCTTGAAGGGGTCAAAGCTGTTTAGAGCCCATCCTGTTTTTTCCGTAGTCACAACAGTTTGGGCGTAATGCCAACAGTGTTCCGTTGGCGTAAACTCCATGTCCACCCACCTGGTGGTGCTTACCATTCTACAGTCGGGGAAGTGGGCCTGTAATAGGACTTCCTGTGCTTCCTCCAGAGAGTTAGTGAGAGTATTGTCTGGCTTACGGAGGGATCCTAGGCCTTGATTAGGCTGATTTGCTAGGATCTTTCTCACCCTATTTGCCTGCATATTGGATTCGATGCCCTCGCAGAATTTTCTCCACGAGGCTCCGCTCCTGTATCTAATGCGTTTTTTGTACCAGGATTTAGCCTCTCTATACTTATCCCAGTCCTCATCCGCACTTGTATTCATTGCCCTGTTTAAGCAGCGTCTGACCTTTCTCCTTAGCCGTTCTAGCTCGGGGCCCCACCATTTCTGACTTCTGCCATTATTGCTTGGGGGACTGGTCAGAGGGCAAGTAGAGTGGTAGCTATCAACAATGATTTTGGTGATAGCACTTACCTGTACTTCGATTTGTTGCGTAGTTTCCATCCTCTCAGGAACGCACATCGTATTCAGGCTTTCCGTAACACATCTGGTGTATTTGGTACGGTCTGTTTTCCGTGGGTTCCTGCGAGGCGGCGCCTGCTGTATAATTACCTGAATATCGAAGAGGATCCACCTGTGGTCGGAGCATGATGCTTCATCCGACACATACCAGTTGGAGACGAGGTCCGCTGCGCCCCTCGTTGCCAAAGTCAGGTCAATTATCGTACTACTACGTCGTGTGACGTACGTCGGTTCAGAACCTATATTTAAAATCTCTAGGTTCGTAGTAAACAGATAGTCCGTAAGTTCGTTACCTCTGTTGTTACTGTGCTCCATGCCCCACAGGGGGTGGTGGGCGTTGGAGTCCGTGGCGATGATTAGCTCCAGACCGCCACGTTCGCAGTAGTTGACAAGCCTCGCCATCTCCTCAGGTGGAGGGCTGTCACCCTCGTGCATATACACCGAGGCGACCACCAGCTCCGGGATGCTAGAGTCCTGTCGTAAATTCAGCCTCAGGGCGAGTAGGTCTCTGGAACAGAACTCTGTTAGTGGCTGTGTAAGAATGTCCCCGGTTGTGTAAATGCATGACCTGGGGTTGGGTTCTGGACCCGTAAATAGTTTACCTCCGATGTTGGAGAGACCGCAAATCCTGCCAGCATTGATCCACGGCTCTTGTATCAATGCTATGGCTGTCTTGTTAACCTCCAACCACTTCCGTAATTGAGCTGTTGCGGTAATACTGTGGTGGAGGTTGATTTGTATGGCTTTGCAGCTAGACGAGAGGGACGCCATCTCCTCCACGGTCCCCCTCCTCCCCGCCTAGCAATTCCTCCTCCAAACCCTTCGTCCATTCGTCTTCCTCCTGTGATGTGGATGCGACGTCCATTGCGTCTACATCCTCCACAGGTACGATGGATTTAGGTGGGGCCTCGTTCCGCTTGCTGGCTAAGTCAGCAGGTACTTGAGGCTCTGAGGTCAAAGCCATTGGCTGTTCTCCAGCCTGTCCTTCTGTTGGAGCCTCAGCTCCAAGTGTAGGTGGGGAGCTCGAGAACTTCCCTCTCTGTCTCTGGAACTTGACATAAACCGACCCAAGCGCACAGCAGAGTCGGCGGTCATGCTCCAGTATTGACTGTATGTTATCCTCAGGGATACTGAGGACGACGAAAGTTATCTCCTTTTGCGTTTGCACCCTAAGGAGTCGCCATCGGTCAACACCAGCCCAGGGATTCTGGAAGCGAAGCATGTTACCAATGTCACTAGCCTCGCTCCAGATTCCCGGTATGGCAATCCCGCATCTAACGAATCGCATTAGCTCCGACTCGTGTTTGACTGTCAATTTAAGGCCAGAGGGTAGTGTCATACCCTCAATGGCTGTCTTCAACCAGACCAGTGTGCGATTATCCGCACACCACAGTTTCAGGTACCCATCCGTATACATGGGTCTGCCATGAAACTGGGGTGACACCTCCTCCACGGGTCGCTTCCTGGCTAAGCCAAGGAGCATGACCCGCAGGTTTGAGTCAACCTGGTCTGCATCGGCCTTGGTTAATTGACCAGAGGCCGAGGCAACAAAAGCAACTAGGTTTGCTGTCAGCGCTGCCGCGTAGCTAGCCTGTCGGGGTCCACCGGACGTCTCAAGTCTCTGCTTCTTGGTATCACCACGGGGTGAGACGGACTCATTCGGGCGATACCTTTTAGCAGAGACCTGGGTGACCGGCTGGACACGCCTGACCTGCTCGGTCCTGGGAGTAGGCGCACTTGTCCCCGCACGGCTGACCTCTGGACGCGGACGATTCCCCGCAGGGCGAGGTAACCGTCCCCGGTCCGCGGGTGTTCGCCGGGGTCCGCGGCCCTCCTCCCTCACCGTGGCTACGGACGTCGATGAAGAGGTGTCCTCAGCAGAGGCAGCAGCTGCTTCACGTCGCTGACGTAATTTTGCACGCCGCTTCCTGTTGGGCCGCGCTCTTTTGTATTCAGCCTCGCTGGTTCGGTCAGGGACCTTCGCTTTAGGACCGCTCACCCCCTTACGAGGGAGATTGGTTACCTTCCGCTTGGGACCAACCGTTTGCCAGGCCGCATCAAAGTCATCTTGGATGGCGTCCGATTGCTCGGAGGCCATCTCTTTCTGTACGTGGGGGGCCTCTGATGTTTCGGAGGCCATCTCCCGCAACCCGTCTCCGACTTTTATCGGTTTCGGGGGAAGGGCCTTGGGTACACCCGCGGCCGCTGCGTAAAGGGCTGAGGTACTGGGCAATTCCAGCGCCCCGCCCGCATGGGTTCCCGCGTAGGCAGGCACATCCCTGGGTTTTCCCTTGGATGCGCCCCTCCCCGCAGGTGCCCTTTTAGGTTTGGAGGCGCCTTGCGGCACCTTCCTAGGGTTCTTTCTAAATCCTCGATCCATACTTGTAGTAGATTTTGTGTTTCATTCCTCTGGCTTCCCACCCTCCACGGAGCCCGCACCTGGGAGTGTACCATTTCAAGGGAAATGGGCCACTAGGACTACCAGAGGAGTATAGGTACATTGGGCTGGATGAACTACGCGACATCAGGAGCTCGTCCACGCGGCTCACGGGTTAGGATTCAATAGCCCGAGAGTTGTTCCGCGCTTCCTTACCCCATCAGCATGGTAGCCATCTTCCCCCTCCGCACCTTGCCACGGCCCTCTGACGGGACGCACGACCATTACCTCCACACTGGCTAGTTGTGGAGGCCACCGTTTCGGCACTGAAATCGGGACCAAAGGGGGCGTGTTGCCTTGCAAGTGTATCTTACCCGACACCGCTCGGCTCAACCCCCCAGGACTCCGTCATCCCGCCTTCGGCGCTCAACTGCGTAGGCCACAAACGCAGGTAGGTGCAGATACTCACGCCTGGCCGCACCTACAAATTGCCAGGCGGAGTGGGTAGTCCTTGGCCACGGCTAGCAAGAGATCTCTAGTATCAGTTACTAACCGCGTTGCCCGGGGTATGCCGGTGCAGTGAGTTTGTTTTCCTTTAGGGTTGTTGCGTCCACCAGGATCACAAACACACCGCACACACTAGGAGGCGACTACTCTGATACCCCAAAATCTGAAATCCTTTCATTAAACTAAAATATTACTAGAGATCTGTAAACGGTCAGTATTATATTGCTTCTAGGAAGGGTATAGTATAGTAATAACGGGCTGGTTTTCGCAACTCGTAGGAAGAGTAATTCCACGCAAGCCAACTCTACTTACCCAGTTTGCCCTCTCGGTCAGAGTGTCATAAAGGGGACGCAAAGATAAATCCAAGGAGTGGGTCATGGTGTGGTTTTCATAATTCAACATAACATAACCTAATAATAGAAACATTCTGACTTGTTAAAAATTAACTGTGTCACAGAAACCTAGTGGACACGGAACCAACTCAGATATAATTAGTATATATTGTTAGGTTGCATTATGACAATCATGTTTTTGCTTTTGCAAAAAAGATCCTATACATAGTGTTATCGTATTAGTGTGGATCCCTATAGAGACCTGGCCCACACTTGGCTGGCTTTATAGTTATTGGAATTTGATTACTGATGGGCGTTTAATACAGGTTAATTATTACCTACTAATTGTGATAGATACAGTCAATACCCAAATCCAATATGGCAATATGGCCATTAAATAAATCGTAAAAATCAAATAATATAACAATAGTCAAAGCTAACTAATTTGTGATAATTATTATAAATACAGATATTAATTAAAGTTTCTTGTTATGTGGTTATTGGTATAATGGTATAAATACATTTGAGCAATAATAACATTGAAAAATCTGATAATCTTGTCATACCCCAGGGCGATACTAAACAGTTTCAGTAGGACAAGGTTTTTTCCTTTTGATTAGATAGATTTTGGTTATTTTAAATATTTTTTTTACAGGTTGCACTACAACAAAGAATCAGATAAAAGTGGGATGAGGGTCATAGTGGGACACTATGTCGGAGGCAATGTTGGAGGCAATTTGTCTGAAGGTACCTATTCTTGCTACATAATACCTCGATAATAATCCGAATTCAAATCAAATAATTATGAAATTGCATACTTAGTTCAAAACAAATAAAAAATTTCTCCAAAATAAATTAAATTTTTGGGTGACTTACACCTCAACTGTTTGTTTGTTCTGGTTTCAATGGGCCTGTACTAGCTACCAAATAAAAAATACTGTGTACTTTAATATCCAAAAGTTGTTTAGTTGCTTATCCTTAGAATAAACGCCTGCCCCCTTTTGGATCTGAAAATTTAAAGGCACTTTTAACATGATGGTTATACAGCATAGTTTAATGTGTGGCCACTGTACAGTGGAAAACACTTCAAGCTATAGGTACTTGATGGAACCCTGTCGCAATATGATTCCTTGACATTAGTTTGAATGTGTCAGATAAGTTCAAGCAACCAAGTATTGAGCCTCCACTGTACAACATCATTTTTGCGGGCATACTATATGGAGCTCTAGCAAATTTGTATCCAATGTAAGAAACTTGCACACAATTATGACGTTATACCTGCATACAAGCACTTTTACAATGGAATCACAACAGTAAGGTAGGTTAAGAATTATGAAATCCGTAGTGTGTTCCGAAGACCATGGAATTAATTATAAATAGAATGTGATGTGTTTCGGTAGTGTTTATATAGAAGAGCCAGTACTTACTAAACTTGTGTGCTCAATCTTCCGCCTCATCGTCACTTACCACCAGATAAGATTGTGGTCAAACACGGGTTTAGGTGTAAATAAAAATAATTCCTATATTTATTTCATTTCATTTACAGAAATAGTGCACAGTAACAACTATGCGCCAATAGAGGGCGCCGGGGAGAACGGACGGCCGGTTCAGCTGTCTCCCAGGGAACTCATCACAGCCAAGGAGCTTTACTCCCTCCACTCGTACAATATACTCGTTAGCGATAAGATATCGATCAATAGAAGTCTTCCTGACATGAGAAGTGACAGGTATTTCTTATTTTGCCTTTGGTATTGTATTTTAAGGTACAATAATGGTATTACTTTGTAAAGTCAGACCAGAGCTGTCAGTACGGACACTATTGGTACTTTTATAATGTGTTATGGAGATTGCTATAGAAATAATTTCGTATAAAATTCTGCATCATGACACTATGATCGATGATAATGGCTAATTTCGTGGCCTATGCAGTAATGTACTATTAATTTTCAGCTGTAGACATGTGCAATACAACATCGAGAATCTCCCTACAGCAAGTATAATTATAGTCTTCCACAATGAAGCGTGGTCTACACTCATGCGGACAGTCATGTCTGTCCTACTGAGATCACCAGACAAACTATTAAAAGAGGTTGGTAATTGTAATTAGAATTTAAACGCTAAGTTAATTCACGTTTGACCTCGATTCTATTTAACAAGAAGTGACTATGTGATCATGATCAAATATGGAGCCCATGGGGTTAATAAGTACCTATTCAGTCTGACCTTTAAGATTTGAAGGTATTTCTATTTAGTAAATGTATGAATTTCATATGGAAATTAGACAATTTGACAAACTTTGACACATGAAAATTATTGTCATCGAGCACGATTAGAACCCGCAATGGGATGCCGAGTCCTATTGCTTATCTTAGTCAAAATGTTATTTAAAAATTAGAATCTAGGCTTTGTAGGTCTCATTTATGTACAGTGCGTGAGTTTTTAGAAAGCGCTTGGGTTCTTGAGATTTCGGTTATTGATAGCGATATGAATGTACTAAGACTAGTAAGACAGAGAAATATACTGATTATATCTGTTACCCAAATCTCATTGGCTTATCGAGGGGGACCATGGGGACCATGTCCCTACTCCCCAGAATGTCTGAACAAATCAAATTAACCTTGTGTGTGTGGATCCGTGGCAAAATTTCGAGCTCGCTTCGCTCACTCACACCTTATCCTTTTAACCTAATCCATATCATCTGTGTCGAATCTATGATACTATACTAGATAAAGTTCGACCTTCGGCGCGAATTCATATTAGTCCTAGGGTGCTTGGAGCCCTAAATCAGGACCTGCTCAAAAAAGACCTCCCCAAATCAATTCCTGGATCCGCCTCTGCCGAATTTCCTTCTAACAGTTCTACGGACTGTTGTTCTTTCGTGTATCTCTTCTTCGACCTTTTAAAACCAGATCAGTCATGTTTACCTTTAATTTTTTTTGTATCAATTTCAGATCATCCTAGTTGATGACGCGAGTGAAAGAAGGTACTTGGGCAAGGAGTTAGAGGATGCTATAGCCAAGTTGGATAAAGTACATTTGTTAAGGAGTTCGGAGAGGAAGGGATTGGTCGGCGCCCGGCTTATGGGCGCTAGGACCGCGGTTGGCGATGTTTTGGTGTTCTTAGACGCCCATTGTGAGGCGAGTATTCAAAATATTCTATGGTTTGTAACGAAAGCGCTGTCAGAATTGAATGAGTGATGATTGAGGTCAACTGTCCTACGGCCATATGGGGTTCCTAATTGGACAACTTTTATTCCACGACTTCCAATTTTTTCCATTTTTTTATTCCCTATAAAATATTACCTCAAAATGGTCATTACTTTTTAATTTTCGTGTGTTTAGATTCTATTATATTACAAGAGAAGTTTAAAAAGAACAATGAATTTAAATCAATTATATATCCAGATTCTAATTATCCACCATGATTTTAGAACTATTGTTTTTTGGCGTTACAGGTGACTGAAGGATGGCTCGAGCCTCTGTTGGACCGGGCTGGCAGCGACGACGTGTTCATTTGTCCCCACATAGACCTGCTCTCTGAAGACACCCTGGCTTACATAAAGAGCATCGACGCACACTGGGGCGCCTTCAGTTGGCGCCTACACTTCCGGTGGCTAATGTCCAGCAACGAAGTTATGTTGAAGAAAACAGACGACCCCTCCAAACCTTACCCGACTCCAGCGATGGCTGGAGGTTTATTCGCTGTAAGAAAGAGCCTGTTCTGGCGCTTGGGAGGCTACGACGAAGGCATGCGCATATGGGGCGCTGAGAACCTAGAGTTATCCTGGAGGGCATGGCAATGCGGCGCTAGAGTCGAAATCACGTCCTGTTCCAGAGTAGGCCATATTTTCAGACGACACAGCCCTTACAAATATCCAGGAGGCGTTATGAAAGTGTTAAACGCCAACTTAGCTCGAGCCGCCACTGTGTGGATGGACGAATGGGCGGATTTCTTCTTTAAATTCAACCCTTCAGTAGCTGCGATGAGAGACCAGCAGAGCGTGGCTGACAGAATAGAACTTCGCAAAAATTTGAACTGCAAAAGCTTCAAATGGTATTTGGAGAACGTTTGGCCGCAACATTTCTTTCCAACTGAGGATAGATGGTTCGGGAAAATTAGAAGTGAAAAAGGAGCTTGTGTAGCAGTTAGTTCTAGTGGAACACCTGGATTGAGTGGTCCAGCTTCCGGTATGCATTGCGGGGGCGATCAAGATATCGAGAGATTGTTAGTATATACCCCTGAAGGTAGAATTATGGCGGATGAGGGCGTATGTTTGGAGCAAGGTAACGGGCGCGCCGTGTGGAAAGCTTGCAGTAACAGCAGAAAACAGATCTGGGAGCAGAAAGGACCGAGACTGAAAACCACGTCAGCGTTGTGCTTAACTATGGTAGTGACCAACAGTACTGATGGTGTCGGCGATCCCCTCACGGGGAAAAGGTGTATGGAGACACCGGAACAGATCTGGCATTTCGATCGTGTGCCTTGGCGCTAAGTCACAAAGTATAAAGGTACCTACAGAAGGTCCGCTCCGGGCGTCCGCAATTTTATTTATATTTATAAGCACGCAAACAGACTACATTCATATTATTATCCATATACTTAGTTCTAAATTTATAATCTAGAATGTACTCCAAACATCATGCGCCCATAACATGATATAACACTACGTTACATAATACAAGCAAATAGGTTATGCTGTTGCGTTCATGCAGTCATGGCGTGTTCGTCTTATTTTATTGTTTAAAAACGGTTTACAGTGGTTATTTTTTCGTAAAACTAAGTGTATTTTACCTAAAAATCGTCCGTGATAAGTGAACGTTATATAAAATAGTGAAATGGGATTGAAATACTACAGATAGTGTGGATCCGGCAACCTAACCTCCAATTGCACTTGGAATGCAAGACACTAGGCATTCCTAGTGCACACGATTCTCCGTTGTTGAACTGTTATTTTTTCAAAACAGACGCCAAAACTTTCGAGTGATTCTAACACGGTCATTGGCCAAATTGCAGTGTAAATCACTAGCATTCATTAAAGAAAAAAAAAGAAGGTGCAAATACAGAAAGGATTAAAATACCTTAGCTAATCGTTAATAGTAAAATTCAGGCGCACAACAAACTATATAAATATTAGTGCAAGTTATTTAGAATATTAGAAATGACCTAATCAATACAAACGGTACCTGCCGATCCCAGTTTAAAAGAAAGCGTTGTGAAAAATATTTCTGGTAATATTTCGTTTAATTTAAGTACAAACAATAATGCCCGCACGCAACTCGCGTCTTGAGTTCGTCTGATTCAGTCAGATTACTGGCCCGCGTGTGCGTGGCCCAATATCTGGCGTTTGTATTGAGCGGACTTTCTGTATCTATATATTTTGTGGTTAAGTGAACATGTGATACTGTAGGTAAATAGAAATTGCAAATAATGGACTGACAAGTAGTTAGGTGAATCTTCGAATACGTCAAGATCTGTACAAAATTTAGTGTAAGCAACTTGCATTTAAAACACATCGTACCTGTGATTAACGTATGATTTAGGTGTTTATGTAAAAGACCATGAATTGTGATTACTATTTTAAAAGTTTAGAGTTATATGCAATTTTACACTATACAATTTGTATGCTAATCCCAATTTATAATTATTTTACCCAAGTTATTTTCTTAAAATGGCAATGTTGCATTGTTTTTATAGGTACCTATGTAGTAAAAACAATACTCTACATATCATATATACTAAAAGACATTAATTGCATTTATATTTTTTTATTAAAGTTATAAATTATGTTTAATGTTACTTCCATTGTAAAATTTCTTTCTAGTCTTTTTTATTGACTTGTTTTGATATTTACATGATTTACTTATACATTCCTATACAGGCAGCTAAATATAACATTTTTTTAAATTGATTTACTTATTTACATGTTATAGGTTGTGCAAATTCCACAGGAATTAAAATTAACAAATGCAATTTATAGATGACACTGTTCAGGAATTAAATCTGCTTTTAAAACATAGCATATTTTTATTCTTCATGTCTCGTGGGTCAAACTCAAATCTGTTGATTTCCTCGTTTTAGACCCTGTCAAATCTTGTTTACGCCCAATCAAGGAATTTATATATACTTTCTTTGTAATAATCTTATAATATTGAATCAACATACCTACTTGATAGTATGTACAGGAGACCATAAGCTATATTATACCATCTGTCAAATACCTTAAAATTACCGGGGGGCTATTCATACTTCTAACAAAGCGTAACATTCCTTCACCTAAACACGTAATACATTATAGCGGCAAGAGGTACATAGAAGCCTAGATGCGTTCGCGCAGCCGCGTTGCAGTCGTTTCGGTTGCAGACGGAGCAGCGCGCGTCGCTGTGGCCCCGAGCTCGCTCCACGGCCAGCAGGCCCAGGCAGACCGAGTCCACTTGTGCACGAGGTATACAGCCCCTGATTACGTCCACTGTGTTGCCAACTGAAATGAAGAAATGTAAAATATAAATTAATATATTGCTTGATTGTTTATCGTATGGTTAGTGGCTACCTATTGTCAGAGTTGTTCGTTTAGGCCTCACGTAGGTAGGCCTCTGACTGCTGTCGAACGACAACAACCGGGACCGACAGCTTTATGCTCTCCGAGGCGCGGAGAAGCTCAGATGAAATATTCCACTAGCGGTCACCCATCCTGATTCAGACCGCGCCCAACGTTGTTTAACCTGCACGATCACTTTCGGAATCGTGCTCGCAATTAAGCTACGAGCTCCTCATATATATGTCATGTAAATGTAGAGATAAATATGAAATCTGTGGATGAAATCTCTACGAGAAAAAGGAAGGTTCCTATGTGATTCGATTTCATGTGTGACTGGCAATTGTACAACACCATAAAGATAATAAATAAAATAAGTAGACTTCTTGCAAGGCGACCAACTGTCGATAACAACTACTTTTCAAAATTCCAAATTTTGCCCCCATTTATAATTGAGAGCAATTCAAATCGGATGACGGGAATGTTTCTTGGTAAAAGAATCCAATCAGGTATTTTCGTAGTTCATTACAGATATTTTATTACACCCTGTATGTTTATGGTCAGGGCGGCTCCATGGTGCCCCGTGGACTCGGACGACCAAGCTAACCAGAAAAGCACTATAAACCGGTCCTTCGAGCCGGATAGATAAAGGTGACTCACAAGACTTGTCATCGGGCGTCGCCATCATTTTCAAGCAGCGGTATTCTATAGGTATTTTCGAGTCCGTGCTCGGCGGGGGATGACCAAGGTTGTGCAACCATTCTGCTGTCACCCAGTTGGCCGGGTGGCACTCGGTTGGCCTGCCGGGCCAGACGGTCTCTTCAGGGTGGCAGCCCAGACACCGTTGAAGGTAGCAGCTCTCTGATGATACTGGAAGTCGCGAAATTATTACTTTATTAGTTGACGTATGGCTCGGTAACAAATGTTTATTCGCATCATGGCGCCCACGTGGATTTTAAGACGTAGCGTTCAGTCATGAAGTGAGAAATAATGAAATTGAAATGAAACCTACTCTTGTTATATTGCAATGAATGATTAATTACCTACACGAATGTGTTCTGGCTTACAGTAGAAAAAAATCTGACACAAATTCATAACTACGTACATTAAATACTGCAGAGGCTACGAAATTAGGCAAAAATGGCTATTTCGGCCGCATGCTTGTATAGTGCTTCTCTCAAATATTGCGAAAAAATCGAATTCGAAGTCGAAAGTACTAGGCGCCCATAAAAGCGCGGGGCGGTGAACGGAATCGAATGAAATCTCTTTAGTCCGTACTGCGTTTTAATATTACAAATTAGAATTGTAAAAATTAAAAAAAGAAAAGTCGAGAGGATTTCTGGCCAGCCCGGTAAGGTTGTATGAAAATTCATTAATTAAAAAAAATAAGTTTTTGGCTTCAAGACAGGAAGTATGTACCACAGATTAGAGTATATGTCCAAGGTATGTACTTCCCTGGCTCAAAATTCGAATGTATTGATCACATTTCCAAACATCTTTGAGAAAACGTAAATAAAGTGTTAGGATGTGTTCACAACACATTCATTTATTTCAACGTTTGAGAACGGATGGGTGTGTTATGTGAGGCTCATAAGTGAAAAGAAAGAAAGATTATGATTGTTTATTTAATGTAGTGTAGTCCTGTTCCGATATTGTTACATAGCTAATCATGGTCACATATATAAAAAATCTATTATAATAATAACAATCATGGTTCAGGTATAGCATCATTTGTCTGCCTGTGGTCGTAATATACGTTTACTTAAACGCCGCCATCGTTCGAGTTTTTCATCAGTGTTAAACCTTTTTAATGATAAGCATGAACTCTAAAAACAATTACGTAGGTATGTAGGTAGATACCTCATGTAGAGACCTGTTTTGAGGTAGAGACCGACTGTCCTGCCATGTCAGTCCTGAGTCTTGACTTATGGCATTTCGCGCGTTCAATGCACGTCCAATCGAATTGTGCAGCGGCCTTTAGCTGCGCTTGCGCCGATCGACATGCCCGCCATGTAATGACCACTTCCACGCACAGTTTACGTTTGTTTTAACCGCCGCAATCATATGTCATTTTCTCGCGTTTCGCGCCATTTTACCGGCCATCAGCCCGTCGTTCCGATCGGCTCTGCGCGTACGCTACATAATTATTGAAAGCGAGAGAATCCGCTCTCGATGTGTAGGTATGTCGTGTCCAGTCCCAGTACAACCACTTAACTGGATCGCTTTTTCTTTCGCTTTTAAGTGAAGATAGTGTTTATCATATTACTCGGTACTCTCCCTTTAATTGCTTATTTTTCATAATTTCTGAGAAGTCTGGTTACTTATGTTTAATACCTAGTTTCATTTAACCGTATTTTTTGGGAATGATATCGCACACGCTTCGAAACAAAACATTAAAGTCTCTAAGGATTCTTGGTTGATGTCCAAAGACCACACAAACTTCTTATTTTACATCACGTGTCCAAAACCAATGGTGTGGTGTATGTAAGTCAATAGTGGTGGTCTTTAGATCACCGATGCGGAAAGATCGACTGACGCCGGGCGTCCGAGAAAGTGGATGATAGGCGTTTGACATAATTGCGCATAACTAGCTGCGTATGCGTTTGTATTGTAACACTATCTTGTTGCGATAGTGGAACAAATCTGTCTGACTGCCCATTATGCGGGAAATCACATTATTGGTAATTTTACAATACCAACACTGAGAAATAAATATAACCAATCTACTTCGTTTATTTAAGAAATAACAAAACTTTGTCCAATCATTACCAAAGTTCATTTGAAATTAACAAAAGTGGTTTAAGTACATGTAAATTTGGCTTTGGTTATAAGTTGTACTTACCAATAGCTCTGTAGTAACTGTTTTCATGTTACTGGTAGACAAACCTTTGTTGTCATCATCGAAATATTCGATGGTTGTCATATAGGTCCATTTTATGACAGTAGAGAGGTAGGCAAATATAATATTCGAATCTCGCAATAGTCGGCCCAACATCGATAGATAGACTCTTCATGTTCAAAACGGCTAGACTAGACTCTAAACATTTTATTTTGATAGGTAGGACTTACTCTAGACTTAAGTCTTAACACATTTAATGTCTAAATGTTTAGAGACGTTGCGGCTAATAGGTATCTTATGCAAAGTAGTTTAAAGTAGGTTTTATAATTTCATCATCATCATCATCAGCCTATTAATGTCCCTACTGTTGGGGCACAGGCTTCCCCTTGCACAAGGGGGTACGGTACGGGCCATGATCCACCGAGCGGGCCCAGTGCAGATTGGTGGATTTCACACGCCTTCGGAAACTTTTAATTTCCTCAGACAAGCAGGTTTCCTCACGATGTTTTCTTTCACCGTTAGAGCAGTCGGTAAATATACATAAGTTATCGATAAAATCCGAAAAACTCATTGGTACATGGCAATGCATGGTTTCGAACCCGGACCTCCCTGCATGGGAGTCCGGCGTCCTAGCCACTAGACTACCGACGCTCACATGTCTCATTTGCAATGGAGGAAATTCCAAGCGCTTCCATGCTATCTGTGGCTCGCGATAATATTGCCACTTACTTATCTAGAGCTGCAATCAGAACACTGACCTAAATTCATAACATAACGAGTGATGATCGACACAAAACCTCGCCCACGCGCGTTTGTCGCCGCGACTGGCGACAGTGTAAATACTATTGTCGACAGAATAAATAAATATTTATCCAGAGGCAGTTGCGCGACGAGATGAGTCGGATTACCATTGTATTGGACATGGATGAAAGTACGGTCTAACTTTTAATTGGGCAAAATACAGATAGTTCTAGGAACTCGGCGTTTTGACAATTTTTGTAACATTTAAGGAATACTACTTAAGTATTTAAGATTTAGATAAGCTAAGGAAACCTGCACACTGAGTGAAGTGTTAAGACCGGATTAGAAAGTCTCTCTATGTGTTTAATTCCATAGAATGACTGCGAATCTAATAAGCGACGATGCAACTTTGGGAAGAAGTAGATACAACTAAGATTTACAAAAATGGGACGCGGTCAAGCTTTTACTTTGACCAAATAACCCTACACTGGGGCAAGAGCTTATAAGTTATTTGTTACCTTAATTAGGTATTTGTTATTCTAATACTAGACTAGATGTGGAAAAAATGTCTGATTGTAGTTTCTGGAGAACATTAAAATATCGCACCATAGCTTACCTAACCTACGTACTCGTAGGTCAAGCAGATGAAGATTTTTCCAGTAGAGACAGGCAGCAGAGTATTCTAAAGGCCCTATCGATTCCCAATTGTAGTGTTTTAGTAAATCGAAATATGTACCGACCTGAAGATAACTTTAGATGTTTTTAATTTTAATTATATGGAATTTAATTCATGTGCGCTCTGATTAGTAATGCTACCTCTACGGGCATGAAGCGCGGGCGTGGCGACCAGTATATTCATTCATAGTGCGGAGAATAGAATTAAACGGATGTGAGTGACGCAACAGTTTGTTTTCCTAATCGTCGCACGAGGATGCTACACTGATTCGTTATCATATCTCATGTTAATTTATTTCGTTTTATTCTAGAATGCTCGCCATAGGTATATCTATTTACGTGTAAAATCGACGTAGAGATATGGTTTCTTGAGAGAGTAATGACAGTGAGGCTTGTATAATGTGGTGAATGGTGATATAGAGATGAATTTCTTTGTCTTAGTTTCAAGAAAGTCATTTATATCGAGCAATCTGTAACGGCAAGTAATTTTAACTACAAAAATTGCTCGATATTTTCCAATCTTATATTCAAGGTGTTCTTAGAAGAGTAGACAAGAGTAAGCGATGAAAACTTACCAGCTGATATTAAACACGCGAGACTCACAGCAAACAATAACATTTTTCGTCCATGGAAACACAAATCGGTTCTATTTTTAAACGGAGTCGGTAAAATGTGTTATCACCGCACGAACGCGTTCGCACTGAACATTACTGAACGACCAGCCATGTTTATCGCGCTAATCTCTACCTCTGCAATCGTTATTATCTTTTTAACGTTATCATTATCACACAATTGTAAATTATTTTGACATATTGTGCGGAAAACAAAGGTTTCTCTGTCATTTTAAATAAATGTAACATAGTAAATTTTCCGGAACCTTGTGCCGTGCGGATCACAGACGAAAATAATTCGTATCTACGTCCTATTCCGGACTTCGGCCCACATACAGCACTATATCTATATGTTATTTCTTGGCACAAGTTAATATATCCATAAGTTCAAGTATCCATGACATATTGGCTAATCACGCAGTCGTATAATAAATTTTTACAATTTCAGTATTTATTTTGCTGTTTAGCGGCACTGTGACGTATACGAGTAGAGTCAATAATTGCAGTCAATTCATCTCATTAGTTTTATTATTTTTAGTGTTCGCGATAAATGTTAATGTTTAAGTTTTTAATTAAGGTATTAGAGCATATAGGTAGTTTTAGTTAGCCTTGTATTAATTATGAAATATTGTTATCTGTCCTTTACGCACCCATTAGAAATTAATATAGTAGTCTCTGTGTAAAGCTGTCTCTCTCAGACAGGACCTCTCGTTCTATTTATAAATTTCCTAATATCCTATGGGAACATGAGACATTCCACCATTGTGCGCTTCAGTGAATAGATTGTAAAATTATTATTGGACTTTTGACTACTAAAGTCGTTTCTGAAGAACCTGAGCAGTGAAAAGTGAAAAGCGCATGTGGGTCGTTTCGAAGGGGGCCACAATTACTCGTAGTTCTTGGAAAATATACCTCGTTAGCGTTAAATTGTTGCTTCACGATACCTACTCTATTTATTTATTATTATATTGGGCTGTGCTGTCCTGTCCACTATATTTATTATTTAAAGAAAAACGTTGGAGTCCTTTCTCGAAATAAGTACTTCTAATGACTTTATTAACTACTTTTTCAGTTTTATCGAAAAACATTTATTTTATCATAGAGTTAAACTATTTTTAAGAAAACACTTCTACCATATTATCGTGTGCTGTTTTTATTTCATATTCCCATAATATAAACTATAACATCACTATAACTAAGCAAGTAAGTAATTAGAATTATGTGCAAGTTTAGATGTGCGCACGCTTTAGAAATGTGTTGTTTATCTCCTGCGTTGGATACTGATATAGTGACGTTGGGTTGTATCTCATCTGGGATGGATTGTTCCTCCGTTGCGTTGGACTGTTTTTCATATGCGTTGGATTGTTCCTCAGTTGTGTTAGATGGTACCTCTTCTGCGTTGGATTGTTCCTCAGTTGTGTTAGATGGTACCTCTTCTGCGTTGAATTGTTCCGTCTCTGCAAGTTCTACGTTGCAGTTAGTTTCGTTGCAGGAATCACAGCTGTAGATTCTATAGCCCCGGTTCTGTTCGGCGGCCATAAGGGCGAAGCATACTGGGTTTACATACGCTGGTGTTAGGCACCCTCTAATTATGTCTACTGTGTCGTTATCTGCAACATAACAGCAAAACGGATTAAATAAATTAAAATTATTAGCGGAAGAAGGACCCGCCACTCACCCAAGGATTCTCTCTCCCCATCGATAACCAGATCTAGAAAGATTTACAATCGCAAAGTATGACAAAACCGATCTCCTAAGGATGTGATAAGGATTTATGCGAGAGTATATTATTAATGGGTTCTAAATGAATAACAGTATTCCGCTATTAACTATCTTAAACGATCCCTAATTCTTGTCCCTAAATATCACACTTTACTTTAATTTACTCCAGTGTCTGTGTCATAGGCCAAAAAATTATAATAGTAAACCACTTTTACTAATTTCAAATGAACTTTGAAAATGTGTAGATTGTTTAACGAAATCTCTTCGAACAGCAACAATAAATCAGACTTTTTCGATCCTAGGCCATTAGTTTTTAAAAGACGGTTTGAGGATGTCCTCAAGTGAGCCACGCACCTACTTTATAGTCTACTTTATTATTTTTATTTTTCAATAGGTATTTTTTAATCATTACATTCAATAGTATTTTTTGCCAACTCAATTTTGTACAACAACCAATTTCCAACTTCCTAACCATGCTGTGTTTACACGTTAAGGGTTACGACCTAGCTCATAACTTTATATTGATTTTTCTGTAATTTCTCTGGTTATAATATGTTGTGTTTACCTAATAAATAAATAAAAATAAATTAAAATGACTTGACAAAGTTATTGTTATTATCTGAAAGAAATAACCGAAGTACTCGTAGTTTGGTTATCTCTTTTTTCCCCTGTAACCTTACCACGAGATGTGTCAACGGGCTTTCCCACCATTTCGAAGCAATGGTTTACGACAGGCTCTTTTGAATCTGTCTTCTGTGCCTTCGTCATCATCGACAAGGGAAACTCAGCGTAGTTTACCCAGATTGCTCTGACCCAGTTTGACGGGTCGCACTTTATCGGTGTGCCCGGCCCTGTTTCGTTTATGCGGCAGCCCAGGCATCTTTGGATGTAGCAGCTCTCTGATGATGACACTGGAAATCACGTGCTACACTAATTCATTTTGTAATAAATGAAATAGATATTACTTAGTTTTACTTATAAGCTTTAGTTTTCAGGACGTTTCCTCGTATTCCTAGTCAACTGTCCTACTGGTAGCAATAAGTACAGCCGTAAATGAAATAAATGTAACAATAAGTATCACTTTCTATTTTTAATGTTCTCTAATTTTACGACGATAACTACAATATTTTAAACCTAAGTTTAAAACATTTTTAAATAATAAACTGCAGTTAAAAAGTTAAAAAATAATAATCAAAACTTACCAGTTGCTATCAAACAAGTAAGACTCACAGCAAACAATAACATTTTGCGTGTATAGAAACACTGTTTACGTACGAGTAATTATATACCAATATTTGTTTTTATCGCACTAACTGTGATAATGAGAATGATGCTGTATTTAGAGACGTAAGTTCTTATAAAATTATAGAAGCACACGTGTGCTTAAAGGCACCCCTCGTAAATTTGTAACACATACATAACAATTTTGCGTACCTACCCGTTAGTTGAGTGTAGTGTACTGACGAAATTGAAGTGTTGTAGGTATTTAGTTGGTCCACCTACGCCCCATTCCAGATTTCGCTGGGATATTTTGGCACAGATGTTTATACGTATTGTATATTATATTTTTTCGTAATTGGTGTAACAGACAAAAGTATAGATGGCGCTAAAATAAAATGTATGCGGAGGACATTACGCGTATTCGTTATATGGAACAAAAGTTTTGTCAACCTATGTAACGTAAAAAAGTGACCTAGGTACTATTTGGTAACATGTAGGTAACCGAAATCTCATTCCCATGTAGCAAATCACTTTGTAATGAGTTGACAAACTTTTCTTTTTTTTTTCTTTTGTGACGTACGGACACCGAAGTCTCACCATAAGGGTTCCTTTTTTACCGTTTTGGTACGGAACTCTAACTACTACCTAAGTAATTTAGGCCAAATGACATGTAACATCGAAGAAGGCGTGGGCGCAAGACAAATGTTCAAGAACTGCTTTAATTAAATTAAAATCCAAATTTGAAAGTAGATTCTTGACGACACTGCCAATATCCTCGAATTTAAATCATCAAAGATGCCGACTGTCGATGACCATTTTATGAGTTGTTCTGGTTTGCAATAAAAATTACCAAATCCAGTAACTAGATGTGCAAGTCCGTTGACAGAAATTAATTACCCGTCTCCTGTTTCGACAATTCCTTTAATTACCATTAATATTTGTTGCCCCGTTATTTAATTTACAATAAATTAAAACTAAACCAACAGACAGACTTAACAGACTTATTTATTAACAGACTCTTGGTGACCGAGAGGAGGATATTGAGGAAGATTCTGGGACCAGCCAAGAAGGAAGATGGAGGGTGGAGGATGAGAAAGAATAGGGAGATAGAAGAGATGGTGAACGAGCCGAACATTATAGGAGAGACGAAAGCGGCTCGACTCCGATGGCTCGGACACATTACTAGGATGGGGGAGGATCGGGCAGTTAAACGAGCGTATGTGGGACGCCCTAACGGACGACGTCCGGTCGGACGTCCCAGATACCGCTGGCGCGATGAAGTGGAGAAGGATCTGCGGGAGCTCCGGGCGCCTGACTGGCTCGAGACTGCGCAGGAGAGAGAGCGATGGCGCTCTTTGGTATCGGAGGCCAAGATCCACTTCGGGTCGCTGCGCCAGCGGAGTAAGTAAGTAAGTAAGTAAAACTAAACCATGATTTTGTGGGAAAACACTTTGTTAAAATGCATTTTAAATGGCAAATGATAAATGAATAGTTGATCGATAGTGGCACCTTGAATAATGAACTAAAGTAAGTGCTCATTGATAAATAAATACGCATAAGATCAAATGCAAAGCGGTAGCTAAATTGGTACACGCATAATTAGGACTTAAAAAAATTGGTACTCATGTTTAATATTTCAAGAGTAAGGGTAAGTATTGTAAGTTGTCAAGCAGGACATGCCCTACATTAGGTACTTACATACATACTTTTGGAAAATTTTAGCAAAATCCCTATACCATATAGAAATTAAATCTACTCAGTAGGGATGTTACGGAGCTTCGACTCCGACTCCGAAAGGTCGGAACTTCCGATTGATTTTACACCTTTGACTCCGACTTCGGCTCCGTTATATTTGAATCGAAGGTTATACCGAAGATTTGTGAGCAAACATATTCAAATATCAATTTTATTAATGACTACATAAAGGAATGTTTTATTGTCGCAAACGTCATCATAAAAAATATTGACTAGTTCAGCTATAAAAATTAAAAACGGTTTAAAATTTGATCTTCTGCTGAACATCTCTCTTCTACCTCCGCCGTCGACTCCGGTTCCGATTCCGGTTCCGACTCCGATAAATCAAATTTAAAACCTTCAGTTTCGACTCCAGTTCCGGTAAAACCACCTCCGTAACATCCCTACTACTTAGATACAACTTTACAGTAGGTAAATGATCTTTACACAACTTTACTGTAAATAGATGCTGGTGGTACTTATAAGGCGCGAAATAGTGACCGAGATCAGTGTTGCAGATGTTTGTAGATGTTCTATACAGTACAGAGATTTCGTGTCGGTATGCATGCAGGTAGTCGCACGGATGTCCCCGAGGATAAGGAACATTTAGATCTAGTGATGATGCCTTTATAGTGCGGAGTTGGCCCTAAAACAGATATGGCCGGATTTGCGTAAATATCGTAGGTACTTACTCTAATCTACCTAGGTACTTGTACTAACAAGAAAAGCTGTTTTGCTGCAATGCTGACAGCTGTCTCACCGTTACGTACCGTGGCGACGAGTCACCGGGCCCTGACTGAAAATCAGCGTTGCGGCGGTGGCTAGCATCTAGCCATATCACAGCATAATGCTGAGTTAGGGACCCTTTTGCCACATATGCATGTGAACTTACTCTAAGTCAGAGTTACTTTTAAGTAGTGAAATGTATTATCGTGTTATGTATGTGTGTGCAAATAAATTGTAATTCATTCATTTTTTTATTAAAGCAAACGGCATGAAATGAGGTAAACATATAGACATACCTATAATCTAGAGTGTGGGAAGGCAATGGCAAATCACCCTATTAAAATCTGTCAAGAAAGTCGTTCTAAATCTATATGATCACGGCTACCATTGAGGAATACGTCTGTAAGTACGAAGTGGTGGTTTGATGTTGATAAGGAAATTATGTAGAGAACATAAGGAAATGGCCAACGGAATGACCATGCAAGAAATTTATATTCAGGGTATAAAACTGCAATAAAAAATCTCGGCAAATGGCTCATATATACTGAAAGAAAAGCTTGTTTACTTCAAACAAGATCTTGTTTCAATACGAATATATAAAGTCGGCTTGTTAACTTCAACCAAGATCTTAGTCATTTCTATCAAATAATTTGTGCAAATGAATAAAGTTACTTTATATGCTCTAAATCAAACAAGCTATTTTTTCAGGAATACCTATTAAGTACTTCCTAGTTTGCATCAAATGTAAACGCTTGGTTTTAGTTTTTTCTTGGTGTTATTATTGTAAATAAAATTCTCTTATACAACGTTTTCCATAAACCTTGCACACCCACCTACTACCTCTTTCTCGATATCATGTCCTCTGCCCGAAGGTTGCCTGGAAGAGATCGCTCTTAGCGATAAGGCCGCCTAAATTGTATTTCACTATTTCCTTTTCTATCTCATGTTTGTTATTTTATATTTGTGCAATAACTTACTTACTTACTCCGCTGGCGCAGCGACCCGAAGTGGATCTTGGCCTCCGATACCAAAGAGCGCCATCGCTCTCTCTCCTACGCAGTCTCGAGCCAGTCAGGCGCCCGGAGCTCCCGCAGATCCTTCTCCACTTCATCGCGCCAGCGGTATCTGGGACGTCCGACCGGACGTGTGCAATAAAGTGTATTTTATTTTTACTTTACAAAATCAAATAAAAAATATTTTTTTTACAAAATAGTGGGGTTTTCGCCCTTGTCCCTGTGTCACTAGGATTCCCTGTGTAAACTCACGTGAATATAATTTTCAAATAAGTCATTATTTAAAACGGTGTGGTCTTTTTTCGGTTAAATTAGTTGAATATTTGTGAAGATACAGATCAAATTTTATTTATTAGATAGATAATTATCTCCTACGAGATCAGATAATTCCGTCCCATATATGTAACGAAGGTTTATCGCCGCCAGATCTTCGGCTTAAGTGTTTTTGAGCGTTATAATTTAAGAGCGGCTGGCTTTCACTCAAGGGGACCAATTAATTCTTGGCCGAAACATTAAGCGTTCGATAAATTTCTTGAAAAACGCGACGACTCGATAAGAGGAACGGGTTCGGGACCCCATCTGTAGATTAAAAAGGTTTTATTTATCTTGGACAATTTGTTATTGCCACTCTTCTTGCCTTCCGGTAGCCGTGTAATTGAATCTTCTGGTTTCGTGAGATTTATAGCGGCCATTTGATTGAGCTACCGTCCTTTGATTAGCGGCGCGGCGCTGCGCAGCCGCCGAACTTAATTTGTTTGTTTTGTGCCGCTCCCGATATAAAAATTTACTTCTCTTCCAGTAATTATTAATGATGATGATGAATCACGATTGATATACACATATAATTGGTTTTCTCATTCATTAGAGAAACTGTTATTGGTAAAAGTATGGGTGCTAGAATAGAGATCTGTGTTCTATCAGCGAAATATTTATTCATTTATTCCTATAGCTAAACAACTACGAAAACATGACATGCTTTACAAAGAGCTAAGTTAAATGCAATGAATCGGTCATTGCTATATTGTTTGTAATCTTTTCAAACAGAGGGAGAGCCATTGACATGAAAACAAGAATAACAATAGTGAACTAGTATTCATGCAATGTTCCAAAGATACCGACAAGTATGTAAGTAAAGAAGAGATAAATTAAAATAACGGCGCAGGCGCAGGCTCGGGCTGCAGACGCGGAACACGGCCGAGGACGTGCGCGTGCTATCTCACGCGATCGCGTCCTTCCGCAAGATCGCGCCGGGCTGGGGTCACTGTGGCGGACACTCGTATTACTGCACCGTTGTATCTAGATTGTACCTTCGGAGGACATCATAGAAAGCGACGAACAAGTGGTAAATATCAAATGCGATCACGTCCTTCTGCAAGATTCCTTCGGGTTGGGAACACTGTGGCGGAAACTCGAATTCCATCACCGTTGCAGATCGTACTTTTGGAGGACACCATCAATGAGACAAACGAACAAGTATGGTCAAATATGGAATGCACTCGCGTACCTCGATCTGCAAGATCCAAGCAAACTCGTATTTTGTTGGTTATGCTGCTGAGGTTTATGGAGAACTCTGGCATTCTTTCACCGATAGTTTCAGATTGTATCATAAGAGAGCGGTAGTAGCTTAACGAGGCAGAATAAACATACGGTTATCACACTACGCACATGACTTCATTGTGAGTCGAATAGGTATAAAATAATGGCGCAGGCTCGGGCACAGTAGATTGATCACTGAGCACTGAAGTCTATTTCTTATGTTTTAGCGGATCACTAAAAGCAGATACGTATGTTCATCTGATGATTGTTGTTGATTGTACCTTCAGAGGGGATTATGTAGTAGGCAAATAGTAAGGAGATAAAATAACGGCGGCGCAGTCTCGTGACTGTGGACTAAGAAGATATGCACGTGCGCGAGCCTATCTAACGCGATCACGTCCTTTCTGCCTCAGTGTCACTTGGACATTTCATTTTGTAGGTAGGTAAGTATTTTTACGTTTATTTTGTTATAAGTACCTACTTAGTGTAGCATAATCACAAGTCACAGAATGGCGTCAAGTTAAAGAAGACATAAAGAAGAATTAAACATCAAAAGACGGTCGAAAATCGAGGAGAAAGTATATTCAGCGGTTTTGGGTAAATACCATGTAGGACTAAATCCGGTGTTTTACATAAATCTACGTTTTTTCTCACTGCTTGGGAAATAATACTTACTTACTATGCTCACTAAGTATAGATACATAGTTTTCAGGCATTTGCATTAGGTGGCATTTAAATTATATAGGTATTTTAATTATATGGGTTCATGAAATAGTTAAAAAACTCCAAACTCAAATAAATTGTCCTTCATTATTGCGAAAGGACTTCGTGCATGAGTTTATCGTGTTTGAAACTAATTAAACTGAACGCTGTCGTAATAAAAATATTTCCAAACTGTACCTATCGCCACAGCGAATCGGCAGTTTAGCTGCGGGGGCGCAGGCAATTGCGGGATTTGGGATTTATAAGTTTGAATGAAAGGAAACTCCGGGAAGAATATCCGTTCGATGATGAAGAGCAAACATTTTGGTCAAAGTATTTGGAGGTAGTCTGGTAGGGTTTATTGTAAAATAATTGAAAATACCACTATAAAACACGACAAGAAGAAGGACGGATGATTTTTGACACTAATAAAATAGATATAATGTACACCTACTTGTTTCAAAATCACAAATTAAAAAGAAAGTAATAATAAAAATAATAATAACTTTAGGAAGTGAAGCTCACTTGGTCCTGGACCCGTGAGTTTCGCTCTCAACTGACCCCAGAAATGGCAGAAAACCTAACAGGATAATATACAATAATAATAATTGTACTTCACTGTTTCCTTTTCTATCTCGTGTTTGTTGTTTTATATTTGTGCAATAAAGTGTATTTTACTTTACTTTGCTTTTAATATCCTGTTTCTATAATCTGTGCACAATAGTATTGTAGTAATGTTTGACAAACTGTTACTGTTGACCAATGGCAACGCTCGATTTATAATCGACGCGCCTGCGTACTGCCAACATGAAAACAGAAGATCGAAACATGAGACAGAGAAATGGAAATTAAGTTTTTTTTCTGCTACAATCGCCATCTTGATTTTCGTCTCGACTCTGTTCTAACGTGAAAAGATCAAATTGGAGAAATTACAACAAAATAATCCGTTGTGTACCTTAAAACTTATTAAACAAGAGTAATACGTGTCCGTATCTGTTCTTTGGGACAAGTGTGCCGGCCGGCTTAAGTTCCTATAAAATCTGGATTACAACTCTTCGCTTGTCCAGATCACGTCCCACAACCAGAAACTACACGGATCACAAGATTTTCTCATCATGAATATATGGTAATAATATAAAAATATGCGGTATGTACGCATTATATTGCTATTCGGAAGACAGTGACTAGGTTTCTTTACCGGCGAGTATCACATAAATATACGACCCAGATGTACAGACATAATACATCAAAAAAGCGGATGTCTGGTACACTACTCGTACTGTAATTCTTCCACTTTACAAATTCATAGAAGTTTTTCGAATCGTGCAGTGATTTTAGTTATTCAATGTAGCAACAAGCTTTTTATGCAGTAGGCTTTGTAAGAGACGTCCATTCAAGAATTTATAATAGCAATTACACGATCACGGCCCAGCGATCGTTTCTCGCTGTTTGAGTAATTTTTGCAAAATTATCGCCATGCCGCCTACGGAGCGCTCGTTATTTACATAATTTACTTTTTAAAATATACCACATAAAAATCGATGAGTGTTAAATTGAATTCGGGGAGCGGGCAAATAAGAAACGGAGGCGCGAAAATTGGTTGGAGTGCCGTTTAAAGTATCGTTAAGGCTTGTTCGGAGGAATATTGTAATCGATGTATAGTTTACGAGCTGTGGAAAGCAGGTTTCATTATAGGTGTAGGTATTTTTTACGGGGAATTGTTAGGGGGATATGGAAATAAGCATCTCGCATCGGCGGCGTCGCGTGAGAGCCTTAACTGACGCCTGTCGATTTTGGCACGTTATAAATATTAATTTTAATTGCACTACCAGAGTGATTTCACACGTGTTAAATTTTAATAAAATTCACGTTTTGTAATATTTGTAATTTAATAAGAGCGCCGGTCCTATACCGTAACTTATACCTAGTAATTTTGAGTAATTAATCCAATTAAGTAAGCACATATTTATTTAATTATGTTGTCAGTCAGTATTGTAATAAACCATAGTTGTAAGGTAAGGAGGCAAATACTTACGAGTAAGCCTAATTATTTATAACATTTGGTTTATTATAGTTTTTCCACTCCCATTTCGTAATATGTTCATTAAGAAACCACAATCAATAACACAAAGAGGTTCATTCGTCATGGTCGCGTGAAAATAGTGTTTTAATGAAACATTAAATAACAGTTTTCGATTGTAATATGTAATTTTTTGTTGTTGCATAAAAGAAGTCTTTCGTATTAAATGCACTACATTTCACTGGCCAACTACTTGGTACTATAGCCATTAAAAAAAACTCGACACCCGCTCCTGGGATATGTCGACAATACATAAAACATATCTACGGTTCCCATAGTTACCAATCACATGTCAAGCTTGGTTTGTATATTTCATTGTCGTAGAAAAAGTATTGTATGCAACACACGTAATGGCGATTTTAACACTCGAACGATCTATTAAGAAACTCAGCTTCGCCTCGTTTCAAAAACTGTTCTCATGTTAAAATCGCTATCAATACGTGGCCGTTGCATAAACTACTATTTACTTCTGTTTGAGGAATGCAATATAAATTATTTAATTACGATACTAAAGTTACTTAACGTGCCCTTAAAATATAAGTTCAAATGAACTTGTCCAAATGTCAGGGTAAGTGTGCCAGATGAGGACAGCAGTCAGATCACGTACAAAGAGTCGAGGAATTATTGGTTCAGACCGAAATAGAGTCAATCAGCCGATGGACGTGCTCCGTTCAAATGAGATCCAAGTGTCAAGGGTGGATGGAATTGAATTTTGTGATATTTGGACGACATTGATGACGGCAGAGGCACGTGACTTAACTAGGTAACTGTATCTTGTAGTGGAAAATAAGGGTATATCAAGGTAAGGATTGTAGAATCTAGCCTTTAGTCTTAGAATGCTGCATAAGTAATAGACGAACTTTGAAAAATATCCAAGTATGGGTAAGTGTTGGCAGTATTATAGTGCTCTGTGGTGTTGGTAAATAGTTTTGAACTGTAACGAAATGTGGAGTTCACAATACATAATCTCTTGGATGAAAGAAATGCCGGCTGTCAGCGCGGCCGAACTTCTTTTCTACGGGTAATTAATCATATATTTTCAGGAGTTTGAATTTTTTTAACTTTGCTTAAACGAAAAGCTGGTATGACTTACTTATACGGGTACATTTATAAGTAGGTATACCTCTACTTACCTAATTCTTTTATTTTTGTGTAGACCTGTATTTATTTGACTTGAGAGTTATGCTATGCTATGTATTTATTTGTAGCCAGATTGAAGTCGCAGTGGCAGCAGGTGGAGCAGAGCCCTAACCGAATGGCGTCTTAGGCTGGGGGAAGTGTCTGTCATCCTGCAGCCAGGTGGGCTGACGATATAGCCAGGGTCGCAGGGAAGACGTGGATAAGGCAAGTATGGTGTCTAGAGAAATGGTACGAAAAGGAGAAGGCTTATGGCTTACAGTTGGCGGATACAAGCTGCCATACCTTATTAATGTTTCATAGACGATATTGAATTAAAAATGTTACGTATCTTTGAATCGAACACGTTTCCAGTACTCCAAAACAATGAACTCATTAAAGCTACTACTACCACCATCACCTACTAATCCGCAAGTCAAAGCTTAGTTCGCTGATCCTTTATCTACCCATACGGAACCGAGCTCAAGGATGATTTCATTAACAACAAAAAACACGAATTAATTCAAAGCTTCTTGTCATTTCAATTTCGACCGACGATGTAGAACGAGACTGACCCTTAAACAGGACTGTAATGTAAATGCATTGTAATTTATTGTTTAACTTTTTAACCCCTGACCAAAAGGAGTATAATATTATTGACCCGTATTGTTTGTCTGTGGCATCATAATTTAACAACGGATGATCCGGGAAGAGGGTTTAAACTTTAACTTGAAAACGAGAAAGTTGAGTTGGCTCCTTTCTTCTACGGTCCATGTGCATGTATCAGAACAATTGCAATTAATTATTACGATTCCTAGCTACCCTAAGTCGTTGATTAAAAACCATATTGTTAATCATCATTGGACGATCACTGATCGCAAAGAGAGTCAATACTAACTTGATTGTTCCTCGTCAAACAAAGAGGGGTTGTTACAATAACCATTGTTACACAACCTTTACATAACGGTGTGATGACAGGCCACCTTGAGACCACCTTGGGCCGTAAAAAGCTGCAAACTAATAATGAACTTGCATAAATATTAATAACTTATCGAACATGTACATTAATGTTTAGTGTCTGCAATCAAAACATCACTTTACGAGTATAATAAGATATACTCATGTATTTTTCTATATTTTAATTGTATTAATATATTTTAATTGTATTAATATATTTTAATTGTATTAATATATTTTAATTGTATTAATATTGTGACTTTTACCGTTTTTATTCTTCTATTAATTTAACGTATTATTTTCCTTTCCTCATATTTTAAGTCTGATTAATAATTGCATGACAACGATTTCGTAAAATAGGTATTTAATTATTTTATTAATAACGGTAGAGATACATACAGGCTGTGACAAAATACATGGATTGATCTTTTATCAACCTATGATGAAGGTGGTTCCTCTGTCTACCCCCTCGGTGATTATGGACGTGAGAGTTATGTATGTAAGACCTTATGCAGCTTTTCTCAATCTTGAAAAAATATTTTTTCCAATATAAAACGTTAAGCAGTGCAATCTGTAGTTAAATATTTATTGAGCATTGTCCTAAGCAGCTTCGCATTTTTTTTTTCAGTTTTCCATTAGTGGACCTGCAAACGCTCAATACATGTATACACATCGTTACACCCTGTATGACTACCAATTTGGTTGTCAATTACATAACACGCTCTAGATATGGATCAATATGGCGCGGCAAAGACAGACAATTTAAATTACAGTCCGATGACAGTGCAACTTCGAAATAAATTTCTTTTCGCAATATGTTTAAGTAGGCTTCCATTTATTGAAGGTTAATTAAGATTTTATGTTAACGTCAGCTTTACGACATGTGAACTTAAACTACTGTTTATGTTCATAAACAGTGGCAGCGCTAGCCCAGAATTAAGCGTAGGCGAAATGAAATGAAATGAAATATTTATTCCAGAAGCATTACAGTCTTCTAATACAATACAATACACATTACAAATTAAATACATTAAATTAAATTAAAATTGTTAAATTAAATTAAAATTATAATAATGTCAATAGATTACAACACAAACATATATATTTATCTATATTGTCGTCAAATGAAGCCGAGACTAAGCCTACTTTTCTTTTCTTTAAGATGCCTCGTTACTGCAGCGCGTCGAGCATGTTCGCCAACGCCAGGGTCCTTGATTACTTCGCGGTGCTGAGGAACAGGGTCGCAACGTTCTGGGACAGAGTGCGTGACTCTAAAAATAAGTTAGTATCTGTCCACAATGGCAATTTATTTGAAAATGTATTTTAAAACAAAAAAATGATGTAATATAGTATTTACTAGTAAAATTATTGTAAGGTTATTTAAGAAGGCTTAACGGGAGCGAGCTAAACGAGTTCGAGGCGCGAATTCGACACAGATGTCCGATGATGGATTGATTAGGTTGGAAGGGGTGGGACCAAGCAAAGTAAGCTCGAAAATATGCGTTAATTTGACGCAGGTGATAGGTCAGATTAGAAGGCTAGGACGGGAGCAAACGAAGCGAACTCCTAAAATTGGCGTGGATCCGGAGCAAGGTAATAGGTTAAGTTAGAAAGCTAGGTCGGGTGCGAGCGAAGCGAACTCGAAAATTCGCGTGGATTCGATGCAGATGATAATCAGAAGGCTAAGATGGGAGCGAGCGAACCGAGCTCGAGAATTACAGTAGATTTGATGCAGGTTATAGGATAGGTTAGAAGGCTAGGGTGGGAGCGAGCGAAGCGAGCTCGAGAACACGGTCCGACGCATGGACTAGGAAGCAACGTTGGGAATACTTAGGACACGCTTGTTGTTTGTCAACGAAATGTCATTTGATTTAAATCATAAATCCATTATGGGATAGAATACTTTTTTCTTTCATCCAAGGTATCTACTAATATGGATATTCGTAATAAAGTGACGGAAATGCCAATTAATCGGTTTTAGTGACGATGAACTCCAAATTGAAGCCGCTACAGTATTTATGCGAGTTCGCATGCAAGTGATACCTAAGTGTTATCAGACGATCGATAAATTAAGAAGATAACCAATTAGCGAAGATATATTTATCGTGTGCAATAAATAAATTTGTGAATATTAAATTAATTCATTAAGTTAGTTCGACAGCCGCTTCCTATCGGGCAGACATGAAAAGGCGACTATAGCTCTACACTTTTACTTGTAAAATTATAGCACGTGATTTTACAAGTAAAATTAACTGATCCAGTGGTGTACATTTTAATTTTCTAATTTTTTGTATAAAAGCGGGTTATTTATATACTTAACTGCCCGATCCTCCCCCATCCTAGTGACGATAATGTTCCGATAATGTTCGGCTCGTTCACCATCTCTTCAATCTCCCTATTATTTCTTATCCTCCACCCTCCGTCTTCCTTCTTGACTGGTCCCAGAATCTTCCTCAATATCCTCCTCTCGGTCACCAAGAGTCTGTTTTCTGCCTTCAAGGTTAGTGTCCAGACGACGACGACGTCCGGTCGGACGTCCCTGATACCGCTGACGCGATGATGTGGAGAAGAATCTGCGTGAGCTCCAGGCGCCTGACTGGCTCGAGACTGTGCACGAGAGAGAGCGATGGCGTTCTTTGGTATCAGAGGCCAAGATCCACTTCGGGTCGCTGCGCCAGCGGAGTAAGTAAGTATTTAAATACTTACATAAAATTAATTAGTTAGGTAAGTATTTGATATAAAGTTTAAAATAATGAAGAACAATAATAACTATAACCATAGAATATATATTAATACTGCATACTATAATTATAACGCTTAGTTCTTCGTAGTAAATTGTTTGTCACATTGTAAATAGTTTGGTAAAAGATTAATTTATCATTTCGTAGTATAATTTCGTTATTAGGTACGAAGTAGGTATATAGGTATTTTACTTACCTAAGTGTAATAAATGTAATTTTAATTCAACTATGTTAATACATTTTTGCAGCAATTATTTAAACGTCGTCAACTAAGTACATTATAATGTATTTAATCTATACAAGTACAATCCACACCCACGCCCTGGCTATCTGTTTTGAGCAAAATTCCGCCTCCAGACATCAGAAGAAGTGTGGCTCTAATGAGAGAGTTTGGAAAAATAGAACAGAATTCGAGCTTACCGTGTTGGCAGGAGTTCCTGCGCCCCGAACACCAGCGTCTTAAATCTCGACGCGCCCCCTGCCGCCGAGCGCGAAGACTGGCTCATAAGGGTTTCCATCCGATGGAGGCGTGGACATCAATGGAAGACTGAGATGGGTATAAAAGCTAGCGACCTTATCCGACCAGGGGAACAGCTCAAGGGCGCCGACTTACCCCGACGCGATTGGTGCTCACTTAATAGGATACGCACTGGCCACGGCCGAAGCGCCCATTACAAACACCTGTGCGGCTGGACCGAGTCCCCCCACTGCGACTGCGGCGCGGAGTTCCAGACCGTCGAGCACATCACGCGCGAGTGCCCCCTGCGAGCATACGCCGGTGACCCTGACGACTTCATCCTACTAACCTCAGACGCCGCCGAATGGCTAAGAAACCTGGATATTTGGTTGTGACATGTCACAGTACTGTTAATGTGTATAATTCGAACTGCCATACGAATAAATCTATACAAGTATGTAAAAGTTGGTACCTATCTTAATCCTTGAGTATTCTGTATACTACACAGATGGTTTGCAAAACGAAAAAGGTGAATAAGTTAGACCATTTTGAATATATCGTTAGTAGGTACTTATTTGCCCCTGTGACCTCCATACAAAGTGCATTAGCATGTAACTATTTTATTTTTCAACGAATTTCAATTCTGTTTTCACATTTGACCATAAATTTATGTCTATTACTTAATTTTTAAGAAATGAATTTGATATTTGTTACTTGGAAACTACAGAATTCGATTACATCAGTGTAATTTCTTTTTACATACTTAATAATTTGGGGGTCTATAAAATACCATAATTTGTGGATTGAAAACATTAAGATAAAAGCTCGCCGTCCTCGTTTCATAAATATCGTATGAGATACAAAATACAAGTAATGCAGGTGATTTTATAAATACGGCTGTTGACATTCTGTAGCTTCCAATATTACTTGTCGCAGCGGGATGTTGGTATCGTTCTCAATCTCGATATTATTATAATAATTTCTCTACAAACGAGGATGCCCCCCGCGAGTGGAATTAAAATGTATGCCTCGTATGCATCCACTTAATTCTCTAAGGCATCCACCGATTAAGATGGCCGTCTGTTACACCCTCACGAAGAACTCGAAGGTGTGGGTTCAAGTCCAACCTGTGTGTTTTCTTTGTGTCGCTTATTTTTGATATTTAAGTAAGTAAGTAAAATACACTTTATTGCACAAATAACAACGAATAGAGAACAAACAGATCACAAAGCACTAACATTTTCATTACAGCAAAAAAACAACGATAAAGCATCTCCAAGGCAACAAAGAAAACTTCAGTATATTTCACAATTTTCTACAAATATTCAGCATATCACTGGAAAAGACAATATCGTTGCAGATACTCTATGTATATCTATGTATATTTGGCAAAAGGGGGGAAGTCAGCAAATACTGACATACTCGGGTACTAAATATGCAGCGCTGTAACACTTAACTGCTGTTGTATTTGTAACACTTCTTTCTAATTTGTAGTCAATTCCGAGTATAAAAAAATTATACCTTGGTTTAATCCTTATGAAGCTTTTGATATTCAGAGCAGCTGGTGAAAAAAAACCTACGTAAACATCTAACTAATCTATCGCAGCGAATGATGCTAAAATATTAACATAAAACAGCGTCGTCAGTTCAGTGTACTGACTGTAATTTAATTTCAGACTGTACTAGAAGACTGGATACTCGTAACCCCTGTGTCAATTGATAGAGACAGGAAAGCCAAGTCTTGATAGTTCAGTATAATTTATGACCTGGTCGACGCGTCTAAAGACCCATGATCTGACTCCTATTTGGCCCAGCGGATTGGCTTATCTATCCAACGGGGCAACGCAGCCAGTCTCTTGGGTTCACTGCCGGATGTGGGGGACTTGACCCATTTTTTTAATCTTTAGATTTCTTAGTCTTAGTTTAGTTTTAGCTTTATTATAATTATAGATTTATCAATGCAAATTATATGACAATATAAACAATATACCAATAAGCCCCCTAGAGACTAAAAAAATAAAAATAAATATGACCTTTGTTTTAATTTTCGAGAATCGATATGGTCTTACTAGATGGCCCGGAAAGCATTCTATTGTTTTTATATAATTGTTAAAGTATAGGAGAGCAGACGAGTGAACGGCCCATCTGATGGTAAGTTACCTTCGCCCAAGTTGTATCTAATTCTGTCTGATACAAGTTGAAGATATCTTCACATGACGATGTGATAGTTACCCTGGGTGTCTTGTTACTTAGGGATGTCAAATTACCGTTGTTAAATTACCCTCTTATCGTACCGATCGTCCCAAGCTGTTAGCCGCTATAAATCACAATAAAGAACATCTTCCGCCCGCCCACCATCGATCATGCTATGGGGAAAACATGGGTGTTGTAACTGTATGATTTGACATGATAATCGTCGCGTTAAGAGAAACTGAAATTATTTAAAAAGTCAAGTTCATTTTATACTAATGCGAGTAAGTATTTTTGGGGCGCCAGTTTTAACGAAGCTCGAGCAGCGTGTCTTTACAATTATATCCGGCGTTAGAGGTGGTATGAAAATAACCGGTAGCCGTCACTGGTTTTGGTTTAGACCCAAAGGTGCAGAGTAGTTTTTACCCAAATATGAAAGGAATTTGGAGATGTCAATGTACAGCTAGGAAATTACTGATTATTAAACAGTGCGGTACGTCAACTGATCTCTATTCTATATCATCTCCTCATCAACACCAATTGATTTCTGCAATTTTGGCGCTGATGTCTATGTAGTTACCAGTATTGGTGGTAGAACTAAATTCGATTGCCGCCATTGGTGCTGATGTCTTTGACGTAAGTCGTGTTGGATGACGAGAACTAATTATATTCTCTCAAGTACCTACGATGTTATTAGAGTGTTTTCGATGAGCTGCCACTGTTACCCTTCAAACCGAAACGCAGCAACGCAAGCATTGCTGCTTTGCAGCAGAAATAGGTATAAATCTGTATCCCACGCAACTAATAATTGGAAGTAACCACGTTAATTCTATTGACCACATATGAATCATCCATTATACATATTTACTCCAATTGCAATAATGACCAACCAATTCGGTATTCAAACAAGCCAAATAACACGGTTCGCCCATAAGTTCCCGTTTCCTTTCACATATCAAAAGCGATGCGGCACATCCCTCTATACTTACCGTCAAGGACCAACTGTAATTTACTTAGTCATAATATTGTACAGCGATTACGGCGGGCCCTCGATTTTCGCCGGCCAGAAATAATTTCCGAAAATTTATGGCGTTAATAAAATCGCTTGATGGATTGATCGATATCTTGTTTTATCTGATGTTACGATGTGGTTGACCGAGGAATATATTAGAGGTACCATTTTTAAAATCATTATAAATATTATATAATTAAAGTGCGAATATAGAAGTTATTTTTTTAATTTATCGATACCACAGATTACAGTTACAGCAGGTTAATCTTCTATTTTTATTTTGTTGTTAATTTGTAAAGCAGTCGGTACATTCAAGAGCCGAGTCAGATTTACCCTGTTCAGCATAATATATGGGTACATATTCCTCATAAAATGTCATTTTCTGAAACTCAATTCATGATTTATTGTGGGTTGCCATAAATACTCGTATGCAGAACAGGGTCCAGATATATATAGGTACATTTCTGTATTTGTTATTTCACTCACACTCATTCATATGACAATTTTCTGTCTGCAATATCAGGCACTCAGCTCCGTCTTTAACGTATACAAAGAAATTACGTCTTTGACAGGGACTCTTTTGTACCTTTCTAAATTTCTAATTTCCATTTGGTTGTTGGTACTCAAGGACCTTTTAACCATTATACCCGAAATGTACTTCATAATGTATGTAAACTCGTTCAACTGATTTTTGGGGGGAGGGAATGCACACATAACATTAAAAGGTCCTTGTTGGTAGTATAGTAGTAATGTTGTAGTACTTTGGCACTTTCCTTACTCTATAGTCAGTAAGTTAAGTTGCCACAGCTAAAATCCTTTTGATCGTACGCCTTGATCCTACGTGATTTAATCTGTTTTACCATCACTGTTACGTATTAATTCTTCTGAATTATCTGTCTCTGTGACTTGAATCCAATAAACTTAAATCCCACCAAAAACATAAATGTGAAAAAGGGGCCAAGTTCGGTATAAGGTACCTACTGTGAGTCTAACCGGCATCGCCGATAAAATAAATGAGATCTAAGTAAGTGCCAAGTTCAGTTAACCTTCCAAATTACCTACAGAAATATATAACATTTTTTAAATTGTTTAAAAAGAAAAATTACCGCTTTTTAAAACAAAATCCCTAACTTGGCACGTTTTAACACAACAGTCTTTCAATAGAAGAAAAGCGTTTAAGAATCGGGTGTGAAAACTTGCCAAGTTAGGGATTTAGTTTTAAGAAGCGGTTATTATTCTTTTTAATCAAGTTAAAGAATGTTATCATCGCACGCGGTTAGTGAATATCCAATGCTGGGTTTTGATGTCAGAACGTCAGCGTAAGAACACGATAACGAGCAATGTACTTAGATATCATCTCGCCCGCTCTCCAACAGATCTTTACCAATTGAGAAATTGCACCAACTGCTCATGTTTCATGCTTTCGCTTCTTGGGTATTCAACGTAGATCTTAAATAAATGTTTAAGAACATTGTGTTTTATAAGATAGCCCATCAAATACATCTTACAAAACTCCAAACCTAATTCCCATACTTAGGCAATACGCATTGTCACGCTCACACAGCCAAGTAGGTGCCGTACATTTATTTCGTCGATTGATTCTATTCATCGATCGCGTATAATAATCTAGTGTGAAATTACGAATCGGTGGCGACGTACAGGTCGAACCAAGTCGATTGTTTGACCACAAAACTCATTTCGAGCTGTACACATAGACTGTGAAATTTTGATTGTTACAATTGATATATAAAGTAAGTCATCGGTAATGCAATGTTCTGTGGTAGCTCTGTGACCTCCATTTTATGGTTTCAATGGAAAATGGTGTATCTATTCTAAATGCGGTAAAAAAGTAATTTCGTGAAGATTTGAACATATTTGCCACAACAAACAGTTTGTCTTCGTTTCAAATTAAATTTAGATTTGGGGAAAGGCATACACTATAAAATAGAGCATACTCGTACTAAAGATCGCTAACTGGATCCAGTGAATTCCAGTGCCGGTTTACATTATTCCAGTTGCATTCCAGCGCTGGATTGGATCACTGGACTGGAATGCCTTTAAACTGGGCATAAACAGGGCATGAGCGCTTAAAGAAAGAAAGAAAAACCATTTTTTCGCTTCCTATCTATCGCAGCACAAAACATAACCCACGTCACCCAAAGCTCTCACAATGTGTCGTCGAACGTCAATTTTAATTAAAATTGGGTGTTACAAAATATTTCCATAACCAATAATATAAATTAAGCTTGTTCCTATAGTGCGCTTAAAAAACGTTTTTTTTTGTAGAAAATATTTTTTCAGTAAGTTAGTATTTCTTTCGGAAGTCTAGTATTTTATTCGGAAGTTCAGTTTCTTTTTCGGAGAATTGTAAATTCAACATGCTCTTGTTTATTGGCTATGAATGATTTACTTTGTCGGTATATTCTGTTTCTTTTCAGTACCTAATTCATTGTAACGCAGCTTAGTTAGTATTACAGTAAGCCCTAGTTCGCTGGAATTTTATTTATTTTTCGGAACCATTATAATTAACCAAAATAAAACCTCAGCACAGTAGTAGGAATTTGACAGGGGCTGCATCGTCAGGTGTGGCCGGTGCGCACGCGCATGAGTCACCGCGCCCGCGCCGCCGCCGTCGCCACTCGAATTCCGAAGCTTAGATCAGCGGTTCTTAAAGAGGTTTCCGTGGAAAAGTCACCAGGGTTCCGCGAATCAGGTACATTTTTCATTGAATCGTTGACTTATTTTGGCTGCTAAATAATGCTAATGAACCGTCCTGGGATACGAATCACTTATAGATCTGGGGTGCGGCTCGGCCTCCGGCCTCGGCGAAGTTTGTTGGGGGCGCCCGACTCTGCTTGGAACTGGAGGGGACGCTTCAAGCTTAGCTCTACGTGGAGCTCGGCCTTCGGACTCGCAAAGAATGACAGCAAGACCTCTGATCCGCTTGCAACGGGGACGCTCCAGGATTCGCCCTACGCGTTACTCGGCCTTCGGACTCGGCGAAGTTTGTTAGCTATCATTTGATGTGTGGTTCCATAAAATAAAAGGGATTTGTTGAGTGTTCCGCGGCCTAAAAAGTTTTGGAACCACCGGCGTAGATAACTGGCGCGGGCGACTCCTTTATTCTCCTCGCTATATCGAGCACTCGACTGCCATACTCGCGGTGCCCTTTCGAACTGTGCGGTGTGCCTGCTTGTTGTGTCTGTGAATTATTCACTGCTTGCCTAATGGTCAGTAAAGAGCCTTATCCTAAAACAAAACATGATCATGAGCTATGAGTTTTGTACTATTTTGGACACCTTGTATCTAATACTGATTGTGTATCAAAGATTTTTGGAAAGTTTAAGTTACTTCGTTTTACCTTTTGAAGCTGGGGTTTCATGGTCTGCCTCATGAAGGAACGAACACCCGCCCCCTCTACTTTTTCTTTCATTCATGGTCTGCCTACTTATCTGGTCTGGTTTACCTGACAAAAACATCACATGCCAATCCTCATTTAGGTACTTAAGTTTTTAATACATACCTCGCTATAAAAATATAAATACTTAAATAAATAATTAAGCTTTCTTGGTTATTGTCAATACTTTAGTTACTTTAAATATTCGCTCTGAATGCACGTGAGCACAGGTCACATGTCAGCACCCAATTCAGTGGAATCGATTGTTGCTATAATTTGCCCTTCAGGTTTCTAAAGTTTCAAGCCCTTCTCTTGTCTAATGCCTCTTTTTTGCATCTTTCACCAAATTATGGCAAACATTTTCACCACAAACAAAAAAAACTTTTAAAAACACTTTTTTAACAGGGACAGAACTAACTTAGATTCAGTGTAATTACTTAGTTTCACTTGTATCTACCTTCTATCTTATATTTATGTTTGTGTGTTCTACTGGCATTATTATAATTTTCATTTAATTTAATTTAATTTTTTAACATTTTTTTTAATTTAATGTATCTAATTTGTAATGTGTGTATTAGATGAGTAATTCTTCTGGAAATAAATATTTTCAATTTTCCATTTCATTTTTTTTTTCAATTATATCTAAGAAATTGTAGAGTTTGATCCACCTGCACCTGACCTATTCCCATACGTGAATCCAATAAGATTGACGTGATGCTGCAACCGGAATAGTCAGCTCACTATGGAACTTGAGAAACTCGTAGTGGGCAAAGTAGAGGGTAAAACACCGCAAGGGCGTTCATGTACACGATGGTCTGACCAAACCAGAAAGCTAAAATATATAATTCTAAGAATTGGCCGTTACCTAAATGTGAGAAACAATTCATAGAGATAGATAATCAACATCACAAATTCAGTGCACGACTTAACTCTAAATTATTAATTTAAATTCCTTCATTGTGATCTAAATACCTCTGACCTCTGACCTTTGCTGACCGAACTCAATTATTGTTACAATTGCATTGTAACGTATAGTGAGACGTAGCGTTGGTGCAACCTACGATCGATCGTTTAATTAAGATGGGCATGTTGTGCGCCCACGCACAGGTGACGGCGTATTTTGGGTAGATTTAGATTGTACTTAATTAATGCAAACGGGCCTGATAAGTAGTCACCGTCGCCTAGGCATCTCACCACACTGTAATGTTATTATAGGGTTTTCAATGCGCTGCTAACTTTGAGAACTTAGATGGAATGCCTCATGTGCCGGTATTTATACAAACATTGCAGAGTCATACCTCTTTCATCTTTACTATGCTGCTTTTGTATTCGATTGTTCATATCTTCTTCAGATCACGGAAATAAGGAATTCTTATAGTAGGTTGTCAATAGTTAAGATAATATTTTTCTAACTAGTATCAATAACCATAGTTCAGTGTAGCCAAAAAACAACGGAGACCCAGAAATAACCTTAAACATGTAAATCGAAAACGTGAGGATAATGTGGAGGTTATTTGGGATTTTTGGAATCCCGGGAAAAGTGCCCTACCTCTAGCCTCCAGAGCCATCCTAAATTGTCTATGACCCTGATGAATTTTATGGATTCAATACGCAGCTACATTTTAATGAGTTGTTATGTAATTATTTTTGCTATTAACCATGTATACGAGTACTAAGTTCTATCTAGTTTATGGGATGGTGTACCATAATAGTCCATGGATGGTTGAAGGGTATTAGGAGACAGAAATCGGTTTCGTAGAGAGCTGTGTAGAGATGTACTTCGCCGCTCGTTATGTCTTTTCTAAATTGCTGGAAATATTGTCCGAGATCGCTGCACTGCCAGCGGGTGTACCTAGACTTGCATTTAGAACGCTGAGTGGTACAGATAATTTGTGAGAAGAAAAATGGAAAGGAAATTTAAATGGCAGGCTTATTACAACAAATTTTTGAAATTAAGGGCTTTGGGCTAATGTAAGTATTTACATTAGCCCAAAGATTAAGTTAAAAAAATCGAAAAAAAGTAGGTTTCGGTTGCGATTTTAATGAAGAGTGAGTGCATTATTTACTAAACTTCAAAGTAGATAGTTACAATTTACTAGCTATTTTTTGTCAACAATTCCGTAGTGGTAGTTAAAGTTATAAATTTCATGCAAATCAACATATGTATTTTTAGAAAATTCTAACAGTTTAAGTACTTGCCTATATCTAGTAAAATTATTACTGTTCAAAAGTTGTGCGCAGGAGTGTATTTCGGTTGCGCAGCGTTCGCCGGGGGCGCGCGTGGCCTGTCGATGATTTATCAATAGCCGGCCGCGATGGCTGCACGACGGGCCATGCCGGCCACTCTTCCTGTCGCCATGTTTGAGGCACACGCGGTAGCGGAAGCGGAAGCGGTAGCGGGAGTGATAGCGTTAGCTACAGATTATAGAAAGAAATATTGCAATAGACAGCCGGACACTCTTTTTGTCGACATGTTGAGGTGTAGGCGGGAGCGGAAGCGATTGTGTAATCGATAGCAGTATCACAGATTGTTGCAGAAGTTAGTCGGCCACGTTAGTTGCGCGACGGGTTACGGGTTATTTGAGCCCCAGGCGGGAGCGGCAGCGATAGCGGTGACGCAGATAAGAGAGCTGGCCACATTCGCTGCACGACGGTTCACGTCCGCCACTCATTCTCTCACCATGTTGAAGGAGGGGGCAGGGGCGCTTACGTTAGAATAAAATAGCAGTAATGCAAAAAAAAGACCTTTCATGTGCGCCAGGCTAAAACGCAAAATGCTTATGTGGCAAAACGCCTAAGAAGACACCGTAAGACGGTGCCAACCGCTTTTCGTTTTTGACTTGAACTACCGCCTTACTGTACTGTCCCTTAGGTAACCCCCTCCCGTCCCCCTTTGCTGGGCCTAGTTGCGCACGCGTCGCACCACGCCCTGCTACCGCGTTCAATGTATATCATAGGTCATCTAGGCAGGTTTGGCCAGTGTGCTTTGCTACGAAAACCTGACGGCTTACCTAAACGATAGTAAAGCTGATAAGTGCAGCTACAGATTATGTCTAAAGTTGTTCGACAACGAGGTAAAATGCTGCAATGTGTCAATCCAATGATACTGTGAATAACGTAAAGGAAGTAAGGCTTTCACTGTGGCAGCAAGTATTTGAATTCTTCATGAAAGCAATTAACAAGAAATAGCTTTTACTTTTTGTGTTAAAACCTGTCTACCTTACCTTACCATCTGTTCGTACGAAGCGATTTGCTTCTTCGTTCATTATGCGAACGGCTAAGGAATGGAACAGCCTGCCGGCGTCTGTATTTCCCGAAACCTACAACCTTGGGATCTTCAAGGCCAGAGTGAATAGGCATTTACTGGACCGCATGCTCCATCGTCGACCTCGTCGTCGCTTACCATCAGGCGAGATCGAGGTCAAATGCGGGTTTAGTAGTCAATAAAAAAAATGTACATTGCATTTTATTTCACTGTCGCTAATTTTTTTCTGCAATTTACCTATATAACGTACACGTTAACACGTTGAGTGCCATGAGCATCACCAGCGGGGCTCAGTACACCATTACTTGGGTGCCATGAGCATCATCGGCGGGGCTCGAGATTCTGGTTATTCCTTGCGTACGAGTATATTCTTTTCAACAGTGTCAAAATTATGAAATTTAGCCATCTTCAATACTTTGTGATATGTTTTAATGCGATTTGATGGCCAGAAGAAGCTCAATGCCATATAATGAATAATGCTATTTTGATACCATCGGCGGCATTTTGCTCACGTTTGTATGGTGGCACTGAAGGTATGACAACGCAATGGATTGGCACTCAACGAGTTAATCAGCGCAGCATGGTTAATAGGTTCGATTAACAATGTTTTAACAAGGAATTTGGTTTAGCCATAGAACACCAATCAAATACAATAATATGAATTAAATCAGTGACAGTTTCTAATAACATGTAGAACAATCCGTACAATCCAATAAAGTTCTCTGACCAACTCTAGACTTGCCAACTCTTTCTCTATCGGCGGAATGGTCATAAAAAGGGGCATATCGACAACCGATAGCATCGCTTAGTGAATTACCGATCGGCCACAACCATTATTTCTTAGAATTTCGACGTGGAAATAGAGTCGCTGGAAAAGGTGGTTGAAATAATTTATTATTATTATTCAAATTCTAACCTGTTAGGTTTTCTCCCATATATTATTATTATATATTTATAGACAGGCAGCATATATGCTGATGCGTCTATGTCATAGTGTTGGAAAGTTATAAGTTCTTAGTTTCATTTTAGATTTCATAGTTCACAGTTTTTAATCTGTGAAGTGAACTCATCCAATATTTTAAATGCCTGATGATTCAGAGAAAGTCTTTCGGATTTGTATAAGATTAACTGAAAACGGTTTAATAGCGTAATTAATACTTTTAAAGAAATGTTGTTTTAATTATTTGTGAATCATGTTTTGAAAAAATATTGTATGAAAATTACTGAAATTTCTTCGTATCTGTTACCTTTCGGGAACTGATCTTTCTCTTGTAACCAATTTATTAAAACAATTGGGCATTTAAGAAAAGTTGAGTTTGTTAAGCTACCACGAATTACTACTTAATTTTTGGTGCAATTAGGTACTTACTTACCTAGCTCAGCGACCCAAAGTGGATTTCGATGGCCTAAGCAACCAAGAGACGCCATTTCGTGCCATTTATCATTGTCCTGCGCAATCTCCTGCCAGTTGCTGACTGCAGTTCGCGCAGGTTTTTCTCCACTGCGTTTATTCAGCGATAGGTATCCTCTCCAATTCTCTGAACGTATCCGAGCCAGTGGAGTCTTGCAGCTTTTATTAGTCCAATTTTCTCGGGCACCGACACTAGATCTTCTATTTCTTCTTTTTTACTTTTCTTTTTGGTGTTTTGCCTTTATTATTTATAATTAAGAAGAAGTTTGGCTTCGCTAGCCACCTACGAGCGCACGCCAGGAGCTAAGCAGGGGTCGCCGTCGACGGATACGTCGTGGAGGACATCATCATCATCATTTATAATTAACTATTGTTGAATTGATTACATTTCATTAGGTACTTAAAAGAGCTACTTTTTTACATTTTCTAGTGTAAGTTTACATTCGTGAACTTGCATATGTGGCAAAAGGGTACCTGACTCAGCATTATGCTGTGACAATATGGCTAGACGCTAGCCACCGCCGCAGCGCTGGTCAGGGCCCGGTGACACGACGCCACGGTACGTAATGGTGAGTCAGCTGTCCCTATTGCCGAATTATATATACTTATCTCAATACACAAAAGGTGTAAAAGAACTACTTCCATTCCAATATTAGATTTCGGTTATTGTTTTTTTTATTTTTTGTTAATTGAGTTTCTTGTCACATTCCATGTCCTTTCCAGCTACATGCCCACTATCGCCGTCTAGTCGTCTACCAACCATTATTCTGTAGCTTCAGAGAGACTAATGGGCTATCAGTGCAATAATTCAGTGTTGGCTCATTGTCCGAGAATCGCACTCTCGCACTATCTATAACATGGTGACAAATTTATTAGTGTTCGACAATGTAGCGGGCCTTATTAATCTTTCCGGTTATAACTTGATGCATTCAGCGGCATCTCTTTAGGTGTCTCTACTCTTACTTTACGGCTATTAATACCTTTTTATATGGATTAAATCGATTGAAAGTGTCTGGTTGTATGTATGTTCCAACATCACATGAAAATATTGGAAATTTTTAAATCACGTTTTCACTTTTCGGTTAACTTTTACCAGGCAGTTAAAATAATGTATAATTTCCACATGACGTAGAGGAATTGAAAAAACTGATCTATAACGCGCCCTTTGTATAAAAGAAGGATTTATTTCTGACTCGTGTCAAAAAATTACAGGTACGGTATAGGAGCGTCGGTCGCCTAGTGGCCAGGACGCCGGACTCCCATGTGGGAGGTCCGGGTTCGAAACCATTCCATGTACCAATGAGTTATTCGGATTTTTTCGAAGACTTACGTACATTTACCGACTGCTCTAACGGTGAAGGAAAACATAGTGAGGAAAGGTGTTTCTGAGGAAATTAAAAGTTTCCGAAGGCGTGTGAATTCCGCCACACAACAATGGGCCTGCTCGGTGGATCATAGCACCGTACCCCCATGTGCAAGGGGATGCCTGTGCCTCAACAGTGGGGAGATTAATAGGCTGCTGATGTAGAGGAATTGAGAAAACTGATCCATAATGCGCCTTTTGTATAAAAAAAACTATTTATTTATCTTACCGCACAAATAAACTATTTTTATTCTTATTCCTGACTCGTCTCAAAAAATTACAGGTACTCGTATGTTACAGTAACTTCTTACAACAAATATATTTATCCGGACGAGGTCTCTGGCAATAACTACTCGGAGTATATTATAATAGGTGCTCTTATTTTTTTCTAATTGTTTGCATGCAATAATAGGTCTATTTAACCGTGGCATAGCAACCAATCCCAAGAGTTATCTCGACACTTTCTATTCTGGTCTATACATGTTACACAACCCTATCAATACTTCATTAATGTACTCCTAAATTTAATTCACAATCAATATTAGATAACGTCAAAAAACTCGTTACGCACAGAAGGCTATCTTAAGTAATTATAAATAAGTTGCGGTAAAGACCACCTCGGAGACATTATTAGGGCTTCTTTTGAAAAAATGCTAACCGTCTAGGGATGGTTGTATTAAAATTTAGGTGTAGAGTTACAAGAATGTGTGATTTTTCTACATTACAAGGGTTTTATTTTTATGCATGTGAAAATTAAAAGGCCCAATGCAAGAGTTAATTAATACGGAGGGCGATCTGGGCCAGGTCTTTTTACTTGTAAAATAGTTAGGTATTTTGTAATTTTAGCTTAAGTATGTGTTTTAGTGTTATTTTAGTATTACTTTATTTTATTAAATTACCTCGTTTGTCAGTTGTGAATAATAATAAAAAACTTACATATACATATTTTTTTACCCTAGTACCTTATAGTGAAATGGTAGAAATATAGGGGAGCCATGCTTGCTTGCTTGATTGCTTATCGTATGGTTAGTGGCCATGGTTATGGGAGCCATGAATCTCTATCACGGAATACCTGTTTCTCTTCGTCTATATAATTCGTCGATCGAGTCGAGCGCTCTACATGTTATTAAAACCGTCTAGGTTTCCCCACTTACACGTTTAAATCTGCATACCTACTGAAATAAAAAACTTAATTATCTGAAATAAAAAGGCAAGTATACTGACCACGACAGCCAGCTCTACTTCGACGAAATCCATTCACATAGAGGTGGCCCCGTCATCACGAACCAGTGTCACCGCGTAACTATAGCAAAATCGAAAGTGCAAGGTGACTGGGCCGATGTGCAAAATAGCAAAAAATGCCGATGAGTAAGCTCCACTACAATGGACCTTGGACATAGGGTTGAGATAGTTATTACAGAAGAAAACTTTGCCAAAATTGCTAAGAACATTTTGATGCAAGTTAAGATTCTTTAAAGAAGAATGAAGAGAATATAACTTTATTTTATGACTATATTTTATAGACTTTATGACATGTGACAATTGACAATGCTCCTTTACAGCAGCTATTTTTAATTTACCTATTATTTTCATTTATTATTACTATTATTTTAACTCTCATTATTAATTAACAATGTATTTTTACAGCTGCTATAATTTATTATTATTATTATTTGTACGACAATGCCCCCATACAGCAGATATATTAATTTTATTATTTATTAATTTTGATAAATGACAAAGCCCCTTTACAGCTGCTACAATCTTAATTTTTTTAGCCAAATTTTTATATGTAAATCGGCTGGTCTGTTCGCTCCTGTCCACTTTTGTTTATATGAATTGTGTTTTAATTTTAAATTTTTGTAAAAGCATGACGTAACCAAGAGTTCCTGGTGTCCCGATGGTTTTTAACAAATGAGTATGAGTATAATAGATCTGTAAATTTAAAACGCGCGTTATGCGGGCACCACTCAGAGTTAATTATTTATTTTCTGACACGCGTAACGTAGTAACCAATTTAAGATTTATGTGACCATAGGACCTATCAACATCTCGACACGTTGCATCAGGATCTCTTGTGTTCCAGAAAACTAATAAGTCCTCTTTTTGCATATACGTTTCTGCATCACGATATATTGAGGCAAATAATGACTACCGTTTCTCCAGTCACGAAAACCCTAGGGTGTAAAAGAGGCTTAACATCGTATGCGCGGTCTTTTAACAAGTGAGGGAGATTTCTTTCGTCCATTGCATTGACCGACAATTAGATCGAGTAGGAAATAGTTTGTCATCATAACAGGCAAAAACCGATCTCGAAGTTTACGTTGCGTGAAATTGGAACGGTTTTTTTCACGATGCGAGCATATTAGGCACTGTTTGAAGGTGTTCTGGCTGGCAACTGGTACGCAGTGGCGATCGAGTACCACCAGATTCGATTCAGTATTTTTTACAAGCCGTCTCGTCGCTTTCTGATTTTATAACCCATTATGTACCTAATATAACTGACGTATGTTACAGATACACGTATATAGATGAACGGGTGAGTTCCAAAAGTTTCTGGCCAGACATAATTCAAATGTCAAAAAAAATTTCATTGTAATTGTCATTTATCCTACTAATTCGTGTGTCATTTTTAGATTTCAACATTCCTCGATTTTTTGAACGTGTCGATAAATCTTTTAAATGTTTAAACTGGAATATCGTTCCGTGATTAAGTTTCTTTCAAAGGAAGTGTATTGAAATAGATGGAGACTATATTGAAAAATAAAAATAGTTTCATGACCTTGAGTGTCCTTTTTCTTTGTCAGGCCGGATACTTTCGGACCTCTTTCGTGGTATGGTTTGAATATGAAAGAATACTATGCAATGTAAAAAGGTTTATCTTAAGGGGACTAGATAAAATTCAGACGAGTTTCAGATTTCTTTTCCAATAAGGATGCATGCATTGGTTGATGTTCTTTACAGTTTCATTTCAAAGGGCGGGATGCGCTCTCTTTGGACGACAAATTGCTAACATAATTAAAACTAAATGTATTAACATTATAGTATAGTGTAAAAAAAAGAATAAAATATTTCTGGAATTAGTTCTTTTCCATTCTACTCGTATAGTACCTTAGTCACGACTTCGCGTATAAAAAATAATTGCTTAGATGAATTTATCGTTTCGATTAGGTGTGAACGGCTGGTCCTAAAATGTAATCTTCAGCCTCACCTTCCGTGTTCCCAAGGACAGCCGCCATCGAGGAGCCTTATCAGCCGACAAAAAACGGCATAAAAAACCGTCGCCAAAGTAATTACGAGCAAATTGTACCGTCACCGACCGCCCGAGGCTGATTGCGTGGACTCTATAGTCTATTGAAAATTACTAATCAGAATTGCCTGTTCCATCGTGCAGAGACAGATAACACATGAGTCAGGGTCACTCAGAGTCATTCTAGAAGACCATACAAACCCCTCCGAAATTCTAGTAGACCATACAACTTGCTTAATCTACCGTCATATATCAAGACGTCTTCGAGTTTTGGAAATCTGTATGTGGTGGTATGACTCTGTGCAGAGTGAGCCGGTACCACCCTTTTACCTATTGCTTTCAAAGAAGCAATGCTTCAATTCAATTCAATTTATTTTATTTACACATACACAAGTAAGTACAGGCAAAAGATAGGTATATGAAGATGTAACCTGACTCCGGGCTCGAAAGATGCACTCACTCACCCTTATTTAATGTCTGGTTATCTGACTCCCAACTAGGTTTCCCTGTGTGTGGGATATCAGGAATCCATCCATAGAGGAACGTGTTTTGCTCGATGTTTGCATTGCTGTGTTTCGGTTTGAATGGTATAAGAGAGCCAGTGTAATTACGGCTTCCATCCGACTCCTTATGGTTAGCAGAGCACCGAAAACCCTCTAATGACATTAAAGTAAAATGAAATGTCTATAGGCAACGATGATCACTTACCTCAGGTAGGTAGCAGGCCCGTTTACTCGTCTGCTCTTCTTATATACAATAAAAAAATCTCTATTTTCGGTTTTGGAGCACCTAGTGCAGAGTGAATATAGATAGAGTTAAGCTTGGTTACTTTTTATAGGTAATTTGCAAAGAAAATGTATGTAAGTGTCGCTGAAACACTCCCCCTATAGTCGTATAAAACAGGTATCACCTTTTAGGTGGTAAAAAACAGAGGTCAAGTGAAATGTTTCACTTGAAACTTATCTTATTGGAAGATTGACACGGTTGCTGGTTTTGCAAGACGAGGCGAGGTCAGCCTGTGGTCCTGTCCTGCGTTGCAGAAACCAGAAAAAAATGTCAGTTTGACATTTTTTACATACCACTTGATTGATTCTTGTAAATATTTTGTTTGAATTGAACTTTATTAGTCGGGTCAAAATGTCGACGCGATAAAAGCTTCGCGGTAGAGTGATGGCACGTTAATAACATGCTAGATTCTCTAAAATTCTCTACTCGATTGAACGCGAAGAAATAAATTCTAACGAATCGATTAATTTTATTTTAATGCTGGTCTTGCGCGGACCGTCATGCACGAGTGGGTAAGACCTTGGTACTGATCCTGTGGAATGATGTGACTTGCACAACTTGACTCCGCTATTTTTGACACCGGTTAATGTCCATCAAGGTGATATAAAGCTTTTTACTGCGACATTTGACAACAAAAAGTCCTCAAAGCACGACAAATAAAATACTGGTTCATTTAACGCTGCACTTGGCAGATTTTCGTTTATTTCGAAATCGCATCTGTTTGTAGGGATTTGACAGTTTAAACTTATAATTGGATATAACAGCATCCATTCTTTGCAAGAGTACACTTGTGCAGTAAACGTTAGTTAAAGCGTAAGTGTTAAGGCTTCCTAAAGTCTGATGTCATATCTATCTAGACCTATGGCGTAGAGAGGGATGGAATGCACTATAATGAATACTCGACTTTAAGGACGTTTCGTGCAACTGACGGATATTATGATACATATGAGGTTTCCAAATTGAGCGCAAATTATAAATACATCAGATTTATAACTTTTTCGAATATTTCCTATAGTAAGTAGGTAACAAAATGACATTACAGCCTCGAAATCATAAAAATGACAATGTAAGGATTGCAATCAAATGTCGTCACAGTAACCCGACACCCTGCGCTTGCGCCGGATCAATGACATCACTAACCGCAGAAATAAGCTTCCTTCTGCCACCGTTGCTGATAAATCACCTTATTTTACTACCACAGTAGCCAATAAACCTATTTGTCCACGGATAGATCCGCATAATCGGGCGTGCTTGACAGATATAGACCCCTAAATCATATGATTATTTTCTTTGTAATCAACGTCATTGGATTATAGATCCTAATGCATTGTAAGAGAGATTAGATTCTAAATACTACTAAAGGATATGTGTCCCTAGACGGTTAATCATGGAAATATGCCAGTAATTTTGCCAAGGAGTCTTCCAAGCTTACGTATGACGTTTTGATCATAAACAAAAATAACAGATAAAATGGTTTTGATTCGTTTGAGCCTGAAGTAAGTAAGTTAAGTATCTATAAATACATTATGATATTATTTAGAACATGCCATTATAGAGTTTGACTCAACCCGAGCGTAACTAGTGCCACACACCATTTTTTTTCTCCCAAATTAGGGCAAAATTAAATGGACAGTATAAATAATTATTCCATGGAGGTTACTCGAATTTTATAATAATGCTTAGTAGCCTCATATTGAAACAATAAAAAGTAAGCGAATGTGTTAATAGTGGCCACTTTTAGCATTTTCACTTTCTAGTTCTTATACATTATTTCATTATAAGGATACTAAAATATTATTAAAAAATTCTTCTTCATTCGTGGATTCGCTTTTTTTTTTCGATTTTTTTTGGGAGAAGCGCTAGTTTCTACTAGGTACTTACTGCATTAATTACTCAATTTTGTTGTATGTGTACGTGTCGGTCTCGGGATGAACTTGGACAAGACTAAGGTCATGTTCAATGACCATGTCGTTCCGGGACCGATTATCGTCGATGGTACGGCCCTCGAAGTTGTGCAACAATACGTCTACCTCGGGCAGACTGTGCAATTAGGTAGAAACAACTTCGAGAAAGAAGCCGGCAGAAGAATTCAGCTGGGTTCGGCAGCATTTCGGAAGTTACGTCACATCTTCTCGTCGCCCGGTATGGGCGACGAGAAGATGTCAATGTCTAAAGACAAGAGTCTTTAACCAGTGCGTCCTACCAGTAATGACCTACGGAGACGAAACGTGGACACTAACGGTGCGACTGGTTCACAAATTGAAAGTCGCTCAGCGTGCTATGGAAAGAGCTATGCTCGGAGTATCTCTGCTGGATCGAATCCGAAATGAGGAGATCCGGCATAGAACAAAAGTTATCGATATAGCTCATAATATTAGCAAGCTGAAGTGGCAGTGGGCCGGTCACATCTGTCGCAGAACCGACAACCGCTGGGGTAAACGAGTTCTGGAGTGGAGACCGCGTTTGGGCAAACGTAGTGTGGGACGCCCCCCTGCTAGATGGAGCGACGATCTGCGTAAGGTGGTTGGCAGCGACTGGATGAGAAGAGCCGAAGATCGGGCTCAATGGCGCGCCCTGGGAGAGGCCTATGTTCAGCAGTGGACTAGAATAGGCTGCTGATGTATGTATGTATGTATGTTGTATGTATAACCCTACACCACTACTTCCCTACCTTTTATTGTTTGTGTATGCAACATACATAACATCGACTATATTATGATAACCTACACCTACAAAGGTTCTAAGAATTTATTGTCTCATGTTGATAAACATCAACATGAGACAATAAATTCTTAGAACCTAAAAAACCTAAACCTAGTGAAACCACTAGGTATATCAAATTCATCAAGTTATCATTATTTACTTTATTACCTAAGTCAAATTATACAATATAAAGTATAATTTATTTTATTTTTTACCCGCTATTCTTAGTGATATATTACTTAGTGTATTAATTATTTATTTATTGTAACATGTAAAAAGTAAAGACTATACAATAGCTTACATATTCATAATATAATGTAAAATTAGTACCAACTGAACTTTGACACATCTCAAGATCTAATGAGCAATTATTAATCAGGTAAATTACTTAAGAAGGTGTTTATTTAGCCTGTAGAAGTAACAACATCACATGTTATTGTATACCTTAAGTTTAGTTATGCAATTGTTTATATAAGGTTGATTAATAAAGAATTTATAAAAACAAACAAAAACAAAACCTAAGTCAAAACTAGACATGTAGTAGAATCTGAGGTTTTTGTAAAATAATTCTTAAAGAATTAAATTAAATAATCATCGGGAAGCATCTACGATTCCCCCGTGATCTGCGCGAGCGCTGGTGCCTTTTGTCTCGAGTCACGAGCGCGCACCTTCTCCGTGACCCACCATCAGACAAATCGAGATGAATTGACAGTGTATTCTTTCCCTACTTCGCTCGATACGAGGCTAATGTGGCAGCCGGCAGCTATTGCTGCATTTCGATGCTGGGGGCCGATTAGGAAAAATCACATGTTATTTCTCGAATGTTTTATCTAGTTTGGATCATTCTCATTTATCTGGAATTAGTGGAAGAGAAAATCTGTAATAATCCATTCGTGACAATAGAAAAGTGCTGTTATGGATTCTTTAGGTTTACCTAAATATTATCCGGATTCCAAGGATATACATAGTATTATTAACGCCATAATAGTAAATACAAAGTAAGGTTACAAAGATAAGATTTTTTAATTTAGATTGAGAGAGATAAGTAGTCTGTTTCTGATTGTTAGCAGTCAATTTTACCAACACACTCAATTGTTGTTCAGATTTGATTAGTAGCAATGCAGTGCAGTCCTGGCAGGCTGTATAACAGAATCTTGTTTGATCAGATCCAGTTACTCAACGGTGATAAAACCACAGCAAAGGACATGCACTTTTAAACATTTCATTATTTTTTAACAAAACCCTTGTCAATACAGTTTAATGTGCACAGAAACAGTCACCCGCATGTATTGGGAGTCAATTCCTGTTAATTTTAATATTTGCTTGCATCGTGTATTATAATCTGACAGAGATAGCTTCTTACACAAGTGATTAAGGCTCTCTCTGATTAACCAGTGCCCCGTTTCACCACAATATCAATCAACATCAAATCGGATCTTTTAATCCTGTCGGCAGAGAAATACGCGATGGACGTTTTGCCTTAATTGAGGACGTCGGCACTCAGAGTTATTTTATATGTGTAATATATTGTAAGGAAATTTAATGGTGGATTAAAAGTTGAACTGTACTTTTTTTAGGGTTCCTTAAAAATGGGAACCCTAACAATATCTACCAGGCGAGAAGTCATATCAATTTTAGTTACAGTTTACAACTGCGGTCAACTAGCCTGCGGTAACTTTCAGGGTTCTATCTGTCAGTACCTAATTCCTTGATGATCATACAATACGAGTAGTATTAATTTACTGATTGTGAGTAGATAAATTAATAGGTATCAAGTAGGTAGGTATATCAGTAATCTTTAACTATGTAAATAACCGTCATTTCCACGAAATCCCATCGTTAAAATACATGCTATCTCTTTTTACGCCATATCTCTACATCGAGATGACACGAGACTTAAGGATGCCTCAATATTGAGGACGTTTCCAGCAACTCAGGGTAACTATGACTTTTACTGTATTTTTTTAAGGGCATCTCACTATACCTATTTGCATCTACGAGTACAAGTACGTACTTTATTTTTACGCATAGTTAAATAAAGTAGGCCAGGAGCTAAAGTCTAGAAAATTGTATATAGTACTTAAAACTTCCTTGGATAAAGTATACTATCTGAAACCTTCTCTCAACCTTATTTTTACGCAATGTGGTATAATTTAAGATTCACAAATATCTATAGGTACTTAATTTTGTTTACTTGAATGTCATCCCAGAGACAGAAAGGTCATTGAAATTGTAAAAGGCGTATGTACGAGGACCTAAGATGCCATTTTTTTTATGAACTGGATGCGACGTCACTTATCTCAAATTCGGATACACTGAGTCGAACCTTGAAGTAATATTTTAAGTACCTAGTCGATAAAATAAAGTAGGTAGCAGTTCTTTGACAGTTGTGTTTTTATTCGAAACCTGTGCCTAAAAAATAACTTAGTTGTGTAGGTAGGTATATAATATTCGATCATGATGTATTTTATTTTATTTCTAGTTTTTAGAGTAGCTGTATTATAGGGTGCATAATTAATCAATCATGTAAAATATTTAAATAAGTATAGTATTAATTTTTACATCATGCTCTTAATGTAATTAGTATAAAATAAATCGTTCTGAGTGGTTCCGACTTGTAATTCATCAACATGTCGATTCTTGACATGTCAGGAATTAAGTGTGGTTTAATTTTATTCTTGTTTTAACAGCACGAGTTCTGACAGGATTTCAAACTTTTAGGACAAGTGGTTGTTAATTTCTTTTTCTTAAAAAATACGGATTTTTTTATTCTTGCTATAAATTTTCATCATAGGTAGTTTCCACTTCTCTCAGCAAGATGTAGGTGGTTACTCTGTCTACCTAACCCTCGGGGATTATGGACGTGAGAGTTATTCTATGCTATATTTATTTTTTATTATAAGTAGAGCAGATGAGCAGATGGGCCACCTGATTTTAAGTGGTCACCGTCGCTAATCGCTAACCTAACTATAATGTTGAGGGATTTCGATCTGCTAACATTCAGGATCTTAGATGGCGAGCCTCATATACCTCTTTTACCCTTCAAACCAAAACACAGCAATGCAAGCATTGCTGCTTTGCAGAAGAAATAGGTAAAAGGATGATACCACCCCAGGCTGCCTCTGCACCAGCTTCAAAAGTGTTCTTAAAAATTACAGCTTTCTTCGCCCTGTAAATCTGAGCAAATTCTCCGCAAGCCTGCTGCGAACTTTTTTGTTCGTAGTTGCGTTCCCATCACGAATTTTCTTCAATTCTGTTTTTTTTGGGAGGACCACACTGAGACATGATCGTGGAAAATGTTCCCATGGATGTACGGCATTTTAATAGCATGTCTAATCGCGAGTGTGCAGCGAACGCCATCCAACGTATAGCAGGCATGTCAAACTCAAGTGACTTTGTGATTTGGGTTAGGGTTTTGGTGGGCCCGCACGAAGGTTAATTAGGTAATAATAATATGGGAATAATTAAAGATTCACAGAAGGAATTAATAAAATAGGTAGGTACTTTAAAAATAAACGACTGCTCGTATAAAATGCCAACCTAGATCAAGTGATACGAAAGTAGATTCAAAAATTATTGGGAATTCCGATTTTTTCCGTTTCCGATCCCTTGACTTACTTATTGGTGGGTAATAGTAGAAAAATTGATTAATTTTGCCTAAAATATTATTTAAAAAAATTGTTAATGCTTGCTAATACTGTTTCTGAATAAGATAAGACCCAGAATCTTCCAAAATCAAAGAGGGTCGCATGCGCATGCATCCCTCTAATAATAATCATTTGACAGGCCAACCTCGGGCCGCAGTTTGACACACCTGCAGTCTGCAGTATAGAGCTTTGCATTCTGCGAATTATTCGCGTCTCTACCGAACCGCACCACCTTCGTGGGAAGTTCCACATTAATAACGTTTATTTGCTCGAATTATCACCGGGAGGCCTCAATTAATTATCGTGCGCCACTGACATTACCTTTACTTTTTTCACATTTACAAAACTGAGACAATTTCTGTTCGTGGTAACTGAAGTAGGCCAATATTTCCGAGCAGCCTTGCTACTGCGTAAGGTTTTCATCCGCGTAATGACCGAGGTACAGTTCATAAGAACAGAAGGGAAATTGCATGAAGGAACGAACGCCGGGAAGATTATATTTTTTTTCATTCATGGGAAAAGCAGTAAAATCAATCTGCTGCGTTCGCCGCTTGCAGCACTCAAACTCTCGCACGCACGCTATGTTTAGTCTCGGAATTCACGGGTCCAGTTCCAGCCACAGTTCAGTTCGCAGCAACCAACCACAAAGCGCCGATTTGAAGTGGGGAAGGGCGGAGCGCCTGTGATTGGTTGCAGAGAACCGAACCGGGGCTGGATACAGACCCGTGAAATCTCGGACTAAGAATGGGACATTCACACGAATTGGATAATTTGAGAATTGGATATTCTGAGAAATTAACATTTTGCGATTATTGGGTAATTTTGAGAGTAGGACTTGAGGAGCTCGTAGCATAGTTGCAAGTACGGTCCGAAAGTGATCGTGCAGGTGAAGCAACGATGGTGCAGTCAGTACCAGAGCTTCACAGTGCCTCGGAGAGCACGTTAAGTAGTCGGTCCCGGTTGTTGTCGTTCGACAGCAGTCGTTAAGTAATGTTTGTGGCATACGGGCGGACTAAACAGCTCTAACAATAGGTTAGCCACTAGCCATACGATAAAAACAAATAAACAACAAAACAAAAAAAAACTCAATAAAAGTAACTCTTTTAAGTACCTAATGAAATGTAATCGTGTAATTTTATCGCGTTATGTATATGTGTGCAAATAAATTTTAATTCATTCATTCAAACAAAGTACATAGGGCTTTATTTGCCGTTGACGTACTTACGACGACTTTATCGGTCCAGTCAGTCAACGTTCTGCGAACTCAGTACAGTACCTGTACAATATACATATGATGAATTTCTAAAATTAAAATTAAATTAATCATTACAATACCTATCTTTACAATAGGTACCTGCTATTATAATACATATTTTTTAAATTTTATTCATTACTGAATGTTGAACATTATTGAAATGAATATCATTTTTATTATTGTCATCATAAGTATGAGTATTGTTGTACTGGAAAATTGACGTGTAACTTGTTATTAATAAAGATATTGTATTGTATTGTACCTTCTGTGTTTATTTATTTCGTGACCGAAGCAAAACGGAGAAGTTATAATTTCATTCTCTTACATCACCGGCCCCAGTTTAAGCTCAATGCAATTATTTTAGACCTGCACCGTACCCTACACTTGTTTTTCGGACGGAATAATCGACATTTAATTTTCATGAAATTTAGGACGTTTTGTTACGTAATGTCAGTCTCAAACCGGTACTTTTACTCGTACTTTAGTAAGTAAGTACTTATACTTATAACTTTATTTTGCCCCACACATTGTACAATCATCTCAAATTAAGTTATTCATATCGCTTTCCTCTTTTACGAGCGTTCATTTTAGATATCTGAAACCCGAAGTCGTCTTAGGTTACTGCTTTCTTGCTTGTGAATGGAAAAAGGTACCTATAGATTTCAGAATTTAACTTACTACGAACATTACTCTTGACCATTGATTATTGACTCTTGACCCAAACCGAATACTACTTTAAAATTTTGTTGAATTAAGTTTTAAAAAAACATTTTTGTACAGGTGTGTAACTACTAAGGTACTTGCTATGCCTAAATCATTTTGGCGAACATTACTTATATTATCGAGATCGAATGCTGTCTGGTGCCGACCCTAAATAATAGCACCACCCCAACTCTTCCCGTGGGTGTTGTACGATGCGACTAAGGCTCAATTTACATTGCCGCGGAATGGAATAGAAGCGAATTATCGCAACGTAATTGTAATTAGCATAATGAACTTTATGTCAATTGTGTAACATACAAACTAAATCCTATCCGATTCTAGTGGATACTATTTTACATCTAGTGGACGGCGGTAGGCTCCGCTACCTATCACGTTTGTCCATTAAACCT